>OX375876.1:110009425-110734425 GCA_947359465.1 Metellina segmentata | reverse complement strand
TGATTAAATTCATTTAAAAATGTTCTAGATTGAATTTTAAAATTCGCCGCGGCCCTAAATTTGCAAAAAAATTGGACTACCTGTCTGCCAAATCCCATTACTGTAAGTGCCATAGATTTGTCAGGACTTTGCGTGCAAGAAACAAACAAACGAACAGACAAATACTTCCTTTTATAATAATAGAGATGATATTGCTTGCTTGTCAGCAAGTGAAATAGATAAAAAAGAATCAGACGTCTGAAATGGATGTAGTCTGAAGTCAAAATAATTGTACAAATTCTTTTCAGAAATAAGACCATATAATGAGGTGAACTGAAAGTAAGGTAAAATCAACCATGTATGAGATGAAAATTGAGTAAAAGAATTTAGGAGTACATTCACTATCTTAAGTTAACAATATGAATTCAACTGTATTTTAAACTATCCTTACACATAACGAATAAAAATGTTTCTTTTGCGTTTAATATAAACACTATCTCTTTTTAAAATTGTATTCAGTTGCATTATGTGATTCTTGTTCAATTCTTCCCTAACATGTTTATTTAATCTTTTTCTTTAAAATCTTAAGCTTTGATCAATTTCTCGTTTACGAAAGAATATATAAATAATAGAAATAGTTAAACAATTATTTGTTAATAATATAAAGGTTTTGGAAGAGAAAACACTAAATAACTATAATTATTATAAAGTTTAGCAAAACACACAAGTAAACGCCTAGTATCACTAGAATGGTACTTTACCGCGTCACATGAAAGTAGAAAAAAATCCCTATTAGAGAAGCAATAGAAACCAATATACATAAGAGAGGTTTTATTTTTAATTTTAGAAACTACACAAATATTTTTATTCGCTATTTTTCAAAAACAGATAATTCTGGACTTTTTTGTTCGAGTATTTCTTAAAATGCACTCTGGAAACTTTGTATTTGAAAAAAAAAATTATCTATTACAATAGTAGAAATCTTTCTGTAAACATTTTATGAAATGGATTACATTTTATTTGCCCAGTTCGGGATGCTTCTCTTTTCTACTTTACTTGTGCCAAATCTTCTCATTACTTATCTTTTAGAGTTACATTTTAATGGTAACTGAATTGACAATATTTTATGTAATCTTATTTTGGAATTCTTCAACTTGTGTTAAAAAGTTTACTTGCAGAAAACATTAGTTTCCACACGTTAACTTCTGCTTTAAAACTCACTGGAAAAATTAAATCGGCTTCCTTGATTGACGAAACCATCCAAATTCGTCTTCCATTAGGTGAAGAAACCCCATCATGGCGAAATCGTCTCTCTTTATTTCTTTGAAAACAGTGAAATATTTGTAGTTAGTTCGCTCTAGTTTTCCTTGTCCAAATCTCGTTATCTAATCACCTTTTAGTGATATATTTGAACCGAAACTGCTCACGACATTTCACTGATAAGTGCAAGGAATTTTATTCACTTAGATAATTTTGAACTCCTCCATGAATTCGTGATACGTTTCGGGTACAGTTATATTGAGAATATAAATGAAACTTTATTCTCTAAATTTTTTGTTTTAACATTGACTGGAAAAATTTAATCGTCTTCTTTGACTTGAGTTGAAATTTGGGAAAGATTGTTTGAGTGGATATTAGTTAAAAAAGCATCTTAAAAAAGTTTGATTATTTATCTTGAATCGTTTATATAAATGGCAACTGGATCTTATGTTGCCGTATGCCTTTCATTCAATGGTTACACAGAGACTACATTATATAGAAATTGCTGCTTTGTTTTGTCGTCTTATTCACTTTTAATTCTTCTTTTTTTCGAAACTCGCAGAGAAAATTTCATCACTTTCTTTAAATAAGCACTAAACGGCAATTGGAACTTATGCTGTTGTGTATGGTAAAATCTGTTACTCATAACGCAATCGAAATATGGTTTCATTTTAGTTCCTTTACATCTGTCTTCGTTCCAAGTTTTTCTGAAAAATTCCCATCGTCTTGAAACATTTCACACCATACTTCATTTTCGAAATTGTGTGATCAAACTTTGTAAACCGCTCATGGTTTTATTAAGTACCTTCTAATCAAATTCCGGGGGTTTTTTAAGGGTTTTTCTGGACTATTATCTTAGCACCTTTGAGGAAATAGTCGTAATCATCTGAAGAATTGTCTGGTAAAAAGCTATTATCGTTTCCTGTATCTCTTCTGGAAGAAAAGCCTTTTTTACAACGATCCAAAATCTTTTTTGGAATCGTTTGTACCGAAACGGTTGTACTAAAACTCACGACCAAAGAATCCTATATAGCAGTGCTCCCCAACCTTTTTATCGCCGCGGACCGGATCATTGTTTGATAATTTTAACGTGGCCCGCTGAGGGGGGGGGGACGTTTATTGTTTATATTTTAGATTGTTTTGATTTAATAATTGTAATTTAATTGTATTTAAACATGCCTTCAAAATAAAATTCAGTTACAACAAAAAATAAATATAAAGTGATTTAACATTTTAACTCACTAGAGCGCTAAATCAATGAGAACTCCGAGCTTGTTTCATTGCAACGAGACGGTTTCATCTGGGGGTAATAGGAGACAATGACACCCGAAGTGTGTTGCTTATGTTTAGTTTATTCCGTTGTTTTGTTTTGGTTGCTGTCACTGCAGAAAACCCGGCTTCACACAGATAGGTTGTCGGAAATGGCAATAGGGATTTAAGTGCTGTGGTGGCAATCTCAGGGTATTCCGCCATGACTTTAATCCAGAACACCGGCAGAGTTGTTGTCTCGAACGTAGTTTTAAGGCCGCCTTCATTTGCAATCTCCAGCAGTTGATCTTCTTGCACAAACATGCTAGATTCGCCTGATTTGTTGACAAATGGGTTGCGGATGCATTCCTTACTAGTTCGTGGGTCTTTTGTGGTTGGGAAGTAGCGATAAAACTCTTTTAAAAGCAAAGACAGGTGATCGTGCACCAACTGGGAGATTAAATCTCAGTCTCGCCTAAAATCCCCGCTAATTTCTAAAAAATGTCCAAAATGCCTTCACTCGCCGTCCCCACAACTTCAGTTTGGCTTCAAATGCAGCTACTTTGTCTGCCAACTTGAAAACAGCTGTCATATTTGACAAAATTGGAAAATAGAGACATACAGAATTCAGAAATCATAATTGAAGCTTTAGTAACAGAACAAATTTCAAGTTATGATTTACCGCCTCCTAATTTGTGTGAACATTTCAAGATAAGAACCGCACAGACCCGAGGTAATGGTAATTTTAGTTAACGTCATACTAGAGCAACACAACGGGCTATTGACGACGGTCCGGGATCAGTCCCTTGAGGGAAAGATCCGAGGACAACACCTCGTAATTTTGAACCACGGTCAGATGACGAAGCAACACCTGAGCTGGCACCCCACTCTTCAAACTTCCACGCCAACCCAACGTGAGGACTTTCGGCCACGACAGATTTAAGGTGCACCAGCCGCCTCTACACCATACGTTTACAAACATCCATGCCGTACCTGGATTCGAACCAGGAACCTTCCGATCTAGAGGCTAACTCCTTAACCACTATACCGGTTGCACAGACCCGAGAGAAATACTCCACAGTAAATAAAATTGAAATAATTTAATCTTCCTTGGGCGGCCCGGTACCATTTGATCCACGGACCGGTACCGGACCGGGGGTTGGGGACCACTGCTATATAGCATTTGATGAGGTTTCTTCAAAATAAGTGACCATTGTTTCTGTAACTTCAACCTGAAAAAGTTTCGAATCTGATATTGAGCGACGAAGACTTTTAGATAGGTGAATGGCCTCTGTGTTCCATTTAATAAAGTCTGTGACATGGTATGATCTAATTTGTTTTCAAGTCCCCCAAACAAATCTGTTTCAGAAAAAGTAAAAGGCGAAATCTAAAAAGCTTCCGACGAATTACTTATTTCAGCATCGTAGTTTTCAGTAAATCCTTTAAATCGAAGAGATGAACTTGTCGACTTGAGCGTATGAATTCCAGTTGATGGCACGTAACCATTATAAGTCAACATATTTGCTAATGGAAATTTCATAGATGTATTGTTTAGTTGTCTACGATCATTGCTTATAACTTCTCTTTTAAGGTTTGCTTTACACCATTTCTCATATGTGTAATAATCATAAAAATTCGAACTGGTATTAGAAGTCTTTTGTCCTTCATTCTTATATTTATTATTTCTTAAGATGTTTTCCGCTTGATTGATATTGTTCCATCTAAATATGCTGTTGATACTGGAAGCATTGCAGTTTGTCAATCGTTGTGAATCAGCCGTGGAAATTGATTGAGATGCATGAGATGAATATAACAGCAGTTCTTCAAAGTCTTGGAATGCGTTCGAATTAATACTGATAACAGTTGGGACAGAGACAGACTTCTTACAAGACTGTCCATTCTCGAGGTTGTCTTCGGGTAAGAGCCTGTCGTATTTGAAATCTGTGTTAGATCCCTTTCTTTGGCTGGATTTTTGGCGACGCCAGTAATAATACAAAAGCATCAATCCAACGAATGCCAGAGAACTGAAGAACACAAAACCGGTGTTGAAATAAGGCAGAGGTTCTTCAAAATTTCCTTTGGGTGGCTGAATCATTGCAGTATGTTGAATTGTGGGCTTCAAAGGCGTTGTGGATTTCGCCCTAGATCTTTTGAGTTTTGATGGCTTTGTTGAGTCTCTTTTTAGTTTCAGGGCTACCTTGAAAAGTTTTCCACGAATTGCTGAAGGGTTGAACTTTTTTCTTTCCAAATGCCGTGATGACATTGATGGTTTATCAAATCTCTTCCTACTTCCTTTGAACAACTGAAATTAACCATTTTCTTTATCTGCTTCAGTATACACATAATTATCTGTTGGATTCTTTGCATTTCTTGACCTGGTAGTACCACAGGAACTTTTTAAGTAATTTTCAGGCTTGGGTTAAATGAATTCTTATTTTTATCTAAAAATCTTTGTATCTGAGTATCTTTCATGACTCAGAGTCATAATAATTAGATAAAAGTCGCCTTGTTATCATTAAGATTAACACTGCTATCCTAACAATTGTCCACGGAACTTAAGAAATTTTTTCACTGTTGATTGTTTACAAAGTCATAATCCTTCGATAAATCGCTTTGACGATCTAACATTGCTGTAATAGCATTAAAATATGAATCGATATGATTTAAAGATTTACGATCCCTAAAGTATCTTTGTAGCTTGTGATGGTCGCCGTTACTGTGTGTGTAAAAATAATTAACAAAGGTATGCATTTCAACTTGCATTCTTCACTAAAAGAAATCATCAGAAATCAATAATCATTGGGACTTTTTGAGCAAACTACAGCAGAAAAGTTCAGGAACAGTACATGATAATTTGTTTGTTGGAAATTGAAGATTTTTAGAACAGTTGATATATTGTTGAAATTTGTTGATAATTGCTGAAGCTATCAATAAAAAAAAAAAATTTGTAATAATGCTATCAAAAGCAATTTGATAAAAAATTATAAAAATGAGTTTTACAATTATATTATCCAAGTTGACAACTCTAATGGGGATTCCTTCGAAACATTGACCCATAAATAAAACTAAATGACAGTTCATATTTTGGGATAGGAAATAGGAAACGTTATTAAATATGTGTATTTACCACGCATAACTTTTTATGCTTATTCTTTTCATTAAAATCAAAACATATTATCAAAAATTAAAATATAATATAAGTTACTGTACTATATATTCTATTGTATTTTACTATATAGTGCATTTTAAATAATCCATTTTTAATCAAATTGAATGACAAGCAGATCCGCATACGTTTTCTCTATGATAGTACATATTATCATAAATAGCGTGCTTTGATCATTCTCTGTTTCAAAATCCTGTGGGTTAAAGCACGGTTATTGAATACGGAGACTAAAAGTTGTATACAGGATAATTTGAGGCAGTCTTTTCGAAGACTGCAAATAGAAATTACAGCTATGATCTCATCCAGTCACTGAGCATCCAAAGCGAAGTAACCAGACATAGATGCAACCTGGCTGTTTATTTTTTACAGCCCGCTTAATCATATCTGAAACTACAAGAAAATTAAAAGTAAATAGAAATAAAAAATAAAAGAAAGAAAAACTTGATAAGAAACACTACGAAAATCCCCTACGAAGACAAGCCTTAAAACAAAAAACTCGAAATGTGTGAGTAAAAACAGAACAAATTTTATTTTCTTCGAATTTTTAGGAGGCATTTTTTTTAATTCGATGATGCTTTTATACCTCACTGTTATGCTTGAGATTTATAACTACTATACAGTGTTGTTTGTTACATGTTTTACAATATACTATAATTTTATTTTTCATTTTATTCGAGTAGCATTTTTATCTATACTTTTTTTTACTTGAATTTGTATAGTTTGTCCCCTTTCGAACCTTGCGCCGTTGAGCACAACCAATCGATCAGTTGACTTATGATGTCATCCAACTATTGAAAGAAAAGCACTAAGGAAATTGTATTTTGTTTGATGAAGAATGGATGAGGTGCTGTTTTTCAAGTACTGAAAGAAAAAGTACCAGTGAAATTGTATTTCGTTTGAAAAAGAATGGACTAGGTCTTTGTTTCCAAACCAAACGCCTTTTCCGCAAAAAAGAATCCAACATTGTTGATGCATGACATATTTTTATCGATTTTGGTTTTGATAACTTGGAGCGTGTAAGTGCGCTTAGGCCAAATAATTTGCCAGAATAGTTTCCTAGAAATCAGCAGTGTATTATTAACTTTAAAGTTAAGGATATCCATAAATTTGAACTTCGAGTGTACAGAATGCATAATGGAGTGTCCTCCAACTGCCTCATCGTCTAAGAGAAAGGGCTGTGACTGCTTTGAGATTAGCGACGAGACACGATTGCCTAGTCAACCATCTAAATAGATTTAGGATTTCGAACAGTTTCTCGCATCCCCTCTGCACCAGTGGTGAATTGATGAATACTGACTATTTCGTCGCCTGTTCGAGCTTTATTTGGAGAATTATCCGCTCTCGTTATTGGGAGACTAGACTTTTTGTTCTCATAATTTTTCTATTGTTTTCTCTTTTTATTCTAATAATTCAATATTATTTTGTACTGCATTCTGTATTGTCTGTTGTACCTCCTATTGTGTGTGGAACCTATGGATGCTTGTCTCTTTATGCCTGCTATATATATACGTATGTGTGTGTTTCATCAATCAGGTCCAGGTTTAACTTCTTGTTCTTTAAAAATTGTCAGAAAAATGGAAAAAAGAGAGATAACAACAAAATAAAACACTGGTTAGCAAAACGTCCGGATTTTGGAGAGCATAGAACAGAAAGAAAATGCGAAAAGATCAGCAAAAGTTCATTTCCTTCTTAAGTTCTCTCCATTTGTGTCCCCGGGTAATGCCGAACAGTCTAAATGTCTTCAGAACATCGATGCCTTCCAAATGTTACATTTTTCATAACATATTTTGAAATTACCTCCATCATACAAAATACTAGTCTTTCCCAACACTAGTTGGTTTTCTAGTAGGTTCCAAGACGCTTCAAAACTAGTTATTAATCCATGAATTTCCATAGAAGTATAACCAAATTTGGTACACTTATACTTTAGAATACTGCGGAAAACATAGGCTCTTTCTTTCCTGTCTTCAGATCAATCTGTAGCCATGAAAATTGGTACACAGATAGTCCTAAAAGTGCCCCTTGAAGCCCAAATTTTAAAATCTAAAGTTTGCTTTTCTGCAATAAATGGACATGGATAAATAAACACCTTCCACAGGGTTTGTGTATTTGTTGTTAACACAGGGAAATATCGCGGTCATAGTTTAGCTGTCGCGGTAGTAAACATGTTCTACAGAGTTTGTGTATTTGAGTTAGCACAGGGAAATGTCGAGGTCATATTTGAAACCCAAGCAACGCAGGGTTCTTCAGCTACTTGGATATTTCAAAACTAAGCATTTGTTTAGTAAAAATAATCTATATATATAATTCTCTTACGTGGCACGCAAAAAAGACGTTATTTGTTTTCGCGTTTTGGCAACATTGTACGATTCTTTGTTTATCCCAAAGCCTCGCGCTTCAATTGAAATTATAGCGTTATCGGATGAAATTTTATTGAAAAACAATGAATTTTAGTCGAGCTGTTGCAGTAAATAATAGAAATCAAAGAAAACGGAGGATCTTTTCAGGGTCATTTAAAAAAAAGGTCCGTTTCGGGGCAAACTATTATAGTTCAACAAGACGCTTGCATTACAACTTTCGACAACAAACTCAATGAAAAAGCGTGGGTGGCTCGAGTGCTGGGTAAAGGTACACACAACCAACATGCTGGGTTTTCAATTTCCAAATCAACGCTCACATTTCGAGTCAAAATTTGCTCAAAGTTTCCATTTGAATTCTGATTCCAGAGGTACTGTAAATATCTTTTCTGAAAAACAACATAAAATTTAGATTTGAAAAATATTTTTTTGGAATATCATATTTTGTTTGCGAGCGAAGCGAGCATAGGTTCGCGCAGCGAACCAATGAGGATTGCGAAGCAATCCTCTGGGGGTTGGCGAGCGTTAGCGAGCAGGGGGCGGGCCCCCTAGTATTATGTTATAGTATAGAAAGAAAAAAAACAATGAATAGTATGGCAAAATTCGATTTAATAAAACATGTAATAGGACTTTTGTGTACACATATTTACATAACTCCTTGATCACAACAAATGAAAGACATTATCACCGTTTGGGAATAAATTTACATATAAATAGATATGAATATATACAGCTTGTATTCAAGGATACTGCTAAACATAGACCACTCTATTTTCTCTCACAAAGAATCGTATTTTTAAAACTGCACATACATTACATTGTAAAATTCCATACTGCATGCAATACTTGGAAGAGAAAAGGCATTTAAATATTTACTGATGAATATCACATCCTATTAAAGCGAACATATAGAGTATGCATGCTCTAATTTTAGTTGATTAACTTTACCGAGTTCTACTTTAGTATGAACTGCATAAACTATTACACCATTAATAAGAAATATTATGACTAAACTATATTTTAAAAAATTATGACTCTGAAAATAAAAAAAATCTGCTACATAGAGAACGTTGAGAGATTGAGATGAAAAGTTAACTAATCATAAACTATTTATTATGGTTTCTAACATCAATATTTGTTGAATAAATCAATTTCTAGTATTAGAAAAAATATTTTAACGCTAGATATTTTTCTATCTTTACTTTTAATTTATGAAAGAATCACTGAATCCAAATACACATATTTGTTGTTTTTAAATTACTTTAAAATACATTGCTAAAAATAATTCATTCTACAAAAATTAATTTTCTTACGTCTCTATAAAAATCCATTGTTGTGAGAAAGTTGAGCTTCAGTTTCCTTGGCGGTGACAGAATTAAATCTAATAGGGATTTAGATATTAACTATAAATTTTGAGCTCTGAGCCGACTAAATGGCTTATCTACTTTGATAGTGAAAAAACTACAATGAGTTTCAATAATTTTAACTATTAATGTAAGGCATATATTGTGAATTCAAAATGTGTATAATAGTTTTTCTCTGAATGAGAAAGCTGTGGGTTTTTAAACTTTAAACCCCTTTTAAATATTTAAATAAATTTAAATTTTACTTTGAAGTAGCATAAAGATTAACACGGCAATGGACAATCAGATCTCAAAAATAGTTAGGACTACTTAGTTGAATGGAATATGTCACGTTGTATTTGAAACAGTATCCTTTCAACGATGCAATGTACTCCTCCTTGGAAAAATTCTTACTCGTACAAAAATAGTATCATAGGAAGTGGTCATTTGATACACACAATTACAAACGGTGGTACGGTAACACAGCTAAAGCTGCTGAAGCTGTTCGATTGCTATCTGTCAGAGAATTCGACTCAGAATGTCAGTTTGTAGGAAGCTTCCACTCTCGGAAAGTAAATTTCGTGTACAGATTCAGATAGCTTTCATGACTTAGTTGCACTCTCTCACGGGCAGAGTTCTCACTCATCCCTGATCTTTGGAAGACTCTCCAGAAGTGGAGGCTGAATCTCATAAGGACAAGGACGGTCTCTTCTTCTGGTTGTGGTGGTCGGACACCAGGACGCTTCCCCTCCCGAACATGGCGCTGATGATCTTGGACACAGACACCACGGAGATCTTTCTTCTCGAGGATGTATTGGTGGGGGAGGAGTTGGCGTTCGATTTCGCAATGATGGCACACGCATCTGAGATGACAGTCCGGAAAGCACTGGCCACTTCTGCGTAACAGTCGGCCGCGGATACTTCGGCGAAGTACACATTGCCAAGCTCTTTGGCCAGCGACTGTCCTTCTTCGACGGATACTTCTCGGATGTGTTCCAAGTCCTTTTTGTTTGCCAGCAGCAGGATGGGCTGGTTTCGCGAGAGAAGATTCCGAAGACAGTCTGCAGCGACGAGGAAACTGCTTTTGGAAGAGATGCTGTACACGACCACGTAAGCTGAGCTCCAGTCTAGTTTTTCGGATGGAACACTGTCCGTCTAAAAAAAAAAATTAAATACATGGTTTTAACTTACTGAATTCCTCATGACACAATGTTACTCACATCAAAAATAAACACCTACAATGCGTAGTGTTCGATGTTATATTTCTGAAATTAATTGTGTGGGCATTTATATGCTTAGAGAGTACAAACTTCCGAACAGACGTGTTCTGGAAGCATCAAATGCATATTTTCATGATGATGGAAACAACTTGTCACATTGCAATCTGTTTGAAAGAACTACGACACTATCGAAATAATAATTTTTTTAAATTAAAACAAATAGTCTTCAACCCCCTGAGCGTCACTATACTGGTTATATTAATACAAATACAAATATTGACGACCAGCAACAGGCTCAAGCCCAACAAGGCTGGTCCTTTGTTTATGAATTCCCCAATTCCCACTGACTATCCAATTGTATCTTAAATTCGTACACTCCCTTTGAATTAACTATATTTTCTGGCAACGCGTTCCAACTGTCTATTACCCTATTAAAATAGTAGTTTTTCCTTAAATCCCGATTAAAATGTGTCTTATTCAATTTATACCCATGGCCCCTTGTTCTGTTATCCCTATTGAAATTTAAGCCCTCTGTGTCCCCTTGTTTTACCAACTTGAAAAGCTGAATCAAATCCCCCCTCCTTTTTTCCAGTGTATACATGTTTAGCTTACTTAAACGTTCATTACAGTCGAGATTTGCTATCCCCTTTTTTATTTTTGTAGCTCTGTGCTGAACCCTTTCAATTGATTCTATGTCCTTTCTCATATATGGAGCCCAGAATTGTACAGCATATTCTAGATGTGGTCTTACTAAGCCCTTATATAACGGCAAGATTATATTCTTATCCCTTGAAGTTACAGTCTTTTTAATATACCCCAATAACCTATTAGCCTTTTTACCCGCAGATGAACATTGGTGACCTATTAGTACTAATTTTGCCCCACAACAGACATAATGACTGGATAACTACATCTATTGGTGGTTAAAAGAATCCTGCGAAATATTATATTGGTCAAGAATGTCAATACTGGTTTAGAAGTAAGGCATGAAGTACTGAAAGTTGCAGAATCGATAAAGGCGTGTTAATCCTCAACTGTACAATAAAAACATTTTTTGCCTGAGTTTCTGCTCTAAGTCGACGACAAGTATGACTGTAAATATTGGGCTTTTTACAATTTTACATTTCTTTATGTAAATACAACAAATTGCCTGTACCATTTGTGAAGTTCATTGTGGGAAAGGAGTGATTGTGTAGAAATTATTGTGAAAACCACCAGTTCGCAATTTTCTAGTATTTTTTATTTAAAACATAATCAAAATGAGGTGATGACAGTATGGTATGTGTAACTAACATCACACCGGAGCAACACAACAGGCTATTGGTGACGGTCCGGGATGAACCCCCGAAGGAAAAGATCCGATAACAGCACCACGTAATTTTGAAAAGAGGTGATGACACAGGGGTGCAACAGAATATTATCTTGAGTCGTAAGAATCCCTGATAAAGGATAGTCTAGACAGTATGAAATGGCTAGTTTGAGATCCAGGAGCATATAAGCGTAATTCTCTGTTCAAAGCATAGAAAACTTGTTTCGAGTTTTCTTGAAAGGGAGAAATGTACGGGCATTATGTACGACAGAATACAGGAGGCATCCATCAAATAGGCATGGGCAACATTGTTCTTACAACGATACCTCATGACGCCTATGCGATTCCAATAGATAAAGGCATAGCATTTAACTTTTCATGACCGTTAGTAGCATTGTTTCAAGAAAAGTAAGACGTATAAATCCTCATTTCTTTTTCCCTTCAGAGAAGATAGTAGATAGACAGCAGACCAAGCAAGAAATCGGCCTACCAAGGCAAATGATGTCAGAATCCGGGAGACAAACTTCAGTGCAGTAACCGCAAGACCCCAGCAAAGATTCGAATTCCTGGAAGACATCCAGGTGACAGAAGACAGTACAAAATGACAGCTCCGAATAATCCAGATCGTCACGATCGAACGGACCCGTCTCCCCCCAGCACGTGTTTACCGGCGTTGGCCACCTGCCAGAGAGACTCCGTCTCAACAAGGCTTTTGTTCAGTCACCCAATTGGTTTGGCAAGCGCTCTCCCAGGAGAGGTCCAAATATCTCTGTAACAGCTCGTAATGCCGTTTCACGATACGAGAACAAGAGACAATTGAAGCGAGAAGCAATTCCAGCGGAACCTGCCACTCGTTCACTGCCGGGTAAAAAAGATCCAGGCTGAATGAGACTTGATAGATACGCGCTTTCTCGAACCTAATTGCCTATCCTCCTACTTAAAGGTGGATGTAGATTGGAGGACCTCAAATTAGGTCGATCCTCTTTTCGGACCAGTTACGTCCTATGCGAAGGCTCGGATATAATAACTCACGCCCAATTTATAGCACCCTTTCATGTTTCTAAGAATAAGCAATGTTTCATCCTTCCATGATCCTAGACTTCCCCAGAAATATGTGCTGCTTCTTTCTCTTCGGAGGAAGATTATGTACATGGGGATCTTTCTGACAAGGGACCTTGGCAGAAAGAACAAATAAATAACCTCTCTTGAACTGTTTCGAACTAAAAAACTGTTATACTTGAAGCACTCGTGCTGCCCTGAATCGGGTCGCTAAATAAACTGTGGGGATAGTTCAGAGACGATTTATAGTAGGATTTGAACTGATGGGACGAATAAGCGCTTCGTGTTTTTAAAATGAGACCGTAAATCTAAAGAGTTTACCTCTCGCCTATTTAATTTAGTAAATTTGTTCGTGGTTTTCCGCAGAACATTCGTCGACCAACCGGTATGGTGGTTAAGGATCGGAAGGTTCCTGGTTCGAATCCAGGTCAGTGCATGGGTGTTTGTAAGTGTATGGTGTTGAGTCGGCTGGTTCACCTTTAATATGTCGTGGCCGAAAGTCCTCACGTTGGGTTGATGTGGAAGTTTGGAGAGTGGTGTGCCAGCTCAGGTGTTGCCTCGACATCTGACCGTGGTTCAAAATTACGTGGTGTTGAACTCGGTTCTTTCTCTTATTGGGATTGATCCCGGACCGTCGTCAATAGCCCGTTGTGTTGCTCTAGTACGACGTTGATTAAAAATTGTCATTACCGCAGAACATACGCTTGTTTCATTTTGACTTTGTGTTGATTTAAAAGTTCAAATACAATTCATGAAAACAATTATTTGTATCAAATTTAATTTTTTATCTGTTGTGTACCTACGAATGAATTGTTAAGTGGGGAAGGACTTTAGATTCTAAGTAACTATATTTGTCGTTTTGTCAGACCCGAATATAATCATGTTAGTATTTTCAGTTTATTAATTAAGGTGTATGATACGTGCATAAAAAGAGAGTCGTGTAGCAATAACTTTGTGCAGCGACCAGTTGGCTGATAACTGTGTTAAGTGTTTACTCTAATAGACAGACTGTTCATAAGTACAACGATGGATAATATCTGCGAGTGGTGTTGTGTCTCGTCTTGTATTCCGCGCGCTACTGTGTAATTTTCCATAATAAATATATTCCTCTATGTGGAGTGTGTTGTTATTGAGAATGAGTCATAGTAGTTAATACATATCAGATCATTTGTTTCTCTCTTTGAATGTTAAAAATCTCCAACCAATAGTCATAAATTTTTAAATCAGCATTAAACGAAGGTAAATTCTGTCTATTTCTCTAAAAACCTTCATTGAAAACTATTTATCATCAATTAAAGAACAGTTGTACCCAAAGTTTGAAAACGAATTTGAACTAAAGGCAGTATATCAACTATTTGTCGATTTTAAAATTCAGGCATTTTAAAGGTGAAAATGTTAACTATTAGCAGTTAAATTCAAAGACAGAATATGTGAATTTGTTTTTGGTGAGGATTCAAAGAGTGAAACATAATGCATTTTAAATGTTAACTCTACTTGGAAAGCAAACTTACTGAACACTAAACAAGAAATATAAAAATTTTAAGAGAAATACGTACTTGGTCCCTTGACGTATCAAGAATTTCTACATCGACAGGAGAACCAGTGACTAGTGTTTGAGAACAGTAGAGAAGATCTATAGAAATAAAATTAAACGATTAAAAATTAAAGTGAAAACTTTATGGATAAAATATTTCTATAATGTTAATAACAGATAAAATATTTCTTTCAGTACATTTTTGATATTTGTTACTGATTCTGAACCTTCTTTAATATGCATAATACAATTTAAAATTTTGGTAAACTTTTGAGTTGATTATTGGTATATTATTATTATTATGCACACACACACACACACACATATATATATATATATATATATATATACTTTAATGGAAAAATAAATGTGTCAATATTGAAGTTTGATTTGAATTCTGAGTTTTAATTGGTAAGGGTTTTTAAAACATCGTTTGAATTATTGTTCTTACCTTTTTGTGAGCTGTATTCTCCAATGAACCTCTGTGTCAGAAAACGAACAGTCACAGCTGAAAGAAACAAATAATATTTTTAATTCACAGGAATTATTTTTATGGTGGGTGAAATACACAGATCAAACCTTATCAAAACTTTTTTGCACACAAAATCATAAAAATTACTACTAAAATTGGTTATATTCAACAACTCGACTATCATAAAAGAAAAAAAATACCATTTTATTATTTCATTACGAGAATATTTCATAATTCTCTTCCGGTTTGTTGCGAATTAAATAGGAGAATGACTACTCGCAAACGATTCCGTAAGAACAGTGACGAGGCTTACGTTTGCTAAAAAAATTAATAAGGAAACGACTCGAGTTCTCGGATTCTTTTTACCTAGTAGAACTTTTTTGTTCAGTTTTACTTCGGCTAAGAATGCGAATAATTCAAAAAAAAAATAATTAATATTTGAAAAAGAACTCGGGGGTTGATGATTCAAACATAGCGCAGGAACATGCCTCACGGTGTAGTTCGTCGTCTAGAACGAGGGAAGGAGAGATCGTGGTTCCCAAAATAGAATAACCAAGATAATTTTTCAACCAGTTTTTTGGAAGATTTTTCGTTCACCTGTCGCGGAGGGTCGACTATCAAATATGTGATGAGAACGCAGGAAGGTAACGATCTGGGGAGCGCGTGTTTTTTACTGTAAACTTGCTTATCAGACATTAGGCTTAGATGTTATCCTGAATATCAGAGAGTTTGGAAAAGCTGTTTTTTCATTGCTTTTGAAAGCTGTTTAAATGCTCTACAATTCACTTATCCAAAATATTTATGTAATTATTAAGGATCTGCACTCTAATAATGAATCAACATACATAACAAACTAATGTCAATCACGAACAAAAGAACGGATGTTTAGACTGTGAAAGTCTGTATATAAAAAAAAAGGGTTTAGAAACCACTGATTAAAATGGCTCTTTGGAAAAAATTCATATAGTATTTAATTATTACCATAATACAAATAGTTGGTTAGTTTTAAAACATGCTTCTCACGATTAAAACAAAATATGTATGGTTTCTAGTAGTCTAGCTGTAGGCGGCTTATGTTTTATTGTCGTAGCTAGGCTGGGTGCATTTCTCTCTGTGTCTATGAAACTTCTCTTGTGTATCCAATTACTTGACGGGAAAACATTGCTTTGCAACAACTTGGTCAGATCTGGATCCACGAAAAACACTATCCAACTTAACTGAAAACTTTTGTGGTGAGATTACCAGAAAGCTCTTCATCAATATCCAAAAACTCTTATCTAACTTTATATAAAAAAGGGAAGAAATCTACAATAATATATGCTTTAATTGAACTATGAGAAATTAAGGGGACCCAACACCAGTCCTAAATTTTTTGTACTTATATAAAGTAATGCTTCCACTATAATTTTTTTTAAAATAATTTTTAGCATAATCCCTTCAAGGGGTTAACACTGTTTTTTAACCTATCTAAACAAGTGCTGGACAAAGAAAAGTATTTGTAGGGACCCAATCGTTCTTTGGGCAAACCCATTATTACTACTAAACGTTTAAAGAAATATGCTACCATACGGTATTTCTGAATGTATGTCCCCAGAACTGTGTGCAATAGTGTGATTGCTGTTTTTATAAAACGTGGGTCAGTCAATTAAAGTCTAAATCTATGCCTAAGGTCTTCCGTTGTCTATTTACAGTACAAATTATTCACAACAAGGTAACACCGAATTTAATTCCTTGACTTGAAAAACAAACTGTATATGAATTCAATCTCTTCCCCATAGTCCTTTTCCAACAGTCATTCAACAAGAATCAACGGTCTAATGCGAGAAGTGTTAAAAGCTGGAAGCTCTCTACAGAAGCCATGGACTAGATTCTGATCCGAAGACAGATCTTGAGTGATTCAATACTTGATGGAAGCCAGAAGGTACACCTGCAAAGTGTACATCAGAGAAAGAAAAATCTTAGAAGATTTGTTTTTTACTGCCACGTCACTTGCTAAGGCAGAGGCAGACATAGATCACAGTAGAGTTCTTTATAATATGGGCCATGGCGGAGAAAATAACCGGAGTCTTTCCCAGGTGAGGAATGGGGTTAGAACATATACCTGGAGTGTTTACACTTCAGGTCATAAAATAGGGCAACGGATCCTGGCAAATTTTCAATCTTCCTTCGACCTCCACAACACGCATATTCGACAGTTGATAACAGTTCACGCTCAGGGTTACTCAGCAAATTGATCGTTTGTACTCTCATTGGACTCAATGCCTTGACCCCCTTGAAGAAAGGCACTTGAGCAAATCAGGCAATTTTGAAGGCTGGCACCGAACATGTCTGTGGACATTCGAATTTCTTCAGTTCTTTTTTGACACTTGCATAATGGGAGGAGAAAAAAAGACAGATGTCCTACATAGACATCGTAATTGGAAGGTGCCTCGCCATTTCGCGAGAATTGTGTCTGTGGTATCAAGGTTTTCTGCAGCTGAACTTGCTCATTGTGACTAATTGTGCGAGAAACGAGATAAAATAAATTCCGACGTAAATAAATAGGCCAAGATCTTGAAAAAGTAGCCAGTAACCATTACCGGTAGTAGCAAAATGACTGAGAATTTCGAACAGAAAAATGGATTTTCAAACGGAAACGACACTGAACAATTTTTAATTCCTTCGCTTTTACTATCTTTAAAATGCAAAATTTTAGGATGACATCCTATAACAATAGAACAAATACTTAACAGCACGTGGACTTTACGCTGAGATTTATAACGGATATGTTCACTAATTTCAGATTTTGCCCTAGGCCAAAATTTTGAAAACAATTGAAACACACTAAATCAAAGTTTTTCAAAATACGTTTTTTTTAATTTCGAAACTCGAATGTGATTAGCAGAGTTTGTTTCCTTTCATTTTCTCATAAATTTTGTTTCTTGACTTAACATATTTCACTTCGAAGACAGCGATATGCTCAAATCACTTATCAAAAATATGGATCTGTACTACACCATCAGTAAATTCCTATTTAAATAATGAAATAATTTTATAAACTATAGTAATGGGGGTAGCACGCTAAAATAATTCTAAAAAGTAAAAGCCTGATAGAAGATCAAACGGACAATTTATAAACTCTAGCATTATTGGCAATCCCCTGCAAACATTAAAAAACTAGACTTCCTATGACTGCCGAAAAACAAGAAATTAAAGTATCGAATTTTACGTCTGG
Source organism: Metellina segmentata (assembly GCA_947359465.1). Taxonomy (NCBI): domain Eukaryota; kingdom Metazoa; phylum Arthropoda; class Arachnida; order Araneae; family Tetragnathidae; genus Metellina; species Metellina segmentata. Next base: position 110,716,264 of record OX375876.1, on the reverse strand, counting down.
CACTATGACAATAAATAGCTTGCCAATGAGAATTCTCGGAATCTCACATGTTACAGAACGTTGTTAGAAATGAATAATTATACATTATTGCGCCTTAAACGGTGGCAACCACTCGAAATACTTTCGAAGTGACCCGCAGACTTGCGAGCCATCGATCCGAATTCTCTGGTTGCGTCGTAAATTCCAATGAAGCTAGCTCTTTGTCCACTTCAACCAATCCCAGCGGTGGAAATTAAAATTGCAATACGCATATTTTAATAAGAATCCTGAGGACTTCTCTTTCAAGTACTTTGGAACGTGGGCAGGTGACGTCACATTTCGAACAAAATTAGAATCCCACCCGAACAGTGGAATGAGAGTCCCAAAATAACATTCTCTCCAACGTAACTTCTTTTGTTGAAAAGCTTCAATCGGTCTCGGTGAATTAAATGTCACTCACAAGTAATCAGGTGTGTGGGAATGCATGCATTTACTTTTCCGAGAACTTAATTCTAATTAATTTATTTATCCATTTCACGCCACTTTTTTTCTTTTCTTTAAAGGGTAGGGTAGCTTTTAATGTTCTATGCCACCCACTCACCGAGGTGTTTACCCCTTACGTTTCGTAAATCGTCAGTGTTTTTTTTTAAGATGTGCATTGCTGATTTTAGAAAACCGCAGGTGAAGAGTTGAAGCCAAAGACGACGATCGGCTGACTTCTAAAATGACATGGAACTTGGGAATTTTGACAGTCGTTTATTTTCATAGAATAATGTTTCTAGAGTTCAAAAACATGGAACTTCGAAAAAAGAATAATGACATTTTCTTCAGTAGTCATAAAATATAAGACAAATTGATGATATCTTTACTATTTCTTTTAAATCTATTTGATGGTTAACATACTTTTGCTAAAATGTTTTCTATCGGATTTAATGCAATCCAAGTGTAATTAAAAATACCGAATTCAAGAAAATTTATACCAATATACATATAGGGTGAAGGTAGGGTAAGTGCTAGCTATAAAACGTGTGCTTGATTGCGACATGTCGGAAATGCATGAAGTTCAATAAATTAGTTTATTAGCTGGAGCACATCAGCTAGTTTTATTCCTCTCTAGATGTATTTTTCTATTCTGAGTGAGTGAAGCTTTCCTTGTGGGTAGATGCGAGAGAAATACACCCAGGGAAGACCAGCCTGCACCGCCTACATCACACAAACACAATGTGTTCGAGTCTCTTAGAATTGGCGCCTGCACTAGGAAGAAAACTGGATAGTTTATTATCTAATTTTCCCTGAGTCAACAGTAGATTTTATTTCGAACTCTTTTTAATTTCCATCGGAATTTTTTCACCGACATGAAAGCCCTTTGTTGACGAGACTCCACCCAAACGAGCCACGTGATACCCGCGAGAAAGAGTGATCCGAAACAATGTGCTTCACCCGCAAAAAAATTCATGCCCCACGTCTAGTGTGACGCAAGCGGACGACAACTGGAGCAAAAAGACGCCATCATTTCACGCCAGGCTCTTTTACTCCGGCATGGCTGAAACAATCGATCCGTAGATTGAGGAGAGCTGCTTGTTTTCAAGTGAAGTGATTAAGAACAGAGAACGATGAGTGTTGCGTGGGAAAATAGTTTTCCAACGGGCTTAGCAGTATGAACGGGTTTTTACTTTTCTGCAAAGACTTTCAAACCTCACAATGCTTTCATTTGACTCATTATTGTTGTTCGACACAAATGTTTGCAACACACTCGAACCTGTTTTTGTGCGATCGTTTTTTGTGTGGCATATAAAAAATATTTATTCAGTACAATCTACATACAGTCCTTTTAAAATGTCATTCAAATTAGAACATAATTGACGAAGTTATCAATAAAAATTACTTAAATTTAAAAAAAATAATTAATACGTTCTTAGATTGCTTTACCTGTCCTGCTGAAAAGGCAATTTTTTTTCCTAAAATTATTATTAATTTTTAAATGGAATTTCATCTTTGATACTTCATTTATTTCGAGTCTTATTTTTGTTCTTTGCGCAATGTAAACGATTTCCGAATATTTAGGACAGACGATAATTTTCAAAGAACGGGAACAAAACGAAAACTCGTGTTTCTTTCGCTCTAAATTAATATCGCATTTCTAAATTTTTGCACTTTTTAGTTATAATTTGTGGCTATTCTAGTTATTTCGTAAGGTTCTGAGTTATTTTCAACTTGAGACTTTTTTTTATGCGGTCCCTATACACCGCATAAAAAAAAAAATTTAATGTGTAGCGAAAAATATTTTTTATAGCTACTTATGAAATTTTGGAAGATTTTTTTTATGCGGTTCCTATATCCACCGCACAAAAACAGGTTTGAGTGTACTTTAATGGCTCACATCCAATACTTAGGGTTGAGGCGATCTCCATTGATGAGTCATACAAAAGCACCGATATATTACAAGAACGCACCTTTCACTTAATCACGTTTATACGAGATTTATTTGTCTTTTTTAAAAACTTTGCGTACACAATTAGCTTGAATAATTTTCAGCGGTTCGGTTTGAGTATAGGTTTATGTCGCTAGTGCCGCATCAGCTAAGCTTCTCCTAACACAGGGTAATAAAAAGATTAGTACGCCATAATATATAAAAGACTTATTCGATTCTTTAAATTAAGCTGTAAAAACCAATGTCTAAAAGAAGCGAAAATAAAATTTCCTGAGGGTATTGTTTTAAGAGAAATTTGAGGTCAAAATCAGTAGGACCGAAGTTAATTTTCAGTGTTGTTTTTAAGTGAATAAAGTCTTGAAAAGGCACTGAACTGCCAACGGCTATTAACCCTCTAGTGTCATGATATTCCCGAGTGGTATAGCATAGCTTCATCCCAATAACAATAAGCTACATGTATTGGGTTAAAAGATTCTATTCGTTAAAGCTATCAAAACTAGCTAAACGTTATGCTAGGTTGCATGGTTGAATTATACGTGAAAACTTCTTGATGGGTTAAAGTGAACCATGATAACAACTGTTTTTATTCCTCCCTGGGTGTAATATTTCTTCTGTGTCAGTAAAATTGTCCTTGTGTTCTTGACGCTGTCTGTCTTCTGTCAGCTTGGTCATATACACCCAATTGAATTCTGTTATCTAAAAGGCAAATATTATGAGCTTCTGAAGCTGTATTTAAGATAGATGCCGTACCCCTAAAACCTATAAAAATTGGAAATTTTCAATATAAGTGCAGGCGTTTCATGTGCACGGTGGAAAACAAAGAATTCAAACAATAAGGCGTTATTTTTAGTGAGGGTACATTCTCCAAATTACCTGTCACGCCCGATAAGGCTCTCAAAATTGACTCGACGCTCTCGACTTGATAAATAAGGAAACACACATATTAAACAAAACTATGTGCACATTCTGGCGACAGAAAGCATCCCACCAAAACAAACTGATATATAAAAAAAACTTAAAAAGGGGAAGGAAAACGACTAAGATCGTTGCAACTCACATATGGTGGGTACCCTCAACAAGTTATACATAGCTTCAATAGAAGGCTCTTTTTTATGTGTGAAGGTCATGCGCTGGGGAATGTTAACGAGGAGAAGCACATTTGCAGGGGGAGGACCTAAGTAAAAAAAATCATAAAAATCTGACGTTTTCTGGATGCTTCTGAACACATTTTCCTCTCCCTGTTTGGATGACTAAGATAGATAGGACGGAGGGATATCAAAATAATACATATTTTCCGCTTCCTGTTCTCCTGGTTTAGTTGCCCCTCTGCCATTTTGCGGGTGGCTTCATCTCGAGGAGCGTTTTAAGAGAGAAAAAAAATGGAGAGTTGTCAGCTGTTGGGAAAAACAACAAAGGAGGAGGTGCAAGTGACGATAAATCTGTTGTGTTTGTTGGGAACAGATCGTTGACCTCGGTTACCTTTCCATTTATTTTCTTAGTCCTTCATTGTCTTTTATGATTTGCATCAACTAAATTATTTTATAAGAGAGGAGTCGAAGACGTTTCTGTGAACAATAAAACATCAAATTCTGTTACCATTTCGAATTACAAATACATGTTCGTAAAGATTTTGCATGTTCCGAAAACTTTTGGTTTCAGAACACACGTTCGTTTTTTATGATTTGTATCAACTAGATTATTCTATAAGAGAGGAGTCGAAGACGTTTCTATGAACAATAAAACATCACATTCTGTTACTATTTAGAATAACAAATACATGTTCGTAAACATTTTGGTTTCAGAACACACGTTCTATACAAATACAACAGAAGTTCATTGTCTATTATGATCTGTGTCGTCAGCTAAATTCTTTGAAGAGTGTGCGATTCGAAGACGCTCCCAAACAATTGAGCCTCGTATTCAGTAAACGCATTTATGGTTTCAGAATTCATGATCTACAAGGACAACTGAAGTTGCGTTTCGAATGTATTTCCCAACCGAAAGCAAGTTCCACCAATTTTGTTATTGTAACGTGCAGTCTGTTTTCTCTAAGCTTAAAAAATATAATTATTTTCATAACATTTATAATACACAAGTGTGCAAAAGAAATATTTCGCTGATTATTTAAGTTGAGAATTGGTACATTTGGAATAAGTATTTGTATTTCACGTAGTACTAGTCATTTAACATTCTATTGGGGACAGGAGTGCAGAGGTGAGGGGGGTAGGCTGATTATAATTCGTCAATAATTGCCCTACTTGTCAATTCATTAATTATTTTTAAGTTAGTAGAATTTTCGTCAAATATTGTGTTAAAAGATATAGTGTATAATGGTATACTTTATAAGTAATTTATTTTGAAAATAATCTGAGATTAAATTAAAGAGTTTGAAAGGGGCACTCAATACTAAGAGTGGACTTCTAGACCTTAAAAATTTTAGAAACTTTTAATCGTGCAGATTTTTGTAGATACAGAACTTCCAAATATGTGAAAAGTGAAATTCTTGCCATTGGTATGTTAATTTTTTATTTTGCTATCGAATGAGGGAAAACTTTAAAAAATAACATATATGTCTGAAATAAAACCGAGTGGATTCAACTTTCTGCTCGTGGTTTGGCTCCAAACCAACATTGAAAATGCCATTTAGCAGAAAAGATAAAGAAAGTCATCTATCTCTCAGTGTTTCCCCATAAGCTACGGTGGAAAATACTTCAACTCAAGTTTATATTCTGGAGTAGCTGCTATCTAAATTCGCTAAGCAATAATAACTCTTGAGAGAGAACTTAAGAACATCCGTGAAGTAATTACGATCTTAAAATATGCTGATGATAGTTGATGTTTTGTAATTTTTGTTTTCTTGAAACCCTAAGAATCATTTCTTGCTTTTTGAAAAATACTTAATTTTACTTTATGAACATCTCAGAAGTTTTAAATCTTGCAATACATATTTTAAATAAGAATGAACAATAAAGGGGAACACATAACTAAGGTAAAAAGGTCTCTTTTTGAAAAACATGATTTAATCAAAAAGTGGAAACAAAATTATTTTAGATTAATTCCCAAGTGAGGACACAATTTCATACTTTTTTGAAGCTTTTGTACAAACTTTCTTTTAAAAAGTAATTTATTTTCCTTTCCAGGTTTTCCAAAACATTGGGCAAAAAAAGTATAATTTCGAATGTGACATTTTCTATTTGAGTTTTTTTAGTACAATTTATAATTCTGCTCGGCAGAATTTTTTTTTTAAATTATTCCATTTGGTCATAACGTGCGTAAGAATCCATTTTAGTACTATATGTTATTTAAATGGAATCTGGCAAATATTTGTGACGAAATAATATCTTATAAGTTTTGCTACACAAGAATCGGAAGAAACGTTTCAATTTCATTTGATTATTCATTTGAAAGATATAAAACTCTCGACAGAGAGTTACGATATTAATTACAAATATTTTCTACGAAAGAAGTTCACGTTCTGACATCTGGAAAAGATAACAATGAATGACTTAAATATTTCTCGAAATTACAGGTAATGGATCACGCCACTTCATCAGATATGACTCCCGTAACTGATTATTTTGGCATTGCGCCATTTCAACATCAGTCCGTGCTTCCCATTCATGTTACCATCGTCGTGAATGTAACATAATCGTTGCAATTTATTCAGTTTTTAAATTAAATATAAAAGACAACCAGTTTAAATTTTGCAATTCGCACCGTCTCTTATAGTTAATAATAGAACTTGAAGACTTTTTTCAAGAAGCAAACGATAGAACTTGGACAAATCATGGAAATAAAATTAGGAAACTTCCTGTAAAATTTTAATACTGTAAACGAATTTTACAAATTTCAAATTGAGAAGCAATAAGTACTTTGCGTGTTGCTCCAGTGCGACTTAAATTCTACTGTCTTCCATTGTATTATTTACTCTTTTTATTTTAGTTGGGTCTCTTTTCAAGGATGATGTCTGCAAATTGAAGAATGATACTCTGTTCCAATCCAGCAAAGCTAGTTTCAAATGGTAAAATTCTTTTATCCAAGACAGTACTTTCACTGTTGGAAATTGGCAGTAAAAACACGTTTGGTAAACATCAAGCCTTCGCTGTGATTTTCTTTTCTTGAATTTCGTATTAAAATGCCAAGAAATGTTAAACCTACTTTCGACGTTCTTTATCGTAAGAACATACACTGCCTTGTCGTAGAAGAAAATAAAAACCGAAAGATTATACAAACGATTTCTCCGTGGGGGAAAGTGTAGAATAAATTTAAAAACACAAAACCATCTCAGAGCCGGCGCCATCCAGTTTTAGTGACGTCACAACTTGAGGAAGAGAAGTAAAAACGCGAAGATAAAAAAATAAAAGATACACAAGTCGGAATAAACTGCCAAGGTCGAGTAGTTTTTCTGCTACCGGTATATAGGAAGGATGACGAAAATCAAGAGGAACCCCAGATGCTGAGCATCCGTTTGGCGGGGAAGCTCTAATTCAAATGTATAATGACGAGTGTATGACGAAAATACATCCTAAGCATTGCCACCTTTGCTGCTTCTTGATTATTTCGATTCAAAACGCTAACTTCAGAAACACATTTAACTTAGGCAGAATGTATGAAAGCTAGGTGAATTGTAGGTTCTTCCGAAGAAAGTAAACATTTGGTGAAGTTATGTGATGACTGTAACATATTTTCGAAGGTTCCTTAGGTCAAATAAAATTATCAGCGATTGAATGTTAGACGAAACGTAAGAGAGAAATGTCTTACAGGTGAGAGTTCTAGACAGAGTTTAAGGGAAGACATTTTATATGAGAGGAATATCTCCGTTAATTTTTTTTTAATTAAAGTTTCTTACAAAGGTGACGGTTAGCTAGGCAAGAGTTGCCACAAAATAAGAATAATCTTTCAATGATTAACCAACAATTATTATTTCAAATTCAATTTAAAATCAACAAGCATATTTGAATTATTCAACAAAAAAAATTTTGGATGCTCTTACTACTAGGTGAATAATTTTGAATATATATTTAGAATAATTTGTTCGATTCCATTAAAAATATCTTGCTTCAAGGTTCTGCAAAAAAATTATCGACCCGAACAAATTATTTCACATGTTCTTTATTCAGAACATTCAAATTTTATTTCGTAACAGTTAAAAAAATTGTACGTCAAGAAAAATATTTTTCCTTTTTACTTCATTCGAAAAATATATTTTATATCCACCTTTTAAGCTTTAAAAATGATTTTTAAGGTTGTCAATTAATCCTCCAAGTGGTTTCGACATCATATCTCGTTCATCAAGAGGGGATTAATTTCACTAATGACGAGATATGTCGTTACCAAGATACAGTGCCATTTTTTCATAATAACCAGATTAAGATCTGGTCACTTTTCTTCCTGTGACGAGATATATCGTCCATCAAGATCTGGTCAGATTTACCAATGACAAGATACCTTGTTCAGACGATAACCGGGTGAGTCAACAATCCAACTCAAACACGTATAAAAATGGAGTAAATTTTAAATTAAGTAAAACACTGTGCGAAAATTCTTTTCCCCTTCTAAACATTCTACAGAAATGTTTGTATTCAGAAAGAATTTTTCAAATATTTTCTTTCTGTAAAGAGGTAGGTAGTTAATTAACGTCGCACTGGAACGACACAACGATCTATTGGATACGGTCATCATTAATCCATATAGGAAAGATACAACCTCTTTCTTTAAAGAAAAAGTTGGACCCTCCAAAATAATTTAAAGCTCCATCATATCGAATTAGCCTTTCTGGCAAATGCTTATTGACTGTGGTCAATGATGGAGGACAACATTTTTATACTTTTAATTTACAAATAATAAAACAACCATACGAGTACACACAAAATTATACCAATTTTATAGTTTCATCTCTCAAAACAATCACGTACAAAAAGATGTCACTAAACAGAATAAAATTAGTGCATATGAAACTAATGATTATTTTTTACTACTAGACAGGTAGTTTCTTCCCAATCCAGTAACGCCAGAAAAAAATAAGTCTGTCTTAACCAGCAAAAATCCATCGACAGCCATAACATGGTGATCAATCCTCTCCTAATTCTAAAGTTCTTCTCCAACTCGACTTTTGGAAAATTTGAAGTAATAATAAATAGACATCAGTTATAAAATATAGTCAAAAATCAACAAGTATCTGTCTGTGTTAACTGGCATTTTTAATCCACCATCTATACATGGCGGGTGAATTATCTTCTCAAGAGGTTTAAGGAACCGGATAAAATGGTAGGCAATACAGATAAATTTCTAGGGAATAGAAGGTTTTAAACAGATAAATTTCAAACTATTTAATTTTTTTAAATAGTATGATTATTGTTTTTTTAAACAAATATACTCATTTCTCAAGTAATATTATTATAGCAGTTATTATTAAAGATTATATTCTCAAGTTGCAAAGAATAAGATTGAATAAGACTGCTAACAAACGAATTTCACGGTCAATATTCAAACCTCTGATGAGTTGGGTATGAAAAATATTAAAGATTTAGCTGTGGTTCGAAACGGGATGTTAAAAAGATAAATTTCTATAGAAATATACATTTTTTGTACAATTTTTTATCGTTCCATGATAAACATTTTTGACTCCAGATTAAGAGTTTTAACCCTGCACGAAGCTCAAACACCCAACATGACATTACAGAAAAACAACTATATATATATATACATTTATCAAAAAAAAACTTTACTTACCAGATTTTCCAACTTCTTGGGCCCCGAGCACCAAAATTCTCACACACGGGGGAGGTGCTTTCTGCATCATTTTGTGTGCGTATACCCTATCGATCCTCCAACACGGAAAACGAAATCAAAATCAAAATCGCCGGTGAAGCTAATACACCAACAACAGAAAACCGGCGAAGTATAACAATTCCACAACGTGGTCTACCAGAACCCCCACAACAACAGAAAGGCAACCACCGATGAACAAGAACGAACAACCGCTGGGCACGACGAGCAACAGCTGACTGATGGAACACCCCGCGGTGGATTCGGAAGAGATGGCGGGAAAGGCGGTGGGGAAGGGGAGCGTTCCAGGCGTCCGAACGGCGCGTGCTTCTGGTGCGGGGCCAGACGTCGCCTCGCTTCTCCCTTCCCACGCCGGTTGGGGATGCGGTCGGAACAGAGGGGCTCTTTGTGGAAATCGACCCCAAATCGATGATCGACCCGTCGTCCCAGAGAAGTGGACTGATATGAAAAGGATTCGCTTGTTGGAATTGTCGCGACAGAGCGAGACGTTCGCTGAAGGATGGATTCGCGATTGTGGGTGGTTTGGTTTTTTTCAGCTCTCTTTCAACTGCTGATGTTATTGTTCTGTTGACTGACCGGAGTGTTTACCAATTGATTCGGATTAAAAATAAGCCTGTGTGTGTGTGTGTTTTGGCGGGCAGTAACGGATCGTCCGAAGAGGTTCTTTTTCAAGGTCATAGCCGGTCGATAAGGGAGATTTAAGTTTCGTTGAAATTGATAAACACAGATTTGCTATAGCCAACATGGCGGGTGGGGCTAATAAAATGAAAGTTTTTTCACCATCTGGGTTTTAGGAACTCTTTAGTTAGATTTGTTACAGATCATTACCAATATTATTTTTATCCCTCACTGTGGAGGAGGTAACCAAAACTTTAGAGGCTCATGGTGCTCGGTCCCCTTGGACTAAGAACAAATTATTGCACGGCAGGTGAATATATAATTAGTAGGGCAACTTTTTTTGTTGCAGTAAAAATGGGAAAAGTTGCATTTATCATTCCCTAAAGTTGTATTTATGGAAATAAAGTTGCATTTATTTTTGGTACACTAAATTCTAAAATAAATTATTCGTAAAAAATTAAAATATTCAAAATATATTGACAATTTTAGTCGTGTATAGCAGTATTATAGCACAATCTTATATACAGAAGAACGCTGAATGGCCGATCCTTGTCCAGTAATTTCTTTAGCATTAAAAAACTGCGCCAGTCGCAGTCAATAATGTACTGTATTGGATAGCAGAAGCGCAAAATCCTTTCGATAAAAATTCAGAGATTTTGAAACGTCATCTACAAGGCAAGCAACATATTTATGATCGACACTCAACTCTGCAGTCAATTACGCAAGTTTCCTCTACATTATTAAGAGTGCCAACCAATGTGTTAAAAGTACTTCTTGCCATTTATTTCACTTTCGACTGTTAGGACGAACAGCTTCTTTCCATAAACTTCTTGTTTGATCCGCAATACTTCGGCGTTCGCAAGATCAGACACATGTGATCGAAGGGTTGATTCAGAGGGCAAAAAATGAAATAGTAATTTCATATTAATTAATTTTAAGCTAAATTTTAAAAAGTTGAAGGTGGTTGCATTTATGCAAAAAGTTGTATTTATGCAGAAGTTGCATTTATGTTGCGGTTATATCTCTCATTTACAATACACCCCATGTAGGAGGAATTTTGGTTTTAGTACTTTACATGCAGCATAGAACGTGTGAAAAAAAAGTTGCATTTGTTGCAAAAAGTTGCCCTAATAATTAGATATATGATGTCATGAGAGTTCAAAGACCAGACAGTTTTTACATGACCTGGTTCCCTCGCTGTCTACTTTCATGTCTTAAAAATATCATGTTCTCAGTCTGGATAGTGTGGTGGTGGTAGTCATATCTGACTAGCATTGTAGATAAAATTGTCTTCCCTATCATGAAATTTTTACTATCATTAAGGAAAATCATGCCAACAGCTTGAAAAAACAAAACATCCAGAAATAGCATGGAAGATCTTAAAAACTAGAGACCACCAGCATTGGTTCAGATTTACATCTTTCTCAGGATGAAAGGGATGTTGTTCTCTAAACGAAAATCCGTTTGAGGCCAATCCACTTTAGTAAATGTAGCTAATTGGCCTATTAGCTAACCGCTGAACATCTCATGAAAATTTATGTTCTATGGCAATCATTACAATATAAGATTAGCCTTTGATGTATGAATTAGTCTCTAATCATGGAAAACAGTCTCATTTGAAGATTTTATTTACAAAATTACTTCAGAATCTTTGTTAAAAAACATAACTCAGGTACGTACAATATAATGCTTACTTTCTGGTTGTAATTTTGTCTTTAGCTTTGGATAATTACTATTCCACTTGAATATCTAATTGTGGGAACGCAATTATCAGATGCCTCTTCTCTTCAAACCTCAATTCATATTTGAAATATCTTTTGTTCTTTTAATCTGTTGAACTTTCTCTATAGAGCGCTTGTTCAGCTTTCATTATAAATATCGAAATCTAAAATCTAAATTGATATTTTTATGCCACTAATTAGAACGATGTATGTTATAAAAGATAATGATTCAACTGGGCAGAGTTTCTAAATTACATTCTTTTCTTTTCAACATATTTGTTGTAAACTAAACATATTTGTTGTATAGGGATTATTTTATTAAATTTAACTAATTTAAAATAGGGATTTATTTAAATTTTCATTCCTTTTTGAAATGTAGCGTTATATTTCATTTAAATTATTCCCTTACTTTTTTTAAACATGATAAATAGTATTTGGGAATGACATTTCCCCGTAGACTTCCCTGAAAGAGTTCGTCATCTGACCGTGGTTCAAAATTACGAGGTGTTGTCCTCGGATCCTTCCCTTTAGGAATTGATCCCGGACCGTCGTCAATAGCCCGTTGTGTTGCTCTAGTACAGGGGTGGCCAACCTGTGGCGCATGCGCCAAACTTGGCGCATTGGATGATTACAAGTGGCGCATTGCATCCTTGCGCCTACATATTCTTTGATTACAAATGAACAAGCATTTTCATCCATGAAATTCATTGAAAGGAAAACGAGGTAGCGAATGAATGATACAAATTTGAAAAATTCTCTGTTGCTCTCAGTAAGAACTTTACACCAAACATTGAAAGACTAGCGATATCCAAACAGGCTCAAAAGTCTTATTAATGGTAATGTTTATGTGCTGTAATAGACATTGTAATTTACAAATGATAATTATGTCTATAAACATACTTTTATTTAAAAAGTTATTAAGGATATGGCAGGACCATAAACGTAAGGTTAGAAAATGTGCTTGAGTTGTATGGCGCATCGGAACTTGATGTGAAAAAAAAATTGGCGCATGGTATGTAAAAGGTTGGCTACCCCTGCTCTAGTAAGACGCTAATTAAAAAATTACCAATTACCCCTGTAAAAGTACTTTTCTAGCATTCCAATCGTAGTCGCATGGAAAATAGTTTCACAGTTACTTGTCTTTGATTGTCTTACCGATACGGATTTCATCGATAGAATTTAAAACAGCCAGGAGCCCAAAGTCCCAGGGGTCTTTCAAGTCTAGTATCTTCCATCCAGACCCACTTGGGGCCCTGCTATTAATAATATTTTTAATGCGCTTATTATATTCTAATGCGCCATAATATTTTTATGCTGGGTCCCTCAATTATAACGTGCAACTGTAGCATATATTCAGATAATTTTGAGTTGGCAAATATATAGGGTAGCATAACTTCTGTTGCATTGTCCATGGTAGCAGCTTGTGGTTACAAGGGACCATCATCAGGTTTTCTTCTGAAATCCGGTCGTAAATCTCATCCAGATGTGAAATATAAGTAAACTGTGTATTATTATTGAGAGGAGCTTCAAAAAGTGGAATCAACATATTTCTTGTAACGTGACTGCTCTGAGAAAAATTGACTTGATTCACAGAGTTGGCATCTTATCTTTTGGTGGTGTAATATCTTATGACTGAATAGATGCATGAATGCGCATTTCTATAGAATGGCGACAAAGACTACAAAGAAACTAATATTTTGTTCAAACATCAAAATAACATAAAACGTTCCCCCCCCCTTTTTTTTTTTAACGTTAGGTGCAATACGTGCACCTGGCGGGATACAATTAGGTGCACAACTTTATTTTTATGTGCACCCGGGTATTTCGAGCACTGCATTACAGTATGAGTTAACTCTTCCGAGCTTCCCAATAATTAGACTATGTCGTCATTGGATAGTGTTTGTCTTGTGACATGTGACAGACTAACTAATGTTGTTTAGAAAGACGCTGCAAAATGATTGATGTATGTGGATCGCTTGACGCTTTATGTAGTTTCGTTTGTAACTTCCATCACGGTCCGCGCCATAATTGTTCTATCAAAAAAGGGTTGAGTATAAAGGGGGCGGGTCGAAACAAGGTGGAAGACCATTTTGGAAGATGAGCTAGTACGATTCCACCAACAGAGCAATTTCACCACAGATTAACGGCCTGCAACTATTTCGCATGACGAGCACCAAATATTTAAATAACACCGTAATCTCTTCTCGCTGTGTGTGTATCCCACTGCTTCCGTCTTACACGTCTCAGGGGAATCTGTCAACAGGGGTGGAAAAACAAACTCCGCATCCTCGCACCACTTAACGAGAAGGCTTGCCAAAAAACATCTTGTGAGTTAGGGTGAGTCTGGTGTTTTGTTTTCTGGTTCTTCTCGCAGGATCGGCACTGGCGCCCCTTTTGGCGTTTCGTCATAACGGATCTGTCGTGGCGTGGAAAATGTAAACAGCCCTCTCTCTCGTGCGAGGTTAATCATTCTTATCGCCTTTTTTTTTTTAATTTCAGACGACCTCCCTCCTGCCAAGTATCAGTTCTTCGAACGTTTCCACCTGCGTTCGGGGGAGAGGGTTGTCTTTTTTCGTGAATGAAGTCCTCAATGAATTTCCGTTCTGGGAACGTGTTATGGTGTGTTCGAATTCGGCGAACCCGCCTGCCAGATCTTCCGTGAAGAGGTGTTCTTCAGAGTAGTAACTGTGGAGGTCTTCGCGATGAGACACCTTTTAGGTATCTCATTCAGAATAATGTCAAGGAAATCATTTATGTTCTATTGCATGAAGAGGTTGAAGGGAAGTGTAACATCCTGTATGAGGGGTTCTCCCTTTTTTTTTAGCTAAAATTATCGTTTTGGGAGGATTTTGTCATTGACGAAACCATACAACTAAACAACTCGAAATCATAGCGTTGGTGTTCCAAATATCGCCTACCCCAAGTATTTCTCTGTATATGAGCCTCCTGGGTTGGGAAATCAAGCTGAAAACTAAATGAATATCACTAGGAACTATTCTCCTTTGGTTTTCAGAGATCCTATACCTTTTTTACTTATGTCAGTTTTACTTAACTAGTAAAACTTCAAAAAGTTTCCCAAGAGAATTTTCAAGAGTGGGTTTCTAATATCGCCTACCCCTGTTCCTACTACCACCCACCAGGCGAAATGAAGAGCTACTATTAAAAACGAGTTGCTAGTAGAGCATGCATACCTACCTTTAGTATTGAATGTACTTTCAAGTCATACAAACGAAATTATGGTAAAATTAGAAACACTTACCTGGATATTCTCTGAATGGATCGGTGACAAAAAATACGTTGTATAATCTTAGTTTCAAATACTTCAGATGCAATAGTGTTGTTGATATAACTGATGGGAAACTTGCCAGTGGCGCTACGTGTGGCAAAACCCTAGACCGTCGAGGCGACGCACGTCCAACTTGCGTGCAATTTGTACCGCAGTTCCCCACGGCATTGCACCCCAATTTTTGTATTTTTTTAAAAATCATGTAATGCAAAAAGAAATTGTAACAACTGTTATCAATAGTAAGTAGAGTTGTTGTAGATTAAGAACAATGTGGTTATCAGTACAAGTCTTTTTTAATTATGGTTTTAAATGAAAATATATGAGAAATCTTTTTAAAAAATGGGTCCAAGTGACCCTGGTTTACGGTAATTAATTTATCTGTGCCACACATGAGATAAAAAATGTTGAACATTGGCTGCTCTAAACACGTTTTTTCGCGATCAGACAGCTTTACTAGCATTTCTTTCCCCTATCTGTTTAACAAAACCTACTATTGTTGTCCCCAAATGTATTTTAATTCTGACCCTCCATAAATCCTGTAAGAATCACTATTTTTACGCATCTCTAATGGATTTGTTCATGACCTAGTTCTCTCAAGCCAAGATTATGCAAGATGGGGTTTTCAACGGTTAAGCACACAAGAGGAAAGAGAGAGAGCTTCAAAGTGTCATCGTTCATTTCGAGAACGAGGGTGGACGACACATTTAAGCAAGAGACCGAAGACATGCCTGATGCAAATGGCACGCATAAAAAAGGCGTTCACGATCTCTGTAACACCTCTTTCTAGCCCGTCCAAATAACAGTCCGTGGAAAATAAACACTTCAAGCGAGGCCTAATGTTAAGCACCCATTTTCATCGCCTGCTAGACCTGATGAATCTCCATCCCCACCACGGCACCCCCTTCCTGTTAAAAACACGAAACGTATTTATTTTCTCAACTTCGAAGACCTACCACTAAAAAATTAGTTTCTGGCGTTCGACGCAAATAAACACCACCGGCGCCAGTAGTTCGAAAACTTCATTACCCTTCTCTGGAGAACAACCGCGAACGTTTTTCACCTCAATTACGATTCGG
This sequence comes from Metellina segmentata, assembly GCA_947359465.1. Lineage (NCBI taxonomy): Eukaryota > Metazoa > Arthropoda > Arachnida > Araneae > Tetragnathidae > Metellina > Metellina segmentata. The sequence continues at coordinate 110,700,364 of OX375876.1, read as the reverse complement.
TATTTCACCTTCAAAAATTACTTTTTTCCCGTTTTCAGGCTCTTTTTTCCCCCCTTTACGGAACTTGGCAAATCAACGGGCTCGGTTTCTTTTCCTGTGTTTCTGTTTATTCGGAAGACTCGGTTCATTAATGTGATGATCCAGCAGAGTCCTTCTTGCAATGCCGGTTAGAGACCGGGTGGACTTGTTGGGGTGTTTCGAAAGCGTTTACGATTTTTCACGGATTTCGGCATTGAGTTTGGGACAAAAAAAATATAGATATGTGAGTGAGCATTCCGACCCTGAAGAGAGAAAACTGCTTCGAAGTGCATGTTTTGATTTCGGGGGAAGAAGATCCAAAAAATTAAAAAATTCTGCTCATCTGCAACTTGTTTTCTCTACTCTAAGAAATAACAAGGGATTTCTTGATTTCACCTCTTGGGAAAATGCTGAAAGAAAAATGCATCCTATTTTTTTCTCACAGAAAAATAACACTGTTGCATACTTCTGATAACTGCGGAAGACTATTTTATTTTTTGACGGCACGTGTACACACTACCAAACAATAATGGACCGGACAGCAAGATGTGATGGTATAAGGGAAATAATACATGCTTTAATAGGGGGGTGGTCCCCCACGTGCTACAATTACACTAGCAACCCTTCTGGGCATACTTTCAACAAGGTTTTGATATACAGCTATGGGTATTTGTGTCCGTTCCCGCTGCAAGAATGTCGCCAGCTCAGCTGTAGATTTCGGACGTGGTTCCCTGGTCCGTAAGCGTTGTTCTAACTCGCCATACAAGTGTCCTATGGGGCTTAGGTCGGGACTCTGAGCAGACAAGGGAAGACGTTTTGCATTCATATCTTGATACCACTGCATGACAGAGGCTGCAATATGACATGGAACTTTGTCGTCCTGGAAGTAACATTCGTCTATTCCATAAAATTGCCAGAGAGTAGGAAGAACCTGATTGTCCAAAATGTTCATGTAGGCGTCGACGTTCAGTTGACCAGGAACAACATGCAAATTTCCCAGGCCATACCACGAAAAACACCTCCAAACAAGTAGTCGGATTTTATGTAAATCCTCTGGCGTCCGATCCATTATTGTAGGGTAGTGTATTTCGACTAGCGTTCCTCGAAAGTCCTACGTTTAAAACAAGACACGTGGTTGTAGAATTCTGTTGGATGAAAATGAATAAAGCTTGCAGCACATAATCTTTTAAAATAAGACTGGTATCTGATCGTATATTGAAATTAATAAAATTTTGAAATACATGTTTCCCACAAGACAATAAAACTCATTAAATTACGTCTGTTTTCCTCGATCCAAATATTAAATATTTTAGTTTTCTTTTGAAAACTATGCTCAGTAGACAAGTAACATCTTCAAGCAATGCTATAAGGATTTGAGTTCCATAATTTAAATGGAACTTTTCCTATCTGAAGAACACTCTAATGTTAGAAAACATCTTTACAGAAAAAAAAATTTTTATAGTTACAGAATCGAAGTTGCTTACTTTACGAGTTGAAGTTTTTCTTAAGAAATATTTCAAGTAACAGACCTATTTGTTTTGAAATTGTAAGTAGCAAAAAAAGTCATCCTCTTTTCCAAACTATGATGAATTTGGAAATACTACTTTCCTGATGCAAAACTGCCGCAAATCAATCAGTGATGATAGGAAAACTGAAAATTCCAAACTATTCGCAGTAGATTAGTCATTTGCACGATTTGTGTTACGGGAATTCAACAGGAAAAGTTGATGAAGGGACATTCAGGAACACAAAATCAACCTTTGTAATCATTAGCTCTACATTTTTATGAGACAATACAAATTTAAAAAAATCGAATTGATAATTATCAATTCGATTTTTTAGTAGTAGTAGTTTTTTAGTTCGATAATAGACTGATTTAGGGTTAATACTATCGTGAATTTTAAAATCTGTCACTTTTCTTTCCTCTATATTTATGAAGATGTCCTCGGAGCTTTCCCTTTGGGATAAATCCTGGACCGTCACCAATAGCCGTTGTGCTGAACTCTATATCTGAAGAGCGAAAATGACAAAGAGAGTAATTTGACTTTTTTGTTCAAAAATGAAAAAAATGGCGCCTAGGGCTAGCTAGAACTTGATTAGCTACTGTTCTCAGTTGTTCCTTGAACTACAGAATTAAAAGGAAAGGCCAACCCCGAGTGTCACATATTAAAGAATAAGTCATAAGTTCATTTCATGTTTTCATTTCTCTTCTATAAAAAACCTTTTCTTTCAGGCATTCCCATTCCACGGCACAAGTGGCTTTCTATTAATAACTCCCCACTTTCCCTGGAAAACCTCTTATTGTTCCTCGAGTGCCAATGCGCGCGGAACAATGTCAATTGGGGGGACTTCTTGTAGCATTATTGTTATTCGAAAGGTGGTGACGTCACGGCCACTGCCTCTCCAAAGATGGCAGACAGCTCACTCCGGGTCGCCAGAGCTCTGATTTTTCTCTCGTTTCGGACTTTTTTCTGGGTTTCGTTAATGACGTACTTGTGGTACTCCGCCTTATCTCCGCGGAAGTGAATTTCACGTGCCAGTTGTAAAAAGACGGCGTCGCCAAGGTGTATCTACCCACTCCAACCACTCGACAGGACGGATTTGTTGCAATGTTTGTCCTCAATTTGAATATTACTCACGCTATCTGGAAGAAAAGAACTCTTCATTCGATGGGAATAAATAAAGAAATAAATGATGGTAAATAAACAGAGCCCGGACAATTTAATTATTACAGACTACTCATCTACATTAATAAAACAAATAAATTATTCTGGGCAGGTATCTGTATTATAGACCTTTCAGGCAGATGCCTATGTCAGAATTGTTTAATTGTTCGGGCTCTGTTTATTTACACCATTTTTTTTATTATTTATTTCCTCTGAATGAAGAAACATTTTTTCCCTCTTACCAGCAGGAAAAAAGCTTTTTGCCCCTCTGACAGTGGTTCTTGAAGCAAAGAATTGCTGTCATCACATTTTGACAGCTAATAATGTTCCGAATAAAATGACTGGCCTCAATTTTAGCATTGAATTATAGGGGAGACTAAAAAGGATTTTTTTTATGTACTAGCGCATTGATTTTCAACCTTTTGCGCCATCCAACCAGTATAGTGGTTAAGGTGTTAGCCTCTAGATCGGAAGGTTCCTGGTTCGAATCCGGGTCAGTTCATGGATGTTTGTAATCGTATGGTGTAGAGGCGGCTGGAGCACCTTAAATCTGTCGTGGGCGAAAGTCCTCAATTGGGTTGGTGTGGAAGTTTGGAGAGCGGGGTGCCAACTCAGGTGTTGCTTCGTCATCTGACCGTGGTTCAAAATTACGAAGTGTAGTCTTTCCCTTAAGGGATTGATCCCGGACCGTCGTCAATATCCCGTTGTGTTGCTCATGAACGACGTTAATTAAAAAATTACCAATTACAATCAATCTTTTGCATCTCATGGCACATAAAAAATTTATTTCTAAAAAATTCCTGGAGCACACCAAACAATTTTTTTGCCCGTCTTGCAAATCAACAGGAATAATTTTGATTGATTAACAACGAAATAATAGTAGTTACCTACATCCTTTTAGCTCCAAGTGAGATTTAAGAAAATCTTTATGAAACAATTCATTTATGATACTGGTATTACTTGGCATAAATTGTAAATAGTCCAGTCAAAACTTCAACATTAAAGTGTTGAAATGAAATTAATCTTACACATAACTCAAACTGTTTCAGCATTCGTACTGCATATTAGTGTTATTCTTGGGGCACTCAAGCTGAAGTTCTTTGTCTTAGAGGATAAGACTATTTTAAACAAAAAAAATGAGGATAAATCTATTGCCTTTTTATTACAGAAAACTTGCCCTATCAGTGGCCTCGAGAGGCTAAAGGAGTCTCTCTCTCTTAAAAAACTGATAGACTTGGTTGGAACTGGTCGTCTTGGTTATTAGTTCGAACCTTGTACAATTATACATGCCGAAGTCGGGTTAGCTGCTTGAAGTTTCCTACTTTCTTCAAGACGACGTGTAAATGCGAACCATTCCACAACATCTACCAAGAAGGCATGCTTCCCCCCCACACACACACATTTCATGGTAGATGGTATATGGAAACGCCTCCCATGTTGTCCCCCTGGGGTTAATACAAAGACTCCCATATTCTGATCAATAATTGGTATGAATTATTAATCCTTAAAGGATCATATTATGAACCATAAGTTGTAATTGGGAAAACCCTGCAGAATTTTCGGGTGGTGCCCATTTATAATACCCAGTGCTCTATATGAAAAAGTTTCTGAGGGGAGGTTGCCACACATTTCCAGTTTTTTAACCCAACACGAAACTTTTGTGTTCATAGTTTACCCTGCTAAGCCTTTCGAAAACATTCTTAGTTTCCCCAAACTCTAAGAAAACATTTAATTAAATTTAACTACCATTTATATACACTCATGTCCATAAATTAAGGATAATGCCAGCTCCGGCAAATAAAGGTTCAGAAACAAAGCAAACGTGACATTCATAAAGCCCATTCATTAAACAAAAGATAAAGAACAAAAAAGAGGTTGTATGTATGTTAACATTCATAAAAACTACGATTTTTGCTCACTGGAGCAATTACAAAAAATATCGACCTTACAAAAACTTAACATGACATAGTTGGTATGATGGTTAATACATTGTATGTCTCCCAGACGATGAAATACAGTCCGTACAACGCCTAGCCATGCTGAGGATCAAATTATAGAGCTGATCTTGTGGAAGATCACTCCACTCAGTAAGCAATGCTATCCGAAGTTCCGGTACACATCTAGGAGATGGTTGACGGGTTGCAACTCGTCGGCCAAGCATGTCCCACACATGCTCTATGGGATTCAAGTCAGGTGAGAATGTTGGTCATTCCAAACGGGTGATATCGTCAGATTCAAAGCATTCGTTTACAATGTATGCACGGTGAGGACGGGCATTGTCATCTATAAACACAAATTCTGCGCCCATGGCACCCCTAAACAAACGTACATGCTGCTCCAGAATGATGTCCCGATAAATTTGGCCTCTAATGGTTCCGATTTCAACATGTAGATCTGTTCTGGAGCTCAGTATAATTCCAACCCCAACGAGCAATCCTGCACCACCGTAACTGTGTCGTTCAATGATGTTGTCTTGGTGGTAGCGGGTACCTGGCGTTCTCCATATGAACATCCGCCGTAAATCAGACTACAAGCTAAAACTGGACTCGTCGGAAAACATCACACAAGCCCACTGTGACGATGTCCACATTGCATGTTTTCTACTCCAGGCTAACCGCTGGCGACAGTGAGTTGCCTTGAGCGGAACACATATGACAGGCCTGCGAGCATATAGACCAACATGTCCCAAACGTCTGTAACAGTTTGCCTTGAAACTGTCGTACCCGTGGCTGAAGATAGCTGACGAGAAAGGTCAGATGCTGTGCTCCGTCTGCTTCTTTTTGTAGTTACTGCCAAATACCGGTCGTCATTCGGCGTTGTAACTTGGGTACGACCTGTACTGTAACGTCTACTGACATTTCCATCATTTTGGAATCGTTGCCAAAGCCTATAGATGACACTTTGGGCGATTCCAAGTTCCACTGAAACTTCGGTCTGAGTACCTCCACATTCCAGGCGGTCGATAATTCTACCACGTAAAAAATCATCGACATGCGTCTTCTGGGCCATAACTATTCGGCTGTGGCACTGAGCGGCTTAGAGAACGCTTGTGAACAATTTTACTTCTTTTCTACCATTCCTTATATACACCTCTCTTACACTCTCGTCATTGTGACGTACTATCGGCGTCATCTGATGGCTTCCTGTAATTTGGATATTATTCTTGAAGATGTGTGCGATAATTCTATAGGTGAAATTTTTACTTTAGATTTCGATTTCCATGTGATTCTGAATTATCCTTGATTTATGGACATGAGTGTAAATGCGACACACAGATAACGCTGTAAAATGCAAAACCAATCTGAAAGGGATTACCCCTTTTTGAAAGTCAAAACTACTATCATTCTATTGTTATTTCACAACTATTTCTGTTTCAACAGCATGTAATGGTCCATATCCCCTGCAGTAATCTTTTCCAAGCGTTTCATAATCCGAGCTGATGCATTCTTAACATTCCTCCGTCACACTTAATATTCCCCCGCCTTATATTAAATTCCTCCCTCTTAATATTAAATTAACACCCATCTGTCTTAATATTAAATCCTTCCTCTCGGAGCTTTACTTCCAAAAAAATTAATTTCCGCTTATGGTCTACACAAATTACATCAGTCGATAAGTTTTTTAAAAAGATCGAACCTAACTATTCTTTTTTTTTAATTTCGACAAAATTGATAATATTTAAAATTAAACTATAACGAACAAAAAAAATAAGGGTTTTGCTGTTTTGCATCTCATAGGACACATATTTTAATATTTTCCGAGTATCTATATTTTTATCTTAAGCACTGTTACCAGACTGCGAAACACAACCTAGGTTTGGTTTGGTTTTGCTTCATGGGGACAAACTAAACCAAGACACGGGTCTTACAGTGGATTCCAACAGGAGATCATCTCAGACCCATTGCATTGAATTACTTCTCTAATGAAAATTTCGCCAAAAAGAAACTTCAGAATCTTATGAAATTTTAATATATCTTTAAAAATTCGTTCCAGAAAAAAACATTGCGGAAGTGCCCTCAAATTCAACGGCAATGTGGTCAGCAGAGTGACATCTCTTGATTGGCCAGTAAAAAATTGATATCAAATCTACAATACCCTACAATGATGGACTTTACAACAAGATGTGATGGTATAAGGGAAAGGATACATCTTTAATAAGGAGGAGGGTCTCCTACGTGCTGCAATTACAATAGCAACCCTTCTGGGCATACTTTCATCAAGGTTTTGATACACAGTTATGGGTATTTGTGTCCATTCCTGCTGCAAGAATATAGCCAGCTCAGCTGTAGATTTCGGAGGTGGTTCCCTGGTCCGTAAGCGTCGCTTTAACTTGTCCCACAAATGTCCTATGGGGTTTAGGTCGGGACTCTGATCAGGCCAGAGAAGACATTTGACATCCATATCTTGATACCACTGCCTGGCAGAGGCTGCAACATGACATGGAGCGGTGTCGTCCTGGAAGTAACATTCGTCCATTCCATAAAAATTGCCAGAGTGTAGGAAGAATCTGATAGTCCAAAATGTTCATGCAAGCGTCGGCATTCAATTGACCAGTAACAACATGCAGAGGTCCCAGGCCATACCACGAAAAACACCCCCAAATAAGTTGTCGGATTTTATGTAAATACGCTTGCGTCCGGCCCATTATTGTAGGGGAGTGTATATGAGCATGGCTTTAACCTTTCGACTCGGCTATTATGGAACTGGTGCGATTCTTTATTTGCGCGATTCTTCTAGCTTTCAAGGTACAACTTCTGTATACTTTCTTGGCGCGATTCTTATAATCAGAGTAATCCCCTAAGGGAAAGATCCGAAGACAACACCACGTAATCGGTCAGATGACGAGATTAGTAACCAGAGAGTTGTGAGTTCGAAAATGGAACTAACCAAAGACCTTTGTGTACGTAGTGGCTGATGCATGTTAAATCTGTCGTTGACTCAAATGTCCTCGAGTTGGCGTGGAGTGGAATTTTGAAGAGTAGGGTACCAGCTCATGTGATTATCCAATCATCTGACCATGGTTCAATATTGCCGGAACTTTACCTTCGGGATTGATCCCGGACTGCGGTCAATAGCCCCTTCGAGTTGCTCCAGTGCGACGTCAATTCACCTACCTACCGACCTTTCAAATTCAACGCAAAACCTGAACCACATAAAATGTCCGTACAGAGGTGGGGAAAAAGACGGGCATAGGACAGATGTTTCCGTAGAACAGACACCTGGCACAACCGCACCTGGCACGGGCTGAACAACCCCCCTCCTGTTTTGAATGCATACGCGTGCTGCCACGCGCTGGGATTTAGCGTTTTGTTGACCTCTCCTTGGCCTTCTACCATCCACACATGGGCCATCTGGTTCAACATCTCGGCATCCTGTTGGTGCTGGGGCTTTTCTTTTTCGTTGCTGGCACCCAGTATCCCATTTACATTGATAAAAAGCTCAAATTCTGAAGCACAATGTATGAAAAGCTCAAGGATGGACCCAGATACCTAAATTCTGGGCCCCAGTACCAGGTTAAATGAAGGGCACTTTATACGAAGGCTGTTCAATAAAGAATGATCATAAATTAATAAAAAATAATTTCCTCTACTAATCCTCCAAATTTTTATGGTCTTAAAATACTCTCCATTACATGCAATGCACTTATCCCACCTCTTTTCCAGCCTTCAAACACATGTTGGAAGCCATTTTTTGCCAGGTCCTTCAAAATCGCCTACGCAACTTTTACCACTGCCTGTGATGATGAAAACCGCTTTTTCCGGAGGTGTTTCTTCAAATTCGGGAAAAGAAAAAAAATCGCATGGTGCTACATCAGGACTATATGGAGGATGGGGATCACACATGACATTGGTTTTTGAAAATTCTGACGATTTTTTAAGGTGAAAACAAAATTTCAATGCAGTGTATTGCACTTCGCGTGTCACATCCATTTTTGCCGTAGACGAAAGTAAAACTATGCGTTCTTGGTCGACTGCCAAGGCCTCAGCAATGACGTCATGCCCATGAAATTTGCGCTATCTATTCTCCGCTTATCCGCTACACATTCAATATTAATTTTATTTTTCGTGATTTTTTAATCACCCTTAAAAAAATTATGATAATTCTTTATTGACATGTACTATACAAGTACTCAATATGCATCATTACACAAATTATTACAATTTTTTTCTTTTCCTTTGTACATTTGTTGCTGCATTATATGCTAGGATAAGCTAGGCCGCCCGGATAAGTCTCAGAGTGAGACTTTGTTTCGCATGTTTTTTATCAAAAAAATTTTTTTTTCAAGAGTGACTGACTTTTTTTTATACATTTTATGTTTTACCGTGTAGTTTCTGTATGACACTTAAACTACAACAGCCATATCATCAGTATAATGAACGTCTTTTTAGTTTACTTTTTATTGTTGATAGACAATTTCTTGACATTGCGCCATAAAACCCAAATAATTTCTACTTATGCCAATTCATGACATAGTCCTTATTCACTTTTCGTGCCTTATTTAAATCCGTTTATTATAAATATAAATATTAATATACACATTTCATATCGATAATAAATCGAATAAATTTGAGTGAAAAGTTTAAAAGAGCATTTCGTGTTCTCCTTACTGGAATCCGTTCTTATTTCCAATGTAATGAGTGGGAAAAGTTCATACCTCAATCGTGTTCTAATTACTGGAATTAGTTCTTAATTCCAATGTAATGAGTGGGAAAAGTTCATACCTCAATCATGTTCTAATTACTGGAATTAGTTCTTATTTCCAATGTAACGAGTGGAAAAAGTTCATACCTCAATCGTGTTCTAATTACTGGAATTAGTTCTTAATTCCAATGTAATGAGTGGAAAAATTTCATACCTCAATCGTGTTCTAATTACTGGAGTTAGTTCTTAATTCCAATGTAATGAGTGGAAAAAATTTCATACCTCAATCGTGTTCTAATTACTGGAATTAGTTCTTAATTCCAATGTAATGAGTGGAAAAAGTTCATACATCAATCGTGTTCTAATTACTGGAATTAGTTCTTAATTCCAATGTAATGAGTAGAAAAAATTTCTTACCTCAATCGTGTTCTAATTACTGGAATTAGTTCTTATTTCCAATGTAACGAGTGGAAAAAGTTCATACCTCAATCGTGTTTTAATTACTGGAATTAATTCTTAATTCCAATGTAATGAGTGGAAAAAGTTCATACCTCAATCGTGTTCTAATTACTGGAATTAGTTCTTAATTCCAATGTAATGAGTGGAAAAAGTTCATACCTCAATCATGTTCTAATTACTGGAATTAGTTCTTATTTCCAATGTAATGAGTGGAAAAGTTCATACCTCAATCGTGTTACCACAATTGTCCACAGGATATTCACACTTCAATACCGTCCGATATACTTGAAAAGGGATTCGAAGTATTTTAACGACTAAACCTATTTCGCTCACACTTTGTTTCCTCCGCGCAGATTTTCTATCTTTCAGATTCCTCAGTTACTGCTGTCATTGGACGGTTGAAGAATTTCAGTAGAGCGGCGAGCTTTTTCTAGTATTTTTGGTGGACAGCGATAGTCTGATTGGTAGAGTAGCGGCTTAGCACCGAAGAGTAGCGAGTTCGAATCTAGATGCAACCAAAGAAAGTCGTGTATGGGGGGTTGGTGCACGTTAAATCTGTAGAGCCCTCAAATATCACCGAGGTTGGCGTGGAATGGAAGTTAAGAATGGTGGGATACCAGCTCAAGTGTGACCTCGTCATTTGATCATGGCTCGAAAATACGAGGTGTTGGCCTCGGATTTTGAAGGGATTTTTGACCGGAATTGATACTGGACCGTCACCAATAGTCTGTTGTGTGGCTCCAGTGTGAAACTAATTCAACTACCTACCCAACAAGTATTTTGCTAAACATTATTTTTTCGTTTTGTGGCTCAAATCAAGCACATATGATAAAATTGGTAATTATTAGTTAACGTCGTACTAGAGCAACACTACGGGCTATTGACGACGGTCCGGGATCAATCCCTTAAGGGAAAGATCCGAGGACACACCTCTGAATTTTGAACCACGGTCAGATGACGAAGCAACACCTCAAGCACATATGAACACATTTAAAATTAGTAGCGGCTGATATTATATGGTTTGTATCCATTTGTTGCCATTCGCCGAAAAATAAATAACAATTTCTATGCCACTTTCCTGCTTGACTTCTAAAGAGTTTCGGCTTTTTTGACGCATAAAATATGCGATGTCTGGAATATAGAAATCAGCGTATAAAAGAAAAGGCTAGAAAACATGAAAATAGGTTTCGATGTCAAAAAAATACCTATTCGACTTCGAACAAGGCTATAGGATGACATTGAAGCGGTCGTTCATAAGATAATCGTAATAACACTTTGAAATTTATGTCGTGCATTTTATTGCAAATGCGAACGTTCTTTTACATTTTTGACTCATTATTTGATTTGCGGGTAGGTACACACACACACCACACACACACACACACACACTGTCGTGGAAAAACAAAACGAACCATCCCTCTTCATTCGAGCAATTTTAACAGCAGAGAGCATTCAAAGATGGCGTTTGACAGAAACCTAACGTCTTCTATAAATTCAAATGCATAAAATTTGCATAAAAGGTCGTCTTCATATTAAATTGAGCACCAACTTCATAATTACCAATCTGAACCTCCCTATTTCGACACACAATTTCGAATTTGTATCAAAACATAACATCAGATACCAAATTTCATGTTATTAGGTTTTACCGTTACAAAGTTGAGTACAGTAAGATTGGAACTACTAACGTTAAATCAGTTTCTTACAATTTTATGTTTTTCTTTCTAAATAATATTCTATAGCGCTGATATTTTGCACCGTGTTACTGTTAAACAACCCAAACACAATTCACCTAATATTTTATTAAAAAAATATTTCTTTAGAACAATATTAATTATTAAATTAATGTTTGAAAAAATTATGAATTGGAACCTTATTGTATTTTGATAGAAATCGATTTAGAGGGATTTCTTGTATGACCATGCAAAAATTTCAGGTAATTTCGATAGTTAGATTTTTATCTACATTCAATTTTCCTCATTATTGCGATTTCAGGTGGCAGCCAAAAGTTTAAAACACGTCTGACAGTATCGGATAATTCTCAGATCGTTTGCACTTGCATAGTAAATATAAAAATGTTATTCTCAAATCGTCCGCACTTGCGTAATAAATATAATAATTCTTGGATCGAATAATTTGCAAATTTAAATTTGCAATTCGTGTAGCTATAACTAGAGTTAATCTCGGTCTACAAAAAGAGACTTTCTATGTATGGTTTGATCACTGAAATTAACACAAACTTTAGGATTGAATATCTCGGGATGTAAAGGCAGTAAAGTTATGAAATTTATAATTTAGAATAATCTATATATATATATATATAACGATGCAGGGTCTCATTATGGCATCAAAACATTGTGTCTCATTTAGAAATTTCGTTGTTTGCACAAAATTTGATAATGTCCTCTGATGTAATTTCTTTGGATTTGAATTTGTAAGTATGTTGTTCACTATTGAATGATACCTTTGAATTTGCTCTAGTATGAATAGTGCTCGAAATAAAGGAGGTGGTTCGAGGTTTTCCTTCGCGACCGAACATACCGATACTTATATTCGTTATAAATGGATTTAAATGAGGTATAAGTGTGGTAAAACAACACTTCCATGAATGGATATCAGCAGCCTTTAGTGCAGATGCTAAATTGCGAATCCCCGATAGTTTGCGAAAGTAAGTCCTCCGTCTGAGAATTTTCTTATAAATATTATGTTGCAGTACTAATATTTACATTGAATATTGTTATTAATATTGTACGACTTACAAATTCAATTAATTTAAATACACAACCCTACAATAATGGAACGGGCAGCAAGATGTGATAGCATAAGGAAAAAATACACGCTTTAATAGGGGGATGGTCCCCCACGTGCTGCAATTACACTAGCAACCCTTCTGGGTATATTTTCAACCAAGTTTTGATACACAGCTATGGGTATTTGCGTCCATTCCTGCTGCAAGAATGTCGCCGGCTCAGCTGTAGATTTCGGACGTGGTTCCCTGGTCCTTAAGCGTCGCTCTAACTCGTCCCACAAATGTTCCATGGGGTTTAGGTCGGGACTCTGAACAGGCCATGGAAGACGTTTTATATCCATATCTTGATTCCACTGCTTGACAGAGGCTGCAACATGACATGGAGCGTTTTCGTCCTGGAAGTAATATTTGTCCATTCCATAAAATTGCCTGAGTGTAGGAAGAACCTGATTGTCCAAAATGTTCATGTAGGCGTCGATGTTCAATTTTCCATGAACAACATGCAAAGTTCCCAGGCTATACCACTGAAAACATTACCCAAACAAGCAGTCGGAGTTTATACAAATTTGCTGGCGTCCGTTCCATTATTGTAGTGTAGTGTATGTTATGATTTTAGTGAAAATGAAATGAATTATAGTTTCAAATAACTGTTACTAGGAATTAATAAATGTGATTTTTTCTAATTAGAATCTTTTTGCGAATGATATTATTTTACATTTCCTATCTGAATTCTATCAACCACTGAGTTTAACCACTTAATATTTTGTCTATATTTGTAAAAAAAAAAAAAGCTAAATTCCAGATACAATTGATTATTTTTGTGAATAATAGTCATTTGTCCAGGAGTCTTTTGAACTGCCTTTTTAGTCAGATTCTATCCACATCTGACAACTTATAGAAAAATACTTGTTTTATTCATTGGAAGTTGGGGCTCACTTTTCAAATCTGGAATTTAATCTAGATCTTTAATGACTGAGAGGATCCGCCTTCTATTTTTATATTTGTTTTCAACACGAAATTCCAAACCGTTATTTCGGAACAACATAAAGAGAAAATATTTTACTGCAGTCATAGATGTTTGAAATCGATTTGCATAACGAGCTTCCTTAAGAGAGAGAAGGAAACGGTAGTCTGTGCCTGTTAGTTATGTTCGTCCATTCATGTGAAAGCTCGAGTTTGTATTATTTCTCCTTCATTGTTACATCTTTCTCCTGTTCATTTTTGGCAATAATTCTTTGTTAAAATACTCCATCAAGATGCATTCGTCTTCTCATCATTAAAGCTACTAAATTATTTGTAATTTTCATTATGTAGGTAATAATCACTGCATTTATACTACGATTACTGTTTGCGTTTTCATTTGTTTGATTTAATAAATTTCACATTTTTTGTGGGAATCAATTTTTTTCTTTGATTTTTTATACCACACTAAAAACTATTAAAATTGTAACAAAGAAAAAGAAAACAAACATTCAGAACGCATTTAGTCACAAGTTTCAGATAAGTAAAGTCTTGTCTATTTCAACTCGTTCAAACTGGAATAAAAACACTTAATGAGGCTTCCTCAATACTTATATTTTTGGTGTCAAGATCAATTTTAAATTACATGAGTATCAATGCATAAGGTTTTAAAACAAAAATCTATTGAAAAGCTAAAAGATTTTTAAGAAGCATCTTATTTTATAATCAACAAAATAAAATTTACTGAAGATTCGTAATTGAAAAAAAAAGGCAAGTTATAAATATCGTTCTTCTATCTAAAATCTCGCACCATGAGATGCACAAAGCACAGATATTGATATCGGTATAAATTTTCTTCAAAGGTGGTACTAATACTATTTATCATTTTCTATTTTAGTACTCTCTTATATTGTTAGATGACAGCACCAAGTTGTATATGACCAAGCATCTCGTTATTGTTGTTAGAGAAATATTGTAATTAGGTCATTGGGTGGTGTCGCATTTTGTTTATTTACCCCTTCTCTCATCCTAAAAAAAGAATCACATTAAAACGTGATAAACTACCCATTATTAGACGAAAGAATGTTCTGATTCCCTTCCACATGATCCAAACTCGATTAGCATTGACGAAATTCGAGTGCAGAATCGGAATTTTCAAAAAAGGCGAAAAGTACTTTTTTCGGAGTGCTCAAATTATAAAAATACCTTTTCCACTCTGCGTGTGAAAATTTTCACACGCTGAGTGAAAAAGATTCTGTATTTGATTTGAGTGATTGTTTTCTTTGATTTGAGTGATTGTTTTCTTCGATTTGATTTCTTTCCGTATTTGACGAGTCTCAGAAACCTGTTACAAAAATTGAACCCTTCCCCTTTAAGGACATTTTTTCTCATGGGGACTGGAGCACGTTAAATCTGCCGTGACACCAAATTTTCTAGCATTGGCGAGGTGTAGAAGTGGAATGATATGGATATCCTTTCTAAAAAATATTGTAAAAGTATTTACTGTTGTTGCCTTTCCTTTCTAAATGCTCTTCTGCGGTTTTTTTTTTTTTTTTAGATTTTTGCTCGTCATCTGTGTTTCTAATTTATGTGATGCTGTCCACGGCTATTGGAATCCCTTTGGGATTGATCTCAAACCGCCGCTAAGTTCACGTTGTGTTGCTTCAGTGTGACATTAATTCAATACCAAAGAAATATGAGAGGGAATTTTAATGAAATGCAACAAAACAATGACATCTACATTTCGTTTTATACAGAAAAAACTTCTCATAGATGGCAGCACGTAAATTAGAATAATTTAATGTTAAACAGTTAGAAACTCCGTGTAGAAAAATCGTTATATTTGTAAATCCTAGTATTTGGATATTTTCGCTATTTCTTGCTTGCGAGCGTAAGCGAGCTGGGGCGGAGCCCCCTAGTTATCCATATAGGCTCATTTTCATGTATAGTCACGAATAAAAAACGAACCACCTCCTTTATTTCGAGCACTATCCAAACTAGAGCAAATTCAAAGGTATCATTCAATAAGGAATAACATCCTTCACAAATTCAAATCCAAATACGTTGTCTGGAAAAGGGAGAAGTTTTCTTATCAAATTTTGCACAAACAGCGAATATTTAATGGGAACACCATGTTTTGATGTCATCAACAGATTCTGCATCGTTAACCTATAGACTACTGCTTGTACAGCAGTTGTACCTTGATCGCGCCTAGAAAGGATTTAGACTACGGCCAGTAGGAAAGGTGTTCCAGTGGTACAAAATTTTAGTTTGAATTTTCTAAATTTTTCTATCAGAATTTTTACAAAAATATCAAGTACTTACGCAAAAGGCTTAGATTTTTCTAAAAAGCTTCAGACTTAAATTTTACTTAAAAGCTTCATACTTAAATTTTACAACAAAATCACACCTCAGTGAAATTTTTTTTTTCATGGTCGCATTCATGTCAGACTTCTTCATTAACAATAAATCGTAGCGAAGGAACTAGTATTTTTCCTAGCACGTCACTTTTGAGAGCATCAATACATGTGAAAAACTTTATCCTAACACAAAACTGATAAAAGAAACAGAAAACTGAAGTTTTTTATAATTTTATCTGTCAATTTTTGTTTTACGTAAGCTTGGAAATAGTTCGTTGACTAACCGCTGTTGTACGTAGGAACAGCAGCGTATTTCGTCCCTAGGAACGACAGGCAAAAGTGTCCCTTGGTTCAATAGCTGGTCAGTTTGAATTCGATTGCCACTACAACAGAGTTGAAGTTGGGTGAACGATCCAAAAAAAAAATATGAATTAATTCTTGAAAAGCAGTAGAATGGATTTCTAATTAGTGTGTGTCTGTAAAAACTACTTCAAAATCTAACTTTAGGTAGGCTAGAAAAATGCAAAATACGACTTATCGAATAAAATCACCACCTTCAAACAACATGAGCGACTGACGACATTGAGTGATTTTAATCCTACTTTTTAAATGTTCATTACATTTCTAGATGCATGATATTGTTTTCTTATCATGTTCTTGTTTGAAAAGCATTTATAAATTGTTTTAAAAAGAACCTATATTATAATACTTGCTGATCGAGACAAAACAATAAATATTGAGAAACGACTTTCGACCATCTAAGCTTAATTTGCTAGTAACTCTAAAAAATGCACACATTTTTTTAATGCAGACATTTGTAACATCGGCGTTTTTATCAATGGATAAGTATTACTAGCTTTCCTGAATTGAATTTCTACTTTGAAGCTTACTTTTCAAATTTCTTAGATCAAAACAAGATTGATATTGTATATTTAAAAAAGGTTTCAAGTAATACGCACTTTGTTCCAGACATGGAAAGTGCTTGAATAAAAGCAAATGATGTCTACGCATGATTTTTATCAAAATACATTTGAATAGGTAATTCAAGTTTTATTATAGACTTGGAGCCGATTTACTCAACCATACTCGGGTTGAAATAGTTAAATATAGATCCAAAACATTATCAGAACAATTATTTTCTCTTTCATAGAAAAGTTCCAATGTCATTTAAGTAGATGGAAAAAAAACTTTTAACACCTTTTCAATACTATAATTTTTACAACTTTGGACACAAATCCTATACATGTATATCCACCGAATAATCAATTTCCCACACATCGCATACCTGTTATAAGACATAATTACGGAAGGTGATACTAACACAAAGGTTACTATTACAAAAAATCGATTTTGAGTTGGGGTTGTTTACGAATGCCTCTAGCACTCATAGTTGTCCTATCAATATTTTTTGACTTGAGAGACTCTTGCTTCAGGCATACGACATTTTCGAATTTCATCAGCAGTAAGGGAAGAATGATAAATTTATTCGATAAGATTTTCATGATAAATTTTTTTGTAACAATACATTATTTCTTGGAAATTGAATTTAGTGGCGGAGGCAAAAATGACAGATAGATTCATAGCGTGTTTTAAAGAAATCACTATTTTCAAGAAATTTTTTACAGCATAAGTTGCTTTAGTATAGCTTTAGCTCATAAAGTAGCCAATCTTGACCTTCTTTCACACGACTAAGAATTTTTTATATTTCAAAAGTGCTAGATCGGATATTTTCTATCAGTAATATTCCGAAAATTGTCCGGTAAAGTTACATTTAAAATTTTCTCCACTCTTATTTGTATGCAGTTTCAAATAAAATCCTTGAGACACAAATCTCTAGTTAATCCGTGAATCAGAAAATCCAGGGATTAGGATTTAACCATGGATTATCCAAGAAACGTATTCACAAACCACGGATTAAGTGATCCACAGATTAAAGCGATAATGCTCGCTATCATTGGCTGCTACCATCTCCTCTCTCGATCACGTGATATTGTTCACATTTCTTATGACACCCGAATCTACATTCATACTGGTCAACTACACTCTATAACAAAAAAATCGACGCACCAAGAAGGAGTTGTCCGATGGAGACAAAAATTGGTGGATAGGAAAATTATGTACAGAATAGAAAATTATTAAAATTTCAAAACAATTGAATGTTTTATTTCAGAGTTACAGTAACGAGCTCAATAAGGTGTTGACCAGCCTCTAGCCTGAATGCAAGCTGCCACACGATAAAGCTCCCGGATGGTCTCCTGCGGTATTTCTTGTCAAATTTGCTCCAATTTTCGGACTAGATCATCAACATTCCCTACCGGATGCAGTCGCTTTCCCATCATATCCCAGACATGCTCGATGAGAGAGAGATCTGGTGATCTGGCTGGCCAAGGAAGTGTTTGACAAGCTTGAAGACAGTTCATAGCAACACGTGCCGTATGTGGTCTGGCATTGTCTTGCTGAAAAATAACCCCAGGGTACTGCGAAAGGAACGGTAGCAAAACAATTCTCAGAATGTCGTCAACGTACCGCTGTGCAGTAAGTGTACCTCTAATGACGACCAAAAGGGTCCGGCTATCAAGGGAAATGGCACCCCAGACCATAATTCCTTGTTGAGGGCCCGGCCCGTATGGCGTGCAATAGTGAAAGCAGGATCGGCATGCTGCCCTGGGCGTCTCCAGACACGTCTTCGATGATCGTCAGGACACAGTTGGAAGCGGGATTCGTCGCTAAAGACTAACCTCCCCAGTCAGCATCATTCCAGCCTGATCGAGCCAAGCACCACTGTAATCTGGCTCGACAGTGTGCAGGGGTGAGTGGCAGGTGGCGTAACGGTAGGTACGAGCGTAGATTTCGCTCTCTCAGCCGTCTGTGAATGGTCATGGTGGACACTCGTGTGTAGGTCGCACGACTGATGGTTGATAGCGATGAATCAGGCGCTGTGACAGCTGATCTGACAATCACTCTGTCCTCGCGATCTGTTGTGGCCCTACGTCGACCGCTACCATCATGACGCTGAAATCTGCCATTGTCCACCCACTCTTGCCAGCATCTTCTAATCGCCGCATCGCTTCAACTCACATGACGAGCGATTCTCCGATTTGCCCAACCTGCCTCTTTCAATCCAATGATACGACCTCTTTCAAACTCTGAAAGTTGCTCGTAATGAGCTCGAATCCTGCGACGAGGCATTTTTTCAGTCGTTAAAAGGTATCCTAAATCGAAATGCAGCAGAAATTTTTAACAACAGTTCAAGAACAACTCCTTATATACATCTGCTGGATGCGCAGTTCCGATGCGCTGGAGATCGCACTATTCATTCATTGGACACCAAATTTTAATCATTTGCATATTTGGTCAAAACATTTTTGCATACGAAATTTCAAAGCAATCGGATGATTCCTTCTTGTTGCGTCGATTATTTTTGTTATAGAGTGTATTTTGCCTTTAGAATCGAATCCAAATTGTGATTTAATGAAATGCATACGGTATAGTTTCGAACACAAAATTTGGGTTTGGAAATGAGTGGAGTTTTGGGTTTGGGTTTGGTTGTTTGCAGAGATGTAAAGGTATTTCATTTCAAATTGGATTTTTATGGAAACAGGTTGAGCAAGAAAGAATTATGCACAGTGCTTTGACAAATCAATGCAATTCGATTATTTTTGTACTCGTCAGTACTGGTGTGTTGGTGTGAAGTGAAGTAACTTGGCACTGACATTTCTCTTTCTTTCATTATAAATTAACAAAGGCATTTTTATTCCACGACGAATTTGCATATCCCATGGTAAACGCAACTGCATGTGTAAGAATCAACTAGGATAAACCAGCCAGTCCCCCTGACCACTTATCAGTGAGACCATTTCCGCACATATTTTATTCCACAGTTAATTGAATTTATAATCTTGTAGCAAATGGACCTTCGGAATAAATGACATCAAATCTGTTCACTAATTTGTCTTTTTATTGATAAAAAACGAGAAAAAGATCAAAGAGGAAATAAGAACCAATCCAGATTACCTCAAACCAAAAGAGAAAATATCAAGCTGATTATATAAAAAGAGGAAATACTTTAAAGTATTTAATTGGGAAGGTGACGAACTTGTGAAAAATGTGAAGGTAATTACTGGCAAAACAAAAACAAATATAATATAAAAGCATGTGTTGAAAAATGGGATAGTTGCTCCAAAACATATATAACATGCATTTCAAAAAGACATGCAAGCCCGTTTACGATTTTCCGTATGTCCGTATGCGTAGGCTCCGCCTTAACGCATATGAAGCTACAGATAGGGTCTGCGTAATCCCGCCCATCTGTCAATCACGTGGTTCTCCTCTATCATACGTTCGACGCACACGGACATACGTAAACAATGAAGATGTCGATATTTTGAGTGCGTTTTCCAGAAGCTGATGGAATTTGCAGTCATTGACTTTAGTTTTTTTGTTATAATTAATTCCGAAGAACCATTTAATGTTGCACCATCTTTTTTAATAACCATTATTATCACGATTACTTGGTTGATATATTCGATATAGACTGTTCTTTTACTATATTTTACTTATAATATAATGTAAAAAATGTTGAGCTTAGCAATAATCCATACGGATGATCGCTAAACTAATCGCACAAATGGTTTCAATTTGAATTTCATGTAAAAAAACTAAATAGTGATCCAAATTACCGAATGAGTGATGTTCCAAGTACAGATCCAATCACTATTCTGAACTTTGAGATAAAAATTCCAAAACGCTATCTAGTATCCGGAATTCTATTGCACATATTAATCACCATTTTTTCAAGATACTAACTTCAAAAAATCTTGCAAGTACAAAAATACAATTAGAAATTAACTCTAGAGAAAATTTTTCAATGAAAAATGATCGGCCAGAATATTTTTGAACCAAGATATCACACCTGAGCATTTCTGTTTTGTAGAAACTGTCAAGTGGTACTTGTTTGGATTCCCATAAGATCAGTTAAAAGCGCGTTGCCGCAAGACTACTGTAATTAAACACAGAATGAAGTGAGTCATCCATTTTGTTTTGTTTTCAAAAATATCTCGCTTACTTCGCAAAGTATTACGCATGCGTTAAACCATAACTTAGTGTTATGCCGCCGATTTCGAAGGATTAAAATTTAACACGGAAACGTCTGTTTAAACCTCGGATCAGGCATTGTGAATACGGTTCATTCGACAATCGAAGGATTATCGTTGATCGGCGGTTTAACTTAGACTTATGAATACGGCGGTTGATACTGTATGCTTTAATTCTTAACATGAAACCGAATTCGACACGTGTGTTCAACCAATTTTTGAGGAAAGTTGGTCAAAATGTACACATTTCGTCCAGAAATGAACACACAGCTTTAACAATACTGGATATAAAATAATCTACTTGCACCAAGAACTGATATAAAATTGAATGCTTTATCCCTTATATCATCTGTGACAAATATTCGAAAATTATTGATATATTTCGCTAAAAGATCAAACTAAGTAAAGCATTAAAAAATTTAAATTCTGTTAAAAAAATAATCGTTTTTCCAGCTGTACTGGAAAACAATCTGAGTAATCCTTATACGCCTTTTTCACTTCAACTTTTCCAACACTGCCAAATTAAGGTTGATTTGAGTATGAGTACTCAGCTGTTTTAACGTGTAACTTGTTTTAAAATGTCTGCAAAGAAAATTTAGATAACATGTTTTCACTAGCTTAGAATAAGTTTTATGAAATATATAAATCTTATGAAAGTACCTTAAATAAATTATTTGTAATACGAGTACGAACTACAAACACAAAGCAGACACAAAGCAAGAAGACAGACTAACGCTGTTAAGATTAGTCATTAAGTTACTTTGAGTTCTCAACGTAATCAAAATTTCATGAAAATATAGACATACGTTTGGACATAGTGCGGCATACATATTCAGACAGACGCATACCCATTATGATTTGGTATTAAAATGACCCAAAACGAATAAATAACTTGAATCACGAAAATATTCAATGCATGCATACACACACACACTCACATACACACTCTTTTCGAAACGCGGACCGGTAGTATGCAACACACAACGTCCACTTGGTTTTTCTTCTTCCATGATTTTGAATTATATTTTAAAAACAGCATAAAACTGTTCATAGCCATTGGTCTCTAAGATGACGAGAAAATTCACGCGTATTTTCAGTCCCATCTATGTGATTAATTTGTTCAGTGATGTAGTCTGGTCTGTCTCACTCTCCATATTTGTTTCAACTTTCCTCTAATGTTGACGGTATTTTGTTTCACTAAGGCATTCCAAAGTCTGGTTAGTTTGTTGAGTTAGCAAGTTGATGTTTGAGGTATGGTAATATTCACTTCTTAAAGGTCAGGTCACGATTCTGGTCTCTTGATTTAACGTATATATTAGCATTCGATTACAGATTAATAACTCGTTGATATTAGAATCATAAACTGTGTATATGATTCTAATGACTTACCGGGCACACAACAGCAAAAAATTCCATATTAAGTACCGAAAGTCGTCATATGATTATTTTTTACTTCTGATTTTTAATAATATTTGCTACTTATTTTAGAATTAATAAACGTTTATTTGAAGAACTATAAAAAATTCTTTCTCTTAGAATTGTTTTCAGAAATTTTTTTGTAGCAGACACGTACAAATACAGTCTTAAGACCAAAATCCAGTATCCTCCGGACCTCGGCCATTTCGGATTTTGGATTTTTCCAACTATCGAATTATTTGCATTTTTTGTCAAAAAAAAAACCCTTAATCAAATACCCCCTCAAGCGAATATTGCGTTTGCAATAGCAAAATAGCATATATCTTTAAATCTTTAATACAATGCAAAAAAAAATATGTTTGCAAATCTAATTTTTTGTGTGGTATTTATTCTGAACATGTCCGTTATTTTGCGTTGTTTCTTTAATCAGATCCAGGTTTAGCTTCTTGTTCTTTAAAAATCGTCTGAAAGATGGAAAAAAGTGAGATAAACCAAAGCTAAAAAAAATCGCTGGTTAGCAAAACGTGCGGATTTTGGACTTTGTAGCTAGAGCATAGAACAGAAAAAAAATGTGAAAAGATCAGCAAAAGTTCATCTCCTTTTTAAGTTCTCTCCATTTGTGTACAACGAAGCTATCCCCGGGTAATGCCGAACATTCTAAATGTCTTCAGAAAATCGAGGCCTTCTAAATGTTACAATTTTCATAACATATTTTTAAATTACCTCCATCATACAAAATACTAGTCTTTCTTAACACTAGTTGGTTGTCTAGTAGGGACACTAGTAGGTTCCAAAATGTCTCAAAACTAGTTATTCGCCCATGAATTTCCCTAGAAGTATAAAATAGATTTGTTTCGACTTATGGTCATATTCGACAGTCACGGTTTCGTCGTATTTTTACCTCATCAGGAATCCGCATCTGGCTATCAATCCAGCTTTATTCGGTGAAGTGACAGACAGATCACGGATTATTCGATAATCTCCATAAATTGGGCTTTTATAGTCCAAAAGTGCTACATATCGAGATTATTGAGAAGATGTTTTGATCATTACCTCGACTGGTGAGCATCACCAGATCGTTCATCTTAAGGAGACGGTGGACTTTAGAAACAAACTTTATAATTATGATCCAATTGTTATGAAAGTTTTAGTGACCGTTTATTTGCTACTAAAAGTCCTACAAATTATTAAGTCCTTTGGAAGTTCACAAAATGGTCACAAATATTTTGATAAATTAGAAAAATTAATAGGTTCTACACGAATTAGTTTCCCATGTACTCTCAAAATTTTAATTCAACGGAAAAATTGTAAGCATATAAAAAAAATTGACTCTGCTTGATAAAAGTTATAGCTCAATTGTAAAACTAAAATAAAAAATTACTGTACTAAATCAACTAAATTTGCAAAATAAAGGTTAAGCAACATTTTAAACCAAAATTTCAAAATCTGTACACTTGATAAATTTTTCATTTGCCCTTAGATGCAAGCAACAAATTTAAGAATTATTCAAAAAATTATTTTAAGTAAATCAATTAAACCTAGGTCAGTGGGGAGCATTTTGAAATCAAAAGAATGCCAATAAACTTCAATCAGAAATAAGGCGTTTTTCATAAGACTTACTATAACTATAGTAAGTATACCACTGCTCGCTAACCCCCGTTCATTGCTACAAATTCCCATTTGGTTTGCGAGTCAAACCAAATGGGAATTCGTAGCCTAGTCGATAACAGCCATCACGGCGTTGCCCGGGCAACGCCGTGATGGCCTCGTCATTATCAAATGCGGCAATATTCGAATTGCAATGAGATCCAATCGGCGTGTCGTCACAATCTCTTGCGAAAATATAAATATTTAATTGCAAAATTATTTATTAAAATAAAATCAAACGTATAAGGCATTTTATCTGATGTAAAATTTTCAGCAGATTTCAAATCCGTTGAAAGTTTTAATCTGTCTTTAACCATCCCGATTTTACCAAAAAGAACTAAACAATTTTTTGTTTATGTATTTTGGTTTTCCTTTGATGGAATCGTTTGAGCGCAGGAAATGGAATCTGTTGATTTCTCGGCATTGAAGATCAAATTCGTATGGCGAAAAGATATAAAAGTTACAATTTAAAAATTATTTATTTAAAGAAAATCGTATTTTTAGTTATCGATCTGATGTGAAATTTTCCGCAGATTTCAAATCCGTTGAAATTTTTACTCTATCTTTAACGATCTAGGAGATAGGAAGAAGAACTATATAACTACAGACGAACACTTCCTTTTATAATAGTAGAGATATCTGATATTGTTGAATACGGAACTCTGTCCTAAATGATAGAAATTGAAAAATTCATTTGATACCCACATAATTTTATATCAATTTAAATTATAAAATTAAAATATTGATTTTTATCGATTTTGGTGTTTTTGAAAGTCTTGTGTACCCTGAAATCTGTTATCTCATTCTATCCATATTACCTAGATTTGCTAATAGATGACGCATTTAGAGTCCGTATATTTTAAAAAGTTAATGGCATAACAACTTTAATTATGCACTATTGTTATTTTGATTGAATCACTAAAGCCAGGTTTTATGAAATTGGAAGAAAACCTCGGAACATATTTACATGAGAGGTAAGCATCTATTATGTATCTCTCCCTACTTTGGTTACATTAAAAAAAAATTAATCAATGATGCAAGTTTTATGTAATTTTTATTCGGTACACAAATTTACTGTCCTGAAACCACTAGCAGTTCTTGCTGTTGGTTTTTAGCCAATAATATTCCAACAAAAAATTACTAAATAATGACAAGGCCAGGTTTAACGAAATTGGAAGAAAACTTGGAGCATATTTATATGAGAGGGAAGGTATATATTATGTATCACGCCCTACTTTGGTTACAATTTTATTAAAATAATCAATACTGCTAGTTTTATTTAATTTTTATGCGGTACACGAATTTTTTTTTTTACTGCCCTGAAACCAATGGCAGTTTTTGTTGTTGGTTCTTAACCAATAATATTCCAGCAAAAAAATAACCACACACTCATTAAAAAATTATCAAAGCATTAGCTCTAATAACTATTAACAGTATGACCGAAATTTTTTCAAAACCTTACAGATAGATGGTGTGTAAGTTTTTGCTCCTCCATCTTCAACTTTGTAAAAACCTTTAACGCTCCTGAAAAATTATAAAAAGAAGTCAGTAACGTATATTACATGGCATTCGATGCATATTTTTGTAACTTCATTCAACAGGAAATTTTAAACGTTTTTCTTAAATGATTTTGAAAACTTCAAAAAATTTAGTGATTATTTTAATGATTTCAGTTTTTGTCTCTAAAACAGATCTTAATAATTTTCTTAGCCTAACACAATTGGAGTTATTATTATTTCTCTATATATTATTATAATTATTTCTCTTTCATTACATCTCTGTTTGGAGGTTACGCCAAATATCAACTTTCGTTTCTGAAAAAATAATTTTGTAACGGAAAACTGCTCTAATCTATCTACGCAAAAAAAAAAAAACTTCGATCTACATGAACTTTGAATAACATTGTCTTTCCAATCTTACCACAATAAAATAGGAAGTTAAAACGTTATCCATAAGGCATATTTCATGTCGGAATGAATACCCATTAATTCTTAAATGTTGATTCTCTAATCGTTTAATTCTGGATTCTGACAGGCAATGTGAGGTGTAGGCAGGTGAAACCTATTTCGAATGAGATCAACATGACACAAAATTAAATCTGAACTTTCCTACGAAAATTCCTTTGTTCATGCCAAATAAAAATTAGATCCACAGGTAATTTCGTCTGTTCCAGTTGCTAGGAAACAAGACTCGGGCAGGTACGACACGCGATCTTAATAGACGGGAATATGTATTTGACCTCTTGACCTGTTTAAGCATTATAGATTTTCATGCGACAAATGTTTCGCAAGCAATCAAATCAACTCACAGTGCTAAAAATAAAATTTTTCGTGGCTCACAAAGGTGTATTTCGCACCTTTAGGCCCGGTGCACACATCCGGTTTTTCAACGTGCGGCGCCGCTGCGGCATCGAAGCCCAAGTATGCACACATAACCGTGAAATGACGCAAGTTCTAATTTCGCGCCATTTGCGATAAATATTCTATCGAAGAAAATGCGTTTATTTCGCTTACTTGGTGTACAAAAAAGTATATTTTGTAACAAAATAGATGTTACTGTATACAACCATTTATTAATTATTATCTATATTCCATTTATGTATGAAAACAAGGTACTTCAGAACGGAGAAGCGTTTGCGGCGAGCTGCGGCGCCGTGGGGAACTGCGATACAAATTGCACCCAAGTTGGACGTACGTCGCCGTATTGGCGCTGGTGGCATGTGTTTATTACTCCATTGAATCTAATGTATCTCAGACAGCACTTGCGTTGCGGCAGCGGCCCCGCACGTTGAAAAACCGAATGTGTGCATCGGGCCTTAAAGTTACTTTAGTTGGATAAAAAATTTATCGAATACACTTTCTCTTGACGAACGGAGACGTCGTGGCTCAGTGGGTTTTCCCACTGTTCTGGCAACTTGCGAGTTGTAAGCGTCGCAGTTTCGATATCTCCCTCTGTGGTATCCTTCTCTCTTCTGTGTTCGAAAAGCTTTCCTTGTATGTATGTCCATTTACATGATCCTTTTATTTATTTGACGCAGTTTGGCCAAATATGGCTTCTGAGATAAAAACCCAACCCCTTGTTCAACGAAAGTTTTTCATAAATGTTCAGCGTCAGAAGTCAAGATGAAGGTTGAGTGCACATTGAATCAACAAGTAGTATAACCATCCGACATGCACCTTCACCGATATATTACAAAATGACATTGCGCATATCGATCTATTGCAAGTCGCCAGTAGACCCAATATTTGTTTTGATGAAATTTGTGTTTTTATGGGTACCAAAGTATTTTTTCCCTCAAAAAGTTTTATATAATTGTCCATTTTCTGTTCGTCAAACTTAAAAATGAATGAAAATATCTTATATGTATTATTGTTTCCTCGCGTTCAAAGAAAAATTCTTTTATTAATTTAGAACAGCAATTTTCATCGTTTTTCATCACATGGCACAAATACACAATTTACTAAATTTCTGTAGCATCCCAAAATATATAAATTATTTTTGCCTATCTGACAAAAAATAGGTATAATTCAGATTGAGTTACGAAAAATAAAAATAAAAAGCGATTAACTACCTTTTTTTGCTTCAAAAAGTGGCGTTTAACAAAAATCTGTTTAAAACAATTTTTTTTCTTCCAATGGCGGGCACATATGAACTTAATCATTGGCCACTACAAGGCCGGAAGTGATGGCCACTTGTGAAGGAGCACCCAGTGGGAGGACCATCATTGCCCCAAACAAAGGATAAAACAATTTACACCCATGGCCGGACCCCTGATTCGAACCAGGAACCCGATTCACATTAACCCTGTTGGTCTGTGTTGTAATTATTTTTATAATTATCAATGGGCGATAATGACGATAAAAATAATTTATTTATACTTTCTAATAAAAAATAGTACTCAAATCTCTACTATTATAAAAAGAAGTGTTTGTTTGTCTGTCTGTTTGTTTCGCGCCCCCAAAATCGTGACGATCTATGGCACTTACAGCAATAAGATTTGGCACACAGGTAGTCCGAATTTTTTGCAATTTTTGGGTCGCGGCGAATTTTAAAATTCAATCTAGAAAATGTTTCAATGAATTTAATAGTTTTATTCTCCAACGGGTTCTTCAACGCGTTTCTGCCGGAGAGCGAAGAAACACCGGAAATTAGACTTTTCTACCCACGCGACCTAACCGTCAGATTTTGGAATCATGCCAAGTTTTTTTCATAGCGGGGAACTCGGAGAAAATTATTTTTTTCGTTTCCGCTTTGATTTTGCGCGGAGGAATGATTTTGCAGCCAGACGATAAATCTTAACTGGGGTCACTTAGTTCTTTTTTCTCTCTCCTAGACCGTTAAAGATAGAGTAAAAATTTCAACGGATTTGAAATCTGCGGAAAATTTCAGTTTAGATTGATACCTAAAAATTTGATTTTCTTCCAATAAATAATTTTTAAATTGAATATAACTTCAACGGATTTGAAATCTGCGGAAAATTTTGCACCATTAATACCTTACACCACTTGTACTTAAAAATAGTTACGCCATGGTGATTGGTTTATCACAATGGTACTTCTTCATTACGAAATCATTTAATACAGTAAATTGAACATTATATTTACACTATATAGCATAATATGTACTGTCACGGGAAAAAGTACGACCCACCTCCTTTGTTTCGAGCATTTTTCATACTAGAGCAAATTCCAAAGGTATCATTCAAGGGAATAACGCGTCCACTTCAAATTAAAATCCAAAACAACTACATATGAGGACGTCTTCCTATTAAATTTTGCACAAACAACGAAATTTTTAATGCAAACACCATGTTTTGGATGCCATAATCCGATTCTGCGTCGTTAAATTAATCGAAATAAGAATTTTCATGAGTTTAATATCTACATATCACGAGATATTCAATGCTAAAGTTAGTTTCTATTTCAGGGATCATCTCTATATAGAAAGACGCTATTCGTAAATCGAAAAACTTGAAATTTCTTTGGGGGATGATATCAAATTAGATGTGGGGGAGGGATTGTGGCTTTTGATATCCTTTGATATTTTAGAGGGAAGGGATCTTAAAATCACGAAATATTGATATCAGTCTATATAAAAGGCTCCTAAAGTTAATCAACTTTTTGGATGTGTCGGGTTTTGTGTGTTTTAGGCACCGGCCTTGAGTGCCATATAAAGGGTTCTGGTGCCCTTGATAAAGGTAGGATTTCGCTGCCCCATGTCTAAATGTATACAGGCAGAACTGGGACAAAATTAAAAAGCGTAACTGAATATACAACTTCATTTATAATAAAAAAAATTTCATAAAATAAACTATACTAGGGGGCCTGCCCCCTGCTCGCTGACGCTCGCCAACCCCCGGAGTATTGCTTCGCAATCCTCATTGGTTCGCTGCGCAAACCTATGCTCGCTTCGCTCGCCTCAATGAAGACATGTGTCCTAGCAGAAGGCATTGTTTACAAAATATGTTACCAAAAAAATGTTTTTCAAATCTAAATTTGCTGTATTACAGTAAATATATATACAGTATCTCTAAAATCAGAATTCAAATGAAAACTTTGTGTAAATTTTGACTCGAAATGTGAGCGTTGCTTAGGAAATTGAATACCCAGCATGTTGTTTGTGTGTACATTTTCCCAGCACTCAAACGACCCATACTTTTTCATTGAGTTTGTTGCCGTGCAAGCGTCTTGTTGAACTATAATTGTTGGCCCTGAAAAGGACCGTTTTTTAAATGGCCCTGAAAAGATCCTCCGCTTTCTTTGATTTCTATTATAAACTAACTGCAACAGATCATTAAAATTTCCTTTTTTTTTCCAATAAAATTTCATCCGATAACGCTATAAATTCAATCGATGCGCGAGACTTCGCGATAAACAAACAATCGTACAGTGTTGCCAAAACGCGATTACAAATAACGTCTTTTTTGCGTGCCACGTAAGAGAATTATATATATAGATGGAAAATTCTAAAAAATATGACTTTACTATTTTGTTTTAAGCGAGGCAAATTCTGTGATTATGTCATAAAAGTCTATATTTTCGGCCACCTTCTGTAGAATGGATGAAATAGCAATGTTTTCCAAACTTTCTTGTCCCATGCTAGACCGTATCATGTTACTAAAACTACGCTCGTAGGACGCCGGACTATAACCGTTAATGTAAAAAAAAAAATCACGAAGGCAATATCTATAGTAGGGTATGGATCTTTAAGAAAATAATTGCATACACACTTTAACAAGTCCGAATTGGGTAGCTGACTCTATATCCTCAATGAGTTCCGCAACTTTCAGTTTTGAAGCATTGAATTTCATTAACTAAGTCTTCAACATTAAAATCCTTGGAATACTGAAGCCCAAATCTCCCCTGTTGGCCTATAGATCGGAAGGTTCCTGTTTCGAATCCGGGTACGAGCATGGTAAGCGTATGGTGTAGAGGCGGCTGGTACACCTTAAATCTGTCGTAACCGAAAGTCCTCACGTTGGGTTGGTGTGGAAGTTTGGAGAGTGGGGTGTCAGCTCAGGTGTTGTTTCGTCATCTGACCGTGGTTCGAAATTACGAGATGTTGTCCTCGGATCTTTCCCTTCAGGCATTGATCCCGAACCGTCGTCAATAGCCCGTTGTGTTGCTCTGGTACGACGTTAATTAAAATTACCAATTACCCAAATCCCTCTCCTCCGACTTGAGTATTTTATTCTTTTGTCATTCTCATTATTATATCACATCGTTGGAAAATAAAGGGAAAAAAAATCAGAAATTCTGCCGCCCCTGTATGGACGATTTTACTGCCCCAACCGGCGCCCCTTGATACGGCACTGGCCGGCTCCCCCTATCTTGGCTTACGAAACGACCGCATCTGTCGCATGTGTTTTTGACCGGCCCTGATAGCAATTAGACATGTTTATTCTAATCTCGGTCTTATTTATTCTAGGATGATAAAGACCAAGATAAGCTTATGTAGGTCAAGGCAAAAATAGTCAACAGTATCCGTATTCATTTTTAAAAAATCTATCCCATTTTCCGATGAAAAAATAGAATTAACAGGTTGGAACTAATCTTTGAGCAAATAAACAGATTGAATGTTAGCATAAAAATAGTTAACACATCAGCACACATTTATATCCAAATCCACAGATGAATGTTGATGATTCAGCTTAAACTCATCGACATGCAAAACGATGAGAACCAATGAAATAAATTTTATAAAATCTAAGAGGGAATAAATTTAATGAAGATTTAATTTAATAAAGACGATTTCAGTAAACTTCTATCGTGTCAATATAAGCATCTGTTAATCGTAGCTAGATTTATTATTTCGGAATTTTCTTAAAAGTTTAATTTACTTTAGAATGTAAATTGAAAACAGGAACTCTTAAGAAAGAAGTTTGGTGAGAATAACATGTTTATACTCTTTATCTTGTGTACTTTATTTAACCCATTATTGTCGAGTATTCTCAGAAACAGGAAAACTTACCAGATTAACAAGAATAATAAAATTTGGTTTTATCATGCTTCCTGCCAATTGCTTTTTCATGCATTACTTTCTCTCTACATTCTACTCTTTCACGCAATGTCTCTACATTATCATATTCTGTTTACCACAAGATTGTTTCAATAGGAACGCACATTGCTTTCTTTCATCATCTGAAAAAAAAAAAAAATTTTATTATTATCAGCATTTGTTTAAAAACAATGGTTACTAGGTTGTTGCTTTATTATTTTTATTTAGCCTTGCTTTTGCAACGTTTCAAACAATGTATTCTTGGAATTGCAGTTCATTTATGCGGTCATATTCATGACTACAGCTAAAAGTGATGTGAGTGTTTCCAACAGTAGTACGTACAGAGTATGTCTACATCTTACAACACTCTGTTCCAACAAGGGTTTAGTACCACTTTTGGAGTTTTGGGGGACGTTTTACCGAAACATCATTACCAGATTTTCTTAAGACACTTAAAAAATTTTGCTCTATGTATTTTGTCTTTAGATCTTGTTTTAGGGATTTCATCCGACGACGATAGTACGGTAAATAGTAGTCAGTATGGGACTGTGTTTACAGAAATCTAACCTGAAAAACCCTTTTTACGGTGATTTTTACTAAACATCAGTTAGAGGAAATCATCCACAATCTGTATTAAAAAAATGATCATAGAACGGCAAACACCTAAGTCACATCCACAAAAGAGTCTCCTTGTTTTACTTGCTTTGCTATGTGAAAAAGATCGATATTCCAGGCTTCAAAAATTATACAGTCAGTACCGGCTATATGGTCATCCTCTTATAAGGTCACCACGCTTATATGGTCAGTTTTCTAAAGTCCCGTCTAACTTACTAGGGAACATGTGTTAAAGCACACCGCTTATATAGTCATTTTATTTTCCTGGTTATCGGTCATATGGTCGGTTCTTTTAACTTTTCAATGAGGTTATCATTTTTTTAATAATAATTGTTGTAACATTTCTTGAGGCGTGGAGCAACACAGGAATGACCTGAAGTAAAAAAGTCTTTGCAACCCCGGAAAGGGGTCGTGAATTTACACCTTTACTTTCCTTCCCCCCACCCTTCTCTTTTGCGTTGAATCATCGTCGGCGTTACCCACCCCCTCAATTCTCTTCCTCCCCAAGCACAACAAGTGGCCATCTGCCTGCTTATTGGTTGAAGTTATCTCATCCTGTTTGAAAAGTACGTTGAAATTGAAAAGAAAAGAGTAAAGGAAAATTTTGTTTAATTTGGATCATACGTGACGAATAAAAACGTCCATTTATGCATTTTTATTTGTTTTTTTCAGTCTGCTGACAAATTATTCCTGTGCGCAAAATAAAAACAGAAACGAAAAAAATAAATTTAGAATCTGCGTACTTTTATGCTGTTACCATTCCAAAGAAAACAATAATAATTAAATTCCATTAAATTCATTTATTATTTGTTTATGAGCACTATATTCTAATAGGTGAATATAATCCTGCCATAATTAAATAGTGTAGTATTGTTCCGCATATAGGGTCACCCCGCTTATATGGTCGGATTTTTCTGGATCGCTGAGCTGACCATATAACCAATACTGACTGCATCAGTTTTTTTTTTTTGTGGTATGTATAAATTACCGAAACAGAAATCTCAACTACATGGAATCATTAAAAGCATTGTCTTGATGATATTCCTGAAAGCAATACACACAAAAATAACCCTTGAGATTATTTTAAAATTATTTTTTTAATATTTTTAATCATCTAATTTCTTTGTAGAATTTCTTTTGCAAAATGCTGAAGAACAATAATAGTACCTAGTTTAATTTCTATATTCACGACCTGCTACGGAAAAAGAACAAAATGCCGGCCTTGGCAATTTCCATCGGTAATTTGCTCAAACCCTAGTTCCAGGTCTAGTAAATACCACTAGGGGGCCCGCCCCCTGTTCGCTAACGCTCGCCAACCCTAAGAGGATTGCTTCGCAATCCTCATTGGTTCCTTATGCTCGCTTCGCTCGTATCAATGAAGACATGTGTCCTAGCAGAAGAAATTGTTTACAAAATATGATATTCCACAAAAATATTTTTCAAAGCTAAATTTTTTTGCGGTTTTTCAGAAAAGATATATACAGTACCTATAGAATCAGAATTCAAATGAAAACTTTGAGCAAATTTTGACTCGAATTGTGAGCGCTGATTTGGAAATTGAATACCCAGCATGTTGTTTGTGTGTACATTTACCCCTGCACTCGAGCCACCCACGCTTATTCATTGAGTTTGTTGAACTATAATTGTTGGCCTTGAAAAGGACCTTTTTTTTAATGGCCCTGAAAAGATCCTCCGCTTTCTTTGATTTCTATTATTAACTGCAACAGCTGAACTAAAATTCATTTTTTTTCAATAAAATTTCATTTGAAAACGCTATAAAATCAATTGAAGCGCGAGGCTTCGTGATAAACAAACAATCGTACAATATTGCCAAAACGCGATAACAAATAACGTCTTTTTTGCGTGCCGCGTAAGAGAATTATATATACTAGGGGCCTGCCCCCTGCTCGCTAACGCTCGCCAACCCCCGGAGGATTGCTTCGCAATCCTCATTGGTTCGCTGCGCGAACCTATGCTCGCTTCGCTCGCCTCAATGAATACATGTGTCCTAGTAGAAGGGATTGTTTACAAAATATGTTACCAAAAAAATGTTTTTCAAATCTAAATTTGCTGTATTACAGAAAAAATATATACAGTATCTCTAAAATCAGAATTCAAATGAAAACTTTGTGCAAATTTTGACTCGAAATGTGAGCGTTGCTTTGGAAATGGAATACCCAGCATGTTGTTTGTGGTTACATTTTCCCAGTACTCAAACGACCCACACTTTTTCATTGAGTTTGTTGCCGAAAGTTGTAGTGGAAGCGTCTTGTTGAACTATAATTGTTGGCCCTGAAAAGGACCGTTTTTTAAATGGCCCTGAAAAGATCCTCCGCTTTCTTTGATTTCTATTATAAACTCTCTCTCACTCTCTCTCTCTCTCTCTCTAACTAACTAACTAACTAACTAACTAACTAACACCAACACACACTCCCGTGGTTATAAACTAACTGCAACAGCACACTAAAATTTCCTTTTTTTTTTTTTCAATAAAATTTCATCCGATAACGCTATAAATTCAATCGATGCGCGAGACTTCGCGATAAACAAACAATCGTACAGTGTTGCCAAAACGCGATTACAAATAACGTCTTTTTTGCGTGCCACGTAAGAGAATTATATATATAGATGGTAGAAGTTGAAAACCGTGAGCCCCTGAGAAACACACACCACACTCCGAAAAAAAAGTACTGCGGAAATCTCATGTATTAATACAACCAAAAAGAGATAACCCCCATATCCCAAAACAAAATTCATCATTAGTTCAATTGAAATTTGGGAATATGAATAACACAAAAGAGTAATAATTGAAATAGAAGCGAAATGTGACTCGTAAGGAGACTTGCAATTTCGATGAGAGTAACTCGTGAGTTGCCAAAGCTTTGGTGTAATTTCACAGTGGTTGAAGAATAGAAAGAAGACTAACCCAACACTGGAGAATCTACACATTTTGAATTCTATACCGCAAATTTTCTACACATTTGAGAAACAACACTGTCGTCAATAGCTCGTTGTGTTGCTACAGTGCGACGTTAATGAAATACCAACCTACCTACCCTAAAAATTGTGTTTGATGTGATGGATCGCCAAATAAGGTAACCGCTTTTCATGCGTGAAAAAAATCCGCTTAGGCAAACAGATTTTTTCCAAGCTATGAATCAGGCTGACCGGGGAGGAGGGAGGGTATTTATGGGTAAACTTAAAAAAAAATTAACTAATTTTCAGTTTCTCATTATTTGTACTGTCATCAAAGATTAATAAATGTCTCTTTCAAATATTCCTTCTTGAAATGTGGCTTTCAAAGGTAGTGCAGCTGGTCACCTCTGATATATACTTTTCACTCTGTGAATCGGTAGTTACAAAAAAGAATTTTGTAGGTATGAGTGGAATAGTTCGGTTTCAAGACTCCAAAACAAAAGGTCCACTTGTGTGGAACTCCGGAACAGAGGTCACTGATAGACGCTGCTGTGTACTTTTGATACTAAAGAAACACGTAAATAACACGCACGTGTCAGAAGTGTTAATCAGTTTTAAGAATTTTCAGAAACAGGTTCATATGATAGGGATTTTCAAGGTAAACAAACAAAGCGGACGGTCAGCGAAATGCGGTCGGTATGCGTACGGGAAATACTATACCGCAGTCTTCATTAGCTTGGCAGTAGCCAGTTGTGTTGATCCAGTCTGTTTGTCTTGGAATCGTCACTTTAAAACTGGTCTTTAGACAACACACTCAATTTGACGTGGTGTGGAAGTTTGGAGAGTGGTGCCAGCTCAGGTGTTGACCTCGTCATCTGACCGTGGTTCAAAATTACGGTGCGTTGCTCTCGAATCGTTCCCTTCGGGATTAATACCGGATCGTCGCCACTAGCACGCTGCATTGTTCCAGTGCTACGTTAATTAACAATCTATCTAGGTAACACACACCTAAAAACAAGTCTCTAGGTAGCATTCTCTAAAACTAGTCTCTAGGTAGCATTTTCTAAAACTAGTCTCTAGGTAGCATTCTATAAAAATAGTCTCTCGGTAGCATTCTCTAAAACTAGTCTCTAGGTAGCATTCTATAAAAATAGTCTCTCGGTAGCATTCTCTAAAACTAGTCTCTAGGTAGCATTCTATAAAAATAGTCTCTCGGTAGCATTCTCTAAAACTAGTCTCTAGGTAGCATTCTATAAAAATAGTCTCTCGGTAGCATTCTCTAAAACTAGTCTCTAGGTAGCATTCTATAAAAATAGTCTTCAGGTAACATTCTCTAAAACTAGTCTCCAGGCAGCATTCTCTAAAATTAGTCTCTCGGTAGCATTTTCTAAAACTAGTCTTTAGGTAGCATTCTCTAAAACTAGTCTCTCGGTAGCATTCACTGAAACTAGTCTTCAGGTAGCATTCTCTAAAACTAGTCTCCAGTCAGCATTCTCTAAAACTAGTCTCTCGGTAGCATTCACTGAAACTAGTCTTCAGGTAGCATTCTCTAAAACTAGTCTCTAGGTAGCATTTTCTAAAACTAGTCTCTCGGTTGCATTCTCTAAAACTAATATCTAGGTAACATTCTCTAAAACTAGTCTTTATATAGCATTCTCTGAAACTAGTCTCTAGATAGCATTCTCTAAAACTAGTCTCCAGGCAGCATTCTCTAAAACTAGTCTCTCGGTAGCATTCTCTGAAACTAGTCTCTAGGTAACATTCTCTAAAACTAGTCTTCAGATTGCATTCTCTAAAACTAGGCTCAAGGTAGCATTTTCTAAAACTAGTCTCTAGGTAGCATTTTCTAAAACTAGTCTCTAGGTAGCATTCTCTAAAACTAATCTCTAGGTAACCCACCCTAAAACTAGTCTGTAGGTAACATACTCTAAAGGTAGTCTGTAGAAAACATACTCGAAAAACTAGTCTATTTCACAGAAATTTTTAAATTTTAATATCAGCCTTAAATGTAGAACTCACGATAAAAAATGCAACCCCCAACAATGAAATATTCATGATGCCACCTTGAAAATATGAATGCAGAAAAGAAATTCTTGAAACATGTGCAAAGTACGAGGAAGTTAACTTCTGCCTGATCCTATGACGACCGATTTCTTTATCAATTTCTCAAAAAGCGTCTGCTGCAAATCGAAACCCGAATGAAGGGAATTCTCGGCACAATCAAAGTGAATTTTGATTGGTCCTCTGTCATCACACTCCCCTATCGAGCCCACTTCTCTTTAATAATCTCTCGACCTTGCGCGCGTTCTGAAACAGTTCAGTAAACGACGTGGCAGGAGGAGTTACTCAACTCCGAGAGGTAAGGGAGTTTTGAAAGATTCTTTTTTGGAATGATACTCTCTCTCTCTCTCTCTGCGTAGAGATTATCTATGCTTTTCGCATATGAAAGCATAGAAACATTTTGGTATGAAAGGGACATTGTTTCATCCCAGAGGGCAATAATTTTATCGCTGAAAGGCAAATATAAAACAAAAATATAATCTGAAATATATAAAGACAAATATAAACTTGCAAACCGTAGCAAACTGGTTTTCGAAGTAGAAATACTAAATGGAACAACACAACCTTTCTCATATGAATTTTTTGTTTTGTTTTAGAACTTTTTTTAAACGGAACATTTTATAGGATGACGATCTCTTACATTTTGAAAATTATAAACACTTGTCTTCTTATAATGGTTCTTTTTGTGAGTAATAAAATAAAATTAAACATTAAAATAGACATTCAAAATTTTAATTTCACACGTGTTTTCTCTCGATAAATATTTAATGTAAAATATTCTGGTCTTTTGAATCCAAAAGTCAATTCTTATGGCTTGAGGCATGGTTCTTCCAAATTTCTATTTTACTTTTAAAAAATTTACTTCAAATTAACAAAACGGTCTTTCAAAATTGAATCTTCAATTTATAATGTTCAAACTCGAAACCAATTGATATTTCGAATGTTCAAATATGTATCGAGCATTATATTCGAATTGTATTCGAGAGAAAATTTATGTTCTCTTCGTAAATGATGTCTTGTGATAAACTTCATAAAAAGTATTCTGAAATATTACATAAAACGTTCAGCTAATTTGTAATCGTAAGGAATATGTGTTCAGGCAGTCGCAATAATTTTTAAGTCTATAGTGCTAATTGATGTGGGAAAATCAATTTCCGGTGTTTGTTTTAGAGAAGAAAACTGTGTTGTGTATGTATATTTCTTAAAAGAATTAAGTAATTCTTTTTACTATCTGATAGCCGTCAAGTTCAACTTTAATGGCAAGTTCCTAAAATAAATAATTTATAAAAATTGCGAATTTTGTGGTCATATTTATTTCCAATTTGGGGTTCACTCTTTCAAATTGAATTTCATATTTTAGTCACTAGGATATCACATTGAAATTACTGACTCAAAAAATATTTTAGGTTTTCAATATGTCGTTTAACGGCTGTTGCATTTATCACTTTGTTTATAATTAACAGTATCAAGCAATTGCACCAGTGAATTCTTTAAAAAATAGCAATTTAAAGATTCTCTATGCTCTTTAGAAATTTCCATTTATTTTCAGGATTGTAAATGTTTTAAAGTAAGGAAAATATAAGGTACCATCCAGTTTTGATTTTAACCAATTTGATTCAACATACTTATCATCAAATATCACAAACTAAATCATTATCCAAAAAATCAGCGAAAAGTTTTACACATTTTTAACCAACTTTATTTTAAGACAGGTAGGTTTAACCCACTTTAGGTAGGTAGTTAATTAACGTCGCACTGGAGCATTACAATAGGCTATTGAAGAAGATTAGGGATCAATATGCACGGAAAAGATCCGAGAAAAACACCACACAATTTTGAACCACGGTAAGATGAGGAGGTCAATACCTGAGCAAGCAGCCTACTTTGCGAACTTCTCCACCACGCCAACAAGAGGACATTTGAAGCCAAAACGCATTTAGCGTAAACCAGTCTGACTGAGTTTCGAACTCGAAACCTTCTGGTTGCTAATCCGTTACTCTCCCAACTGGGCTATCACCGGTCCTTTGTTTAAGACTGAACAAAAATTCTCCGTTAATTTCGAATATCTAGTACATAAAAATATAACTGTTACTGGTACATATTTTTTAATTCGTCGTTTCCAATACAAATGTCTTTCCTCGTATTTTTATCATTGCTGTAAATCATTGATTTTTCTAACACTTTTTTGCTTTCCCAATTAACAGAGTAAACTGTTTTGTTCAATAAGAACGAACCCAGTTCGAGACAGTACAAAAATACAAATACAAATATTGACGACCAGCTACAGGCTCAAGCCCAACAAGGCTGGTCCTTTGTTTATGAATTCCCCAATTCCCACTGACTATCCAATTGTATCTTAAATTCATACACTCCCTTTGAATTAACTATATTTTCTTGCAACGCGTTCCATTTGTCTATTACCTTATTAAAGTAGTAGTTTTTCCTTAAATCCCGATTAAAATGTGTCTTATTCAATTTATACCCATGGCCCCTTGTTCTGTTATCCCTATTGAAATTTAAGCCCTCTGTGTCCCCTTGTTTTACAAACTTGAAAAGCTGAATCAAATCCCCCCTCCTTCTTCTTCTTTCCAGTGTATACATTTTTAGCTTACTTAAACGTTCATTATAGTCGAAATTTGCTAGCCCCTTTATTATTTTTGTAGCTCTGTGCTGAACCCTTTCAATTGATTCTAAATCCTTTCTCATATATGGAGCCCAGAATTGTACAGCATACTCTACATGTGGTCTTACTAAGTCCTTATGTTGGTATTCATCCCACAAGAACTACTTCGTTTCTCATTCAAGACGTATTGAGTTTCTAAACCTTAAATACAAACTTCTTATTTTCATAAACATCTGCAAGCGAAGTGCTCTTGCGATATGAGGAATGAATTTGATCAACAAAAATCCCGACCTTCACTTTAACTCGTCACAAACCGGTCTTCTTGTTTGTTGCTTGTAGCAAAAGGCAACTTTTGTATTAAAAAAAAAGCAAAACATTCGCGCTGCCGGTATTCGAAGTCTTTTATGTCTAGAACATGTGCACTTGCTTTCCATTATGACTGAGGAAAACTGAATACCATTTTCGAGTTGAGGAAAAAAGGAACAAGTTAAACTGGGAACTGGTTATGATTTCTAGGAATACATCTCATCAATTCGGTGCAATCAATTTGACGACAGTGGAAGATAATTTCCTAGCGCTTTCACTTTTCTCCATTTTTTTTCCAACTCGGCTCTACGTACTGTGTATAAAGTATTTTTTTTTCCAGATGATAATTAGAATGTGAAAAAATACTGCAGCATTTTCCTGTTCACGGACGTCATGAATCGACA
This sequence comes from Metellina segmentata, assembly GCA_947359465.1. Taxonomy (NCBI): domain Eukaryota; kingdom Metazoa; phylum Arthropoda; class Arachnida; order Araneae; family Tetragnathidae; genus Metellina; species Metellina segmentata. Next base: position 110,659,932 of record OX375876.1, on the reverse strand, counting down.
CACCCCTGTTTTCTAAGATTCTAAAAGATTGTTGGGTGCTTTGAGGTTGCCCTTGTTTTCTGTCGTGGAATTTTCTCTCAAGCTAAATTTAGGTGATGGTAGTGTTTCTGCCGCGATACGGTGTTTCCTGATCGCATTCCAAGCATGGCGTCAATTGGTTAGTTTTACGAATAAGATAACAGTACTTTCAAAATTACGAAGAATCAATTACGAAATGAAAAATGATAGTTAATTGATCAAACAACAATTATTTTGAACCCAAACGGCGATAACTGCATTTAAAGGTAACCCTGATATGCGTCATGCGAGAGCAATTGGATGGAAGAAATAAAATCCTCGCAGATCGTCTTATTTGTTTTCACTAAAACATCTCTCGAATAAGAAGAAATGACATTATCTGGCAAGCCAAATGAAGGTGATGGTTGTGTTCCTGCTGCATAACGTGCTCTCTGTACATATTCTTGTTTTTTAACACACCCAAAAAATTCCGATGAATGAATTCAGAGTTATGTTTGATAGTTGATTGATTCACGCCAGTAACGCCAAACTCCGCCGAAATGGCGAGAAGTTACATTTTAAGACAGCCTCGCATAGATTTGTCATGGGAGAGCATTTTGTGTAGAGGAAAGTAAAATCTTCTCTCTCCTTCTAGTTTGTTTGTGTTTGCACGGAAAATTTCTCTCACATAAGATACCTCTCTAGCACTATTAATTGCTTTGGATTTGTTCAGGCATTTAAAAAATAATTTATTCTTTAATTTTAATCGCAAATTTAAACTTTCTTGATACAGCAAGAAATTAATAATTTTTTACCGAAACCGTTGACAACTTTCTCAATAAAAATAAATGAAAGCATCTTTTTATGTTTACGTATTTATACACTTGGATTTAAGTGTTGTAGAATTTCTTGCATTTGAGCTAACAAATCTTTTTGAGAATCAGCGTGTCTTAGACTTTTAAAATTTGTAAGATGAAATATTTTGTACAGAATATGCTTGGTTTTTTAGTCGCCTTGGTAGTGGTTATAATGTATGTCTGCCATCCAGTATGTTCTCGTTCCAAATCAATGTTTGTAAGTCTGTAGATGTAGGTGATTGATCTTGTTCGAAGCAAAGGCAAGTAACCCAGTGGGTGCATCTTTACTAATAGCATCAGTAGCCCGTTGTGTTGCTCTAGTACGACTTTAATTAAAAATTACCAATTAATAATAACCCCTAATTTGCTCCTTGTAGTGCCGAAGGTCGAAGAGGTCAATCGTGTGGTATTACTTTTTTTTTTGTTTGTTGATTTTGAAAGGTGACCTAATAAATGAAATAAGAAAGTAATGTGCCTTTAATGATTTATTTTACACTTAAGTTTTATCACGTTTCACTGTTCAATGAATTTCTGGAAACCAACCTTCACACTTTGCCCGTATTAAGTTTGTAAGTGATATGAAACAAAAACAATGATCTCAATGCGTAGAAAAATAACTTGCTTACTTTAAATATACCATTACGAGAAAGTTCGTGATAAATAAAATTATTTATCAATACCGGTTATGTAGATTGAGTCCCTAATATTTATGGTTTTAATGGTTCAACTATTTTGTTCAAAAATGCGACTCACTATTCTCATTCGTCATTCTTTTTACTGAATGAATTTCCTCTACCCAAACAGCAATCATAGCTCAATTTCCAGTGGATTTTCCTGTTATTCAATCGTCGCGCAGACATTGGACACAAAACTCTTAAAACTTCCTTCCGCGATCATAAAATTCAGTTGTCTTAATTATCTCGGCGTACTTCTAATCCGTTTCAGTAGGAAAAAGCCTTTGAAACGGTTATCTGAATACGCCATTGTTCGTTTCGTGTCGGTGGAGAGGAAGTGAAAATCAGAGGAAGTCAGAACTGGTGAGGCTTCTCAGCCTTTTTCCGTTTTACGGTATAGGTCCCATTCGAACGTGTTCTCTGTCGACCCACATTCGATCCAAGGCATTCGACCATATACTAAGTCACATAACGGGCTTGTTTTCCTCTGTCAGAAAGTTCAAGACTGTTTCCTATCTTGGAATTCATTGAAAGAGAGGGTAAGAGGGAAAATAGTTACAAAATTTTCGTTTCACAGATAATTTACCCAAGAACAAACTGCTCGCCGACGCTCGCAAAAAAAAAAAAAGATATATTCTCTTGTTTGTATCCAACCTTTTCGCGTGGGCTGTGAAACACGCTGTCACATGAGTCTACAGTCCCTTCTGAGGGAGCCTGTGACAATCTCAGAATTTCCAAGGAGAGAGAAGGAATTTTCACAGCACACGTGGTCCTCTCGTGGGACACAGCAGGATAAGTGACCATCCATTCTTCAGGGGGGAGGGAGGCTTTGAGAAATGACCCGAAGTCGGAGGGTGTGTTTTCGCTTAACACATGCGTTGAGGCTCACTGTCATTCTCCCTCGCTGTTCATTTTACTTCTAGCTATTTAGTAAGCTCAACGTTTCTTCATATATTTGATTTCTAAACTAAAATTATTTTTAAAATGTCTAAAAGAAAAAGATATCTGACCCAGGTCGAATTTGAAAACATTGTTTCCAAATGTGATGAGATAAGTGATGGTATAACGTAAGTAGATTCAGACTCTGACTGTGAAGATGAAAATGAAACTATATCTGATATCCGTAATGAACGGTTTACGTTAGATTGCAGTATTGCACCTGAAACAACAGTTCTGTAAGATAGTTTCATCGGCGATGTAGCTACGGCTACTGAAGTGATTGCATCAGGTCCTAGTTGTTCGACACCTCGAACTAAGAAGCGAAAAACAACAAGCGATTTTATCAGGAAAAACGTCACCAAAACAGATGAGTGTGTTTAGATGCTGTTGTACATTACTTCAGTAGCAATCTTCAAATTAAAGAATGTGTGGCAAAATTTGAAAGGGAAGTATATTTTTTAAAGTCATTTTTGATGATGAAATCTTAAACATCATTGTCAAAGAAACCAACCTGTAACAGAAGCAGAATGATATAGGGGTGAAAAAGAACTTCAACGTACGTTCCCATCATAAATCTTCGACTGATTTAGATAAAAAAAAAGAACTTATGTCGTTTCTGGCTTTAACTCTTCTTTGCGGACACAAAGAAAGAAAGAATTGAAGATTACTGGTCGCTAAAGGAAGAAATAGAAACTCCGTATTTCAAAAAAATAATGTCCCTCGATATATTCTAGCAAATATCGAGCTGCCTGCACTTCGCTGATAATTCAGTTGCTACTCTTAAAATGAACCCAGATCATGACCGTTTGTGGAAAATGAGGAATCTGTTTGATAAACTGGTTCATAATTTCAAGAACTGCTACGAGCCAAAAGACAATATAGTTATTAATGAAGTAATAGTAACTTTTAAATAGGGGGGGGGCGTGTTGTCTTCCGACAATGTATCCCAAAGAAACACAAAGGATGAGGTATCAAAGTTAATAAACTTTGCGATGAAGTTGCGTGCACGTACGATATGAAAGTGTACCGGGGTAAAGATAGAAACGAGTGCCTTGAAGGAAAAAGTGCGTTTGAAACAGTTGTGCTAAAATTAATTGAAAGCGATCGTGGCAAAGGTCATAATTTGTTTATTGATAACTTCTTCCCGTCACCTTAGCTATTTCTAGAGCTACGCGATGAGTATCAGATAAACACCTGCGGCACTGTCCGCAAAATCCAAAAAGATATGCCTGTAAATCTTCAACCAAAGAAAAAAGGTGATATAAATGCAATGTGGTTTGATTTCGGTCTGTTGGAAAGACAACACCGGCCTACTGCAAATACACTGGAAAATGCGAGTAAAGAGTTTAAAAAAAACCCATCAATTATTCGTACCACAAAAATATGGGTTTTGTTGCCCTAAGTGACAGAACGGCCAATTTGTATGGGTTTTCGTGAAAGACAATGAAGTGGCCTAAAAAATTCTTCTTCCGTTTTATGAACATTGCCGTTTTAAATGCATACATTTTGTTCAAAATGAAACGGAGCTTATCCCGTACTTAACTCAATCTATCTTAAGATCAAAGTGCTACAAAAAAATTAATCACAAAACGTTTCGCCTCAATCTTATTTGGCAAATGATTGAGATAAATTGCAATGGTGATGCCGTACCAACACAAGTTCAAATTAGTGATGCTAATACTGGTCATTGGCCAGAAAAATCAACAAAAAGGAGACGATGTGTCCAATGGCACAAAAATAAACTAAGACATGGATTTAATGCAAGTCTTGTGGTGTTGGCTTATGTATCGGAACCTGTTACGAGGATTATCACACAACATAATTGTACAGTTTTAGAAACGTAAGTGAAAGTTTTAATAAAATTTCAATTTTGTATCAAACATATTTTTAAAAAAACTATGGTCTTTGTAACAGCCGTTAGTACCCAAAAAATTTAAACGATAGTTGGTGTACTTTATACAATTTTTAAGCTTTTTTTAAGGTGAAATTTTATACAATATTATCCTAAATGTCCTTAAAATAGGCTGTAGTTATGTATCAATCGAACTTTTTAGATGTTCTTATTCAGGTTCTACAAGCCTGTTGGCGTCATAGTAAACTGTATTAAAATTAGTACAAATAAAGGGCTCTCAACAAAAACAGCCCAAAAATCACAAAATGAACTAACAGTGCAATCTTACGTAATGGTTCTCAACGATACTCACAATGCTCTGAAACCGTTTCTTTGAAAACAGTCCTTGTTTTAGGCAGGAAAATTTTGTTGGTTCTATAAAAACATCAATAGTGAAAAAAAGTTTTTCATCTTCATGAAAATTTGAAATTTTGGACAAATGTGGTTTTTGTTGAGAATCCTTCAATTTTTTTTTACTAGCTAAAAATAAAAAAGCCAGTGAAAAAATTGGAGTAATTCTTTAAAATGTTTTGGAAGCATAGGTACTGTTCCTTTTTTGTTGAAAATAAGACTAGAACCCCGTGGTAAATTTTCTTACCCCCCTCGAGGAAGGCACGTTCTGAAAGAGCCATCAGACGAAGTCGTTTTCGAAATACGAGTCCATGCGAAGGCTTAAGTTTTATAATTATTATTAGTGTTTTGAATAAAACCACAATCTTTGTTTCATTCATCCTCAACCATACGGTTGTTAACAAAAGAATGTGGCATAAACTAAAAATTTATTGTGATTCAAATATAAGCTCCAACTCTTAGCGACTATCACGCTTGAAATCATCGAGTCTCATGTCATGGGAAATAACCCTCTCCAACGGATCTGCAATGACAGGTGTTGAAACGTACCACATCATCTGCTGTAATTTTCGAATTCGAGTCGTCTTTAGTGACGTGCGGAACAATAACACTCACGGCCCGGGGCTTGGAAAAATCCGGCAATATTCGCGAAAATAAACTTGTTTGTTGCGTTAATTTCACAGCCTCGTGACGCTTGCAAGTGTCTACTTGTCCCTGATAGGAAGAGAACTCTTTTGAAACAGCGCTTCAGGTAGAAAAAAGTTCAAGGTCAAAAACGGGGTCGTCTTTCAAAAGTACCTAAGACTCAAGGTCGAAGGAGGAAAGGGAGCGATTGGGTGATGGTCGTGTGCAGTTATGGTCTCAGATTTTAGAGCAGTTTTCCATTAATCGGAAGGGTGTTGTGTAGCAATAATAATCGAATTCCAATTTTTGATAAAAGATAATAAAGAATAAAAATTACTGGAGAGGTTTCTGAATGATTCCAAACGTAAAATATAAAAGATATCCAATATAAAGCTCAAATCCCAATTTAAAGTTCCAGAAACAGTATAAAGAATTAAAAATAACTGTAAGATGTTTTTAAGCGATTCGAAAAGGAAATCAATATGATAAAAATAAACGAAACAAAGAGATTGAAAAAAAATTTAATCTCTATTCCAGGGATTCCCAACCGGTGGTACGCGTACCACTATTGGTACGCGGCAACGTTTCAGGTGGTACGTAAGGATGATACGATTACGAGCGACCCAAATATTCTACGAAGTTTGTTCGATTTTTTAGTATGTACAACCACGTTATGCTATTTCTTACGCCATTTATTAATACTTACTTGTGTGAGAGTGGTTTTTATGAACTTTTATGTATAAAAAATAAACATAGAAACAGAGTAAGTGTTGAAGAGGACTTAAGAGTGAAGTTGAGCTCCATTGCTCCTGATATTGATATTTTAATTAAAAAACAAACAACAAATTTCGCACTAAAAATTGATTTTTGATTATTTTAATCTTTGTTTGTTTAGTTTGGACTAATTATTTAAAATTATTTGTTTTTAGAACTGTGAGTAAAAAATAAAACTGCAATTTTCAATAATTGTTTTATTTTTTCCTTTATTAAAACATCATTAATACGAAATACAAGTTCATTAATCATAAAATATGAAGCTTTCTTAGTATTTTAATTAATATAAAACAAGCCATTGGGCACTTTTCTGACATTAGATATATGTTTCTAGAAATATATAGGACTGGTGGTACGCCAAAAATTTCTAAAAATTTCAAGTGGTACGCAGTTACTAAAAGGTTGGAAACCCCTGATCTATTCAATGCCTATTCATCAAAGATAAAAAAAAATGATTTTGGATGATTCATAAAATGATATCAGAATGACAAAGACGGAAATATTCTGAATAAATAGAATACTAATTTTTAATTTAGGAAAAATGCATCTAGTTTTTCGTATTTCGTACTGTGACAGCGTAAATAGATTATAAGTTTTAGAAAATGAAAAATAAAACGTTTTAGCCCATAGACGGTTTAGTAAGTACGGCAATAGATTTGTTTTGTCGTTATAAGGTTTATTTTGTGTATTACAGGTACTATTAGACCGTTACCAACAGACTAGATTTCGAATACCACATGAAATTAATATTTCATACATTTATACACAATTCCTATTTTAGCGTCTGTGGTTCTCTTTGTAGTACAGCATTTTGTAACTTCCGTTGTGAATCTATTTTGAAAGCAAGTGAGAAAATGTGAGTTTGCTGACAAGAATATCGAATTGAATTGTTAGTTAACTTTGGGTCAAAAAGTTTTGGGTTATTCCTGCCGCAAAAGTGTTTTGAGTGACTAGGCGTTGTTTTAGAATTATAATAAGCAGCGTACTTTGAGATATGGGAACAAGAGCATCTTAACTTGTAAATGTTTCTCCTAATTTAACATTTAAAGATAAGTGGAAGTGGAAGTGGAATTGGAAACATTCACATCTTAACTGCATCGTAACTTCGATTCCGTTTAAAAATGTGGTGTGGAATATTGCTTTTGGTTAGCATATGTTTCTTTGACATTTCTGAAACATACATTGAATAATGAATGGTCTTGGAGGTGGAAATGTGAGATCCACTTTGAATAAGAATCGTGAGGATAAAATTCACCAGCTGTCACTTCTCGTCCAACAATAGTGCATATTTTTTATTGTTTCGTATTTGATTTAAAGCTTATTGATTTGAGATAGTCGCGTGGCTATGACTGTGTGAGTCAAACATGTGTCACGTGTATCTGTTGTTTCGTTTTTTGTGACACGCACTGCCATTTGAAAATTAACCGGGCTGCATTCAAGGTAAGAAGCATTGTCTTGAAAAAGTTTTCTAGTGCCTATTACCTCAGGTAAAGTGCAAAAGTATCAATATGACTTACCCGAAAGTCTTCTAAGTAGAAGTTATCCATTCAAGCATCATTTGTTCTTTTATATTTTGAAAACTTTGTTCCATTCTAAAACTTTGTGGGCACGTGTTACTGGGAAGCGAGGGACCGAATGGGTCCATAGACTTTCTTCTGTTGCCTTTTGTAACAGTGCTATGTTCCGTTATTCGGCTTCAGTTTTGTCTTTTGTATCGGCCATTAGAAATTAAAAAATATATTTTTAAAATGCATAATTAATGATATGAAGCTCCATTATCTTGTATTTTTATTTTATCGTCAGTAGAGTAATCTATATCTGCATTTCATTAACGTATGTGGTGCAGAATTCGACTTTATTTGTTTACTATCCAATGGCAACAACGGATTTAAAATATATAAAATCAGTGGTCACGGAATTCATTCACACCTTTTGCTGCTTCGTTTATACATACAGATTTGACCTATGGAGTTGTATGATATTGCTAAAACTCAATGTAAGAGCTTGCCACTCTAGTGAACTTTTTCTGATTATAGAAAGCAAGGAGAAATCAAAAAGAGAAAATAGTTTTGGAGTCGAAAAATACACAATAGCTTTTGAACAGAATGGGATGCAGTTGAAGTAGATTCTACGTCCGGTGTACACATCCGATTTTTCAACGTGCGGCGCCGCTGCGGCATTGAAGCCCAGCTATGTACACATAACAGTGAAATGACGCAAGTACTCATTTAGCACCATTTGCGATAAATATTCTATCGAAGAAAATGTGTTTATTTCGCTTACTTGGTGTAAAAAAAAGTATATTTTGAAACAAAATAGACATTACTGGATTCAACCATTTATTAATTGTAATTTATATTCCATTTATTTATGAAAACAAGGTTCTTCAGAACGGAGACGCGTGTGCGGCGAGCTGCGGCGCTGTGGAGAACTGCGGTACAAATTGCACGCAAGTTGGACGTGCGGCGTCGGAGGCATGTGTACAATACTCCATTGGATCTAATGTATCTCAGACCGCACTTGCCTTGCCGCAGCGGCTCCGCGCGTTGAAAAACCGGATGTGTGCACCGGGCCTAATTGTGGTAACATAACAGAGGTGTGCTTTTTCACAAGCATTTTATTGGAAATAAGAATTAACATTTGTAAAAGTGAGCTAAATGCTGCTGTAAACATTTGGATAATTTTATTTTATTTAGTGGTATGATATCCACTTTTATGCGAATGTGAATAATGTATTCATAAGAAATAAGCTGCAAGAAGATATGTGTAACAACAGTGCCATCAATAAATATAAGCAATTTCGCGCTGTTGCTAGGCGCGGGTTTTCTAGTTTAATTATTTTTGTATTTTTTATACCTGTCTGCAAATTCGAAATTAAGTTGTACTAAAAAAAATGTATCCATGTTCATCCAGACTTCTATTTTTTATCTGATCTGCCAACTTTCTGAGATAACATTTCATTTTATACATTCTCAGAAATACCTTGCGCTAAAGATTTTGTAAGGCTCAATTTCGCATTTTTTTTAATCGCTTGAAGACCTCCAATCAATTCGATTTTTCTATTTTTAGAAGCGTAGAGAAGTAGCCATTAACGCCAGTGATCATATTTTATAGGACCGAATTACCTTTCTCAATGTCGATGAGAAAGCAGTTTTTCACTGCCAACGATAGTTGCCGACTGTCAGATAGGCTGAAAAGCCATTTTCTGCATTGCTCCTCTTGCTTATTGATGACATTGTGATGCAGTAAATATATAGGACCTATTTTTAAGATGAACATCATTTGTTTCTTCCGCAATCATTGTAATGTGTTTACAACGAATCCGAGTGTATTGATACAGCATCTACTCAACTCTTGTGACTTTTGTGTTTTCCGAAGTTTTGAGCTTATCAAAAAGTTTCATATGGGCATATCATTTTTTCCCCTGAATTATACTAATTGATTTTTGTAATCTCCGCCTAATTTTTACTTTTCATTAGTTTCCCTTCGTATGGTTTTAAATATTTTTAAACGACTCACACACACACACACAACTTTCTAAACCTACAGAAAATGCCATCACAAAGGGATTATGTTGATGCGGGACAAATACTCAGATTTTTATAGGTGTTTGTGTGTGTCTTGACATAATATATTCCTAGATGAATTTTATAGAAGGGTAGTATTTAAAACAACGTTCGATTTTATACTTTTTTAAACTTCTAATCAAGAACATGTGTTTTAAAAATAATCAAATTTAATCAAAATGTGGAGCACACCTATATAAATGAAATGAATTGATATGTTTGAAGTGTCTAAAGAATTATGGAATGAAAGTATCATCGCACTAGATCAAGGGAATTTGTCTAATTGATCGATTATCTGACCATTTTGTAAAACAATATAATAATAAAGTTTTTCGTCGGACCTTGGGAATCAAATAGTTATAGTAAATAGGGCATTGGTACAAAATTTATTGAAAATAGATAAGGATTACCATTTATTGTAGTTACTGATTTTACCTTTTTAATAAATTTATTTCCAGATTAAAGTTTCACACAAAACCAAAAAGGTTTGAGAAAATGGTGACCAAAAAACTTAAGGTTGTTAGCATAACTAACCAAAATTGACCATATTGAAAAATTTGAATATCCTTGCTGTTGAGCCATTGTCTTAAAACAATGCCTGGATAACGACCTCTTGTTTAAAGGAAAGAAATTAAAATAAAACATTGCTATGAACAATGTTTTTTGTTGTTATGTCATTACTTATTTATTATATACTCAGCATTAGTCGTATTATTTATGACTTAGAATCTAGTTACCACTGCAAATTGAGGAATATGACGCAAAAAGCATATTATTTGCAGAGCAATCGAGTTTTTGTATACCTTTAAAGGGAAAAAATGTTAAAGATGAAAGCCTGTAAGAGCCGTTTGATAGGTTACGACACTAAGTCGTATTGCCTTTACCCTATGGAACTTTTAATGACTAAATAGTCATTATAATTGGTTAAAAGAATCTTTCGAAACCTTTTATTTCATATGAAGGCTAAAATTAATGATCCCATATGCTTTTTCTAACTGCAAGAAAATATAACAGATGCATGAATTTTTCCCACTTTATTTTGTATTTGCAATCTTTCCCAATTCTTTGTACAACTTCTTCAGTGAATTTTTTTAAAAACATGGATACCTTCGCTATGCTCTTCTGTATTTTATAATCTATGTCAGCAAATAAGAAATTAGGTTCAGATGCCAAAAAATACCATACAGTCTTTAATAAGCGAATAGGATGCAGTTGTAGTAGCTTTTCAAAAGATAATTGTGGTATTTGAACTTACGTCACACTGGAGCAACACATTAGGTAATTTCGACGGTATCCTTGATCAAATCAAAATGGAAAGATCCGATGACAATAACTCGTAATATTGAAATACGGTCAGTTGACGAAGTCAACACCGGAGCTAACACCCTACCTTTATTTATGTCGACACCATACCAACCAAATGACATTTGAGGCCACGACAGATTTAACGTGCACCAGCCCCATGTACACGTATGGTTCGATCGAGTGTCGAACTCACAACTCTCGGGTTGTTAATCCGTGATTCGATCAACTGGGCTACCTAGGCCCAGATAACTGTGGTTGCATTTCTGATATATGAGCATTTTGCCATGCATGTTTTTAGAAAAGATCAATTTAACAGGAAAATGAAATGCTACTAATTATTTTTGAACAATTTTATTGCCATTGGATATTTGAAATATGGACATCGATTTTTTCTTATATTCACTCAAAAAAAAAAATTCATACGGTATCAAATGAATAATGACGCTACCATCAATGGCTAAACAAATAAGAAACTTTGGCATAAATGCTATGCACGGGTCTTCTGGTTTTTTAAATTATAAAAATGTAGACAGAGGATATTTTTCGAAAGTGAAAACACATTTGAATGCAACTAAAAGGATCTTGCAAAAACCAGACCGAACTGCATTCAAAATTTTCGGCAGACTAAAGTACTCTTGAGACTGGAAAATACGCTGCATATCGCCTCTACCCCTCATATATTCCAAGGTTAATTGCAAGTCTTCATTTGTTTTTCTCGTGAAACTTTTCCTCTCTCCCCTTCCTGGAAGAATGATGACAAAATACACAAATCATAACTTGGGCAACATTTTGAAACAAATGCAAATTTTTTCACACGTTCTACGCTGCATGTAAAGTACTAAAACCAAAATTCCTCCTACATGGAGTGTATTGTAAGTAAATCAACCTAACCACAACATAAATGCAACTTTCTGCATAAATGAAACTTTCTGCACAAATGCAATTTTTTGCATAAATGCAACCACCTACAACTTTTTAAAATTTAGCTTAAAATTAATTAATATGAAATTGAAATTTCATTTTCTGCCTTCTGAATCAACCCTTCGTTCACGTGTGTCTGATCTTGCGAACGCCCAAATATTGCGTATCAAACAAGAAGTTCATGGTAAGAAGGTGATCGTCCTGACAGACGGAAGTGAAATAAATAGCAAGAAGTACTTAAATGCATTGGTTGGCACTTTTGATAATTCAGAGGAAACTTGTGTAATCGACTGCAGAGTTTGCGAGGTGTGTCATGTTGTTTCCCTAGTAGAAGACGTTTTAAAATCTCTGAATGTTGAACGAAAGGATTTTGCGCTTCTGCTATCCGATACAGCATATTATCTGACTGCGGCTGGAAACACACTCAAGGTGTTTTATCCACGATTTCTCCAATTTATTTGCGTGGGACACTTGTTTCACAACTGAAGAAAAAGTCAGCATATTCTACACAAATGTGGACGATCTCATCGCTTATGTTAAAGCAGCCACAGTACAAAATAAGCTCCGAAAAGCCGCTTTTCGGACTATCGGCCAACTGCCTGAGACACTACTCACACGCAGGGCTACGTGGCTTCGGACAGCATTGTACTACGCCGATCACCTTCCCACTGTAGAAAATTGCGAGCGGTTTCAGTGCCGACTGCATTTTAGTGCGTGGCGTAATAATTAATTATTTAATAAAAATAATTAAATAATCAAATGGCAAATAGTTACATAATAAATCTGTTTGTAGTATCGATCTGTGGCGTAGAATTTTTCGCTGATTTGTAATCCGTTGAAAGTTTGGTACAGCTACACTCTACGTTTATGAGCGATGGCAACGGCTTGGCGATTTGTTTTGGCGCACTTCTAGTAACGAGTTACGATAAATTAAGGCAACCCATCTTTCGTTGCTGTTGTTGTGGTTTTCATGGCAACCTCGGCAAACGGAAACTTTAAATTTTTATTTTGAATATTCTAGAAAGTTCTTCCAAAATCCGTTAAAATCGTTTGATTTCATTGATTCGTTTGAAATTTTTTCTTTCCTCCCATTGGTTATTTTGTTTTTAAAATATCCTTTGATTCCATTGGTCCTTTTAAATCGTTTTCTGTGATATCATTGGTCCTTTTATTTGTATTTTGACAGTTGTGGAATTTTTATTTTGTTATAATAGTTTTTATGACAGGATTAAGAGTTTTGTTTTTTTGACCATTTTCGTTTTCATTATTTTTTTACGAGAGAATTCTGACTTTATCAGGTATTATTTCTTACTTTTTTTCTTTTGTAAATATTTTTCCTTTTTCAACATGCTCACTGTATTTAGTGTAATTGATAAGTTTCAGGTTATTCTTAACATTCGTAGCTTAGTTTCTCTGCTGGTTAACAAATGTGTTTTGATATGTGCTTAAGCGTACTACTTTTTGTGAAAGTTTTTTAAAAATATACTTTTTAAAACGTTCTGAAATATGTGTAAAAAGTGTGTTGTAAAAAGAAAAAAAAATTGTGACACTAGAGTTAGGAAATAATTCTTTACTTGGCAACTTTAGAAGTGCGCCAAAAAAATCGCCAAAGCCGTTGCCATCACTCATAAACGTAGAGTGTAGCTGTACCGAAAGTTTCACTCTGTCTTCGACGATCGAAAAGATAGAAACTTGAATTAGTGGAATAAAAAAAAAACATAATTTAATGCTTACGAAAAGCGTGTCCTCGCTAGCCTCGCTAAACGCGCGTAGAATGCCTCATGTGAACATGACCTACAGGGACCCGGGAAATGTAGTGTTCTGTCTGTTTCCTAAGTATCCAATCTTTTCAATCTCTACTATTATAAAAGAAAGTTGTTTGTTTGCTAGTTAGTTTGTTTGTTTGACTGTTTGGGGCCGCAAAATCCTGACAATTCTATGGCACTTACAGCAATGAGATTTGGCACACAGGTAGTTCGAATTATTTGCAATTTTTGGGTCGCGGCGAATTTCAAAATTCAATCTAGAAGACTTTTAAATGAATTTCATAGATTTATTCTCCGTCGGTTTTTCAAACGCGGAGAACTTTTTCTACTCATGCGTCCTTGCAGTCAGGGTTTGGAATCATGCCAAGTTTTTTCAACCGACAAACGCGTAGAAAATTATATTTTTCATTTTCGCTTTCCTTTTGTGTGAGGAATGATTTTCCACCCATACCATAAATCTTAACTGGAGTCACAGTTCACTTTTTTTCTATCTCCTGACCGTTAAAGATAAAGTAAAAATTTCAACGGATTTGAAATCTGCGGAAAATTTCAGTTCAGAATGATACCTAAAAATATGATTTTCTTTAAATGAATAATTTTTTAATTGAATATATCTTCAACGAATTTGATATCTGCGGAAAATTTCAGTTTAGATTGATACCTAAGAATATGATTTTCTTTAAATACACAATTTTTTAATAGAATATATCTTCAACGGATTTGAAATCTGCGGAAAATATTACACCAGATTAATACCTTACATCACGGCGTTGCCCATGGTGTAAGGTATTAATCTTCGTTTTAAGTTTCTTATAAGTTTTAAGTATTAATCTTCGTATTAAGCTTCGCAAACCAAGACCAAGGGCACGGGCAACGCCGGGCTAACCACGCAATGGCTAGTGTGTTTATAAAAGGTGCATAGAAGAAAAAGCATTATTTTAAGGAAAATAAAAGAAAATTTTATGCCTTTGTTTAACCAAACGTTATGCTTACAGATGCTGCAGTAGAGGTAGGGGAGCTATGGTCCCGTTAATCCAAACCTTTAAATTGCTTCTAATAGGTATAAGTTGCCTGCGTGCAAACCTCAGCTTCCCTATTCTCAAGTTTCTAAGAGAAGGTCATTCACCTAAGCACGTATTCAAAATATTATTTCCCGAAGGTCCCATCTTCTTTCTTCTGTTCCCAAAATGAATGCCGGTTCCCTAAATTAAATTAGAAGCTGTTAAATGAGCTTTGAAAATTCATGACTTTTTTTCAGTTTACCTATTATGTACGAATTTTTACCTCTAATGCCTTTCAGATTTATGAAACGTTTTATTTCAACTTTTATGTTAGAAACTTTGATTTTCTGATATACCTATATTCAGCTTGTGTTAATAAATTGCTAGTTTGATTCCAAAATATTTTTTTAAGGATTTGGACGCCGTTTAGAAGTTCTTCCCCGAAACATCCTTACCCTCGATGAGTGCTGTTTTGGATATTCTAATGTAAAAGAACAAACATGCAGGTTTAAAATGATATTTTATCACCTTCGCAAAAAAGAAACTATAAAGCGAATAAGCACAAGATTAAGAAATCAGGATAATTCATTGCTGGATATGAGTTGAATGCATGCTATGCCTGTTTTCCATCACCCCCCCCCCTATTTTTCTGCGTGCAAGTTCACCCCCACACCCCCAGCAAACCACCACTTAGTAAAGATTCTGGATCTTGCGTTTGATACTTGCTTCCTATAAGCATTCTGATGCGACTTCAGTTGGCTTGTTTTCCGAATTTCAGCACTTCGGCACTATAAATTAAAAATAATAAATTCAGAATGACTGGACAACACCAATTAGATGAAAAGCCAAACATCTCTACTATTATAAAAGGAAGTGTTTGTGTACTTTGGCGAATCTATGGCACTTACAATAATAAAATTTGGCACACAGTTAGTCCGATTTTTTTTTAGCGATTTACCAATATCGCGCCCGAATTTTAAAATTTTATCTAGAACATTTCAAAATTAAGTTGTTAGTTTTTTCACCGTTCTTTCTTCCCTCCGAAATGTGACGTCAGAAAAAAGAAGCGAGCCGATTTTGCGATTTTCGACCACTGACGTCACAAGCGTTTTCGTCCAAATTGCCTTTGGAACTACACTACCCTAGAATAATGGACTGGACGGCAAGATGTGATAGTGTAAGAGAAATAATACATGCTTTAATAGGGATGGTCCCCCCACGTGCTGCAATTACACTAGCAACCCTTCTGGGCATACTTTTATCAAGGTTTTGTTACAGAGCTATGAGTATTTGTGTCCATTCCTGCTGCAAGAATGTCGCCACCTCAGCTGTAGATTTCGGATATGGTTCCCTGGTCCGTAAGCATCGCTCTAACTCATCCCACAAATGTTCTATGGGGCTTAAGTCGGGACTCTGAGCAGGCAAGGGAAGACGTTTTACTTCCATATCTTGGTACCTCTGCTTGACAGAGGCTGCAACATGACACGGAGCGTTGTCGTCCTGGAAGTAACATTCTGCCATAAAATTGCGAGAGCGTAGGAAGAACCTGATGGTCCAAAATGTTCATGTAGGCGTCGGCGTTCAATTCATCAAGGACAACATGCAAAGGTCCCAGGCCACATAGCATGAAAAACACCCCCAAACAAGTAGTCGGATTTAATGCAAATCCGCTGGCGTCCGGACTATTATTGTAAGGTAGAATCTCTCAAGTTTTTCGATTCGAGCGTGTTTTGATTTACGTCGTTGATAGCAGCCATTTCGAGGCCATCATGGAGCCCGTGGAGTTAGTTTTTGGAGCAAACCAAATGGGAATACGTAGCAATCACCGGGAGTTGGCGAGCGTAAGCGAGCAGTGATCGTCCTGATCCCACGAAAAGAACTGTAACGGGCAACGAAGTGCTGGCCACGCAGTGGCTAGTTGGTGATAACAAAACGGTGATAAACTATACGAAAACTGCGATGTGTGTGTGTCATGAGAGAGCATTTAAACATCAGAAATAAAATATTCGCAGACCGTCTGGTTTGTTTGGTTGCACTGGACTGGAGAGTACAAGTGCTTACAAACAAAACAGACGATCTGCCACACTTTTACTTCAGCTGTTCAAATGATCTTGCATGATGTGCGTGACTTGTACCATCCGGTCTAGCCGGCGGCGGCGGCTAGACCAGGTCCAACAGACCGAAAATCATGATGAAGTCAAAAACAAGCAAAAGGGTGCTATAGATATCTTCCTTTGCAAGCCCCAGGGAATTTAAAAGATGGTCAGGAGAGGCTTCATCAGAATTGCATTTGGAGTAGATAGGATATGATTTTTGCCCCTGGATACTTGACACTTTAAGTTTCCACTAGCAAATCTGCAAATGATGGTCTGCATCCCTCTGTCGCCTTTGACAGTGAGGGCACCACCAGGAGATTTTCTGTCCTACCAGGCGTGGTCTTCCATGAATCCTGGTTTAAGATTTTCCTTCTTGAGTAGTTGCCGTTCATAGAATACACCAAAAACTCATCCGACGTGGTTTCGGTATCACTTTTGCTTGGATACCGGAACACATCGGAATCGTTGGAAACGAACTGGCGGACGCTGCTGCAAAAAATGCAGTGAATCGACTCAATGTACCCATTCCATACGATGACCTACGACAAGTTGTTCGGGACATCGTGTGGAACGATTGGCGCAACGACTGGAGCATGCAAAGTCAAAATAAGCTCCACAGTATTCGGTCCACCATTTCTTCATGGCCTGCTTTACAAATACGACACTACGATATACTTTTAACTCGTCTACGCATCGGCCACACGCGCTTTACTCACAGGCATCTTTTATTAAGAGAGACTGCGCCTTTGTGTGGCACGTGTAGAGTTCCATTTACCATTCGTCATATTTTAATTGATTGTCCTGTTTTTAATCGTCACCGCCACAATTATTTTAATAACACAGTTTTAAACTTACAAGATTTAGTTGGGGACCCCACTCAAACCTATTTAAATTTTTACAAAAAAATGAATTTTTTAAATTCCTTCTAATTTTTATTTTTTATGTCTTTTAAACTATATCACTTCATCATACATTTTATTATGTTCATGACTGGATACATTTTTAAAGATTAATGATTTTATTGGGTCAAATTTCGTCTTGTGTCTGGCGCAGCTTGTCCACTACTGGACCTCTCTCTCTCTCTCTTGCGCCATAAAACCCAAACCAACCAACCTTCTTGAGTAGTTTTCAAGGTAGGTCAAAATGGTCAAAGTATCGTGTGAAGTAAGAGGAAGAGAGGCTCCTTCCTTGGCCAGAACATCAGCGGTCTCATTTCCAGAAAGTCCTGTATGGGACGGCACCCATTGAAAGTAAACCTCATGTTGTTAAGAAAGATCTTTGAGGATCTCTCCAGTATTGAAAGTGAAGCTATATCTCCGATTTTTGTCCAGTTGCTCAGGTGCTGGATGGCACTGCGGCTGTCTGTCAAGATCCAAACATCAGGATACGAGGTTTCAGTTTTAATAGTTTTTAATCCCTCTTTGATAGCAATAAGTTTAGATATGAAAACTGAGCAGAAATCTGGATTCCGAACCTTGAATTGATTTGAGAAAGTAGGGGCTTTGATAAAGACGTATACTCTACTACAGTGCTCCCCAACCTTTTTATCGCCGCGGACCGGATCAATGTTTGATAATTTTAACGCGGCCCGCTGGGGGGGGGGAGACTTTTATTGTTTATATTTTAGATTGTTTTGATTTAATAATTTTAATGTAATTGTATTTAAACATGCCTTCAAAATAAAATACAGTTTCACCAAAAAATGAATATAATGTGATTTAACATTTTAACTCACTAGAGCGCTAAATCAATGAGAACTCTAAGCTTGTTTCTTTGCAACGACACGGTTTCATCTGGGGGTAATAGGACACAATGACACCCAAAGTGTGTTGCTTATGTCCAGTTTATTCCGTTGTTTTGTTTTGGTTGCTGTCACTGCAGAAAACCCCGCTTCACACAGATAGGTTGTCGGAAATGGCAATAGGGATTTAAGTTCTTTGGTGGCAATCTCAAGGTATTCCGCCATGCCTTTAATCCAGAACACCGGCAGAGTTATTGTCTCGGACGTAGTTTTAAGGCCGCCTTCATTTGCAATCTCCAGCAGTTGATCTTCTTCTTGGACAGACATGCTAGATTCACCTCATTTGTTGACAAATGGGTTGCGGATCCATTCCTTACTAGTTCGTGGGTATTTTGTGGTTTCTCAACCACAAAATACCCACGAAGCGCTCGAACTCTTTTAAAAGCAAAGACAGGTGATCGTGCACCAACTAGGAAAATGAATATTTAGGCTCAGTCTCGCCTAAAATTCCCGCTAATGTCTGAAACATGTCCAAAATGCCTCTGTTCACGCGCCGTCCCCACAACTTCAGTTTGGCCTTAAATGCAGCTACTTTGTCTATCAACTTGAAAACAGTCGTCACATTTGTCACAATTGGAAAATAGAGACATACAGAATTCAGAATTCATAATTGAACATAACAGAACAAATTTCAAGTTCTGATTTAACGCCTCCTAATTTGAGTGGACATTTCATAGATAAGAACCACACAAACCCGAGAGAAATACACCACAGTAAATAAAATGGAAATAATTTAATGTTCCTAGGGCGGCCCGGTACCATTTGATCCACGGACCGGTACCGGTCCGCGGCCCGGGGGTTGGGGACCACTGCTCTACTATATAGACGTACCACTACCGCTGGCGTTATATTATCTCGCATGATACAAATCGGGGTTGCCTTAAAATGTAGTTTTTCACCACTCAGGTCGAAAATGACTCTTTTCTGTGCGGTTTCACATGGAATGACCCATATATCAGTTCGGAATTCATTTTTAAAATTTTTTATTGGCGGCGTGCTGAAATCGTATTTGAAGAACAATCAAGTGATGAGAGGTTGGGAATACGTTGAAGAAATACGATCCGCAGCAGAAACACTTGTACCACTTGCATTTAGCTTCACAGAAAATGCCCTTTCTTTTGGAAAAAAACATCATTGGGGTAGTCCCTTTTATATTTTGAAAATAGCTTTTAAAAATTTAAAGCAAATGGTACCCAAACAAAAAACCTATCAAACATAGAAACATGTTTCTCCTTTAAAAAAGCAGCAATCTTATATATTAGAGCTTTTGTATTCCATCGTCGCGCTTGAGTAATTAAGGCAGTAGTTCGAGGTCGCCTGTCTTTGGTTTTGCTTACGACTCGACAACGATGAGACGGAAAAACGGGTTTAATGGTAAATGAGGCCGCCGCTGCATCAAACTATCAGTGCATCAAGGTGGTGAATTACACGAACACGGTTTAGTGTCTTCAGAACCTTTCAGTTCTGTGGGTAAACGCATGAGAGTAGTTCCTGATAAAAATATACAGAAAAAAAACGTCTGTTTCTCCTGTTTCATACTCGCCATGTAGTATTTTCAAAGTTAATCAAAAACGTAGTGTCTTCAAAACCTTTCAGTTCTCTGGATTAACACATGAAAGTATGTATTAAAAAAAGTCTGTTTTTCTGTTTTGAAGTAGTTTTATATTCGCCATATGTATTTTTTTTAAACAAATTGTCATTCCACAGTCAAAACAAACTCCATTTTTCAAAACTATTCCATATTTTTATTTCCTGAATGAAACATCGTCGAAAAATGTATAAAAATGGCATCGTATAAAAATGTTGAGTCAAAAATTTTCAAGATCTTAATTTGTTTAGTTTTTCTTGACCAGAATGTGTGGTAATCATTAGGCTGGTAAGTCCACTAAATAATTTTTTTTTGAGGTCAAGTTCTCAGTCATGAAGGTCAGATTTCTTCTTCAGAAGCACACTTAAAGAAACACTTCAAAAACAAAAAGACGAATAAATGTACATTATTAAGAATAAACTTATTAAGTCGCAAGCGTAATCCATAACCATAATGAAAATACTCTTCTCTGAATTATTGACAAATTGAGCAAATATAAAGGTTTTAAATTATGTAAATGGTAAAATTGTAATTCTAGCATTGCTTGAAAGGAAGAATTTTTTCCTCTTCGTTTTCCCAGAACTGTATTTTTGACTTGTGTGTCACTCGTATGTCGACGATATATCTCCAGAAGCACCAACTCATGGATGTCAACTTGAGAAGGATATTTATATTATTGTTATTACTTATGAGGGGTAATCATAAACACAATACGGGACCAAGAGTTTTTGTGACGTGTTTTATCTGTCTTCTGGGGTTCTCATATTAAGTATGTTTGAAATAGCTATCCAACAAAGAAATTTAATTCCTCATTTTTTAAAGCCTGATTTTGATTTGTCCAAATCTATAATTATCTATTCAAACGTACTCAAAGTGGCACATAAAAAATGTCTGAACGTCGAAAAACTGAAACACTATTTATAAAAATAAAATTTATGACTGTTATATAGTTTGATCCATTTCATTCGCTCTCTTACTGCGATAAAACCAGAACAAAGAAATCTGTAATAAAATGTGAAATAAAATTCCTTTAATAGTTTTACGCAACTGTTTATTGGATACATGTTAGAGATTACTTGCTTGTTTATGTGTTTTGGTTCAGTTTTTAAACATGAAGCTTCGTTTCAATTTCCTTCTCTATTAAATACTCGTAAATACAATTTTTTGATGACGAAGCACGCAACTTCACAGCGGAAATTTTGTTAGTGATATGTGATCTTTCCTTATCATCAGAGTAGGTTTATGATTTGCTGAAATACTCGACTCCATTTGCCAAGCCCTCATTCTGTTATGTTGCACTTTAGTTCTTTAAAGAGCCTTATCTCAGAAAGAAAACAGTGGAAAAGTGGGTGTGACAGCTTTTGAATTAAATTATCTTAGTGTAGTTTTTACTGCTTTCATATGATTCGACACTTTGCTGAAGTACCTTTTAGCCAAAGAATATTAATCTTGTTACAGACGTCTGGACTGCACACAATCGTTATCTCTTAACAAATATTTTTAATGTAGGGTATTTTGGAATATTTATCTGTTTGAAGTGTCTATGAATTTAACTCTGTAGATACAAATTATTAATTTAAATATAATTACAATAATTCCCCTCCTTACTTAGAATAATTACCAAAACACTGATACTTTGAAGGGGTTTGGAAGCACCAATACCGACAATGAACTCGTAGTTTTGTACCATGACCAGATGACGAGGTAAACACTTGAGATGACGCACATCGCTACAAACTTCCACACCACGCCAACGTGAGGACTTTTGAAGCCACGACAGAGTTCTGAACTCGCAACCTTACGGATGTTAATCCTCGACTCTACCTAGTGGGCTACCCATTAGAGGTCACAGTGAGACATTGTACTATGCTCATGAAAAGGGAGAGAAACATTTTAAAAGTGTTTTCTTGGTCGAAATATTGAAAAATTATCCAAGAAAGAAAAAAAAAATGGAAATTCGGCGTGACGTCACAATCTTTTATGAAAATATAAATATTTGATTGAAAAATTATTTATTAAAAGATAATCAAATGTATAAGGTATCTAGCTGGTGTCAAATTTTCCGTAGATGTTAAATCCGTTGAAATTTTTAATTTATCTTTAACGATCCCGATTTTACACAAAGGAACTGAACACTGCCAGCCAATTTTTTTTTTTTTTTTTTGCTTTCCTTCGCTGAAATCGTAAGAGTGCAGGAAGCGTAATCTGTTTATTTCTTGAACGCGATGGTTGACGTGACGTCATAATCTCGCGAAAATATAAAAGATATTCAATTTAAAAATTTCATTTATTTAAATAAAATCATATTTTTAGGTATCGTTCTACTTGGGAAATTTTCCGCAGATTTCGAATCCGTTGGAATTTTTACTCCATCTTTAACGGTTTAGGAGATAGAAAAAAGAACTTCATGGCTCCAGTTAAAAGTTTATTTGTTTCTTATCGTCAGATGGAAAATCATTCCTCCGCGTAATAAAAACGAAAACGAAAAAATAAATTTAGAATCTGTGATCTTATATATGCTGTTACATTCTAAACAGTAATAATTAAATTTTATTGAATTCATTTAAAAATGTTCTAGATTGGAATTTTAAAATTCGCCGCTACCCAAAAATTTCCAAAAATCCGGAGTACCTGTGTGCCAAATCCCATTACTGTAAGTGTTATAGATTCGTAAGAACTTTGGGTGTAGAAAACGAACAGACAAATACTTCCTTCTCTACTATTATAAAAGGAAGTGTTTTTCTGTTTGTTTTCTGATTTAATAAAATTGAATTATTATTGTTTTCATTGGAATTGCAACAGCATAAAAGATCACAGATTCTAAATTTATTTTGCGCGGAGGAATGATTTTTCAGCAGACGTTAAAAAATAAATAAACTTTTAACTGGAGTTATGTTGTTTTTTATTTATCTACTAGACCATTAAAGACAGAATAAAAATTTCAATAAAAAAAATTTCTAAATTTTTAACTGAAATTTTTAATTTCTAATTTCAAAATTTTTTTTAATTGAATATCTTTTGGTATTTTTGCAAGAGAATGTGACGTCACGCCAACATAAACAGATTACATTTCCTGCGCTCTTACGATTTCAGCGAAGGAAAGCAAATAAAAAAACATTTTGACTGGCATTGTTCAGTTCTTTTTTTAAAAATCGGGATTGTGAAAGATGGATTAAAAATTTCAACGGATTTGAAATATGCGGAAATTTTTACATCTGATTGATACCTTACATCACGGCGTTGCCCGTGGTGTAAGGTATCATTCTACCATGGGAACGGGCTACGCAGCGGTTAGTGTTACATAACGCCAACACTGTCACGTTCCTTTGAAAAGTCAACTTCCAATTTGTTATTGTATTTTGACTATGTCTTTGAACTATGCTAAAATAATTTATTTGTTCAGGTACTGTTCATACTTCATGTTCCTAGTTTTCGTCTTACACTTAGCAGCTCAGTTCTATTCAATCAACTTGGTGAAATACCGGCTAAAATTTTCATTCGATTTGGCGTGGAATGTATCTGAACAAAGTTTTAGCCATTGATCGACACACACAGATGGCGTACTATAAAACTATAGAACACCTGTCGCATGGTTACCCGAAAAAAGAGCACTATACCATTAGCCAAGGGATTTTTA
Organism: Metellina segmentata; assembly: GCA_947359465.1. Lineage (NCBI taxonomy): Eukaryota > Metazoa > Arthropoda > Arachnida > Araneae > Tetragnathidae > Metellina > Metellina segmentata. Next base: position 110,636,144 of record OX375876.1, on the reverse strand, counting down.
AAGTGTTGAAATCGCTTCACTTGAAATGGTAAAAGAATTTGTTTTCTAATTTCTCATTGTTTCCAGGGGTAACACCGGTTTCACCGTCTTGAATGGAAGATGTATGTTATGAATACTTTTAAACGTATTCCGGATTGAAATTCGGGCCATTGCTACATCTACCTCGGAAATTCGGTTGATTCATTCTCATTCAATGTCTGACCACTTGATGAAATGAAGCACTGAAAATTCTTTAGATAAATTGAAATATTTTATCAACGCTTTGATATCTGATCTTTCACTATGCAATTATGTTTCCACTAAGTACTTATTATCAGTTATTTTCACATAAGAAAAAGCAAAATCTGAGATGGGTCATTTGGATCGTAAACAAATATTAGAGTCGAAACTTAAACTGATACCGGGATACGAGATAAAAACGATAATGTTCCATAAAATAACGCACAAAGTTATCTGTATTTAGTAAATGGAACTAAGATAAAATATACAAGTTGCTCCATTAGTTTCCAAGGGTCAATGACAAGATAATGGTGGACATCGAAATTTGGCACATAATATCTCCGGTTTATCGCCCCATCCCAAATTACAACACAAAAATTTATGTTTCATTATGTCAAGCGGTAAAGAAGAAAGAAGCAGAAATGCAACCAATAAAGAAATTTTATATTTTCACAACATAATGATTATTCCTTAAATATTACTACGTCAATTACTTGGGTCTATTTACTATTCGTATAGCAAGAGATAACCATATAGTGACCAACCAAATTAAATCGAATATTTGTGTTAGAATCGTGAAATATCTTCAGGTTTTATTTGTCAATATCTAAACTCGAAGTTCATTTCGTATTGTATTATATATCAGATATCCATTAGTAATTAATCTGTCTTCAATGCTTCTATTGACAATACTTACATTGATTTTTAATTTTAACTGGATTTGTGAGGTCATCGAAATTTTCACATTTTCTTCTGAATTACTGAACACATAAACATTTCCTACATGACTTCATCAGAATAATATCTCATTTTGAAACTACTTGTTTAACACAACAATATTCCTCTTGATAGACGTGTTTACACTCATATAACAAACAGGGAAATATCAATAAATTATTTCAAAATGACATTAAGGTTTAAATTGTTGAAACATTTCCATTGTGATACTCAGCTAAGTCAACTCTTAAATATGAAGTACACAGCCGCTTTAGTTATTTAGTTTCGAAAAAGACAGTTGGTGTACAAACATTATGGAAATTTATTGCTTTTAATTTCAAACGTTGCACCTGATCAACAACATATTTTCCATTCCTGTGTTCACTCGTATTTAGCCAGACCCTTCATATTTCTTTGTCAAAAGGAAAAGAAATCTTATGTCTAATCTAATCGCTAAGATTCTATCGTTGTGTTTCATTCTTTTAATTATTATCATTAATTGATCAAATGATTTAAGGGCTGCAAGCTCTGATTTGGGATTCAATTCTTAAAAATCATTTGGATTTGATTAGAAAATTAAATTCTTACTTTATCAAAGATTGAAAAAATTATTCTGTGGAGTTCATTTCTAAATTATATCCCTCAGTTTCAGTTAAAACTTGGTAAAGTTTAACTCTGAAATCCATTTATAATTCGATATAAGTTTTATTTCGAACTTAAATAAGGTCAAGTTTGATATGACAAAAAGATGCTTCTTGTAATTGAACTAAGAATGAAGACATACTTTTTGAAATTATTCATTTACTTTTGCTCCATGTTTTAATAAAAAATGCCTATCGAAATATTATGATAATGTTTATGTTCATATGATGGGTTTGGGGTACATCACCCTCGTGTATTCCATTCACTACTCACTGTCTCATTACATGCAAATGCCAGAGAACACATTCCATTTGTTGCTTACATCTCTTTCTGTGCAACCTTTTTAATGACTACATGCTTCCAATGCAGCTGTAGCATTTCTCCATTCTGCACTAGCAGGTGACAAGACATTCATATATAGCTGTAAATTCATTCTCATCGTACAGATCGTCAAAGTTATACGATATGCTTTTCTTATCGGATTGACTTGCACCTATAATGCCAAAATCCATCAGATAAAAAGTTTTCTGCAGATTAGGCGAACGAGAGGTAAAACCTGTGTCATACCTGAACCTTTCTAATCACAAGGGATATCAAAAAAGGTGTCGTTTAAGTTAATCTACATGACATGACTATATTTCGCTTACTTATTCTTCCGTGACACAAGGAATGTTATTGAAAGCTTTCACCAAACACCTGATACGCTACTTTTATTAAACATTTTGGAATTTGTATGGCAATTGGAACCTAGAAATTAGGTAAATTTGAGGAGCGTAACAAAATACAAGACGTCATGAAGTCTTTGTGTTTGTTACGAATTAAGATAAACAATAACTAAATTATACTTTAAAATCTTTAAAATTAATTATTACACTTAAAGGACAACTCAATCATGAAATCTATATTACAGACTACTGACAAAAATAAACTACATATAATGTATGCAATTCTAATAATTAGATTTGGGTCAACCATAAGATTTTATATTATACATTACAATTAGATTTTGAATCACCAAATTAATTCTTTACAGCAAAGATTTCAATTTTAGACTGTGATTAACATATTAATTTAATATTAGACTGATAAACTGATTTAAAGAGTTCGATTTTTATGTCAGAATTTAAAGACATTCTTTGTTTCGTTTTAACATGAATCCAAATTCTCATTGGTGGATCATGCAAAGAAAATTCTTAGCGCTATCTTTGGCTCAACAGAGATCGAACATATTCAAAACTATTTTGTTCTACCTCTATTTTTAAACCTACTTCTATTCTATAATTTTTGTAACATTTGCTAGTGTGATTTTCTTTCTTTATCTTTTTTAATATTGCGTGTTCTGAAACTAAACATAATAAAAATCATTATTTTGTCAAAGTAGCACTGTTTCAGCCACACAGGTCATCCTTATCAAACTTGACTCTCCAACTCTAAAAAAAACATTTTTTTAAATATTTTAAGATTGAAAAACTTATTTCTTTCAACACAAGAAAAACAACTGGGATGTTTCACTAATTTTCTTTGGTGGCGACACCCGTTTGGAATACATATTTCTTCACAGATGGCTGACCATGCTGTAAAAGATCCTGGAGAACAGGAAAAAAAGTAATTCGGTATAATGACGTTAAATCTGCTGTTTAATCCTTTTAGAGAAAAGAAATGCGATGAAATTTGTTTTTTGAAACAGTAGGTACATTCTCATATGTTTAGCGAAAGGATTTTGCGCTTCTGCTATCCGATACAGCATATTATATGACTACAGCTGGAATCACACTCAAATGTGCTCCAAGTTACTTGAGTGGTACACTTGTTTCACAACTGCAGAAAAAGTCCAATGCAACAATGTCAGACAACATCAGTCTCTGTTGAGCGCAGTTTTTCAATGTTAAAGAAATTACTGGCCAAGGATCGGCCATTCAACGATATTAACGTTATTTTGTATTTAGTAATGCACAAATAAATTTTTAATTTTTTACAAATAATTTATTTTAGATTTTAGTGTATAAAAAATAAAAGCAACTTTATTTTCATAAATGGGGCAACTGTAGGGAATGATAAATGCAATTTTCCCCATTTTTAATGCAACAAAAAAGTTGCCCTATTTATAAGACCCATAAATGCAAATTCCTGAGATTTCAAAGCACGTAAAACTTTCACATTTAAATGGTTAAATAAACATTCTTACTTACTCCCGTTCACACGAGGCTCGTAAAACGCGCGCTTGGCGAGGCTATCAGGGTCCCGCTCTTCAAGGTCGCAAAGATAGATACTTGAATTAGAGGAATAAATAAACATAATTTAATGGCAGGACCTTGCTAGCCTCACCAACGTGCATTGAAACGCCTCATGTGAACGGGGCCTAACAAGAAATAACACAGTATTACGAATAAAAACACTTTTTGGTTCTCGCATACAGTTCCGCGAACTGATATCAACAAAAATTACAAAACAAAAATTGCATTCAAATCCATACAATTCATTATTCCCAGCGGAATACGGTTAACGCATGCAAATTCTGAACTTGGCTGGTCATCCGGTGGTGGAGTACTCGTTCACGTTAAGACGTTTGTCGCCAACTAATTTTTGTCGCCAAATCAAGATGGCGGCCGAATTCCGTAACAGCAGATAGGGTTACCATAACAAAAACGGCAGATGTGAAGAAAATCCGCAAAAGGTGAAGGTTACCATATTTGGCGACAAATCGCCTTCTTACCGTGAACGACCACTCCACCCTGAAAATCATAGCTCTCGACTTTTCAGATGGCAAATAATTAACGTTTTGGTGGAGTGGTCGTTCACGGTAAGAAGGCGATTTGTCGCCAAATATGGTAACCTTCACCTTTTGCGGATTTTCTTCACATCTGCCGTTTTTGTTATGGTAACCCTATCTGCTGTTACGGAATTCGGCCGCCATCTTGATTTGGCGACAAAAATTAGTTGGCGACAAACGTCTTACCGTGAACGACCACTCCACCGATTTTCAGATCTACACATTTTATATTTCCGCACACTTCATTTGTACACGAAGAATATGCGTGTGCACTATTCTAAATCATCCGGCCAGGTCAGCAAATCGTTCTGTAAACCATCTTGACTAGGTGCAATTTTCCCGTGGGTCGCATATAAAATTAAGTTTTAAAAACAAAATATGAAGTTCTGTCATTTTATACATTTATTTGTTAGATGTTTGCTTTTTCTTATGACTTTCACTTTTCAAACATGCTTCACAATCACTGAGTCCGCTGTTTTCATCATTAACTTTATTTTGTGAAAAGAAAGAACGGTGGAGTGGTCGTTCACGGTAAGACGTTTGTCGCCAACTAATTTTTGTCGCCAAATCAAGATGGAGGCCGAATGCCGTAACAGCTGATAGGGTTGCCATAACAAAAACGGCACATGTGAAGAAAATCCACAAATGGTGAAGGTTACCATATTTGGCGACAAATCGCCTTCTTACCGTGAACGACCACTCCACCGAAAGAACAAAATTACTGTGACATGTTTAAGGCAGAAAAACAACAGTTTATAGCGGAAGAAGCTGAAAATTTCTTAACAGCATTTTTTGTTTCTGAAACAGCATTTTTACTATTGGTAACAAAATCAGCACATAACAGCTTATAGTTCGACTCCGATGAGTATGAAGTCGAGCTTGAGTCAGAGTTGATTAGATAAAAGGCACGAAAGCATGTTAGGACAAGGCTGCTTTACCAAAAACATGAACGATGATCGCCGTGGATGTTTCACCCTTGCCAATTCGTTATCAAAGCTACCGCTTACGGCCCCGAATAATAAACTTGGAATCAGAATCTCCGCTCAAGTCATCAGTTGTGGAAGCGCTTTATTTGCATTTCAACCTATCATCTGATTTGAATAGAATCGTTCAAATGTTAACTCGCTGGAATTTGAAACATACGGCCCCGTTCACATGAGGCGCGTAAAACGCGTGTTTGGCGAGGCTAGCGAGGTACCACTCTTCAAGGTCGCAAAGATAGAAACTTGAATTAGAGGAATAAAAAAACCTCATTTAATGGCGGGACCTCGCTAGCCTCGCCAAAAGCGCGTTGAAACGCCTCATGCGAACGTGGCCTAAACATCGCTGTTATTAAACAGCCATGTTTCAAAACACAACATTATTCCTCGCCAAATGAATACCTTTTCTTTCGCTTTTACACGCCGATAGTAATGTGAGTGATCAAAATAAAATTTGTTGTTTTGATTATAGCGTACCTCGGGTTTTGTATGTTTTAATATCTATCGCGTCGCAGGTGTAATTTGGTACAGTAGTTCGAAAAATGTCCCAATATTTTACTTTTTATTTCTATTTATTTTATTAAATTCATCACTTCACTAAGAACAACCACAGCATTCCAAAATTGTGAACAAAATCAGGTGTACACCAACGTAGGGGCTTAAGTCCTTTCCTGGACCAGTAAAACAAATCAATAGCTAATTAATTGATGCGCTTGTTTCAAAAAATAGTACATGAATATGTGTTTCATATTTTCAAATAAAACGAACATTTTGAAAACATTTTTCGATTGGGCCACGTTGGTTTTCAATACAGCTCCTGTTCTTGTCTCAAGAAGCACACTAAAAATTCAAAGAAATAAATTTGAATTCTAAAAGTCACAAACACATCGAGATTTACGATTTAGAACAGCAATGTAGCCCATCCAGTTTTCGGCGCGTCCCAGAACAAAATGTTGCCGTCGGAACTTCCTCCATATTTGTCCGACGCTTCATCGAGCCAATCGATTTCTGATGAACTGAGGAGGAAAAAAAACTGACCACACGTGAAATTGATAACTCTAATACAACAATCCCGCGAAAAAAATATGACAAAAAATAACTTTACGCTCCAGAGAGCGCACACCCACTGTCTTGGGCTGTTTGGAGAGATTGCATTCGCTGCTGGCTTGGCTATGTCCATGAGGGCACCGAAAAGCGAGCGACGCGCCGAACGTAATCATGACGTCAGAAAATTATAGCGAAATATTTTCGATTCATTCTGCAGTTACTGGATTTCCTCTGTTTTGGGCGGAAAAATCGATCAGGCCGGTATCATAGTGGTGGTGCGAGGTAGCTATTGCTTTCTTGATATTTTTCTTGTATTTGTAGTAAAAATGCATCACAATTTTCGACGCAAATGGATATAAACCTTTCTTTAGTTTGTTGCATCAGTGGTTATAAAGGCTTGACTTGAAAAGAATTTAGGCGCTGTCAATGTAACTTTACGAATTTAATGTCAACCTGTTTTGCATCTTAAAATGTTTTATTTTTCTGTCGTTTTTGCAAAAGATGTTACAACTTGGGTCTCGTTGCTGTTTTTTAATTTTGCCAAATGTCGAATGTCTTGGCAGAAAAGCAGAAATTGAATATTGAAAGTTATAACTTCAGTACAATCTTAACTATAATAAATTATAAATTTTAATGACACGCAAACTCAACGAGAACATTTTTCGAGCTGTATTATATTTGAGAATATAAATTCCCTGAAGAGTTTTAAGAAAATGTTGAAAATGTCGATATTTTTACCTTTCATGATTTATCTCAAAAGCTTCTATACTTTGATTACTTAGTTTTAATTCTCGGAATATTTGATCTTTAGTGATGTGAAATTTGTTGGTAAACAACATTTCTTGATTCAAAAATTCCCTGTCACCTGTTTGGTAAGGCAATCATATAAGTATTGTTTATTTTACTCTTCACATCTTTCTATCAAATGTAAAATATGTTGTGTCTGAGAATTGATGAAAACTTGTGCATTCTCTCATTTCAAAAGTGGATTTCATAGACAGATCTTACTCAAAGACATTGCACAAATTTCAATATTCCTGATTAACTCTAGATTTATACTTTAAAAACTACTATATTTAAAAACTACAATGATAGAAAAAAATGGCTTATTTAACTATTAGCCATGTGTTTTACCTATTCAATTTAATGACCTTGTTCCAACTTGTTTGATTTAATGTATGGTACAAATTTTTCAATAATTCCCAGGCTTTCTAGCGTTCAATTACTGTTGATGCATGTTTATAAAATAAAATTATTTATTTAAATCTTGTACAAAGTTACTAAAATCTGCCAACCTTTTTTTTCTTCTGTATTGTGAAAAAATAATTTATTTTATTTAATAGATTTTCATTTTTTTTTCATACATTTAATGTGTAAAGTAGCTACAGACTTTCAAGAATCATAGAATATTATACACATATACAGGGGTAGTCTAAACATCACATGATCCACAATATTGTAGTATGCTAATGTAACTGCTAATTCTAAATTTGAAGCTCAACTTTGACTTATAATAAATATCATGTATTGGAAAATTAATTTATTTGTAACTTAAACTCAATTCATATCAAACAGTGATGGTCCAGTTTTGTCTGACCCATATAGGTTCTTCATTCTCATTTAATTGAATTTTAAAATAAAGCTTTTATTGGTCTCCACCATTCGCTATGTAAATCTTTAACCACACTGTTGATGGTAACTACGATAGAATTATCTGCTGTAAGATGATACAATTTTAGATTCTGTCAAGGTCTTGTATTTAAAAATGTTGCCATTAAAGTCAGTCTTCAAAAGTCTTATGATATTTTCAAATCCTAAGTACACTGAGATAAGCATGTTTCAATTTAATGTTTAACCTGAAGGTTTCATATTTAGTCTGTAGGCAGGATTAAAGAAATTCAAGTATACATTTATGTATGCTGGTTCTTTTTGACAGCAACAATTCTGTGAAAAATAAGTTTCCAATTCTGCTGCTGTTAACCTTTAGACCACAGCCGGTACAGCAGTTGTACCTTGATCACACACGCCAAGAAAGATTTTAGACTACGACCAGTACAACAGTTGTACCTAGAAAGTTATAAGAATTGTGCCAGTTATATCTATAGCCATAGTGAAAAGCTTAAATTTATAGTATGCACTGGTTTCTTGTAATAACAGTGTTAAACTTAGTTAAATTAATTTATAGATATGACCTAATATTTTCTTAATTTCAGGAGTTGAAGGCAGAGGCATAAAAGATGGCAGAAGCACATGTTGCTGTTGCATTTAGTTTTGCTATCACCCATGAGGGAGTCAATATCAACTATGACCGCGAGGTTCTCAATCTTGTTTGGAACAGTGGGTTGCGATCATGGAAAAAGAGACTTGCTCGGTTTATGGTGAGTTACAAAGGTTCCCAATTTCAATTTATTTTATTAAACAACTCCCATCTCTTGTGATTGATAACTTGTATTAAGTTGGAAAGCTATAATATGTGTCATAACAGAAAACAGTAGCAGGGATGCAGGCAGCTGTTGGGTGGCTCCATTGGGGTATGTGGTGTTGGAAACCCACAAGTAAAGAGACAAATTTCCCGGAAAATAATTTTTTAAATCTATAGGTAGATGAGCATGATGTGATGCATCAGGATTTCTGTGTTGCATAAGGGTGTTTGGAATGACTCTGAGTTTCTTATTATCAAGGGTGAAAATTTTCCGCGTTTACGCGGATTTCCATTTTCTTTTTCTTCTGAGAAGTTTCCCTTTTTCTACCATTTTTTTTATAATTAAACTATATCATGGAATTACAGACAAAGAATAAATATAAAAGAAAAATCAAAAAAGTGTGAATATCCTTACTTAAACTTTTAAGAGTATGTTTGAAAAGATGCAAAAGAAAAATTGAATAAAGAGCTTTTGTATTATAAAAATACACGCTTGTCATAAATACATATTTTGTTCCAGTGGTGCAGTCACAATGAGGGGATTATGGGTTGAAGCCCCCCCCCCTTTCCAAAGTCAAATTCATTGTGTATAGTGGACTTTATTTAACTTATAAAGCTAAATAATAGTCAAAAATACATGCTTATCATAAACGCATATTCTGTACTAGTGGCACAGCTATAAGAGGTTATGGGTTAACCTCCCTACTTTCAAAGACAAATTGTATTGTTTTTAGTTGATTTTATTTTGCTTTATCAGACTAAATTTGCCTACCTCCCTCAGAAAAAATTTCTGGCTTCACCACTGTTCTGTACACACATTAGTACACAAATACACTATTCTTATTAAGCTATTTTTGTAGTTCAAAATAACGCGTATATTTTCCTCTTTCTTACATTTTGACTGTTTCCACCCCTGTATTCTAAGTGACTTGTGAATGAATGGTTAGTTTAGTCTGCTAGGGGATTAAGGATATGAAGGAAGATTATGGAGCTAGGAGAGCTACTAAGAAAGTTTATTGGGAGAAAAGTGAGAGTTTCTATTAAGTAGCATGTGTATCTTGAGTGTTATAAAATGTATTTGTGATCTGGAAAGGGAAGATACAAATAACATGTGGGTCTGTTTGAAACCATGGTTAGCAAGGTGGAAAAGTTGGAAAGGCTAGAGCGGAGATAACATATATATTGGAGACATTACTGTAGCAATAATACAGAGGCTAGTGGGTGAAAAGAGGAGTTATTCTGGAATGTTACAGGACTTGAAAGTGGTGAAAATTATATTTTAGAGGTTGCTTTTTAAGTTTTAATGTTGTTTCACATGGATATATTTGATCTGCTTGACTCAAAACATTTTCAGCCAAGAGGAAATGTTGGTTTGCTGTTATTTGAAACGTTATTTTGAAAATTTGCTAACTTTACTGATATTACTTCTTGGGGAATGAAACCCTTTTTACGTGGGCCACTGAAATAACACAAAAAAGGTTAGCATCCAAGCAATAATATCACCCATCAATATCATCAGACTCGGTTAAATTTTTAAGGTAGTATTAGATTTTTATTTTTTTTAAAACCAGAATGCGGTGTTCTTTAGAATGGTGAAATTCACTAAGTAATTTTTTCTTTGGATGAAAGTTACATTTTCCCTGAGAAAGGTGTTTAGTGAGTAGGAAGTGGAAATTTTACCCCTTTGTTTCTTAGAACTGTTTTTCAATTGTAAGTAAGATTATTTATAATTTGATTAGAGCATGATATGTTGATAACATTAAATTTTGTGGGTCTAGATGAGTTCTAATTTACAGATTACTATTCCAAAACAATTTGCCAGATATGATAAATGAAACCTACATTTTTGTATGACTAAATTTAGAGTGGTTAGAAAGTAGATAATGTAACTTTCATGCAATTTATATAAGTATCCTAATGTGACAAAGTAACTGAAAAGTGGAAATACAAAATTACCTGTATTGTATTTCATTAATATTTACTGTTTATATATATATATATATTCTACAATTTCTGAGGATCACCTAATACTATAAATTACTAATGGCTTTTTATTTTGCTTTCTTACAAAATTACTCTTAAAATTATTTTATGAAGTGAATTAAATTTTTATGATTTTGTTATCTTGAGACAAATTTTTCTTAAATATCTAAGTTTTTTATTACATTTTTAAGCATCTTAATGAGATTACAATATGGTATGCCACATACCATTTAATTCTACCTTTGAATTAGATGCTTATTCAATTTTCATCTAACATAATTTTGACAAAAAAAAAAAAAAATGCAAATTATATTTTAAGAAGTTTTACTTGTATTTTATAAATGATATAGTATTTTTGTAAATTTAATTCTCAAATTTAATCTTTTAGAATAATATACATTGTGGCATCTACCCAGCATCTCTGTCTAGTCTGTTTATGGTCATTGTCTTAGTGATAGCTCTGTTCTTGGCTAACATAGATGTATCCTTTGGTGGAATTCGACAATTGGAAAATTACGTTCCTGGGTAAGAAAGTTTATTTTTTATTTTATTTGATGGAATTTGGAAGAGTTCCTGACAAAATGAAAAATCTCTAATATTTTTTGATTGCAGTAACTGAGAGGAGCAAAGACTGCTATAACTGTTGTCTACTACCTGATTGATTTTATTTATGTGGGTTATTGTTGTCATGATAAGTAAATCAAGAAACCTAATCTCACAAAACATCTTTTTTCCAAAATTCTTCCGTTACACACATTTGTTGCGTATCAACTTATTACATCAAACCTATAAAAACCTAGCTACCGATCGTGCATTGATGGCATGACACATGGCGCCATCTCTTACCAAGTTAATGTATAACGTCCCTCCCCTAAAGTTCAGCGTTTGAAGATTTGGTCTCAGAGTTGGTCTTCTGATGGGAGTGGATCGTCTCTCGGGAACATCAGGAGCTGTTAGTGAGGGACTGGGATTGGTCTCGGTAACTTATTGATATGCTGATTCCCAAATAATTATCCATGCAGTAAATCCAGAAACTTAATATCACTCAATATCTTTATTCACAACACTACAGTTACAAATACGGTTACATATTAACTTATTATGGCTTATTATACATCAGCCTGTGAAAGCATTGAAGTATAACAATAACTGTTATTAAAACTTGCAACTGAATCCATTCTTATCATTTAAGTTTTATCACCATTTCAAGTGCATTATTTAAGTGTATTCTATTGTACTTGTATTTCTAAATACATGTGTGGTCAAGTACTCAGATTCAGGTGTATTCGAAAGCATGGGTAATTACGAACTCTGAATACATAAATTTATATATCTGTATGCACATATTGTAGCACATGAAAAGCAGTAGCCATTTATGTATTAAAAGTATAAACAAAATTGAAATGTTTAAAATATTTTTCGCAAATGGAAAAGTTGGAAATGTAGGATAATTTTTAGATTAATAGCAACCACTTGTTCAGTCAATGTTATTTTCCTTAGTAAATGTGAAGGTAGTAATATCAAAGCTAAGAAAATTAAAATTTACTAATATACTGAGAATGGACAGTGTTCTTTTAAGAGAAGAGGATGTAGTTGTGCTATTTTTCTGGATAAGAATCTGAACTGGATAAGGAAAGCATTAGTCGAGTGTCAGTTAAGGAAACCAGTCGCTGGCATATTGATTGTATGTGTTATGTAATAAGTGCATTGTGTTATTGTAATAATACTATTATTATAATGGTGGGCACATGTTCAAAGGCATTACATCTTTTGTATGAAAAGTTTAGCAACTGAAGAGAAAAATCCCAGGAAGGTACAAATCGTATTTGACCATTCTGCAATTCTTATTTCTCAGTTTGCAAATCCCAAAATGTTTAATGAAAAGCAGACACTATTAAAAGTTGGGTATTGTTGCTTTTTCCTTAGAGCCTTTAAATAAATTATATTAAATAGACTACCATAAAAATATTTTTTCAGTTAATTCTACATAGTCATAAACAAAAGCAATATTTTAAAAATAATACAAGATATTCAAATTTCTTGTCGTAAAAACAAGCTTTTGCCAAAGTCAAAATTCAATATTTGTGGCGATTTGCTACACATGTTAATATCTTGTTAATATTTTGACTTAACTTTTCAAGGTTTATTTATGCACAAATGTCTAGATTTCACCTTGACATACATATATTTTCTCTTACAGGTATTTTTCTAAATAGTGTATAGGAAATAGTTCTAATTGTTTCCTTTAGTTTGCTTTGCTACTGCATTTCTGATAGAAAAACTTCATAGAATGAAATTATAAGTAAAAAATTTTTTGATTCACTATGTCGAAGAATCAGCAATGTAAAAAAAGAAGCAGTTTTATGATTTATGTTAAACTAGTAATTTATATATATTTTAGATATTGTGAGTAATCAATTAATGACCTTGAGTACCATAACCATTTTTTGAAATGCTATATCATACCATTAACCATACCATATAACCATTAATCAGAACATTAATTAGCTTCGTGTTTACTGCAGGGAATTGGCCCCTTTCACTGTTCAGTTGGCTGCATGTGTTGCATACAGCTTTTGTCTTTGGGTCACAACTATTCTATTCTTGCGTTACACTCTGAAGTTTCTGCTCATGTACAAAGGCTGGATGCTTGAAGGAAGGGGTTTTAAGAAAACTTCATTTAAGACATATGTCTGGGCAGTAAGTTTTATTAATTCTTCATTATTAAATTGATATTCAATGAAATTCTGACTCTGTAAATCTATTGCCTTTTGCATATTTACTGGAATTTTATTGCATTCTTAATTTTCTTTGATCACATCAATGGGCTTACTAGATTACCAAGACTATATCTTATTTATTATCTAAATTTGAAAATTGCTTTGAATGTTCAGCTGTTTGAATATATTTTCAATTTTATTTTGTCTAAATCTTTCAAAACTGCTGTCTAATTCCTTGAAAAGCATGTTAAAACTTTGCCTTTTATTTTCAATTTTGCTGACTGTGTTCATTAAGTTGACAATTCATGCACATTTGCAAGCTTGCTTGTCCAGAATTGAATTAAATGTTCTAGTTTGACCTAGAAAATTTGTCTAATAACTTTGGTGCTAATCCTTCTCTGAGAATAAGCAGTCATGGTTCACTGTATGAATAATTCTGAAGATTTTAGTTTTCACTTGAAAGATTAACAAAATAGTCTTGTGGATGTGGATTATATACATGCTGAATCTAATCTAACTGCCCAAGTCCTTTCTCCCGGCGCATGTTTTACAACTATTTCTCTAACTTTCCATTTTAATTTTATGAATGAAGTACTTTTATATGCAATCATACTTATTGATTACAAATTTTTTACAGGCCTTAGTCCACACATTGACAGCAAAACGGCGACCAATGCTGTATTCATTTCAAAGTTCCCTCCCTAGATTGCCTCTGCCTTCTCTTGAAGATACCTTAAAAAGAGTATGAAAATTTTTTTGGGTTTTGTCAAAAATGTATTTGTTTTTCTTTTTTACTTGTTATGGGATTGAAGTAAAATCTTTACTAAAATAGTAAAATATATGATTTATAACGGACACTCGTTTTTGAATTGTCATTGGCAACTCTAATTTCCTATATGTAAGAATTACGTTTTTTCTCTTATATGTTTAATTTTGAATGTTCCTATTTTTGAAATGTGTGAACTGGCTTCTTGAATTTAGTCCAATTGAAAAAGAAAATGTAACTTGATACTCAAAATGTGTTGGAAAAATCCTGGTTGAAACTCAATTTGTGTAACTTAATTTTTTTTAAAATTTTCCTTCAAAACAATTAGTTTATAGCAACCCTTAACTTCCATTTGGTCAAATCGATTGTCTTGTATCATTATTTGTGTTGGCTGTGTTGCATTGATTAATTTACAATTTTGGAAACCTAAATTTCTGAACAATAAAATAACAAGAACAATTTTTAGTTGAAGTATTGTTCCCATTCAGTTATTTTTAATCATTTTATTTCAGTTTTTTCTCTATTCCTGTAGTACCTGAATTCAGTGCGTCCTTTATTAGATGATGAAAAGTATGAAGCTATGAAAAAAATGTCATCTGAATTCCAAAATGGCGTGGGCAAGAAACTTCAACGTTATCTGTGGCTCAAATCCTGGTGGTCTTCAAATTATGTGAGTACAAAATTGGTTTCTTGCTAATTTTATATTTTATTACTAATTCAGCTTTTATGAAGTGTTTAAAAGTGAATCGTTGTAGATTGCACTATAAATAAACAAATCTTTTTGACATTCTTTCTAATCATTGTTATGAAAAGTAATTTCGTGTTGAGAAAAATTTTATTCTTTGTGCCTACTGCTGCAGAATGTTTCTCTGGTTTATGATAGTGGATGCAACATGTAACTACTATAAACATTGAAGGAAGTGTGAATTGTGGCTTTTTGGGGCTTTTTTGACATTGTCAATTAGTATTTTAATCTATTCTTATACTAAGATTGTATATAAATTCTATTTTAGGATGCTCATTTAATCATGCATATCTGGTTAGATGTTGTCTCTTAAAATTGGTTGTTACTCAGTTTGCACTTCAATATAGATGTACAAAATGCTAAAGGAGTCAATGTGATTATTTCTAAAAGTTTTTTAGTCTGAAAATAAACATATATTTTCGCAATTTTTGCAGAAATAAGCTGAATGTACAAGTAATTAAAACTATATATTGTTTTGAAATTAAAAATAAATGAATGAAATTTAACCTTTTCCTTATTAATGACTTGTTACAGTTACTATTATTAAGCAAAACTAATCATAATAAAATTCAGTTCCATTTGCTGACTCTTTAGAATTGACATAACTTTCCAAAACATTAAGTTTTCCCTTATGATTTATTGTGACTTAATCTCTTAGGTAACTGATTGGTGGGAAGACTATGTGTACCTTAGTGGAAGATCTCCTTTGCTGGTTTACAGCAATTGTTATGGACTGGTCAGTATTTTTTATGTTAGTCTATAAGATCTTTTTAAAAGAAATCTTTATTTTTCAGATTGACAGTTGGAAATATAATTAAAATTTACTTTTGAATGCCCAAATATAATTTTCTGAAGCATAGAAATCATTGTACAGAAATCAGAAGTACATTGTGAGGGATTTCCTTTACATTGTGATTAGTTGCTGATTTTTGTGAACTATCTGATATAAGAATTCGAAGATAGGTATTGGTAAGGTTTGTGTACGAATGATCCAGACGTTCACATAAAAAAATCTGATTTTTTCTGATGTTTACCGAAATATTTTTCAGGATTACATGCCTCTACCTACAAGATCTCAAGCAGCTAGAGCAGCAAATATAATTTATGCTGCAATGACGTTTAGAAAACTCCTGAACAATCAGACCTTGAAACCTGTAAGTTTTTGCCACTAGTAATATCCTAACTGCTTAAAAATAAAAAAATACAGTCAATAATTTTAATATCCTTTGATTTTAGGTAACAATTCAAAATTTTATACCATTATGTGCTTGGCAATATGAAAGGATGTTCAACACTACACGCGTACCCGAATTAGAAAAAGGTAATTGTTTTTATTAATGTTTTAGTTTATATTCTTTCTTTGTAGCAGGGTAGTACAGTTTAAAAGAAAAAATAATCTTTTAATATGATTTACTAATACCACATACCTGATAAATGAAGAGTAAATTAAATGTTTGATGTTATAACTATTGAACTCTTAAATGAAATTAACCTATATTTTTTCTCCAGGTTTAGTAAATCTCACTTTAAAGCAAACATTGCATTTAAATGTGTAGTATAATTTATCAAATATTACCTTCTTGAAAATGATTGCAACTTTCATAAAATTAATCAAAAGAAAATCCAACTAAACAACAATAATTTTTCTTTAAACAATGTTCCAAGTATTGACACATAGATAAAACTACATTGTTATTTTCAGACCGGCTTGTTCATTTATCTGATTCTCAACATATTGCTGTGTACCATAAGGGAAGATACTACAAAGTCATGCTCTATAATAAAAGTCGTCTCTTAAAGCCTGTGGAGCTTCAATGGTATAACAAAGCTGCTCAAGTTTGACTGTTTAGTTTTTATTGGAATTTATTGTCTATATTATGATACTCTTTATAAAAATCACATATCTGAGTAATCCACAAAAGTTATTTGTAAGAGTTAAACCAGACTACTTTCAAGTTTAATTTTATGCTCACGTGTTTGTAAATAACTTCATTGAATTTTAGATTTAAAATTTGTAAACATTGAAATTTGCTGAACGTTTAAAAAGTTAAATACCACTTTTATAACATTAATCTTTTTGGTTCACTGAAATCTTGTTTGAAATATTTCAACTTTAAATTGGTGTGTCGCATAATTTTCAGAATACCATTCTCCTATTTAATAAAAAAAAAATGTCCAGGTTTCTTGAAAACCAAAACTATTTTTTAGGCAAACATGATGTATTAATATATTTTTTGAAGTAGATCCTCATAAAATGGTCAAAAGGGCTAATCCAAATTACTTGTTATCAAAGTTGTTTCAGAAGTGAAAAACTTACAATTATCATTTAAGAAACAAATCAGAAAAATAGAATAACTCGTAATAAGCAAACGATAGTTAAATGGTATTGATTAATGTTTGCTATTTGATAAAATCATTTCTAACATGTATCTCTTTGAAGTCTCTGTAAAAATTTTTATCCTTTGATTTTATATTCACAATTTGCAAGTAAAATAGGTACTTATTTAGACTTTTTCAAATAGTTATTGGGCATAAATAACCCATTTCATATTCTTTTTTAAATAAAAATTAAGTTACAAATGTGTTAAAAAATAATCAAAACATTTTAATTTTATATGCATTTAAAAAGATTATTTCACCTTTGTAATACTTGTAAAGTTATATGATATCGATGCATTTGAAGTTATAGCTTCATGGACATCTCTGAAGCCAGAGTTAAAGATAAACCAAAATTATAATATTTTTAAGACCTCATGACCAAATTCATGTATATCAATGACCATAGAGTGACAAACTTAATCTTGGAAATGAAACCTTTAATCTTAGGATAAAAATATTTGCATTTGAGGAATAATTTGAACATTAAAATATAATGCAATATATTAATGATTATAGAATTTGGATATAAAAATAATTTTTTATGCATGATGTTTATGACAGTATTTTTTACTATTTTTATTTTATTATACAGGCAGCTACAACAAATTTTAGATGACCAGAGTGTTCCTTTTGATGGAGAAAAGCATTTAGGTGCACTTACTGCAAGCAACAGGTATCATTTCCTCAAAAACTTTTCACTATTTTTCTTGATTTTGATAACATTTAAAAAAATGTTTAGGTATTGTAAAACATCGTTGTACGAGTTTAAATTCTAACTTTAAATTTTTTTTGTTCAGAGTGTTATTTGAATTATAATTAATCACCTCACAAATTTAAGTGCATAAATTGTGAATTTCTGAAGTATCAAATATATGTTTTTAATGTGCTTTAATTATTTACATTAAAGCCATAAAATTTTATGTTGACTTCAGATCTTTTAAAATTTGATCATTGCAATTTTGCTTGGTAGCAAATTTATCAAAAATTAATTATTCCCAAACCAAAGTTATTTTAATATTGTAAATTAAGGGAGACAATTCGTTTGAAACAGTTAATATATCATACTTAGTTTAAGTAAGTTTTATAAATTAAAGCTCTCATAAGAATGTATTTAATGTATCTAATGTTTAGTATTAAGATTTATTTCTTAAAAGGCTCGTTAACGCTCGCCAACCCCGCATAAAACCAAAATGATAAACATTAACTATACTAAATTAAACAGTAATAAACAAAAGATGATGCTAAAAAAATAATTATACCAAATTAAACATTAACAAACAAAAATTTGCATAAATGGTAAAAATTAAATATCAGTATTCTTTTTCAAAAAGTCTTGAAACAAAAAAAGTTATGCTTTTTAAAAGTTTTATTTCTAAATCAAATTAATAATAAGTTATGCTTTTAAAAAAGCAAGGAGTAATACTACCCAAAAAGAGCAACTGCATTTGGCGGTGGCTCAAATAAAAAAAGTGTGTGTCTGAGGGATAAAAGAAAAAATGCTAGAATTCAAAACTGGAGAATTGTACTTAAAAATAAAAACCAATGAAATGAAATGAAAATTCAGATTTCAACTACCGTCTTTTGGACTTTCTGGGTCATGACATCACAGCGTTGCTATCGCTACAGCAATAATAAATTTTATGTCTGGTAAACCCGATTATTTATGTAACCTTTTCATCTCCGGGAAGAAAATTAACATTTAGAGTAACTCTAAAAAACCTCTTGGCTAAAGACTAAAAATGTGTTTTGTTCACTCGCAAAAGAAATTTTGCTTTTCATTACTTTGACATTTAATGCACTCTAATAACTGCACCGGGAAAGAAAACCTTATCCGTCTTGTTCCCTGTACAATTTTGAACAAACCATGTTAATTTCGTAATTTTCTGATGCATACTTTCTCGGGAAACCGTCTAAGAATCGAGCGAAAAAGCAAGTTTTCAATCCTGTGGCGGCGACAGTTACTTTTTTTAAATGTATATAGAGATAATTTTTATTAAAATCTACAAATTGTGGTTTGGTTAGAAATCTAAAAATTAATAATTTCATAAAGCCTGTCGGGGATTCATGAGATAAAACAGTGATAATAAGGGTAGTTTTATTGAAAATTTTGTTGCAAATTTGTGTTATGCATTTTTTTTTGCTTTTTGAAAATATTCTTGAGTATTATATACATTTAGGTTTTTATTTTTATGTGTTCATAATTTCACTGTGTGCAATCCTTTCTCTTGCTATCAAGCATTTTAACTGACACGAAAATATTTTCAGAACTGTTTGGGCAAATGTGAGAAAAACTTATTTTGCAAAAGGATTAAATAAGGCATCTCTGAAATCTATAGAAGATGTAAGTTTCATTAATTTTTTTTAATTACTTTGTTACTCCTACAAGAAGTATTTTCAATAAATATTCTTTGTTTCAAACAGGCAGCATTTTTCATGGTGCTATATGATGAAGACTTGGACTTTGATCCTGTAAGTTGGAATTTTTTTGGATAGTTAATAGGAATATAAAGTATTTTCTTCCTAAACTTAATTTTCCATCTCTTTATAGTCTGACCCAACAAGGATCAATAAATTATCCCAAGCTGTTCTTCATGGAAAAGGCCACTCTATGTGGCTAGACAAATCATTTAATATAGTAGTTACACAAAATGGACGGGTATGTATACATATTTGCAATCATTCATTCCATTTTATTAATTAGTATAATTATTTAGCAGTTTTTAAATTAGAATCTCCTGTTGAGATGTTTTATAGGGTTTCAGTGTTCAACATACATTAAATTAATCATACAACAATTCCATTCATCACCCATGTGCTTGAGAATTGTATTCTGAAATGTAAATACTTCTAAATTTTAATATTAAAATTTAATAAAAAATTTGGTATTCAATTGTAATTTTTTAAAAACTTTCCATTGATTCCTGCACACGTACTGTTTTGCTTGTTTATTTCAAAATTTTAATGATATTGTGGTTTGAGGAATAACAGGAATGTAGGATGGACGTTGAAAGCTTTTACTCTTCTAACCAAAGAGAATAACAGTAATAAGAGTAATTAATGTTCCAATAACTATACTCCATAACTTAATAATAAACTTAATGACTTAATAAATTGCAGCATTTGTCTGAAGTACCTGTATTTTCTGTTCCAACTATATAAAAATAAACAATTTCCTCTGGAATTATGGGCAGTGCAACTTGCACCTTAAAACCCCAAATCGAATCTGAAGTCATGGGTACTTTTGTAAGTGATTTTAGTGTTTGTTTCACTTGTGTGTGTGTGTGTGTGTGTGTGCATAAATGCATTACATTGTAGAAACATATAAAATTTGACAGCTTTTTTTATTAAGTGGAATACTGAGCATTTATTTTTACTTTTTTAGCTGGGTTGCAATTGTGAACATTCATGGTAAGCTTTTTTTCCTCTTGGTTCAATTTTTAAATAATTTTTTGGTTTTAGTAAGACAATTTAAATTGTTACTAGAACTTGTAACTACATACACTACCCTACAATAATGGTCCAGACAGCAAGAAGTGACGGTATAAGGGAAAGAATACATGCTTTAATAGGGGTTGATGGTTCCCCATGTGCTGCAATTAGACTAGCAACCCTTCTGGGAAACTTTCAACAAAGTTTTGATACACAGCTATGGGTATTTATGTCCATTCCTGCTGCAAGAATGTCGCCAGCTCAGCTGTCGATTTTGGACGTTCCCTGGTCGGTAAGCGTCACTCAGACTCGTCCCACAAATGTTCTATGGAGTTTAGGTCGGGGGACTGAGCAGGCCAGGGAAGATGTTTTACATCCATATCTTGATACCACTGCTTGACAGGAGCTGCAACATGACATGGAGCGCTGTCGTCCTGGAAGTAACATTCGTCCATTCCATAAAATTGCCAGAGCGTAGGAAGAACCTGATTGTCCAAAATGTTCATGTAGGAGTCAGCGTTCAATTGACCAGGAACAACATGCAAAGGTCCCAGGCCATATCACGAAAAACACCCCCAAACCAAGTAGTCGGATTTTATGCAAATCCGCTGAAGTCCGGTCCATTATTGTAGGGTAGACGGTAATGTATATTGTCTGATTTTGTTCCACATACATATATTTGATTATGTAATCAGTAATACCCAGTTTTTTTAAGTTATATTGTTCATTAACGATGTTTGACGTGAAGATAATTTTTCATTTCAGGTGCGATTCACCAATTATGTCTCATTTTTGGGAGTTTTGTATTGGTATGGAAGTTACATCTTTGAAGTAAGTTTACCGATTTCTGTCTATTTTGTCATTTATCCACTGCGATTCTTTTTTATCTCTGCCTTAAAAAGGTTCTTCACACAATCCTATTACTACTTAGTTTCATTAGGTTATCATCTGACCGTCTCCAAATTGTTTTCTTTGATCAACCACCACGTACCTAGGATACCCAAGCAATCTTTTTCTGCTTTCATCTCATTCTATCAACCAATCCTTCTTTTATCCTTTCATGACATTTTTTATGTAATGTTATCTTTTGTTTGGCACAGTTTAGCCATATATGGCCCTTGTGCTGCAAAACAAACAAATTTGATCAACTGTCCTCAAGGACACAACTCCTTCAGGTGTGTATAGGCTTCATGGACCCGAGGTACTCTAGTGATATTTTTCCCCATGGGACTTACTGTCTTTAATATATACGGTCATGATTCCGGGATACCCAAGATATTTTTTTGTGTTTTTGCCCCCCAACCCTGTTTTTTTGTCTTGTGTAGCTTGGCCATGTGGGGACCTTGCGCCATAAAAACCCAAACAGTCCTCCATTCTTTTCCGTTCACAACATTTTTACTTGACATTGTCTTGCATTCGACGCAACTTCTCAAAATATGGCCCTTGCTCCATAAAATGTCAAAGCAAACCAAACAACCAACCTTGATCAACTAACTTGTATCTCCCTGGGAGAGGATGCAGGTCACAGTTCATTTTTACATTGAAACCATAAACAATTTGAATGAATTTTACTGTCTATTAAAGTATTACAGTGCAAAGTCCCAAATCCGGAACTATCCCTAATCCGGACGTTTTCCAAACCAACGATTTTCCCCCCCCTCACTTTTTTACATTTTTCTGACAATTTTTAAAGAACAAGGGGTTAATAATTGTGCTTGAAATTTAAAAAAAATCTTGCGAATAAATTTCCTTTGTGCTGTAAAAGAAAACGTGCAGATATTTCATTTCAATAGCTAATAAAAATGTTTTAATCTCTCACCTATAAAATTAGGTACACTGAAGATGGCAATACTGTGGGTGAGTTAGAGGGAACTCCTCCTTCTCCCATTAGACTGAAATGGGATTTGCATCCAGAGGTAAATTATATGTCCTCTATAATTTCAAACTTTCACTTTATTCATCCAAAAGAATTTGTCTCATGTCAAAATGTTTTATTTCAGTGTATTGACATAGTAAACTCTTCATTGCAAACTGCTAATGCCATCATTGCTGAAGTAGATCTGCAAGTTTTATATCATTCTGATTATGGGAAAAATTTCATTAAGATGTGTAAAGTTAGTCCAGATGCATTTGTCCAGATGGTGCTACAACTTGCATATTTTAGGGTAAGTGTAGTTTTTGAATGTTTAATATACAGTATGCTATTTGATAACAATGCACTTCATTTATGTCATTCACCAAAAGAATTCTACTTGATATTGTATGTCTTGTTTCTGGTGGCCAAATATGGTGCTCTTGCTTCATAAAACCCCAAAAAACCAACCAAAAGAATGTAAAAAATCTAAAAAAAAAAAAATATGTATTTATACTCTTATTAAGACAAATCATGCAATGTTACTTTATGCTAGATTATAACATTTATTTGAATTTGAAACATTAAAATTGTATGCACTAGTACTTTTTGGTCAATTCAGTCAGCAGTGATGTAAGAGATGTAGTTAAGAAGATACCATCTTGGAGCACTGTACGCTGATAAGAAATTTACCCGAATTCCTTCGTCTACTTTTTGGACAAAACTCGATGAACAATCAAACTATTACATTCGAACACCTCCTCATAGCATCTGTGCTAGTTCCTCAATTGCTAATATCTATTAATGGCTGTGTCATTTCTAAAATTTCATATCTCATTTAAGTCCATTTATAAAAAGTATAAGCATTGATATGCACATTTCAAATATCCAAATAAAATAAGATTAGTAAAAAATATGTTACACTTTTTTCATGTACCCTTACTGTTAATTCTTATTTCCAATAAAAGTCATGGTAAAAAGTTCACACACCTGTCCACAATTAGCTTCTGAATATCCACTTCAATTCCATCTCGTTCAAAGGCAATTATATATTTTTTATATCAAACCTATTTTTAATTTAGCTTAGTTTTTTTACTCTGCTCTAATTTATATCTTCTAGATTTTGCGTTATCTTCAGTAATCAAATTGCTGAAGCATTTCATTAGAGCAGTGAGAGCTTTTCCATGCAGCTCAAGCAATATTCTGCAGGTCTTAGATCAAATTAAGCATATTTGAGCTTTGCTGCAAATTGGTGAATTCATCTGATAACGGTTCATTTAAAATTATTTTTGTTTGTTGTCATTTACAAGTATACAAATAATCCTGATTTCTGTGCCATGTATGTTAGTAAAATAATTTTTGAATAAGTTTATTATTTAAGATCTATGTGCATCGCTTAACTCGTGCTTTACAGCCAATTCATCTTCACTGTTTAGTAATAAAGTTTATACCCGATAGGACACTGGACGATTTCACCTTACTTATGAAGCATCAATGATGAGACTGTTCAGAGAAGGACGTACAGAAACTGTCCGACCAGTTACACTGGAATCATGCGAATTTGTTAAAGCTGTCGACAATGCAGCTTTACCTGTGAGTTTTTTCTTAAATATCTTTAGTGTCGATTTCATCGGATTTGTTCAATCACCCTTCGCATCTTTGGTTTTTACCTTCCATCATCATTCAGGATTTTTACCATATTTTTAATTTAATACCTTTGTAAATTGAATTTTCTTAAGTTTTATGAATTAAGATGGGATATCCCATTATAGTCCTCATTTCATATTAAATCTTTAGAACTTTAGTTTTCATATTTTAAATGTAGGTTGCTCACTTGGTTTAATTCATTGCTTCATTTATCGTACACATATTTCAACTTTTACTATTAAAGATTTTGGTAATGCATGGAGAATTTAACATTCAACAAGTTGTATAAATTGCAAAATAGCAAAGAGAAACTAATATTTGAATTTTCCAATAGGCTAAAGAGAAGTTAGCCCTCCTTCAAAGAGCTTGCAAAAAGCATCAAGAATCTTACATCACTGCCATGTGTGGTAAAGGGATTGATAGGCATATCTTTTGCTTATATGTGCTTTCCAAACACTTTAATGTTCAATCTCCATTTTTGAAAGAAGTACTTGGTGAGCCATGGAGGCTGTCCACAAGTCAGGTACTTAAATTCTTTTGTCTACTGAACATAGAAAAGTGTTTTCATTAACACTACGTTTGGTAATTTTGTAGAAGTTGAATTTTATGTTTTGAACTCATTTGAAATATTGTTTTCATCATGAATAATTTTGATATCGGAATTTTCTCAACATGAGGGGTTTTAATTTTAATCTATAATAAACTTGCCAGCTAAGAACCATGTGTAGAGTAAAAATGGATATAATTCAGTGACTATTAGTTAAACACTAAAGCTTCATTCATTCATTGTTGAAAAAAGCATTCGTAAATATGGCCAATATAATCAAAGCACCCACTGAATGTAAACTACATCATAATTCGTTTTCTTCTGACTAAGGACAAAATTCGTCATTAGTAATGTTTATGAATGACTAATGTATGCAGAGGCAAAGCTAGATTTTTTGGGAACTGAAGTGTTTAATGTTGATGTTGCCTTTTGCTTAAAATAAAAAAATACAGCATGTTTAAAAAATAATTAATATAATGTACTAATTAATTTTTTTAAATAAAATTACTGTTCCCAACATTGATTTTTGGATTAATTCTATCCCTAACTAATCATCATTGAAACTGCTATTGCATAATTCACAAATTATATTTAATTGCTCATTATAATCAGCATTTCTAAATGACTTGAGAAAATGCAACTGAATACTAAAACTGTACTTATAATTTGTGAAAAATTCAATTTTTCAATAAGTTTCTAGTTGCATGTAGGCCTGCATTTTATATATTTACACATTATTACAAATTAATTATGTATTGTAAATGTTTTGCAGTGAGTTTTTTTAATTCAAACTTTTTTATCATTTAGACTCCTCACAATCAAGCTGGGATATTAGATACCAAAAAGTTTCCTGAATATGTTTGTTTAGGAGGTGGCTTTGGACCGGTATGTTTTATATTATTTAATTTTAATAATTAAAACTAAGATTATTGGTGTCGGAACAAAGTATGTGCTTTCAGTTTTGCAAAAAAACACCCAGTATTTTTACTTCTAGCTCAAATAACAGCTAAATTTGCAGTTTTATTTTAGTTTTTATTTATTTTATACAAACTAGAAAACACACTGTTTCTTCAAATTCAATTTGTTCAGTCAAAAATATCCCCCTTAATATTAATCCATAGTTTAATTTGGTCATAGATGCTAAAATGGTTTGGATAGGCAAGCTTGCACTGTCAATAATCTAAAAGCTGCCACTATTATATAGCAAGGACTAGCAGGAATGTCACAAATGGACTTCCTCCTTTTGTGTTATGCTCAAAATTGATTGGTTACTTGATTATTTACCGTTTTAAAATAGATTTATACAGGGTATGTCGATTTAAATCAAGTGATTTTTATGAAAATCATCAATTTAAATTTTCTTTCTGTATAAGTTTATTTATATTGAAAATGAAATAACTGAACAAGATGCATTCTATTTTATTCAAATACGTTAATACCGATATGAAATAAGCTAAGTAGTGTGTTCATGAAAAAATAAAGACACTTAGTCACACAGTGAAAAAAATTTCTACGGTATCACCAAAGCATTCTACTTTTGCACGTCTTTAAAGTTGGGAAATTTAATATTTTTATTTTGTGTAAGATGTTGGTTTATTTTCTTCAAATTTAATTGGGAAGTTTTTAGCATTGATCTCTAGAAATTTATTACACTGCTAGTATAATACACTTATCAAGGCTAAAAAAAATTTGAAATATAAGCATACTTGATTTCAATTTATGTATATTTTTGTCTTATCTCATTTTATTACTTGCACAACTAATATTTTGTCAAATAAGTTATATTTGTAAACTAAATATTAAGAAGTTTGAATTTTTTTTTCATGAACTCTGTATTATGTTCTTTCTTTTTATTTTCTATTGGGGACATGATTTTTCTTAAAAACAAGCCTTGAACCAATTAGTTACTTTGTACAAAGATAACTAAAAAAATTCCACATTTTATTTATATATACTTAAAAAAATTCTGAAATTTGCCTAATTTTTTATTATTTTTATGGAAAAATTTATAAAACGGTGTTAGTTGGATCCCACCCAAATTTCTTGCACTGGGTCAAACAAACTAATCTAAACTGCTAAAGGACCAGATGAGAAAACATTGCGTATACATGGCATTTGTTGTGCTACTCTATTAACCCTATCTTGTGATTAATTTTGTTAATTCCTATATCACATTTTAATCTTCTAAAAATTTACCCTGCTATATTTCCTAATATATTATTGTTATATTTCATAAATATGAATGCTTAACATAAATCTCAAAACTATCTAGAAACTACACTGATTTGTGTCTCATGACCAACAAGTTAGAACTTCATGTGCAGGGGATTAATTAAAATCGTAAAAATGCGATTGAAATTTTATATATATATATACCTTGAATTTATGGCATTGCTTTTGGTTACAGGTGGCAGATGATGGATATGGAGTCTCGTATGATATTGCTTCTGAAGATGTCATGTTTTTTCATGTATCCAGTAAAAGAACCTCACCTGAAACTGTACGTGGTAGTTTCTTTTTTATCTTTGTAATTTTCGAAAAGTGGTGTTTCCTTTCCATGTTACACTTTCTGTGCCCAAGTTTAACATTCGTGACATTTATTTTTAACAGGACACTACACGTTTCATTGGATGCATAGAGAAAGCCCTGATGGATGTGAAACAAGTCTTCATGGATTCCCAAAAGTAGACCATCCTCATATCTGAATTACTTCTGAAGTCATGGGCATCTGCCACTATGTACTTAATGTGCATTGCATTTAAGCACACTTGCATTTGTTTTACATTTGCATTTATGTGGGCTTACATTTTTATATCTCAACACTTACTCTTAGAAGCATTTATATTTTTTATCAAAATCCAAAGTGTAAACCATTCACTGCTTCTATATATTTAGAAAGACTTTGTGCTCCTATCATTATTACATTCCATTGTTAAAAAGTTGCTCTACTAGGCAATGTAAATATGATAGATTGTTCTCTAATTAAAGGAGAAGGACCCATTTTTTTTTCAATGTTCATGCATGCATCAACCTGTGCCTCATTACTTCAAGTCATCTAAAAGTAGATATGTATGAGAACTACTTCCACTCTTGCTACCACATACTATGTATAAGTCTGTAGTGTTATTACAGCTACTTGAGAGTTTTTTTTCACTTTATTCTAAAATTTGTAATATTTCATGAAGTGTTTTTGTGCAATAGGAATTTTCATGTTAAGCTCAGTTTCATTCAGGCATGACCAATTAGTAGTAAGGAATGGTTTTCTCTTAACTTCTGACTGTCTTTGTGGGAATTCATATTTCTTCATTTTAAAAATATGAATGTTTTTTATTATAATTATGTATAATATTTACATTACTACTTTATTGTACTTTTTACAACTTTTTGTATGGAAGAGAGAAGTGTTTTATTTTAGGGCTGATCTTTTTTAATGTGATTTTTAGAGGCACTTACATATGTGACTTACTTTTCTTAATTCTTACAATGCCATGCATTCCTTGCCTTTAAACTGTTTTGTTTTGTATTCATGCGCATGTGATCTGTTTTACTTGTATGTGGTTTTTTATTCTAATTCTTTTTAAATAAAAATGTGGGCAATACTTAAATAGCTACTTAAATATTAAAAAAAACCAGATAATTAATGAAGATTAGAATGTAAAATTGTTTTATTTGTTTTGTATAAAGATATTTTAATCAAATTTTTTCATATAGATATATACTTTTTAGGGCATGATGTTAAAATAAATTGCTTCTTTGAAATAAATTATATTTTCATCTTTTTAGCACAGTTTACTTGCTCAAATTCAAAATCTTATTACATAAAGTGCTAGATTCTTCTGTGTTTCCGTGGCTACTAAAGTTTTGATTGGTTGTGCGATGTTCAAGTGAAACGAAATTTCAAAAATCATTCAAAATCGCCATGGAAATAACATTGAGCATAAAACGATTGCTATACGCTGCTCATCGTTTTACCAGTGTTGATCAAAAATTAAGTTTTCCAACATTGTTTTACCATTACTGCTCAAAAACAACATGCAAAGGCAAGGAAAGTTGACACATAGTGGCGAAAAAAGGTTTATACACAGCCAGTGATCACATACCCTCAGGGTTTAAAAATATATATACAGGTAACCCTCGTATAGCATGGTTAATTGGTAGTATTACAAGGAAAACGTGATATACAAAACATGGGGATCATACAATTTTGTATATTTATTACCGTGTTATATGGAAACTGAGGATACTTCTTGTTGTATAGAAACCGTGTTAAGTGAAACTTAAGAATTGTATGAAAGTAGATATTGCGTTCCGTGTAACAAGGAAACTATTACACGGAAAATGTTATACAGAGTACTAAAAACATAGAAAAAGTTACCATATTTGTTTCTATTTTAAATAAAGTTACATAAGGGGTCATTAAATAATATAAGTAAATTCATATAAGTTTTGAAAACATTTAACTATGTATTAAACCATGTGGACGTGTATAGGGCACACATGGAGAGGGGCACACAGATGAACAGACAGACCACAGAGTAATAATAATAATGATTGAATAGAATAGAACAGAACAGATAGAAGACAGACAGGTGAAAAATTTCTAACTGGTTTATTTAACCATCCAATTGACCATCAATAGGTAAAAATTAAACAGTGTTATACAGAAACTATTATCGTGTTATATGAGGGTCATAGTAATTTTAGTACCGTGTTGTAGGGAATAGTTGTTATAAGAGGGTCACCTGTAAATGAAGTTTGAGCAAAATAAATTTTGTCATACACCCGTCGTATGACTGACCATTTATCCTAGTAAACAAATTTTAAGTTTATTTAATATGTTAACAATAACACATTTGAATAAATTTAAGAATTTTACTAAAAATTTCATTTTTTTTTTACATGAATCTGATTACTTATTACATCTTGGATTGTTTCGTTACAAAATACATGAAAAGGAACAATTTTGGTGTTAAACTAACAATTTATTATGTAGTTGAAGCTTGCATTAATTTAAATGAAAACTATTTTATATCCTGTAAAACCTGAAATTATGATAATAAATAACTCATTCTTTATCAGAAACACGAGTTATCTAAAAAAATTGAATTTTATCCAACAAAACCTGAAATACTGATGAGGAAATAACTCATTTTTATCATTAACTAGCAGGCCAACATTGCAGTATTCACATAAAATTGAGACCGCCTGAGGTATTGGTGTAAAATTTTCCGCAGATTTCAAATCAGTTGAGATTTTTTACCATCTTTAATGATCATGAAGATAGAAACTTGCACTAAAGAAAAAAAAGCAAGAAACAAATGGATAGCTGGATGAAAGGAAAAAAAAACCATTCGACTACATGACTCAAATCAAACAGAACAATCAGTTAGCGGTCAGTGACGTCACATTGGAAACCTGGCACATGTCTGAAGAAAGGATAGCAAAAACCACTTAAATTTTATACTAACCTTAAAAACTCAACTACTAATTATTTTCAGTATTTTTAAGAATGTAATATTGTTGAGTAATAAAGCTCTAGAATTCTCAAAAATTTCATATCTTTAAACACTTTTAGACTATTGGAAAATTCTTGAAATTTAATTGCCTAGTTAAAAAGGGAAATATTTATGCTTTTTCAATGTTAATGTTTATTTGAACGGAATGATTCACAATTGTATACAATATCAAAAATATAAAATTACTTACTGATTCATTTAATACAGAAAAACAAGTATTGTGGTACGTCGCACTAATTAAATATACAATGGTATCTGGCGAAACATTTTCAAAAATTGACTTTTGACGGATTTAAGTGTGCTTAGTGGACAAAATGATTTATTCAAAATATGACCAAATTAAAATTGGAAATTTATTACTAAACTTAAGAGCAACATTTAATAATTTAATGTCTCAATTTCTTAAAAATAAAAATTTTTGATGGTAAACACAGCTCAAAATGTGAATATTTCAGTACCCTGTAACGACTGCAGTTTTCTTTGTCATGCTGTGGAGTAAGGAACCCTTTTCATAAGATATTGATATTAAACCTTGTATTCTTTTTACAATTCTTTCCAGAGGCATTTTGGAATTTTTAATTGCATACACAATTTTTTCCAATGCTTACATTCATGTTTGGCCAAATATGGCACCTCGCACCACAAAACTAACCTACACTTACGTGTTTGGTTGCAAGATTTTTCTATTCTTTCAAGAATGCTGATTTTAACATTTAGCAAATAGGAAAATGGCAATGGAGTTCAACAGTCAAGATTTCAGTGGTCCCTCTATTAACCCCTCTTCGCAAAACTTGATTATGTAATGTTTTTTAAGATTTCGTTTTAAAATTCTTCTAAAAACCTCAATTTTTATACCATTGGATAAGAAATAGCAACACCAATGGGATATTTCAAATTATGTGAAAATAAAGTTTAATAAAAAGTATTTCAAAAGAAAAGTTGATCCATGCAAAAAAACTATTACAATCTAAGAATTTTTATTAGACTGAAATGATTTGAGATTGTTTCAAAGAGCATATTTTACAATTCAGAGCAGTGTATTGATCACTGTTCCAAAAAAACTAATGCAAGTGTGTAAAATTCATTTGATTTTTTCAGAAAATGAAAGCTTTACGGTTAGTAAATAATCAAGAAAATTCATGCTGTTTCAAGGTTTTATCAATGTCAAACTGCACATGGTCTGATACTATCAATTAAGAGTATGGTATCGAACTATTCAATGTTATTAGATAGCTGGGAACAGGCAACACTACTTTTCTGATTAAAGTATTGTTTGATCCATTTTGTGTATGTTGATTAAAATTTGATTGATTAAAAATTTGAAAACTATTGATTAAAATGACACAAACTTTATTGTTTACCTGATGTTAATTATGTGTGAGAAACTGATGGAAATAAAAGTGAGGTTTGTAATAGCACTTTTTAAATGCAACTCTTGCAGTTCTATATTCATTTTCCATTTTTATTTTTATTCATTCAGTTATATATATATATATATATGTCGGCTTAAACAAAACATTACTAAGCAGAATTTAACAGTGTATGACACGGAAGTGGAACATTTGAAATTTTTTAAATGATCTTGGTATGACTCATTTCTCTTAACTTTTGAATTCAAATTGGGCTCCAGAACGTCTTCTCGAAAAATATCCTCCACATTTGGACATGATGCACTGAGTGAACATAGTCAAAAGTGGTTCCAGAAATTTACATGTGGTGATGAGACTTGAAGATACACCCTACTCTGACAGGCCTTCATGAGATCCAGCTGAAGGACTGTATTGAGTCAAACTCGTCAAGAAGTTTCAAGGCAATTTAATTTGTGAAGGATAAAACCCTCTGTATTCATTTGCATCGGCTTCCAAAAACATGAACAAGGTTCCTCACGAACTGACTGCAACGAATAAACTTATGGCAAACCATCTGTTGTCACAACACAGAAACATTCAGTGAATGCATATTAATATGCAATGAAAAATGATTACAATGCAACATGAAGCATTGGATACTATCAAAAGATTCAAAGTAATTGACAGTAAAATCCAATGCTAACTAACAAAAGGTGCTCCTTTGTGTTTGGTGGACCAACTTCAGAATTACTCACTTTGAGCTTCTGCCGAATTTGGATACCATTACATCTTAAGTCTATTCAACAGCTTTCAGTTGTATTGAATCAGAAGAAGACAGCAATTGTTAAAAGAAAGAGAGTTTTTTAACAAGGGCAATGCCAGACCATACAGCAAGAGTAACCTTAGAAATGGTTACCAAACTCAGCTGGAAAGTTCTATCCCATATTCTACAGACATCTAATCTTAGGTCAATCAAGTTTTTTTGGCAACAACCATTTACGAAATCATCTATTCCAAATTGACAAGACATTGATAGAATTGAAGCACTTTTTGGATACCAAAGTGAAAAACTTGTATATAAAGGGAATTAGAAAAGTTATTATATAGTTAGGAACAGGCAACACTACTTTTCTGATTAAAATATTGTTTGATACAATTTGTGTATTTGTCTATTAATTAAAATGACAAACCTTCTTGTTTATCTGATGTTAATTATGTGTGAGAAACTAATGGAAATAAAAGTGGGGTTTGTAACGGCACTTTTAAAATGCCACTCTTGCAGTTTCATATTCATTTTCCATTTTTATTCAATCAGTTACAAAACTGAGTTTAAATTAACAATGGCACAATATACACTTTTGTCGTTGTTCCAGCTGAATTGGAACTCCTAACTTATAAAATATTTCTTAAACACTTGCAATGTTTTACCAAAAATCTAACCTGCATCTAAACCTTGTTTTTCAAAAGGATGAGATCCATCTTTTGTACTTTCAGTGTTCTAAAATAAGTCCTAACTTATAAAATATTTCTTAAACACTTGCAATGTTTTACCAAAAATCTAACCTGCATCTAAACCTTGTTTTTCAAAAGGATGAGATCCATCTTTTATACTTTCAGTGTTCTTCTAAAATAAGGAACATTATGAATTTGAAGGCTAATAAGCGCTTAAATAGTCACTGGATTTCAAAATACTTGACTGCTTACTTTATATAAGCAGCTAGCTCTAAAGTAATTGTACAACTAGTACATGAATTAAAATTGATGCAAATGAATGTGTAACAGAGCATGTTATAGTAGAAAATTAATCCTTCAAACAGTTTTGTAGTGATTTTACTAGTTTAAATTCTAAAGCACTTCACTTCCAGTTCGAGTCTGAAATTTAATCAAATAAGATTCTCTTAAAATTCTGGGGATGACTGATTACAAAAACAATTTTAAAAGCTACAGTCATTTAAGTACAGATGAACCAAGATTGATAGAACTATACAATTTCATATTGAGAAGCAAAATATGCTTATAATTTCAACCTGTCACGTAAAACATGGAGTAAGACACTCTTAACAAGGGGGGATATCAAAATTGGTTTGTATTCGAAAATTTGGTTAACTAACACTAGATTATAATATTTCCTTAACTTCTAATCGTATATTTAGAATACTTGGCTTTTGTCTATCTTTAACAATAGTGACCATTTATATAACGTGACAAGTTTAGGTTAATTCTTTAAAATAAGTTCTTTGCCTTTAAAGTTTGATATTATTTAATTATGTATTTATAAAACATCAAATGACCTCTCATCTGAAATTTACTTATGCTACAAGTTCATTATAACTTTACAATTATGTCAAAGAACTGAACAATCTGTTCTGGACAAAAGTTTTGAAGCATTTTCTCTCTCAAAAAAAAATCTACTCACAGTGGTATATTGTGCTTCTCTTATGTAGACTTATATTATTTTTCTTTCAAATTGGGATATTTTTATCAATATGATTAGGCTTATATTCCTTCTTCCTATCCTATTATGCTATATTTTTTCTTCAGGCCAAACATTTTTCTGAGAACACCGTATTAACACGAACCGAAGTGAAGAGAAAATAAGCAAGAAAAATGTTGAAATTCAGGGCCCAAATGTTATTTTTGCCATGTGTTATTGTTAGAAAACCAAAATTCCAACACAACTCTTGTTTTAGATTGGGTTTATAGTTTCAAGCAAGATTATTTTGTATTCGCATAAAACAAAATAGTCCTCAAATCACTGTTTAAAAATGGCTCTAAGAGACCTATACCATTCAATCAAAAGTTTACTCTCACCTTACCAAATAGTAGTCAAAATTGCTGGAAGCGGAATTTTACTTTTGAAGATCATAGATTGATCTTTAGGTGATTTTTGAAAAATGTAATCGATAACTTAAAACAATGATATTCTGTTTTGAACTTTGCTCACATCATGACTTGTAAAGAGGTGACTCCGAAGAGTGCCAGCACCGAGACTGATAGTCTATTGTACTGAGAAGCTCACATCATAGTGAATGTTGAACTCGGCAAAGGCAATAAAATGTAAAATTTAACTTACAATAAAATGAGAAATAAATTACAAAAAAAAAAGTACAAGATGATTTTTATTACCATTCAATTAGGCTTTTAAGAATATCAACTTAACTTATCAGGCAGAAGACACCTAATTAAATCTCAATAGCAACACAATAAGAAATGCATTGGTTGGACTAAGTAATAAGATGTTATTATATATAGACATATTTTTTGCAAAATATTGTACTCTATTATTGTAAATTGAAAGAGTTAGTAAAAAGGAATTGCTAAATAAAATTCTATTATTCAGAAAAAATACAAAAGAAATGGTATTTCATTTGAACTTGGTAATGTTTTGAGGATGAGCCTAATGACCTTAAAGAGAAGTGCTCCAAATAATACTAGTTTTTCAATAGCGTGAATCAGCCAGTCTGACCAGTAGTAAATCATTTCTCATTAAAATAAGGAAATTAGTTTATTCCACATTAAATTAAAAATATATTCTTATAGCCAATGCACTTCTGGGATAAATGATAACCAATATGAAGTTCATTAATTTGTCTTCTTATTGATAAAAAAAGAAAAACGTAAGTCAGAAGTCAAATAACTGGGATCAGAAATTAATTTAGTGAACTTATTCTGAGGAGTGATGCCTCAATATGAATTCATCTCAATTCTGTCTTATTTTGAACTAAACTTTGTTTGGTTAAGTCAAAAATTGTGGTCTGGTAGAACTAAACTGCATTTGTTCCAGAAATTGACCATACTTGTCAATTACTGAATTCTTAGGCACTTTTTAAATTTGAAGTTAGATATAGCAAGATGATTAAGTGTTTGGCAATTGTTTGAGGAAAATTAAATATCAAAATGAGGCTGTAACCAGTTTTTGACCACATGACCAAATAAATACAGAAACAATGAAATTTTGAGTACATAGTACTCCAATTTACAATAAACCTGTTAGTCCTGCATTGAAATTCTGAATCATATGCTAAGCCCAAATGAGTTCTATCTCAAAAAATAGAAAAGACCCATACAGCTGCATCTAATAGCTGGTTGTTATATTGTGAAAGAAAAGAAAATGAGAAAGAGTTAAAAAATAATCAAGGTAGGCTACCCCTTAAACCAAAAAAGAAAATATTTCAAAATGAAAGATAAGATAAAATACTTCACAAAATGGTGAAGGTGATGAAGTTGTGATAAACATAAAGGTAGCTGCAAAACAGAATCAAATATAATATAAAAGCATGTGCTGTAAATGTAATAGTTGCTTCAAAACATATATAATATACTTCAAAAAGACATGCTTTGCCATTTTGATCAAATGATTTTTGTTAGGGGACAAAAGATGTCAGTTTTGTTATGGAGCAACTGGTGGAATTTTCAATAAATGACTTCAATTTCAGTTACAATTGATGCCAAACAATTCTTTAATATTACTACAATTTACACATTAATAATAGTTTGTTATTGTTTTAAACAAGTTTAATATTAGAACTAACCATTATCATGTTTACATTTAATGTTACATGATTTGTTCTTTTACCAAGTTTTACAAACTATTGTGTAAAAACAGTTTGTCCAAGTTTTCTTTCATACTAATATGCTAGTTAAGTTTACAATATTTGCACAAATAATTTTACTGTAAAAAATAAAACCTGGCCAACTACTGGATGGGTAGTGAATTACTGGATGAGTGGTGGTCAGTTACTGGTCCAATTACTTCTAAATTTTGAGTTTAAAGTTCTACAACACTATCAAATATTTAAAATTATAAAACAGCACATTTTAATCCCTATCTTTACAAGCTAATAATTAAAAAAAATCTTGAATGGACAATTGGAAATTAGCTACAAGGTAATTTTTTCATGACTAATGAGCTTTGAATGGTCAATTACTGGCTGGTTGACACTAAAAATAATTTATTCAGATGAACTAATTAAAATCCATTATTGAAACATGTTTTGTTAACTGGAAAATTCAAAGCAATAAGATGTGTAGTCTCATTTTTCTATGGATATACAATCTCGAATATAAGCTTGCCACTCTTGGAATTTTCCTAGAACACAACAATCAAGTTAATTTATTCGAAAGACATCCAAGGAAAATGATTTAATCTGCTTGAAACAAGCTTTAACTTTACATAGTTCATAAACTTTTAATTAAAATTAACGACACTAAAAAAGTGCACTGGAAGCGTTTTTGTCTTCAAGCATCTAAGCTTTAAATAATCATTACAAATCGCAAATTATACTAGTACTGAAAAAAGCGACATTTATCTACAATGTTAATGAATCTTTCAACGACACGAACGATTTTACTCCTGTATGAAAAGTAAATCCATACGAATAATCGTACAGCTTTACTAGAATTTGTGAACACTTCATTTTCAAAAATTTGAAATAAACTTTACATTTCATAATGCATAACCATCTGAATAAGGTAACACAGTTTACTGTATTACATTTTACGAGGTGCATCTTGTTCACCTAGAGCAGAAAAAAAAATCGTGAGCAAATGTCAAATTAGAAAGCTTGGCATAATTTAAGCCCTTGTACTATATTGAAAAAATTCTTGAACTAGCCTTGAAAATAAGCCCACTTCATTTACTCTGTATTAAAGAGTAAGAAATAACAGTCATCTATATCATACGAGAATTTTGCTTCGAACGGGAATTTCAATAAATGTAAATTGTATTAATTTAGAATCCGAGAAAAGGGTTGTGTGATATTAGTTTAACGTCAGGTGAATTGTAGCCAGTAAAAAGCATGTTTTTATCATGAAATTTTCATGCACTTGAAAGTAATTGGTGCCATATAAGCTTGGACGACATGTTGATTTTAAATTTGTTTTTTAAATCTAATAAAATATTGACACTGACAGTGAACTGAATACAACGAATTTGCAATGAGTAAGCGGAATGAAAGCAAAGAAATCGAATGATTAGTTTTTCCGGGCACAGATATTGTTCTGTCAAAGAAAAAAGACAACGAAAAAGGAAAACAAAATTGAATTTAAATTAAATTATATTTTAGAAATGTATATAAAAAACAATTTTTTCGGCAACCCTAAAGCTATTAGAGGTTGCTATTTTCCATTTTAATCTCACCCCCGGCTGTAAACGACAAATACTAAATCGGAATGTTCTGGCAACAACTGTATTAAAATAAATAAAATACATACACAACAAGAGTTTTACAAATGTTTGTTAATATTATTATTTACGAGTTTCTAGTCCTTTTTCTCCAGTTCGAACTATAATTTTTATTTGCTTATTTTTTGAACTATTATTTAAGTGTGCAAGCCTCAGAGAGAAGAGAATGAAGTAATACATCTGGCAATCCCATGAAGGGTATAAATGCGAAACATCGGCGTCTTTGCGCCATTTCGCTTTTAGATTCCGACAGTATATCATCGATGTACATATTCGCTATTTTCGCTGTCGTTACCAAACTTCATTTTCCTATTTTTTGTAAGTATATTTCATCATACTGAAAAATTCTTCAACATTTCGTTTTTAAAAACAACTTTTCCATATTATTTTCTCAATGAATTAAATAATTTTAACGATGTACTAAGATTGCTTTTTAGTTTTAATATTATCGGATTCTTTGAAACATTTCATTAGTGTGCTTAAAATGTCGGTTCTGATTTTTTGATAATTTCTGCAATCCCAATTTAACTTTTCCAAAAGCTTTATTAATTTTTTCCTAATCGTCAAAATTGATTTAGAACATTCGATTTTAATCGATTATTTGTTCATAATAAAAGTACGAATCTAGTAAGTAGTAGTAGTAGTAGAACTTGCCAATTGTAACTTAATTATTTCCCTATGTTTCAATTGCATTAAAGTGTAAATTTTGTGTTCTTCCTTGTTAATTTACGTTATCGGAATGGTTGTATTTAAGGTAGTTTTCATGCGTATTCAAAATGGCGCCCTGACGGCGTCCAATATGGCGTCATGAAATGGTGCATTGCAGATGCTTTCAAATGTGGACCTTTTATTGCGTTCCATCTACTTGTATGGATCATTTGATTTGTGAGTCTGTTTCAGAACACGCTCTTATATTCTGAAAGGAATATAGCGCAATTCATATACTTCGCAGGTATCGTTTAGCTTTGCCGTTAGTAATACCAATTAAAGGAAAATTCGGTTTTTGTGTCATCTCGTTCAGATCTTTAAAAGAAAATTTTTTAAATTTATGGGTCGAAACTATTGCTTTGAATTCTTGGTGGAATTGCTTTTTCATGCGAGCTCTTACGCTTCCATTTTTTTTAATATTTTAGCTTTTAAGTGATTGTAATAATAATACTACTGAAGTACTACTACTTATATTTAGTAGATACTTAAAGGGTGTATGTATTATTAGAATAATTATTAACTAGAAATAACGAAAACAGACTAGAATATCAATTTTATTAATTGTTTGTATATTCTAACTGCTTTGAAATGACAAGATCTTGTAAATATTCGAAATTTTTCTTGTGTAAGTTTTAGTTAAGATATGTTGCCATGGTCCAAGTTGGGTGTAAAATAATCGGATTTTTTTTTAGTTTGTAACTTGCATTAGTAAATAAATTTACACTAACTTTTAATTCATGTTTCGTCCTTCTGACATGTAATATCTGTGAAAAATGTATATTTCTACTTTTTATAAATTTTGAATCAAAACTGTTGCATAGTTCCTTCAAGTGTTAATATTACGAGTGCTGTTAATCAGAAAAGTTAATACATTACTGTTTCCAGTATATGGAGTATTCTAATAAGTTACAACTGGCTGTTGCTATCTTTTATAATATGCAGTATTTGAACCAGTTCCCTCTGAGCTGGGTGTGGCCATGAGTGCCGAAAAATTTAAGCATTTGACAACTTCTGTGATTATTCTGTGGGGCATTTACTTAGTTATAAAAATAGGTTTATATAAATCTTGATACTCTTGTATGTACACCTTAAACTTGCAATACTGATATTTTCACCTGTACTCAAGATTGTTAATTGTTATCCAAGGTCATGTGTCTACTGTAATTTATTTGGAATGTAAACTCTAGAATATTACGTGGAGAAACCAACTTCTTTATTGCGCGTTCGAATTTATTGATCTTGTTGATAAGTTTCAATGTTGGTTATCTTGTCTTCAAATGCTTATTTATCTTGCAGGTTGCTAGTCATTGTCATCTGTGCTACCACCATGTCGCAACAATTTTGTTTAAAGTGGAACAACCACATGAACAACATGATGGACGTGTTCAAGAGTCTATTGTCAACAGAGTCAATGGTTGATGTAACACTTGCCTGTGATGGGCTGAGCTTAAAAGCGCACAAAATCGTACTCTCTGCTTGCAGTCCATTCTTCCAGTCTTTGTTTTTAGAAAATCCCTGCAAGCACCCTATTGTGATACTTAAAGACATGAAATACAGTGAACTCAAGGCTATTATTGAGTTTATGTATCATGGTGAAGTTAATGTTGCTCAGGACCAACTGTCAGCCCTGATGAAAACTGCAGAAACGTTACGTGTCAAAGGGCTGGCAGAAGTGACTAATGAGAAGAATTCTCAGTCTTCTAATCCATCGCAAGATGAACCTAGCCACAGATCTAGTACTCGGTTAGAAACGCCGCCACCTTCCAAACGTAGAAGAGGACGTGTTAGGAAACGTTCGTTAAGTGATTCTAACCGTAGTGACGATTCCAATGAGCCAAAAATTAAACAGCCTGTGTCCCCTGATATTGAGGAACTTTCAGGTGATCATACAATGGACGCTTCTAGTGGACAATTTTCAAATTTACAATCTCAGGTGCCTATGCAATCTACGCCATCCCATACTACAAACTCTTTTCACAAGTCTTCTGTGGTTTCTCAGGATCCTCAAATTGAGGAGCCAGCATCTGCAGATGAAAGTGAATTTGGGGTTGAGCCTGCTAAACTATTAGAACAAACTTTAACAACTGACGATGTAAGTATCTGTTTACCATCTCTAAATTATGAGTTTTTATTCGAGAATCGACTATTCATGTTATGTTTTGTTTTAGTTGTCCAATGCAAGGCGCAGTGGGCGATCTTCTCTTCCATCTGGTATGGAAATGCAGAGGAGGCCCAGGAGTAGCACAGATCATTCCTCTTTAGTCCCTACATCAATGCCATCTGAAGCCTTAGGTTCAAATCAACAGCCAGAAAGTCCGCCAGGTTAGTTGAATTTGTTGTTTTAACTTCTCTGCAGATATTTCATCGGAATGCTAAATTTTCTGGAACAAATTTGAATTTTGTTTCACATGCACTTGTCATTGAGCTCATCTTAAAAGAATTTTAATTACGTAATTTCCAACTGGCTTCCTTAAATTTAATATTGTGTATTTTAATATATATATATATTTTATGTTGTATATTTTAATATAAATATTATCTATTGAGTATTTTAATATTTAATATAAGGGTATTTGATTGACAATTGATGTCTTGGATAAAATATAAGATGCCAGTTGTATTTACTACCTGCCTATTGAGATGTTATACCTTAAAGATTATTTTTGGTATTGATACAATTAGTATTGAATTTATACTGGTATGATTTTTTCCAACTTGCGTCTTGTTATTCTTGCAGATATCAAACCAGAACTTTTAGAATTAGATCCACCTATGTCACCTGTTGCTGGCCCATCTCATAGTACTGATAATTCTATGATGATGTATATGGACCAGTCTAGTGTTTCTTCTCATCCGGGTAGTAGTTATCAAGACAATAGTACTGCCCTCGTTCCACAGGATTCCCA
Source organism: Metellina segmentata (assembly GCA_947359465.1). Taxonomy (NCBI): domain Eukaryota; kingdom Metazoa; phylum Arthropoda; class Arachnida; order Araneae; family Tetragnathidae; genus Metellina; species Metellina segmentata. The sequence goes on along the minus strand of OX375876.1, from coordinate 110,594,616 downwards.
ACCTCAAGGTAAATATAGTGGGCTGATTGCCATGGCATATTAATCAGATCTGATTAAGTACATGCAAATATTAAGCTCATAATAGCTGCATAACTATTTTGAGTTTCTTACCTTTGTTTAAAATTTACCATATGGGGTACATCTTGTGTTGGCCTTTGCTCTGTTACGGTGTCTATATTGTGTTGGCTTTTGCTCTGTTACGGTGTCTATATTTTGTTGGCTTTTGCTCTGTTAAGGTGTCTATATTGTGTTGGCTTTTGCTCTCTTGAGGTGTCTACATCTTGTTGGCTTTTGCTGTTGAGGTGTTTACTTTTGTATGCACTGTTAAGGTGTCTACTGACAAGTCTTAATGACCCGTCTAATATGTTAAGTTCTCTTTGCTATTCTAAGTGGGAACTTCAATGGCTGTCTCTTTTTATGTAAAATTTGAAGTAGTTTGCATTTACTTGGTCAATGGCTGATTGTCTTTGGATGAATTAAGGATAATGATTGTAATTCCTGAATTCATCTAAGTTGTCATTACTGAAATTTCACATCTTTGTGATATCAGTGTTTATGTAGCATCATTAGTCATGTATTTCACTCAAAAGCATAAGTTACTGGCTGGTTGGCTGATTTATTATCTTTAATGTTAAAATAGTTTTATCATGACTAATTATGCTGAGGTGAAGGTAAGTATTGAAGTGTAAATTGGGCATCTAATATTGTATTGAAATTTTTTGATATTGTGTATCTTGACTAATTGTTTGCTCGCGACATGAGCTTTTCAGTTAACGATTCGCTCGGCGATACTTTTTGTTTCTGCATTACGCGTCGTATCCGTACTTCATTGCTGCATTTTACCGCTTGTATTCGTGGACACACAACTGGAAGATACAGAGAAGACTTGTTTACATGGTGAGTTGGCTTCTTTTATTCTATTAATTTAAATGTATAATGTATAGTCATTGGTAAGGTGACTGATGTGTGGTATTTTATGCGTACGGTTAGGGGTATACAAAACTTGTTAGGATGTCTAACCTATTCTTTTAATTTTCAGATCAATGATGTAATTGTTATTTATTCATGACTTGTGTGTTATCTATTTGTGTATTATCTCCTTTGTAAAGCATACTTGTTGTGTGTTACGGAGAACCTGTTTTATATCGTGTTTGTAAATAAAAATATTTTTCTATCAATTTGTTTCTTTAATGTTTCAATGTACATTTCAACATGCAATTTTCCATTAAATGAAGTTTATAATGAATGTTACATTCTTGATGAGGGTTTAAATTTTAAAATGGAACAAAATTGCAGACATAAGCACATATTTTACATAGCAGTGGGAAGAAGTATGAATATTTTGGTGCTTGTATGTTGGACAAAATATGTACAAATTAGTTGATGAAATCCTTGAGGCTGATGTATTGAAATTTAATATTAATGTAGAGCTCCAATTTTGTGAAGATTTGATTGCATTTAATATTGGGTTGAGTTGGTATTACTTATAGATAAATAGTTAACAATAATGGTACCATTAATTGACAAACTATAGATTTCACTGACAATGCCAATACATTTTGATGCCATTTGATTTGATGAATATAACGACCATAGCTTATGAATCCCCTGGTTGGTAAACTGCATTAATCTGAATTTGAGGCACATGAAAATGTTTCCTGGAAACTTGCATGTGCAATAGCAATTTTAATTTTCCTATGCATTTATTGTTTAGAATTAAAATTGTCTTAGTGTTTAAAAAAAATCCGATGTACTATTTTCCATATATTCTACATTTGTAACATTGGTGTTTAAGTCTTGAAAGCAATGCAAACACAGCCTTGAAGGTAATGAAAGCTTGTTATTTCTGTAAACTACGATCAAATACACAAGTACAGGAATGAATAACAATGGCTTGACAAATATAAATACATTTCGTTGAAATTCATTTGTTGTACGATCACAGAGTGCTAAAAATTACCTACAATCGTTGGTTAGGTTTATTTTTGATTCTTTTGAGGTACTTCAAAAATAAGCTAATTTAATGAAGTATCTTATTTGCAGGTACTTTTATCCAAAATATGAAAAAACCTTAAATATTAAGAAACGGTCGGTTGTGGAATTGACCTACAATTACACCCGCCTGTTGAAAATTGCTTCCAGAAAATTCTGATTGAAATTGGCAATTGTGCATAAATTTGTATTCAAGATATGAGAAATTTAAAAGAAAAATTATCTTGTTCTATGTGACTTTATACGCAAGTATTCAAATGCATGGGGAGATTACTTTTTGAGAGAATCCATCATAACATACTTAAAAGCACGCGAGTACTTCAGTATTCATACACTCGCATTGCCAGAGATAATAGCATTGAGTCTATGCAGAGGCACGAACTTCATTATAAAGTCTTAATTGGGAATGTGACAATGATTAACAAACATTTAATTTGTGTCCGCTTTAAACAAATAGCTCAATTATACATACAGGACCAGTATCGTGTAGCTGGTTTTGGTTAATTTTTGCACTCTTAAAAAAGCATGATGTGGAAGTTAGGAGAGGGGTGCCAGCTCACCAGGGCCGATCCTAACAGGCGGGCGGCCAAAACAAGGGGCGGCCGCATATAGTTCTATCAATCAAGCAAAATTTTTTTAAACTTATAATAAGTCGAATAAATATGCTGACTTCTAAATAGTTATTGAAAAATCAAAATAAGTCCCGATAGCATAGCATAGTTTAAGAAAGATAAAATGTTGGTGCACAGTTTGTTGGTCCATAGTCTATTAATGTCTACTCTTTACACACATTTTTCCTTTGATAGCAAAATTCGTGGTAGAGCCGGCAATATGGCATAGAAAAGGATATCAAATTTTAAATTTTTATCTAAAAAAATAACCAAGGGGCATATTTTTGTGGTGCGAAATAAAGGCTAGTCTGGAAAAAAAATTTTGCTATTGACGCGGAACAACAAAATGTTTACAATCGAGAGAAAAAAGCGATGGCATGCCATCATTGAAAGAATAATTGCTGTAGTACAATTTTTAGCAAGTCAAAATTTGGCATTCAGAGGAACTAGTACGAAGTTGTATCATAGAGATAATGGTAATTTTTTAAAGGAAGTGGAGATGTTGGACAAATTTGATCCAGTTATTTCAGAACAACTTAATAATGTCAGTCAATACAAAGATAACAAAACACGTATTCCACACTACTTAGGGCAACATTTTCAAAATTAAATAATTAATTTTTAGCCGAATCTATTCGTAATGAGATAACACGCAATGTCAAAAAAGCCAAATATTACACTGTAATTCTCGACTCTACACCAGATATTAGCCACACAGAACAAATAACGTTTGTAATTAGATGTATGAACACTACTGGTAAAATAGATATTTTAGAATTTTTTCTATTTTTTTCTTCCAGTAACTAATAAAACTAGAAAAGGTCTGCAATTTTCTATTAGAGAAGCTCTTACCTAGTCTGCAGCTCGAAGTTAAAGATATACGGGGTAAGGGTTACAACAATGGATCGAACATGAAGGGGGAAAATATAGGGCTTCAGAAACGGATTCACAATATCAATCATAGAGCATTATACGTGCCGTGTGCGGCTCATACATTAAATCTCGTCGTTAATGACGCTACCAGCTCCAGTGGTGAAATTTCTGGGTTTTTGATATGGTACAAGAGGTATATAATTACTTTTTTACGTCCCATATTGATGGGATTTACTAAAAAAACACGTGAAAAGTCTAACTTTAAAACCGTTGGAACTAGGTGGGAAAGTTGTATCAATGCTATTAGACCTCTAAAACACGACCTAAAAAACATTATTACCGCATTAAATGCCTTAATTGAAGATACCACCAGAGACACGAAAACAAAAATGGGTGCTAAATCAATAATTAAAAATCTTGAAACATTAAAATTTTTGTGTTAAATTTTAATTTGTCATGATTTATTATCAAGAATTGACGTATTTAGTAAAATGCTTAAAAATCCTAATTAAATATCGCGGAATGCATCGAAGGTTTAAATAATCTTAAAAATATTTAGTTTCCCAAAGATCTGACGATAGTTTTAAAATATTTGGCGATTCAGCAACAACACTTACTAGAGATTTAGGTATTGATCCCGAATTTCCTATCTCGAAGCTCAGGAAGAAGGTCCGTTTATTTGATTACGAGTGCAGTGATGAACCAGTTTCAAATCTCTTTCAGCAATTCAAGACTGCTTTCTATTTTGCAATTCTTGATCACGCGATCTCTTCGGTAAATGAAAGATTTACCTTATCATCTGAGTGCCATTCAATATTCTGCTTTCTGTATGAGTTTCACAACATTTCTAATGATGATCTCATGAAAGCCTGCATGAACTTGGATATTAAGTTACAGGTACACGAGGAAGGAAGTATTGTGAAAGATATAGACGGTATATAACTCTTTAATGAAATAATTTCATTAAAGAGTAAAATGTAATCCAGGTAAAAAACAGACAATTGAGATATTAGAAATTATAGTCAAAAATTATCTCATTCCCTGTTTTCCAAATTTTGCTCTAGCAATAAGAATTTTTTTAACCTTACCTGTTTCTGTGGCTTCAGGTGAAAGAAGTTTCAGTAAATTAAAAATTATTAAAAATTACTTGAGAAAGAATATGACACAAGAAAGGCTTTCAGATTAGGCCATCATCTCTATTTAATCCGAAATCTCTGAAAAAATTGATTTCACTTAAATTATTGACAAATTTGCTTCTCAGAAAGCCAGAAAAGTTATTTTATAGTTAATTATTAGGTAGTCTTTGTAGAAGGACTTATTTATATACTTTTCGTCTCACGAGTTTTAATGCTTTAGTACTTTTTTTTTATTAGATTGTATTTTCTGAGTAAATACTGTTGTTTTGCATTTCTAATTATAAAATGTCTATTTTTATTTCAAAGGTAATATTTTTGTTTGTTTGTTATTTTTAAAAGTATTTTGTCGCATTATAACATATTAGCTGGCCAAAAAATAAAGTTTTGCATTTCAAATTTTATTTGCATTTATATTAATGTTTTACTTTTTACTCTTATACAGGTAGATGAATTTATAACGTCAACGTTAAGTATTAGTCAAAATATGAAAAATTCTCTGGGGAGGGGGGCGGCACATTAGGTCTTTGCACGCGGTCGGCCGACACCCTAGGATTGGCCCTGCAACTCACAGGTGTTCACATGGTCATCTGACCGTGATTCAATTGAGGTATTGAATCATTCAAATTGAATTGATTCGAGATTGTCGCCAATAGTCTGTTTCAATGCAAGGAAAATGTAACTATCTACCCTATCGTATCAGGGTTCCCACTGGACTCCTTGCGAAGCAAACCAAATAGGTATGCGTAGCAAACAGGTGGTTGGCAAACGTAACCCCACAAAGTACAGCGCGGGCAACGCAGTGGCTAGTACCCAATAAAAGCAGATGTGATAGTCAAGCAAAGTAGTCTAAAAGTTTTAAAATTAAGAATGGTAGAAAACAAATTTTTGATAGGTTCTACAGCAACACAATAAATAAACATTTAAGAAGGAGGTTATTTTGGATGTGAATAAAAAAACTACATACCCACAACCTCTCCCTCTCCTTTATCGTTAACATAGTCATGCAATATTTTGTCAGATTTCAACTTGATATACATGGATGAACAAATCAATTTTGAAAAGAAACAAAACTATCCTTTTAAATAACTTGTAACTGTATATGTTTCAATAAAAATGCATAATTTATGTTTCTATAAACCTTTTGTATTAGACGTGAAAATGACTTCTCAGGTGTAATGTGAATGAATTATCCCACTTAATCGATTTTTTCCTTCATTGAGGATATCTAGATTTCATTTAAAACCAGAATGTGTTTTGACATGCATTATTTTTCATAATTTCATACGAAACAGAATTTCTTTCAGAAATAGTTAATTTACGTAGGGATTGGTAGGACAAAAAATATCCAGGAATTATGTGATGAAAAATGGTTTAAGTGTTGGCCACTGGATGGGAAGGTTCCGGGGTCAGGGCATGGATGTAAATTGTGCTGTCCTTTGTTAGGGGCAATGATGGTCCTCCCACACGGCTTTGTAATGGTCAATGATTAAGTTCATATATGCACCCGCCATTGGGGGAAAAAATAGTGAAGTGCGTTGATATCTTTATTTACAAAGCTATTACTGTCACAGGATTGAAAACTTTTTATCTTCTTGAGACGGTTTACCCAAGAAAGTTGGGTAAAAAAATTATGAAATTAACATGGTATGTTCTTCATTGTGTTCCCTGAACAATTTTGAAGATTTTTTTCCAATGCTGCTATTAGGGTTTATTAAGTGTCAAAATTGAAAGCAAAAGACAAGTTTTTAGTCTTCAATCGTGATTTTTTTTAGAGTACCTCAATTTTTGTAGCTCGTAGTTTTTTTTAATTTTTAATTTCAATTTGGTTTCTTTTGATATTTTTTGGAAAATTTGGGACATTTTCTTTACTGTTTTGTTAAAACTGTCATATCTATATCTTATGACTATTAGTTTTTAAATTTGAAAACTTCGCAGTATACCTTAAAATGTACTCATTCTTACGGTACAATTATTTTAAAAATGTTTTAATAAATAAATTCGATGCAATCAAAAGTTGGTCCTTCAAATTTGGTAATTTTTAGATTGCAGAATGATAGCATTCATTCTTATTCACGGAAATTAAGGTTACATTTTTGACTAACTGGTTTGCCAGATGTCCTTGAAACTCGCTGTGACGTCATCCTCGTTTTCTTCACTCGATTCTCTAACGGTCTGCTGATTAAGTAAAGATCAGAATATTACGAGATTAACATGTTTTTATTCAAAATTGTGTGTACTGGGAACAAGATGGAGATAGTTTTTTACTGTTGCAGCTATTAGTTTAAGGTGCATTAAGTGTTAAAAGTTTAAAAAAGCGATATCACTTGCAATGAGAGGTAGCAATCACCGGGTGTTAACGTGCAGGTGCGGAGCCCTCACTATGACGCCATGGACCGGGAAAGTCAAATCAGGATTATTAAGATAGTTTCGCCGTCACAGGAGATTGACTCTGCCAAAGGAGTGTTGGTATGTGTAGTAAACGAAATTGGACTGCATAGCAATCCCCGGGGGTAGGAGAGCAGAGTGCGGAGCCTCCTAGTCTAAAATAAATATTAATTGCTCTTTTTGTGAAACTTTCTAGAGAAGCTAATTTTTTTAGACATTTAACCTGCATAATATTTAAAATTGAGATGCAGTGAACAAAAATATTTAAACAGACTACAAACTGTGTTTAATAATCAATGTTAATTTTAAATACAGTGACAAGTAGTGCATACATCCAAGATATACATTTTAAACATTAACTCTTTTTATGAGCTTTAAGATGTCTATGGAAATTGCCTTGTTGTCGAAAACTCTTGCAACAAAGTTTACAAAAATATGGCTTTTCACCAGTATGAACACGGAAATGAACTTTTAAATCATAGATTCGAGTAAAACTTCTTTTGCATATATCACATGTGTAGGGCTTTTGATGTTGGGCGAGCATATGCTCCTTCAGCAGCTCCTTGTTTTGAAATGCTTCTTCACACATATAACATCTATGTAAAGGATGGCCTGGTAGTCCTTGCAAATGCTTTTGCAAATGTCTTTGATAATTGCTTTTATGGCTGAATGCAGTCAAACAAATATTGCAGACATGAGACTTGACTGCAGAGTGTGTGTGAAGGTGCTGCTGTAAATCATATAGTCGGCTGCAAGTTTTCCCACACATGTGGCATGAATATGGTTTCTCACCTGTATGCGTACGCATGTGGACTGTAAGATGAAATCTAGACTCTAATGATAAATTACATATTGTGCATAAGTATTGATGCTGCCTACTACTAGACTTGTGTGCCACTTCAGTGCTTGAAGATCCCATAAAAGATGCATTCAAGATATCGCTCTGATCGACTTCATTCACATTTTTAAAATCCTTTTCCTTAACAGAAGTCTTGGCATAGTATAGAGTTCTTATGGTAGTACCTGCAACAAAAAAGATATAAAAATAAATTTAGCACATTAAAATAACAAAAAAATTTTAATATGTAATTTTCTGATTATATTAACAAGTAAGAGTATAAAATAAGATATTTCTTACAATAAATGAGTGCTATTAAAAAGGTTAGAATTTCAGAAATTGTAAAATTCTAAATTGTTTAACATCTTATTTAAAAATATTAAGGATACTCATAAGATACAATGGACATAATTTAGCTGTCCTATTATCTCCTATTTTCTAATTTTTAACGAGATTTCCTTAGTATAAGATACAATGGACATAATTTAGCTGTCCTATTATCTCCTATTTTCTAATTTTTAACGAGATTTCCTTAGTATAAATATGCTTAAATCCAATGCTGACTGTATGATTATGGTAATTGTTACATAGAAGAGTTAAAATTAATTTTTTACAATGTTTTTAAAAATACCTTTAACACCATAGTCTTATTAATATAATTGTTGAGATTTAATGGGGTGAATATTGTTAATACAGAGAATATTCACTTTTAAAATTTATTAAAGTAGAAAAATCAATTAAACTTGGTGCGACTTGGAATTGTTCAAGATATTTACTGTAGTTTTTACCATGAAGGATTTTCAATGCAAACAAACCTGAGAGTCTGCAAAGATTTTACTTCTGTTGTTCAAATGCTAAAATATAAATCATATCAGGGTTACCCTAAAATGTAGTTTATTGCTGTTTCTGCAACATTTGGAGTTTTCTTGAATTGGAGTTCAACTATCATACATCAATTTGGAATGAATTCTTTTTAATTTGTATTGGCAAAGTGCTGAAATCACATTTGGAAAACAAATCAAGCTAAGAATGTATACAGGAAATGCATATGGTGGTTTGGGTGTTTTATTATACTAGGACCATATTTCGCAAAGCTGTGGCAAACATCAAATAAGTTTTTTAAAGAATAAGATTCTTGGATAATTTTTTCATCTCTTTAAGCTTTAAGATAGTATTGAAAGAAAAGTATGAGAGTGTCATGGGTATTTAATTCATTGAATGACATGGTGGAGCGATCTACCATTTTAGCGTCTGACAGAAAAATGGCAGACTAATATTCTAATAATCAACTAATGGTATTGTGTCAATATCTAAAAAGGAAATTCTGGAAAGGTATATATATATATTTATAAATCGTTAAATATTCTTTATAAGACCATACATGTGACCTATCAATTCAGACTACAGACAGTTGCAGGTCACACAAAACAACCTAAAATATTTTGTCAGTATAATACATATGAATGCACTTTCTAAAGCTTGAGATCTGTTATATCATGAATACTTGAAAATGCCTTGAAAGATATTTAACCAAGTTCCCCTATAAAATAAATACATTTTTTGTTATATGTGTCACCAAAGAAATAAAAATAAGCATATTGAAAATAAAACTGTTTGGAATAAATAATTTTGTGTTGCCTTTTGGCATTTACAATACGATTTGCTTTGGTAAATGGAAACTATATTTAACTCTTCAAATATTATTAGTAATTTTGAGACATGGTTTTGCAACTTTGCAAGACAAAAAAAGATTTAAAACTCGCAAATTCTGAAAGCATGACTTCCATAATAGTTTATTAGCATCAATTTGCAATTGATAGTAAAAAAACTGTTAATTGCAATAAATGCAAACAAAATTCAACATCTATAATTAATATAAATGTTTACCATGAACAATAAAGGTATTTAATCGATGGGATTAAGCCAAAGGTTCTAAAACTATTTAATAAAAGAAGCATTAACAGTTTAATCCATAACATAAGAAATCTTAGGAGCAATGACTGCTCCTGGGGAAATAATGGGCATTCAGGAGCAAAGTGGGCAATAAGATGCTAAAGAAAAGGTTGCAGAAAAGCAAATACCTACACTTTATCCTGAATTTTGCACTGAAGCGAGGAAATTTATAATTGCATTTTTGTCATTCTATTTAGTAAAACATTGATTTAGTGCAGTGTAACAAATCTTTTATTTCAAATCAGGAACTAATTGCAAATAGTTGACAGTGGAGATTTAAGAATGCAGCCAATGAAAATGTTTGTTTACTTTCACTGTAGCTTTCTGAAATTCTAGTTACACTCAGCTATATCAATGTTTTGAGTGAAACTAAAAATTATAGGCATAACTACTCTTGCAATTAATTATTATCTGAGATAGTTTTCCAGAGGGCCACCTAAAAAAATGTCTGGGTAACTATGGTTTAACCCTTTCCAAATAGCGACTTTTCAATGAATGGTGATCACTATATGTTGAGAAATATATATATAGCAATTCTCACTGAGATGAAAAAGGTGCATAAAGTGTAGCTGAACTCAGCTGATAGCCATCTCCAAATAGAAAATTTAAATTTCTATCGATTTATGAACATTATAAACTGGTTAATTGTCTTGGCTAAAAAAAAAAAAAAACTCTTTGCTCATCTTTAATGAGTTTAGCTTCATGGACAAGTTAACTTCAGGCTTAGACAAGTCAGGCTTACCAAATGTACCATTTTGAATAAGGTAGCACTGTTTTGTCACATTTATTGGCCATCCTGTTGTTTTAATAAAAAAATGTTAATTTGGTCCCCTTTTTAATAAAAATTATGCATTTCTGAAGTTTAATGGCTCATACCACAACTTTGTTTTTAGTAATACCATAAAATTATACATCAATGGAAAGATAATTGAATCCAGAATGTAATTCGATAAAGTTCAATTACCTGTATTCTATCAAAAGTTTTCGCCAAATAACCACAAAAGCACAGCTTGCTTAGGTTGATATGAAGTAGCTTTCCTTAATTGGAATGTAGCTAAAGAAAACGAGTATTTAGAGAGCCAATCAAGTGTCATCTTGTTTTGGCAATGAGCCAATCAGGTCACAGTTATATTCAGATTTTGATGTATTTGAGCAGAGAGGAAGATATTTGTCAGTGTGCAATCATTTCTAAATAAAGGAGATATGAGAATCGGTTACTAATAAAACCAGACTGGTAAAGGTGCACAATAGAAGGTAATGATATAAGAATTAAGAGTATCTGTATTAAGAGTATTAAGGAATCTGGTTTTAATGCTAGAATTCTATGAAAAAAAAAAGAAGACATTTTTATCTCTAAAATAAAGGTTAAAAAAATTAAACTGGGCTAAAACCCATATTAAATGGACAATGGAACAGTGTTACCAAAATCTCCCTGTTTAGTAGTGATGGCATTAAGTACAAAAGTAAAAGATCTGCATCCTGATTGTATTACATTATCCATGAAATGGTTAGTTAGTGTTATGATCTCGGGTTATATGACATCAAAAGGTGTGGGCGAAATTTGTGATTAATGGGAATTTAAATGCCCCAATATACATAAATGAAGTACTTGAGCCTAAACTGAAGCCTTCCAAACATGATCTTTTCCAATATACTGAAGCATTTACATTTTAACAGGATTCAGCTCCATGTCATGTTGCTACTGTGTGCAAAAAATGGTTCCAAGGTAATCATATTCCACTGCTAGAATGGCCTGGGACTAGCCAGGACCTTAACCTAATAGAAAATCTATGGAGCCGACTAAAGAAACTTGAGTCGGAGCAACCCAGCAATAAAAGCCAATTAATAGAAGCAATAATTGAACTTTGGTTTCACATTATAACAGCTGCAGAACTTTAAAAAAAAATGGTTCAATCCATGGGAAGGCATTTTAAGGTATTAATACTAGTACCAACAAGGTATTTATGTATGTTGAGAATTTTTGAAACATCTTTTCTTATGTTTCGCTTTTCTTCTTTATAACTGCTGTTCTAATAAAAATTTGTTTATAAAAACTATAGCATTACATTCTTGATTTAATTATCTTTCCATTCATACATTATTTTATATTACCCCCAAAAAAATGTGATATGAGCCATCAAACCTCAGAAATACACTTTTCCCAAAGGTTTCCACAATTTTTGCCATTACTGTACTTGAATAGTGATCAATTACAAAATTATTAATAACCTATAATCGTACATCAACCAGAGAGTTGAATTATTCGACACTATGTATCAATAACTGCAGGGATTCATTTAGAGAAAATATGAAATACATGTTGTCCAGTCATGCCATCTGTTCCACGGTAGCACTAGTTTTCGTTTTGTCTGTATGCCACCTGATGGCTTTGTTATTCAATGCTGGCAATTTACATTTCATTTTTTTCAAAATTTTAAGTAATACTTTACATTTTTAACTGTATTTTACAATTATAAAAAGGCAAAACTGCAGTTTAATAACAATCTACAGAAAGAATTTATCATCTTACTTTGCCATGAATACATAATATTACAAAACCATTTTTGTCTTAAGTAAATATGGCCAGCCTATTCTATATTAGTTTCACAATCTAATTAATTTTGCTTCATATATGTTGCACTGAAAGGAACAAATCTTATATTGAGGGGATGGCAGCAGAATGAACAATGGGAATATGTCTTTTGGAAGCTGAATGGTATTTTGCAAAAGTAAGGGGAGTACAACAGAGAACTAAGATTTGTTTTTTTTTAAATTTATTTTGCATATCTAGTATGGGGAAGGCCCAGACAACACCTTGATAGACACACACTGAAAGTATGCATTAATTAATTCAAGGGAAAGTTGTCTGCTTTTTGCATTTAGAACTCATTAACAGATGGAAGAGTGTAATCCAGATGAACAACATTTGAAATAATGAATCAGGGGATCTGTTGTGAAGAAAAAGGAGAAAAGATGCTTATTCCAAAAGTTATTGATTCAATAAAATGATGACCACTTTTTCAATAAAATTTTTTTTTGACTGGCATTGTTTCGTTCTTTTTTTGTAAAATCAGGATCATTAAAGATAGGCTAAACATTTCAACGTCTTTGAAATCTGCGGAAAATTTTACACCAGATAGATATCTTATACATTTGATTTTCTTTTAATAAGTAATTTTTCAATTAAATATTGATATTTTCGCAAGAGATTATGACGTCATGCTGATTGGATTTCTTCTTAATTCGAAACTGGCCACATTTGGTAATGCTGTGATCCAACAGGCTATGAATTCCCATTTGGATCGGTAAGCATACCAACACCACGGGCGACACCGTGATGGCTGTTATCCAATAGGCTATGAATTCCCATTTGGTTTGCACTCGTTTTAAATATAGAATTATTAGTTTGTTTTTTCCCTTGAACCAACATTTTCGACCTTTTTGGAACTGTCACGGACAACACCGTGCTGGCCACACAGTGGCTAGTAGCTATTATTTTTAATTTCACTAAAATATTTATATAGCTGAGTGTATTTTTAGGATTTCAAAATGCTAGTTTGAATATACAACTTGGGAGATGAAATTTTGAACTATTTATTAAAATGAAATAAATAAATAGTACATGAGCAAACTAGATTGCTCACTGTTTTTAGTAATTATTATCAATCAAACCAGTAAAGTTAAAAATAATCACTACTGAGAAAATAATCGAAAATTAATACAGGGTAAAACTTGGTTGTTACGTAATGTCTGGTTTATAAGACGTAACATAATGATGTCTGGTTTGTAGGATGTTTTTGATCTAGACAGATAAGATGTAACTTGCATTTGACCATGTATAATTATTGTAACAATGCATCATTGTAATGATTGTATTTGTATGGTCAAGTGTTTTCTTAAAATATTTTTAGGAGACACATTTTTAAGTCTCCTTATTACCCATTCCTGGTTTTTTATGTCCCCTTGTTTCCCTGGAGCCGGCATTGCCTTTAAAAAAGCATTCTTTCAGTGTCCACAGGGGGCTTTAGCGCCCACATTAGAAAACTGTTTCAGATCGAGTAAGATCTTGCAAAAAATAAATCATAAATAAGGCAAAGGGGCATTAAAATCTACATTACTTACTTGAGGTTTAACTGTAGAAGTTGATTTTAAAAGTATAAACTTCTGCAGGTGTTATCTTGATCTGGTTTTGAATATTCCAATACATTTCAGATCAAAATTTACCATTTTTGGAGCATTTTCTATGTGAAATTTCATTTTCTTTCAAATGCTTTAACTCTACTGGCACTGTGGAAACCCTGTGTAAAGTTAAAATAATATCAAACATTAGTACCATTTGAGTTTTTGACATTTTTATATAAAATCTTCAATTTAATATACCAATTCACTTATTATAAGTATTTTATATAGTATGTTTATATTTTGTAAAGCACTAATATAGCATGTTTTTGTAGTTGGGATGATCATTTATTTGACCAAGAAATATTTTTAGCATAACATCTAAAAAAAAATAGAATATTGCATGTTTGAGCAATCACATTTCCATGTATGGGATTGGAGACATACTAAAGAAACATAACAGAACAGGAGAGGCTCTCATAACTTATTGTTGAATAAAATAGCTGCTCTGTTAAACAATGACAGTTATTTCTAACTTTATTCTCCTATCTGACCCATAAACAACAAATGATTCTGTAAAATGTTACAAATCCGAAACCCCATCTGGACTTAAAAATGATTTGGGATGTATTTTTATTCAGTTTCCAAGTTTTTAACTGAAGTCTTGCATGTGTGAGAGGCCAGTTATAGCAAATAAATTATGCTGCCCAAATGGCAAACCATTTCTTGATATAATGGGCCAAGTACCTTGGGCAGTAGAGTAGCCAATATTTCACTTCATGAGGAGAAAAATAAATATTTATTCATAGAAAAATTGTCAAAATGCACTGTAATCCATTTTTCTAAATTTGGAATTCATAACAAATTTTCACAAGAATATATTACAAAATGAATGAATATTTAAAAATATATATGCACATTTAAAAAATATAAATATGTAGTTTTCTAAACAAAAATTATTTTATTTTCCTGATTTTGCACTTAGTTCAGTTGTTAATTTAAACAGTAATATGACTTTACCTACTTCAAGATTAATGTACCAAAAAAATATTTCACTCAAGATGAATAATTATAAAACACGATAATCTAATGCACTCTATAACAAAAAATCAACGCACCAAGGAGTTGTTTGATTGCAATACAAATTGGTGGATGTGAAGAACATACATAGAAAAACAAACAAAATTTCAGAAAATTGAATGATTTATTTCAGAATTAGACCGTTACAAAGGTAGCAATACAATAAGGCATCGGTCCACTTCTGGCCTGGATGCAAGTTGTCACCCAGTGTTGCAAAATATTTTAGCAATGTTTGATGCAGATGTCTTTTAGAAATGAATTTGTTTTCCTTCACAGGATTTTCAAAACAACGTAGCAACTAAATATTTAATATTAAGTGGTATATGAACTTTAGATCACTAGGATTTTCACACCACATATTTTGAGTTTCTATTTCACTGCATTTGAATTCATAGGCAAGAAAAGAACGAGACAAAACGAAGACACTTTCAATTGCTATTTTTGAAATAAATAAAGGGTTTAATTTGTTAGCATATAGGACATTATATAGCGCTTCTTTCAAATGGAAATGTGATACATAAAACCCTTTTTTCTGAAATATTCTCTTTTAAGCAATGCAGGTGCTATCTTCCTCATAATACAAGAAATGTAATTTGACTTTTAAGAGACTGAAATGATTTTTCACACAAAACATTTGAGCAGTTTTACTAAAATTTGAACGACGATGGGCATTTAAGCAGATTTTGGTACAAACTATTTGTAACATAAATCACAAATATGTCTTTTTTTTCCTAGAGTGGGTGAGTGTTTAGTCAGATAAGTTTTCACTGCTAACTTTCTGCTAAAGTTCACATTCGTAAATCTTTCTTGTCTGCATTTTTTAATAATTTATGAGTGATCCTACAGTGAAGAGCACGATGACTTTTCCGTTTTAAATGTTTTTCACACAAGTCACAAAGTGCTTTTTACTGTGCAGAAGAACTGCCTTGCAGAGAGAAACGCTTTTCACAAATCTCAAAAGTAAAAGGTTTCTCCGGCGAGTCACACAATGTCTAGTTAAATGGCTTTTATATGGGAACTTTCGGGTGCAAACCAGGCATTCGTCTTCTTTGGAGTAACTACGATATTACTACCGTTGTTTTCAAAACCACGTGTATGTTTATTCATAACTGACGACTGAATTCTTTAACGAACCAAAAATTCAATATGTCCGGGAAACATTTTACATCTGTCTTGCAATTCATGTTAAGTGTAGCATTTTGAGCAAGACTCGGACTTAATTAAAAGTCAGCAATTAATTTGCGTAGAATTATAACAAACTATACAAAGAAAGTTGCAGTAAGTAAACATAAAGAAACGTTTCATTTGGAAAAAAAAAAAAAAAAAACCCGATTTAAAAGGTAATTTTTAAAAAACTACAAGAAGCACCAAAACCTTTTTATGCATTATAATAAATCACTTAATATTTTTATAATGGATGCTACAGTAAAGACTTGCACTCTTCAGTTTAGAATTACATCACACTACTTACTATAAGCAGTAATAGAACATCTCCAATCTACTAAAATCGTCTGCTTAATTTTCTATCAAAATCGGAAATAAATTTATTATCTGTTTTGTTATGTGTCAACTGTTACTGTGTTGTAATATCCTCTGTTTCGTCTGCTGTCAATCACCCTCACTGTTTTAAAAAATTTTACATTTTAAATATTCCAATGCGGTTTTTATAATCTAAAGGTTCGTAATTTTTCCCCTTCTCGCATGAATGACACATTCGTGCTGATTGTCATTGATTAGCAAATTACACTGGATTTGTTGCTTTGTTTAACAACAATGTTTAAAAATGTTTGAGCTGAATGCATAAATATCAAACTGACATTTTTCATTGTTATGGTCCATTTTAATGGTCCAGAGAAACAATGAAGATCTATAGTTTTCGTCAAGAACCAATGTCGAAAGTTTTATTTTGAAGCATTGGAGCGAAACGTGTGCGTGGCATTTTGAAAAAACTGTTTTTAACATCAAATTCGTTTTGTTCCCACTCAACCATACTAGTCGCAGTTTTTCTGTATTCCAATCCAAGTTTCCAAGAGTTTGATGTTTTTGTTTAAGCAAGATGTAATAGTTTTCTGGATGGGACATGAAATGCTGTGCTATTGAATTGTCTTTATTCAAAATACTTTAAACATGTACTAAAAAAGAGCATCAGATGTAGTTACTTATTTAAGGGATTTCTATCAAAATGGATGATTTATGAGCTTATTTAATTTTAATCTTCTCTTAAAAACAATTCAGTTGTTTTGATTGAGTACACATATAATCAGATTCGTGTGCTTGATCTCATGAATCCACTAACAAATTATATTCAAGTACATTCAATGATAGTTTTATCCCGAGACAGAAAAGAGTAATACACCCACAGTTGTTTCAAGAATTAAACTTAGGAGCCTCCTACAGCTCTTGAATTGTGTTGAAAAAATCGCCCAGAATCGTTAGTACTGTTTACGAAAAAAGTCTAAACTTCGCCTAGTTTTTTAGCCATGTTAAAATATCAGATACGAAACATGCTAATTATTTTGTTATTCAAGAGCATTTGTTGGTAAATTTAGAACACTTTGAATTTTGCTTTCTTGCAATTTTCCACAGTATATTATATAACTTATATTTTGTTCAATGTGCTTCAAAATATCTTCTTCATGTCATGTTTCTTACTGTGGAAACAATACAACAGAAACCAAAATGACAATGAAATTTTTAAGAAACCGCTTTCAAGGGAAGAAACAATTTTAAATTTTGGAGAGACTCTGAAACTTGCGAACTAAAACACCACCGTGTATAAGGGGCTGATGCACGTCATATCTGTCATTGCTCAAATGTCCTCACGTTGGCCTGGTGTGGAAGTTTGAAGAGTGGGGTGCCAGCACAGGTGTTGCCTCATTATCTGACCGTGATTTTGAATTACGTGGTACTGTCCTCAGGTTTTTCCTTCGGGATTGATTCTGGACCGTCTTCAATAGCCTGTTGTGTAGCTCTAGTACGACATAAATTGAATTCTCCCCTTCACCTTAAATTTATTTGATTTGTTTCCGAAAACACTAGGCCTTTAAGAAAATAGGATAAATTTAGTAGCCTTTTCTTAGTATTATTTCTTATTTGACAGTGTTTTTAAAAAGGTAGTAATAAAAACTTGACTACTTGGGTAATCAGTTGGGTCACTGCACGTCCCTGTGGCTGCCCCCTAATTTAGATCCTGGGTACATCCTTGTAGTATAACATGAATATTAGCATTGAAGTTAGTGTTTTGAATCCTCAAAGAACTAGTGATTCCAACATTCAGGCCTGGAGTGCGACTATTCTTTTATGCACGGCCTCATCTAACTCCCTTCCCCATAAAAGAAGTCTGTGTAAACCACTGTGTGGCTCCATTAACTCAAAATTCTGTTTCTTGGTATGTTTTCTGAAACACTATGGAGGCCATTATGGTGTAATGGGTGTGCCCATTACACTAGAAAGCTGCAAGTTGTAGGCAATGCCGGATCAATTCCACCCTAGGAGCAGTTCTCTGTTAGTAAAACTTTCCTTGTGTGAATGCCCATTACTTGATGTTGTCTGTCTTATGTTTGGCACAACATGGCCCTTATGCCTTAACCCTCTAACTGCCACACATGTCTTAAGGCCAGGTGCACACATATGGTTTTTCAACGTGCGGCACCGCAACGCTAGTGTGGTCTGAAATTCATTAGATCCAATGGAGCAGTGCACACATGCCTCCTGCGACAACGGCTGTCACAAAGCAAACCAACACCATGGGCTTAGTAAACGCCGGGCTAGCCTCGCAGTGACTAGTTATTATATATTTGTGTGTAAAATTCGATTTGAAAATACTCATCTCTACTATTATAAAAGGAAGTGTTTGCGTGCGTGGACTGTCCTGATGAATCTATGGCACTTACAATAATAAAATTTGGCACACAGGGTAGCCCGAATTGTTTGCAATTTTTGTATGAAGGCCCAAATTTTAAACTTTGATCTAGAACATTTTAAAATTAATTTAATAGGAATTAAATTATTATTGTTTTCTTTAGAATGGCAACAGCATACAGATGACATTCCAGATGTATTATTTCTGTGTATCCGTTCGATTTCGCGTAGGAAGTTTATCAGCTGACGATAAAAAGAAATAAAGTTTTAACTGTAGTTTTGTACTTCTTTTTTCCATCTCCTGGATGGCTAAAGACAGAATAAATTTAATCGGATTTGAAATCTGTGGAAAATTTCACATTCGATCTGTACCTAAAAATATGATTTTCTTAAAATAAATCATTTTAAAATTGTAACTTTTATGTTTTTTCCCATGCGAATTTGGCTTTCGCTGTCGAGAAATCAGATTCTATTTCCTGCACTGAAACATTACTGGCAAAGAAAAGTAAAAAAAAATAAAAAATATTTTGACT
The DNA here is from genome assembly GCA_947359465.1 of Metellina segmentata. Taxonomy (NCBI): domain Eukaryota; kingdom Metazoa; phylum Arthropoda; class Arachnida; order Araneae; family Tetragnathidae; genus Metellina; species Metellina segmentata. Next base: position 110,575,235 of record OX375876.1, on the reverse strand, counting down.
GGCATTGTTTAGTTCTTTTTTGTAAAATTGGGATCACTGAAGATAGATTGAAACTTTTAATGGATTTGAAGTCTGCGGAAAATTTTACACTAGATAGATACCTTATACATATAATTTTCTTTTAATAAATAATTTTTCAATTAAATATTTATATTTTTGCAACAGATATGCGTCACCACAAAAAGAACTCGCGGGCAATGTCGTACTGGTCACGCCCCACTAAATAACTGTCACGTGCTGGCCACACAGTGGCTGTGGTGTTGGTTTGCAAAGCAAACCAAATAAGAATTCGTAGTAAGAACTTTTTGCAAAAAATTATTATTTTATGTTTCATAAATATACTCATTTTATAAAATATTCTCAGTTCATAAAGGACAATTATTAATTTGATTGAGAAACCTATGGCTAAAAGAATAGCATTAACATAATTATGTTCGTAAAATGCTTCATTTTTTCTATAAAATTTTTAACATGCTATACAACAAAATGACATTTCCAGATTGTAAGTTTGAAAATAAGTCTGATATTAATTACTGTGAGAATATGTGATTTCTCACATCCAGCCTCTGTGATCAAAAGGAAATGTGGCAGTACAAAATTCCTTTCCAAATTCAGGGCTTCATTCTACTGTGGGTCTGGAATGAATGACACACTATTCATTATCAGGTTAAGGTGTGGTTTCTCACACCAGATTCCCATTGATCAGAGTTCCATTTCTTCGAGGGGGGTAGAGAACAGCTATAGTGTCTAAATGCTGTTACAAAGAAAGCTGAAGGTCTGTTTAGATGCAACTAAGCATGAAGCTTAAGAAAAACTTTTCCCCATAAATTAGTTAGTTATTATTTAGCGTGAGAAAAATCTTCGAAGCACGAAGCGGTCCTCTTGCGGTAATGCTTCCTTTGACAATGTTTTCCTATAATGAGCCTTTTTTATATTGATTTGCCGCACAGGACTGTCCAATCCGAAGCCAAGCTTGGAAGTAGTATGTGAAAGGGAGCAGTTAAAAGCCGATCCCTAACTTGTTGGTTGTCATTGAGGGAAACTACCCTACTGCTTCAGGCGAAAGGAGGGAGTATTGTAGTAAGGGAAAAATGGATTACCCTTCTCTGGGTTAGGGGGATAGCCAGTAGCTTTAATGACTTCAGCCGGTTCGTGCGGTTACTGAGCTTTTGCATGTGAAGCCGTTTCGGACATCAGAGGGTTAAAGCCCAATCCCACCAACCAATCTGAAACAGTATCATGTTTTCGATGAATGGGACTGATATTTTTGAAAGACTAATTCAAATTAGTATACTGTTAGTTTATTAGTATTTTAAATTAACAGCAATTCTAAAAATTCATACAAAATGGGTAAATGTTTCAATTTTTCATTTTGGCTGTATACTCGCTGAATGTCGAAATTTGGTATGTTGATCAAATTTTTTTTTATTGTTTAAAACAGTATATTTTTAATGAAAAAATGTACCAAAATATTATTTTTGAAAATAATTTTTTAGATTTTTATTTATGTCAGTAATCAAGGGATGTGATACTATGTTAATTGATATTTCAGACTTCATAATAATTGTTTGAGTACATCCTATTTTTATAAGTTTTCCTAGGAGTTAAAATGTAGGAAATTTTGAAAATTCCTTAAACACTTTCTCTTTTTCTAAATCCTTTGAAAGTGGGGCAGTTGTAATTTTGATTTTTTTGCAGATTAGTTGAAAGAAATATTTATGAATATTCTGGAAAATTCCAATATGAAATGTTCCAGAGGATCTTTGTTTCAAGTATTGCAGAAGTACATTCCCATACTTATATGGATTCCAAAGTATTCTCTTGAAGATTTTAAAGGAGACTTTATTGCTGGATTTACTGTCGGCTTAACAGTGGTTCCTCAAGGACTAGCCCTTGCTCAATTAGCTAATCTACCTCCTCAGGTAAGAACTGTTTACATCCACTGTCACATCTTATGGATTGATGGTAAAACAGTGCACCACCTATTACAATTGCAATTGTCATCTGATTAAACTACATAAATGGCTTCAGGTATACATAATGATGTAATATTGTATGATCGGTTATTAGTGGTACCAGATTTTTTAAAAACAGCTTTTTACAATCCAATATTATGGTATTTTCTCCTGAATGATGAAGTAAATTCTTTTGGAATTATGTTTTCTCCCAATCCAGTTTTACAATCCAGTTAAGTAACAATTTTGCTTACATTAAGATTACTTTGCAGCCCTTTAAATTGTGAGGTAAATTAATAAGAAATTCTCTTTTAGTCTTGAACTATGTCTTTAATGGAAGTGAGGGAATCCTTGTATGTCTTACTAATTATAATTGGATTAAATTTTAAAAATGCAAACTGGGTTGTATTTTTATTAATGTGTGTATAATATTATACAATTTTATTTAATTTGCCAAAATTTACAAGATTACATGTATGTTGAAATGCTCCAATTGCTGAAATCAGACTAACATAATTGTCATTTTTTAGTATGGACTGTACACTGCTTTCATGGGTAGTTTTATGTATGCGATATTTGGTACATGTAAAGATCTAGTTATTGGACCAACATCAGTAATGGCTCTCATGACTGCAGAATATGTTCAAATAGGTGGGCCTATGTATGCAGCGCTTCTAACTTTTTTCTGTGGTTGCTTTCAACTACTTCTTGGAGTCTTCAACTTAGGTGCATATTTTCATACATATTGAATTTATTTGTTTCTATAGTTAAGAAAAATTAAATATACAAAATCTCAATGGATTTAGTTTAATTTATTATATTTGGATGATATGTTATGTGTATGTAGTGTTTTAAAAGTACTTCTCATTCGTATTGTAATAGAGTAAATTTAAATGCTTTGAATTACCTTGAAAATAATTGTTCCATGTTTCTCAAAAAAACTGATTGTTACTCATGAGTAAAGTAATGAGCTAAAGTAATTCCAATCTACCTTTTCAAATTGAAAAAGTTTATTTGTACTTTCAATAAATCAAAAACTTATTGGTAATCTTTTCTATTAGTTATTTTATAGTACAATACCTTATCTAATGTTTTCTATTTATATTAAGGTTTCTTGATGAATTTCATTTCATCTACTGTTCTAAGTGGTTTTACTTCTGCAGCTGCTATAATTACTGCAACCATGCAGTTGAAAGTAAGACATCTAATTTGTAACAACATTTTTGTTTTTAAGAATTTGTATTTACCAGATACTGTTTATTTTTCATAACTCAAGCACAAACTGTATGCATTATATTTGAAGTGTAGATGTTTTTATTCATAAAAATGTACTCTTAATCATAAAATGATGAACAAAAAATTAGCCTGACAATTTGTCTTATTTTGCTGTCAATACTAAATTGGATGATTATAGTGAAAGTACTGTGACCTTGGGGAAATTCATTTGTAGAAACGGTGATAGCCTTACTATGGAAAAATGCTGCCATCCATGAAATCATATATGGTAACTGCCATAGGTGATTATTTATTATTTAGTTCTCCAACTCCTGCAATTGCTTCTAACAGCAAATAACAATCTCAGAGTCAGAAACCACGCCATTTGTGGGAATGCATTGTTTAAGTTTAACCTGTCTGTAATTTAATATGTAGACTCATTCAAAGCTACATGACTCAAATTCTAACTCTCCAATGCCCATCATAGTTTGGCATTCCAGATGATTTGACTGCATTTACATTGTTCTAAACATTTCTAGATTTACAAACATGAAACATTTAATCATCGCATTTTACCATTCCAATAAAAAAAATTAGAATGAAGTAAATGTTTGTGGACTGTTTGTAAATGCTCCTTTTAGCACATTGATGACCATGAGAATTTCAAAGTTAGGATCCTTCATAACAAGCTGGGACGGATAGCCCAAACTCCATTAAAAAGGTTTTAAGTAAGGAACCAAACATTAAAATAGTGTATCTAAGAACAACAATTGACAGGCTGAAAGATTTTATTACATAATTGATCTTTGTCACAGTACCACAAGTCTGAAATCTTTGTTAGTTACCAACCAAAATTCAAAAAATTTATATTTAAATCTGAAGAAATATTTACAAATCAATTTAATTGCAATAAATACAAGTAAAATTGAAAGTTCATATTAAAATAGTTTAAACCTGATTGAGCAAAGAAGACAGTTAATGCAATTTTAATTGATATTTGTTGAATTTGGCTTAAATACTATTTCTAATGAACAATTATTCTTAAACTTATCAATAGAATCTGTTTTTAAAAAAGAACATTTCTGATTTTTCGTGATAACTCCCCTTAAAACACTTTATACAGAAAGAATATGTAAAAAATCCAACTTGCCATTCTTCAAGGCTGAAGTTAAATTTAATGATTCATAGAGGAAGGACAATTTTGGATAATAATCTCAAATACTCTAGCATCAGAACTACATTTAGGCCTATCACAGTCTAAATATTTAGAATATCTCATTGGTTTGATTCCATTCTAGGTTTTGCCAGGGCTATCATGAAGTATTTTGGGTCTTAATTTTCTTAAGCCTCACTAAGTTTTAAACAGCACAATACCTTATGAACCACTATCAGAGACTTGTTATGGCAATTGTTGATATCACAAAAGAGGTCAACTTAACCCTCCTCTTATCACAAAAACTAAAAAAGGAGACTGCTGTGCTACTGGATTTGATCTATTATACATGTGCACATGAGGAATATACCAATTTAACTTATGACCCTTTTTCCAGAACACCTCTCATTGTTCAGTGGTGGTTTTGAAAAAGTATGTCATTTGAGCAATTCTTGACTTCCCATGACACATCTGTTCTTCCATTTCAAATCAAGGCCTCCAATCTCTTTCTGAATTCAATGTGCTCCAAACAGAGTTGTGATGCATTTTCACTGTTTATATGTATTGAATGTAGCTAAATTCCTTTATGTTGCACAAAGTACCTAATGGAATGGCAAATTAACATAATGAATGGTTTAGTGGCTAGTTTGATTTTAATTTATTGCACTTTCTGCTTTGGTATGTTGCTTTATATATTGCTTGTCTAGAAAATGCTAGATCAGGTCCATAAGATCTTGTTGTCTGAGCAGGAAAGAAACTCTCCTCTTGGTCCTCCACCAATAAATTAAAAGGAACATCAATACAGTCTGTTCTAAAAGCTTCTTGTAAGTGAGGCAGTATAGGAACAAGATGGAAAACCTCTGTCTGCTCTCGGGAAAACATACTCTTTGTATCTGAAAAAATAATATTTTAATGAATTTTTTTGTTAGTTACTTGAAACATTTCAACTTTTTCCATAATGTTTTACACACACACACCAATTACCCTCATAAAAAACATACAATTTTTAAAATTTCGGAAGAAATCTTCAAATTTCTTAAAACAATATGTAAGGGCTGTTGGATATATCGGGTCATCCGGTAATTTCTGCGTTTTTTTTAATGATAAATACCAACAAAGCAGTACCAAAACATACGAAAATATTATTGAATCACAAAAGCACCATTTTGTTCTATGTCTTTTTGCCATCTTTTGGCCAGCTGGAAAAATATTAAAAAAATTTAGGCTTATTTGTAAAGAAGAACACATTGGCTTTCATACCCAATCTTCTTCAGATAATCATGAACTGTACTTTTTGGAATATTTAGTCTGTGTAATAGTTCCTGAACTGTGTATCGTGGATTTTCCGCAACATTATATTTTAATAATCCTCGTTGACAAAGGATGATCGTCCAGACCCTGGCATCCTCTTCTAGTCTGAAATTTCTGCGCCTAAATTTATTAAACCACCTTTGAACTGTGTCATCAGAAACAACACCATACATGTCCATATACAGCACACATTTTACGAGCAGTCTGACTAGCATTTTTTCTTTGTTAAATTAAAAGAGCATAATATGACAGAAATGATCTTTTTGGTTGACCATTCTTAGCACTGCAGTAAAACAAATATTATGACACAACAAAAGCTAGAATTAAGCAGTGAAAGCAGAAAAGACCGAATTTACACATCTGCTTCAATTAAGGTCACTCCTTATCAGCGTTAGCAAAATAGTAATAACAAAGTGCGCTTCGATTTTTAAAACTGCAGAACTTTCCTGATGACCCAATATAAGATAATATGATTTTGCATTTTAAGGATTTGTTAAAAGTTACTGTTATTACAATCCATATTATGCATGAACACTGCACTTTCTGATATAATCTTTGTTCAGGAGTAGCTCAGTGGGTTCACCCCTCTGCACTAACAACCTGTATACTGTAGGAACCTCAAGTTTGATTCCTCTCTAGGTGTATTTCTCTTCTGCATCAGCAAAACTTTCCTTGTGTGTGTTTATTACTTGTAATTGTCTGTCTTGTGTTTGGCCTTGTTGCATATAAACCCAAAAATCAACCAACTATATTTATCTAAGAATTAATTCCAGTTGTACGCTAGAAGACCAACCGGTATAGTGGTTAAGGTGTTAGCCTCTAGATCGGAAGGTTCCTGGTTCGAATCCGGGTCCAGGCATGAATGTGTGTAAGCGTATGGTATAGAGGCGGCTGGTGCACCTTAAATCTGTCGTGGGCGTAAGTCCTCACGTTGGGTTGCCGTGGAAGTTTGGAGAGTGGGGTGCCAGCTCAGGTGTTGCTTCGTCATCTGACCGTGGTTCAAAATTACGAGTTGTTGTCCTCGGTTCTTTCCCTTAAGGGACTGATCCCGAACCGTCGTCAATAGCCCGTTGTGTTGCTCTAGTATGACGTTAACTAAAATTACCAAAAAAAATTACCAGTTGTACCCTAATACATTATGGACATCTAGATCCCAAACATACGACAAAATTTCATACACACAGTCATTGATTTCATGTCATTTACCAGTTAGGTACTTCAATCTGCAGAAGTGATAGTCCTTTGTAGTGCCAGATCTTAGGACTAAAAGGTGGGGGTGTGTCCTGAAATTTCTGATGGCATGTAAACTAATGCATGTTTTCATGATTCACAAATAATGATACTTTGCATGATTTGTTACTAGAGGATGCATTTTTTAGCAACTCGCCAGTCCTTGCATGTAAATAGTCTGCACTTACTGGATAAATTATGTAATATTTAAAATTATGCTAGACGAAGATTTGATATTCTTCATCATTTTATTATGTGACAAAAATTACTGTGAATTGTAGTGATCACCAAAAATTTTTTTAACATATTTAAACAAATATTTTTGAATAACCAATTACTTGGTAACACAAAACTCCACATGAGTGAGTGGAATGAATGTTTTAATTGTTCCAAATCTTTTTGAAGCAACCTATATTTATTAATTACATTTATTCATTTCATGTCTACTTTTGACATTTATGCTATGGCAGTAGTGCTGGCTTTCATTCTATTGTTTCAGAAATTAATTACATTATGCTTTGAAATTAAATTGAATCAATATTATAAATTGAAATTAAATTCTATTTGGTTTAGGGCATATTTGGCTTGAAATTTGAGTCTCGTGGATTTGTGAACACTGTTTACAATTTTTTTGTGAACATATCTCATACAAAGTAAGTTAATTAGTCAATTATATTAAAATCAGTTCACAAGATTTTACTTTTTGTTTATGGTTGATTACCTAAAAGTTATTGAAGTGTGTTGAAAGCATTTTATTTTTACTAGAACTGAGTAAAGTTTTGTTACTATAAACTATTTCTTTTTAATTAAATTTTTACTGTTGTATTTTATTGTTCAACTCCAATTTGTATTGTTAACTTTTAAGATATATTTAAAGCTTTTTTTGCATTTAATATAAAAACACTGATTTTGTTATGTTTAATCAGTGACATATTGTACATTTTAAAGATGTATAAAATTAATGAAAAGTAGTATTTAGATAATTTAGATCTCCACATTATATCATATTATAAAGAATTATTATATTTTAAAGTCTTGTGTATTTTAGAATACTTTTTTGTTGCTATGAAATGTGCTTTTACATTTAAAACCTATATTTGCTAAGAACATATTTAATGAACTTTTAATATCAGTCTAATACTGTAGTATTTAAATAAGTCTATAATATCATACTTTTCGTGTGTAATAACCCCACTTTTCAACTCCCTGAAATCTGACTTCACCCTAACCATCCTTGACTGGAAACTAACCCTACATACAATCACACCAATGACTAGGTAGTATAACATGCCCACAGCCTTACTTTTGGGCACAAAGTCTCCTTTACACCCCTTATGAGCTTCACTTGACATTCAGCGATAGAAGCTACTTGGTTGGCGAGGCAAATGTCCGATGTCCTTGAATCTGACAATCCTCTTGAATATTATTTCTCCACTAATGATAAATAAATACTCCTAAAATAGTATTGAAGTGTCTATTTATGGTTTTCAATCATGACTGCTGCAGAATTATCTGTTTTCTGCTACAATATATATTAGTCTATAAAATAATATTTAAAATCTAAGTCATTTAAATATTTTTGCATGAGAAATATTAAAAATTTTGCTTTGATTCCCAATTTATAAACATTCTTTTTGTTTAAAAGATAACTTTAAAATATTTGCACTTTGGAAGTATAATATATTTCACTTTCTTTTATTAGCTTTTATGATATGATTATGGGATTGGCATCAATCATCTTTTTGTTGCTTCTTCGGGTAAGTTGTTACAGTACCTTCACATTCTTTAGTTATAAGTGAATGTAGAGTCTTGAATCCCCAAGAACTGTTTTATTGATGTATTTATGAAGCCGAAAGTGATGGTGGTATGCTAAGGAGATTGTTATGAACTTTGAAGTGTAAACTTGTTTTGTAATGCATAAATTTAAGTATTGATATTTATAATACGATGAGAAATATTAGCCTTTAGAATCAATCTTTAAAGAGTACCTTTTAACGTTTATAGCAACCCTGTAACAAATCTCAGGAAATATTATTTTCTCATCAACATTTAAGCTTGCCGTTTTTTTGGTACCCAGCTAATAGAAAAGTACCGATCTGTACTTTTCCGGTCGCTGGGTACCAGACAAAAACTGCCAAACTACAGCAATAACTCAGCCAAACTAACAACCTTTAAAGAGTTTATCTTTTAACGCTTATAGCAACCCTATAACAAATCCCTGGAAATATTCTTTTCGCGTCAACATTTAGTCTTGGCGATAACTGGGCCAACTTTTTAACTTGGTGGTTTATTGGTACCCAGCTAATGGAAAAGTACCTTTAAATCTATCTTTTATCTTTGTCTGAACAATTTTTAAATACTTTATACTTTTATTGGGTTGTTTTCTGTCTTGTGTTTGGTGTGGCTTGTCTGCTTTTGGACCTTGTCCCTATAGCCCAAATATCTAATCCACTCACCTGTTGAATAAAAATTGCAGCAGATTTCTATATCAAACCATTGATTTGATTTCTGTCTATAATTAATTCAATGGTTTAACAAGAACTACTAGTGATCAGCTTTGCATTGGTGTGTACTGTGCTGAGATTAACGACATGAAGACATAGTGTGCAGTTTAATTCTGTGCCACTGAATAAAAAAATAACATTCACTATAATTCATTATTTGTGAAACATAGTTTTAAAACACTAAAAGATTTACTAATCAATGTAAATTTTGATATTTTTATCGATCAGCATTTTTTATGCCTATTGTTTAGTTCAAAATAATGTCAATCTCAGCATATTTTGAAACATCATTCAACATTTCATCAAAAGAGGCATTTAAATTATTAAAAATAAGTCTTGAAACTAAAATAGTGAAGAATCTAGGATATGTGATGAAACATTCTACATATGTGGCTGACCTTTATTTAATAAATCTACACATTTAGATGAACTTTGTATTATTTTTTTATCTATCAATCTCTGACAAGTACGATCAGATTTACAAAAAAATTATGCTTAGTGTAATGATGTAGAAAATATTTTTTAAATGTTAAAATTGGGCATCATTATTTGAAATTTTCGAAAGAATTAAATAAATATAATGAATATTATATAAATAAATGCATCAATATTTGATTCTTATACAAATAAAATGCACATTTATTTATAGTAGACATTATTATTCTAAGTCTAAAGACACTTGGTTTGAATGGGTGGTTTCAAGGTCTGGCAGTCAAGAGTTGCTTGAATACTTTTTTAACTCACTATCTGCTCTTGTTTATTTTTCATAGTATTTAGTGAGTTAGCCTTTCTACACAAATAAACCACATAAATCAAAAAATATAATGGTAAGAAGTTTATGCTACAAATTACTTAGTTTTATTGTATCCATTTCAAATATGTTCAAATTGTAAATTACTATAGTTTTTGCTTGTATTTTTTGTACTAGAAATATAAGGACATTAAAAGTACTTGCTGTACTCAAGTTAAAGTGTCTCAAGCACTGAAAGCACTATGGTGGTCCTTTGCAACTGGTAAATGCGTTTTTTTATTTTTTGTGTACATTTAGCTGGTGAAATGTGTTTAAATAATTTATTTCAAATTATCCTAAATTGATGACTTTTGTTTCGAATTGTGTTATTTTAGCTCGAAATGCTTTTGTGGTTATCCTATGTTCAGGCTTTGCTTCTGTTTGTTTGTCCTCTGGGTATGATGTATTTTCTCTCACTCAACGAGTGGATGCTGGAATTCCAAAGTTTGAAATGCCACAGTTCTCTTTTGTACACTTTGATCCTCTAACCAATGTAACTGTCTATAAAAATTGTGGCGAAGTTTTGAAGGTCAGATTACTAACTTTTTTATCTGCACGTTGCACTAAATAGGTTTAGATTATTGCATACTTTTTACAAGCATTTTATTTATTTTTATTAATTTAATTTAAATTTATTTTGATAAAAAATAAAGAAGCCCTTCTGTTTAGGAATATTAAGTAACTTACATTGGCTGACCATTTCAAATTAAAATATTGACTCAATTTTGAAATTGTAAAAATTTGATTTTGTGATGACAATTATAAAACTTGATTTTTACCGTCTGTAAAGAAACAGACAAAAGTAACAAAACTTAAATGTGAGTGCTGTTAAAAACCTTTAAAATGTTTAATATATTTGTGGCTTATCAGCATTTGTGAAATTTTAGTAATTAATAGAAGTAAAACAATTTTTCAAGACCTCTTTATTTTTTAGTAATTGTTATTTATCTGTTATCTATTTCTAAATACCTAAAAGCTTCACTGGAAAAAACTGGATGTATATTCGTTCATTTCCATAAATACTTGTTAGAAATCTTGCCTTGATGTGTACAATCTTGTTTCTGTGAAATTGGTTTTGCTAAAGCAATAAGAACTGTGAATTTATACAATAAAACAATTTATCTGTTTATTTTTTGTTACAGCTAGTTTACTGACAGATTGTCTGACTTTATTTTCTCTTTAAACGTAGGATCTTGGTTCTGGTGTGGTAGTAATTCCTTTTTTATCGCTATTAGAAGCAATAGCAATTGCTAAAACATTTAGTAAGTTCTACAAATTTTATCTGTTAATAGTAAGCTGCTTATGCTGTAATCTTTATTTTATTACTGTGACAATCCCCTAACTGTATATTACTCCTAACACCACTATCGGAGTTATGGAGATTCATGATAAGTAGAAATATATCAGTCTAACCCTTGCACTCAAACAATGAACATGTCTGGCTTCGTTAACCCCCCTAGAGATTAATATGTTTACCTTGTAATTGTTTCTTTTGTGGTGTTTCGTGACTTGTATGTAATATTTTGTCTCATTTAATATCAAAATCATCCCAATGATTACTTTTTTGAGTCATGTTCCCCTACACTACTAGGTAAATTAAAATTTCTCAAGTATTATTCTCACTATTATAAAAGAACATGTTTGTTTGTTTGGGGCCGCAAAATCCTGACGATTCTATGGCACTTACAGAAATGAGATTTGGCACACAGGTAGTCCGAATTATTTGCAAGTTTTGGGTCGCAGCGAATTTTAAAATTCAGTCTAGAAGATTTTTAAATGAATTTCATAGATTTATTCTCCATCAGTTTTTCAAACGCTGAGAACTTTTTCTACTCATGCGACCTTGCAGTTAGGGTTTGGAATCATGCCAAGTTTTTTTCAACCGACAGAATGCGTAGAAATTTTGTTTTCGTTACCGCTTTGATTTTGCGCTAGGAATGATTTTCCACCCAAACCATAAATATTAACTGAAGTCACAGTTCTTTTTTCTATCTCCTGGACAGTTAAAGATAGAGTAAAAATTTCAACGGATTTGAAATCTGCGGAAAATTTCAGTTTAGATTGGTACCTAAAAATATGATTTTCTTTAAATAAATAATTTTTTAATTTATTATATATTCAATGGATTTGAAATCTGCGGAAAATTTTACACCAGATTAATATCTTACATCACGGACAATGCTGGGCTAGCCATGCAGTGGCTATTTTTATACATAAATGAAAATAAAATTAAAGTAATTTTATTGTTTTAGTTTTATAAAACTTTATTTTCTTACTTAAATTTCTAATATTATTTTTTTATGTCTGTAAGAGTCCATGTAAAGGGCAATTCAAACCGCTTGTGAATGGTATAACACATGTGTATCATATGTTTAAGTAAAATAGCTGAAAGTTTAATGGTTTTCTAGCTACATGCCATGTAGCTCCTTTGACCTTAGGGTTTTATTCCTCCTTGTGTGTGTTTCTGTCTTCTGTGTCAATAAAACTTTCCTTGTGCATATATGTCCAGTACTTGACATTTTCTTATGTTTGGTACAGCTGGGCCAAATATGGCCTTAAGCCAACTAACTAACCTTTAACCCTCAGAAATTTTTTCATCATATTTAGAAATTAGTTTTCTAGGTAGTTAGCTTTTAAATTTATACTCATTATGTAAAGAACCAAAACACTATTAAAACACATCATGTTTTAAAAAAAGAAAAATATTCACTGAGAATGGATCGAAAGAGTTAGATGCATAATATATTTGTCTACTATTTAATTTTTACTTTGTTCGATTGATTGAAGATAGAACGAAGTACCACAATCAGTATATAATTATATTTTTGGGGAACATACTTAACTGTTAATAATGATTTTTTGTGTATTGCTACAGCTCGAGGTGAGAAACTACATGCCAGTAGAGAAATGATTGCCCTAGGTAAGTAACAAATGTGTAATTTTGCTCAAAGTAATGCAGTGTGTGTAATATTAAAAACTGTCTTCTAAGACGTGAGAAAAGTTTAAGTTATGTAAAATTGTAATAGAGCTATCCAAATACAACACTTGTGGCAGTGGTAGAATCAAAAAATTTTAAATACTGATTATTTTTTTACCATATCACATATTTTTTCATTAAAAAAAATAAGAATCAATAATAGATTATTAAAATGGTTGACTCTTAAAATAACTTTCAATCGCTATTTGGTTATTGTCATACAGTTGATTTCGCAAATGCGCAGTAGGTCCTTTTGAAACGTCTCTACGTGACATTCTTCTCGCGTGTCCCACATTGTATGTTTTTTTTCCCATCCTTGTTTACATTTGTGGAATGGTGTCTCTGAAATGAAAAGAGAGGTAAATCATGTCAATGTTGTCACAATATTCTCAACAGTGGTTGTTTGTTACCTCTATTTTTTTCCCTATTCTTCAACCCTGCTGACTTTCTTCTACTCCCTGAGTGACCTCACGTGGCCCAAACCCACTTTCTGGTCACAAACAGCCAAAGATGTTTTGTTGTATCAGAGCCTTGTTTCATGTTGTAACAATCAGCTGATTAATCTTTCTTCGGAAGCTGATGTGTGCTCATTCCCTTGTGTTACATGTCCTTTGGAATCTTCATTTCAATTCTGTTTCATAAATAATTGAATAAAAATTGTGGCTGCTTGAGTTTTAGGATTTTACCTCCTCCACTAGCATATCTTTAAATAAAGTATCTTTAGATTGTGAATGTTTTTGAACTATGCAACAGGAAATGTTGATAATCTTTGATGGGAAAAAAACCCACTTATTTGTAAGAATCTGAATTTTGTACTGCGAAATCAAAATAATTGTACTATTTATATTTCACTGCAATTCAGCTTCAGCATCTGACAAAAAAGTATGACTTAAATGAAATTGGACGGTATTAAGGATACCATTTGTCTTTAATTATACACATAAATTTATATCTACTGATAAACATTGCTCTGAAAAATGAATATGTAATTACTAATCAAACAGTTGGACACTACCTGGTTCATATCAGAAATTAAACATTGTTCATTAACTGCTGCAACTGTTCTGGATCTCAATTATTACTACAAGGCAATATCTATTTAGCTCTCACAATGCTCTTGATTGCCTGCTCACTATTAGAAATTGATTTAGGTACTAATTAGACCTCTTCAGTGAACTTTGAAAATTATAGTAATCTATTTGGCTGAACTAGTGTGAACTGTCTGAATCCTATTGTCTTGTGGTTAGTTCAATCTTTTGATTTGAATAGCTGGTCTTGAGGTATGATAGGTTAACTGATAATTTTATTTCATTGGAAGAGTAAATGTACAATATAATGTATGTAAAAATTACTAAAAAAGGCCAATTATAGAATTATAAATTCAATAAAGAAAAGTAAAATCATGAAAAATTTGAAATTTTATTATTTTTTGTATGACTGTTTACTCATTTTAATAAATTAAAAACAATATCATAAAACTTCATATTAGTATCAGACTAAATTTTCTTTGATGAACCTTAAACTTTTCTGACTCTTTTCATGTTCCATTTTTTGAACATTTGGTTTAAAGTTTGTAAAACATTTTATGTGACTTGTGTACAAGGAATTATTTACTTTTTCAGGCATGGGGAATCTGATGGGTTCTTTTGTATCATCCTATCCTGTTACTGGCAGTTTCTCTAGGTATATTAATTTTTGTAAGTTGTATATAAACTGAGAAAACAATTATTCAGATGCTCAATGACTTACATTTCATTATTTTTTGTTTTTACTGTAGTCAAATTGATGTAATATTTAAATATAATTGTGTGTTTAATTCTTTTTTTTATTTTATTTAAAGGTCTGTTATAAATAATGCCAGTGGTGTGAAAACACCATTAAGTGGAATTGTTTCGGGTACGTCCTTAATTAAATTATGTAATTTTGAAATCAATGGTTCTTGTGGTGTGATTCTATGAAGTAAATCTTTTCTTTTTATCTAGGAAGTTTTGTATTGATTGCCTTATGTGTGGTTGCTCCATTGTTTCATTATATTCCAAAGTCATGCCTATCTGCCATCATTTTCTCAGCTGTGATATTTATGATTCACTTCGAAGACATACCAGACATGTGGAAAACAAATAGTAAAGTTTTAATTTATTTACTTTACATTGGTGATTGTCTTAATTGCCCTCAGGGGCACAAGGGTCATGAGGTGGGGTATCTAAAGATGTTTTTAGGATTAAAAACCTAACATTTTACTTAAAATGTAAAAATCTGTAAATCCGATATTTGCACAAAATTCATTGAATTGCCCTTTCAGAAACTTTTAATAATCATTTGAAAAACTGAACATGCCATACTCATTCCTACAAGGTAACTATGCAGCTATATTTATATATGACACTAATCTTTCTGCATTCATAAGAGAAAAAAAAAAGATTTTTTTTGACATGTATCTTTGCATCAGTTTAGTGAATTGGAGTCCTTCATGACACTGAATACAAAAAGCTTCCTCCACTGCTAAAAAGCTGCTTTACAGATAATGTATCTATGCTAAAGTCTCGATTTGAATGTATTTTCATGATGAATTTTTTAAGGAATGGTCCTCATTTTCAATCCCTGAAAATGATTCTGTCTATGTTAATTCCAAAAATCCCAGATGGGGCTGTGTCTGTACATGGCAGTTAGGTTTAATGTATAGAATACATCAATGGAGCCATATGGGGAATGAGAGTGAAAGAAATCAATTCTAGACCTGTTTTAATTTACACATCAAATGTTCATTGCTCCACACATATATCACAATTGGTGCACTCGTTGATGTTGAAGGTTTTGGCTCATTACCAACCTCTTTGGGTTGAAAACCATCATTCGATTATAAAACGTTTGTCATCCGATATGCTATTTGTTTTGAACTGAGCGGTGGGATACTTGGTGCATTCGTGTCAGGCATTTGTTCACCTTGAAGGTGCAATGCCTATACTTTCAAGAACCCCCCTCCAAGCCTGTTAACACTCAGCATCTGAAGTCCGCACCTTCCTGGATTCCTCATCTCTCCTTGACGTTTCCTGTAATTCTTCTGGTGTTTACTATATATATATATTTGGACTTTTGTGATTTTGCACTCTATGAAGTTTGATATCTAAACACATGTTAAATATTTAGGTTTTTTATTATTATTTATAAAGCAGTGAGAACCCAGTACAATAGACTATTTGTCGCAGTGCTGGCACTCTTCGGAGTCACCCCTTCAATAAGTCATTAGTCAAGCACTGAGAATAAACAATTGACACCTCAAACGTTGTGCTTGCACAAAGGATGCTGGAACTAGACTAAATTATGTGAGTGGTGCTATGCCTCATCTTTGAGGCGCTCTTGCCGTGCCCATTGACGCTCAGCATCAGACTTCTGGATCTTCTTGGATTCCCCATCTCTTGATCTTTTTCCTGTTGACGTTTCTATAATTTTCTGGTGTTTATTATGCATATATTTGGACATTTTGAAATTTCCACTCTTTGAAGTCCTATATATGAATAATTATTAAATATTTGTTATTTTTATTATTATTTATAAAGATTAAAAAAAGATGAAACCTCAAATTTTCTGCTCGCACAAAGGAGGCAGGAGCTAGACTAAATTAATGTGAGCAGCAATGTGCATTTCTGTGACTTATTTTTGCCCTGTGATTGCATCATCCTAAGACGTTAGCGCAAGATCAATGAGCATTTATAACATTCTTTGTTAACGCAATATCGTTCATTTATTTTTATTAAATTTTTCCCACATACGCTTTTTTGTGTCACTCAAAAATTAAGTGTGGTACCCCGGTTTCAAAACGTAAGACGTATTCTGTGTAAGAAACTGATTAACCTGATGAGAAACTCGAAAATTTAATTCAGAAAACGGCTTAGCTACCTTGGATGAGCATATGTGCCTAACTAACTAACACCAACACGCACTCCCGTGCTAAGTATATGTGCCACAGAATATCCAGTTTTAAAGTGACATTGCCAATAAAAGCCCTACTTCCATTTATAGCTATCTATGAAACTGGATTTTTTGCTTTGTCAGCTATGAAAATCAAGTACCACTTAAAACTAAATATTATCAAAGCTCTGATTTTAAAAAAAAATTTAGCATCCAGATTTGACAAATTATCCCAAGAAATAAGTCATCACTTTTGATAAATTTTATTCAGAAATTATTATTATTATAAAATACGGCAGGCACTCGATTGCTAATCATAGGCCACTACAAGGGCAGAAGTGATGGCCACTTGTGAAGGAGCACTCAATGGGCGACTATCATTACCCCTAACTAAGGACAGCACAATTGCATTCATTCCCTGACCCCAGATTTAAACCAGGAACCTTCCGATCCAGAGGCCAACACCTTAACCACTATAATTATTCAGAAATTATGAATCTAGTCACGAGTTTACATTTCATTTTATTGTTATGTTTATGAAGCATACAAATGCATGTTTCATAAATAAACAGAATTATAAAAGCATGCATTGCTCAATTTAGAATAATATATCTTACCAGTATATCTTTTGCATTTACTTATAATGCAAATTTCAGTCAATAATAAAAAAATATAAAGATTGGTTGTTTCTATTAATGCTTATAAGTAGGGCAACTTTTTTGTTGCAGTAAAAATGCGAAATGTTGCATTTATCGTTCCCTAAAGTTGCATTTATTTTTGATACACTAAATACCTAAACTAAATTATTCGTAAAATTTGAAAAAATGAAACAATTTATTGACAATTTTAGTCGTGTTCAACAGTATTATAATACATCATTAAACACAGAAGAACGTTGATGTCGTTGAATGGCCTATCTTGGCCGGTAATTTTTTTCCCATTGAAAAACTGCGCTCAAGAGACTGATTTTACCTGACATTGTTGCAATAGCAAATACTGACTTGGGGAAAATCATCCTGGGAAAGTGTTGCGATAACTGTCAGGTCATTATTCTTTTCCAAACATTTTTAAAGATACACTTTAAGGTTCTTTAAAATCCATCGATCTGATTTCTTCATACGCTGTCTTGGTGTTGCACGCTTTTGATTACAATTTTTCTATGAGACGAATAAAATTTTCAGCAAACTTTTTGGCAGCTTGTGTCACACACTGCTTTTATTACGCGATGCACTAAAATGCCGTCGTCACAGAAACCGCTTGCAATGTCCTTTACAGTGGGAAGGTGGTTGGTGTAATACAATGCTGTCCGAAGCCACGTAGCCGAGGGTGTGAGTACTGGCTCCGGCTATTGGCAGATGGTCTGAAAAACGGCTTTTCGAAGCTTGTTTTGTACTGTGACTGCCTTAACACAAGCGATGAAATTGTCCAGATTTGTGTAAAATCAGCGGACTTTTTCTGCAGTTTTGAAACAAGTGTGCCACGCAATTTACTTCGAGAAATCACGGATAAAGCACCTTGAGTGTGTTTCCAGCCGCAGTCAGTTAATATGCAGTATCGGATAGCAGAAGCGCAAAATCCTTTCGTTCAACATTCAGAGATTTTAAAACGTCATCTACAAGGCGAACTACATATTGATGATCGACACTCACATCGCAAACTCTGCAGTCGATTACGCAAGTTTCCTTCAGAAAGAGTGCCAACCAATATGTTATAGTACTTCTTGCCATTTATGTAACTTTCGTCTTTTAGGACGAACACTTTCTTTACATGAACTTGTTTGATCCACAATACTTCGGCGTTTGCAAAATCAGACACACATGATAGAAGGGTTGATTATGAGGGCAAAAAATGAAATATTTATATTTGTTAATATTAAGCAAAATTTTAAAAAGTTGCATTTATGCAGAAAGTTGCATTTATGTTGCAGTTATAACTCACTTACAATACATCCCATGTAGGTGGAATTTTTGTTTTAGTACTTTACATGCAGCATAGAACGTGTGAAAAAAAGTTGCATTTATTGCAAAAAGTTGCCCTACTTATAAGTTTAATTTCCCCAAATCTTTTTTGATGTACACCACTATGATTTTCAACCCCTCAATTAGAATGCTATAGTGGAATTTAGCTGTTTATAAACAACTCTTTGCATACAAATGTTTTACTGCAAATTTTTACTTTTCTTATGCAAAAATGGTGTTAATAACTGAAATGTAAGGTTTTAAAATTTTTTAATTTCATGTATAGTTGCAACAACTGTTTTATTTGTATGTTTCAGAACAAGAATTGCATGTTTTTATTTTAAAAAAATTACTGAAGTGTGAAAGTTTAAGTGAATTCAAAAGTAAGAATGTTTGGAATATTTTGAAAGGTCATGATATTTAAGAAAACTATTAACACATTTATTGTCTTACATAAACAGCAATCTTTACTAATTTTTTTTATATTTACTTTAGAAGTGGAGCTCATTCCTTTCTTTACTACATTTATCTGTTCTTTTGTGTTGGGATTGGAAGTAAGTGTATAATTTGCATATCTTTTAATTTTTCATTATACCAAATTAATATGTAGAATCCATCCCCATACCACCACCAGATTTGATGCAGAACAGAACTAACTTATGCTTTACAAACTAAGTTGGAGTTGCGATAGTGAATGTTCGATGCGCTTCCACGTGCATGTGGAGCACCGGCCAAAACAACTCGTAAAACTAGGTGCCAGTGGCTGTGCAAAGGTCTATGTGTAACTTCTTTTGTACGTTGTAGAATTAATTAAATGACATGTCCTCATCTCTGAAATCCAGCTTCACATCCTTGACACTGTACTATATATATGTTAGAAAAATGTTAAGGATTGGTTTTAAAAATATTTTTCAGTTCAACTAATCTATACATGGTTTTAATTTATATTAGATTGACTAACAAGACTTATTGAAAATGTTTATCTTTCGCAGCAGTATTATTGCATTTACTCACTGGTCGGGTTTAGAATTTGAAAATTCATATTAGTATTTAAAGTTAATCAAAAAGAGATTTTATCTTCTATGGAAAGACTTTTTAGAATTCTAAAATTATCTTAAGGTGATTAACATTTTAATGTAATCAAGATTTATAAATCCATGTTGTAATTATTCCTATAAACTAGTCGAATATTTAGATAAAGAAATTGTATTCAAATACACGTAGAATTTATTAGTCAGAATTGTTACTTTTCTAAGTTTTTGTTCCTGAGCTATTACTTATTTCATACACTCACTGTTTTGAATCGGTTGTAATTAGTTATTTAACTTTAATCTGTCACTTGTTTATTTTAAACTTAATGTTTAAGAACTGATAAATGTTCTCTAAAAAGATATTTGTACTCAAAATAAAGGTTTACATATCCAAATGATCTTGGAAACATTTAAAATATTTCATGCAGTGCTCTTTAAATTTATTGCATCCTGCTGTGCTTGTTGGTAAAAAATTAATGTTTTGTTAAAAATTAATATTTCTTTTAGTATGGCCTACTATTTGGTATTGCAGTTGCTCTTAGCATTTTGATGTGGAAGCAAAATAAAGTTGATATCTCTATTTCTATTAAAAAGGTATGCATTTTGATCTGTAAGAAAAAGTATAACTTTCAAATTACAAAGTTATCAATTTTAATTTCTAGATAATAAAACATCAATTATTATATTCCCAGTATTAGGAGATAAGTAAATGTGTCGCGAGTTAGAACTATTTTTATTTTCAATTAGTTCAAATTATGAAACTAACAACATGTTCACAAAACAAGAAATAAGATTTATTACAAGAAATTGTGTAATTCACATCACAAAAATGCAAAATCATATTTTGAAAGTACGTTTTCTAGCCAGAAATAAATCATAAATATCTTTATTTTCTATTCCAAAGCAGGCACTCACTCAAGCTTGCTTTGAGAGTAGCTTAAGATGTATTGACTAAATTTGAATGACTGAATACAAAATGCGACTACAATAATAAAAATTTAACCAGAAAATTGATAGTAATAAATAGCCAATTTTTAGACAGGGATCCCAGTAGCCTTAAAAATACCTGACTTTTAGTTTTCAAAGCCCTTAAAAAAACTTAAATGTTGCTGAAAGGTCTTAAAATTTTGTTAGAAGGCTTAATGTTTACAAGAATGTATATTTTATTTCATATGCATTCAAAACCAATCAATTACACTCGTCCAAACTGGGTCTGAGATACAAACATAGCACTTGTGAAGGTTTCTTCGCATGAGCCCTCATAAAGTAATCAATTGCAATCTGAAATGTATCCTTAAGAAACTGAAAAATAGTAATGGAAAGGACCTGATTTTTCTTTAGCTTGAAGAGTCGGAATCCTGTTAGAGGTTATGCTCATAAATAAGGATCTTTTTAATGACAGAGGACATCTGAAAAGAATTACATTTCCATTAAGACCTTGATTATCCAAGGTAATTCGACCGGGTCACCTCGTATAACCAGAAACTCAGATAATACAAACATAACACAGAACAGCCCAAACGAGATACAGAAAATAATTTACTACTACATACTACTACTGCTATTGAAAGGTTCATATAGCAAGGATTGATAATAATATATTCTTGGGGATTTACACTGCAGTGTGAGTTTATTTTGATAATTACAATGGATCTTAACAGGAGTTACATTTCCTTAAAACTCTTGGAATAGTCTTTAAAAATCTGTTTCACACATGAAAACTGCATCTTTCATATCAATGCATTTCAACCTTTATTTTACGTTTTCATGCTGATGATGAGCTGTTTTTAATATATTCGTTTGTTTCTTAAATGTTTTATGATGGTTTTAATATTAGTCTGGTTGCTAATCTGGCATAATTTTTTGTTATTGAATTTTATTTTGTCTTGTATTTGGTGCAGCTTATCCATTTTTGGATCTTGCGCCAGAAAATCCACCATCTGCCAATCAAACTAGACCAGTCAATGAAAAAGTGCACACATTGATGTTCAAAGCTGTATTTGAAGCTTAAAAAAACCTGTTAGTTTCAAATTGGGCTTGGATAATATAGACATTTGGTTAATTGGTCCATCATCAAGGTTCTACTGTTGGAAACAAACAATAGTTCCTTAACCCATTCGCTGCTGGTCACATTAGGATGTGTTGATCGTTATTGCCCCGCTGAAGAAATGGGTTTTTCGCAGAAGCCGACTTACCTTTTATAACAAATATGATTGGAAAGTGCGCCAATACCAGAATAGATTGACAAAAGCTCAGCCAAGAAATTTGCAATTTCATCTGTTAGAGGCTTATTAGATTGCATTTTTCTTTTTTGGAGGCCCTGCAGAACTATTGTCTCTACAACTCATATTACCAGATTTTTTGAATAACTAATAAAGCTATAAATTCGAAACTACATACCTTTACAACAAACTTCTAACCTTTACTCCATGCCAACACCTAACATATAATGACAATTGAAGCGGATAATAAATGTTGAGGCGCAGTTTTTCCCGCTCGAGCTTGTGACTGGCTACTGAGACATCAGTCCACATCACGCGCTGCCGCGTGATTGGCTCTTTAGCATTGACGCTACATGATGCGTTGTTGTAAGATTGGCAGCGAACGCGTCAAAAGAATCCACATGAAACTTGCTGCCTCACCCCTTACTTTTTGACAGCATCCTTTTAAATAATGGACTACCTATTGGCCACTCTGTTTACACTATCCATTCTGTTGAATATGTTACAGGAAAAAGGTGGAAATATACTGTGCCAAAACCAAGGTAGGTTGTTTCCAGACCTCTTAAGTTTAGTGTAAAAAAAAGTGGAAAGAAACCTTCACTGAAACTAATATCGGTATCCTATGTTTATGGATAAACTAAATTTTTGTTAAAGATTCCTGTAGAATTTTCAGCAAGTTCGCTAAATATCAATTGATATTTTCCGATAGATGAAAACTTAATTGTCTCTAGTTTTAAGGATGGTTGAAGCCGTTCGGCCATCCCTTCGAGTGAACTGCTGATCTAAAGTATTGCTTTTAGGCAATACTGGAATGTATAGTTTTTCAGATTCGTAATGATAATTACTAAGGCTGGGATTTTGATTATCTTAAAATTGCTAGAAAATAAATAAAATATGACCTGAAAAATTATAAAAAGCTGCAAAAATGACCAAATGAATCACATTTTTTTTTTGCAAAACATTTTGTTAAAAGATTCATGAAACAATAAAAAATAAAAATCTAAACATTATTTTTATGATTACAAACATTTATTTTTACCTATGGTCAAATGGGTTTTGTTCTCGGAGAGGGTTTTCAAGTCGTCCGGTGTAAGAAAAAAATATATAAAGATGTAGGAATACTAAACAACGGTAGTTGTCTACTAGTCTGGAAAGAACTCATTATAAGAGCAACGAGACTGGTAGGAGTCAGTTGCATTGTAGTAGGAATGCAAGGCAAAACTGTCACGAGCCAGTCACATTCCGGTTTTCAGTTACGAGAAAATTAATAGAACAGACACTTTTTCCCCTGGACGCCATTGAGAGCTGACGTATTTTTTCCGAGCAGAGACGACTGCTGCAGATAATGACGGAACTGTTTTAAAATATAACTCAACTGTACATAATAATTGTGGATATTTATTCATTAAATGTCAATGTGCTGTAAGATTCGAAGTCTTTAATATAGACCTTACCAAACAGAACAACACGAATCTTACAAAGATATGGGTAGAAAACGTAAAACCGAAGCAGAACGTGATCAGGCTAAGCGTAGAAAGATTGAATACAATCAGAAATATAAGAAGGAACGATCAATAGAGACCAAGGCCTATGATCGTGAAAGAAAACGAAAAGCCCGTTCGAAGCCTGAGGCTCGAGCTCACAGTAATACACTCCTGCGTGAGAAGTCTATTGGTTGGATCTAAAGACAAATCCTAAATATTGGACAACGAGAGGCAGAACTTTGATTGATGCAATCTTTTCCACGCACGATTTGAAATGTTGTGGAGTTTACGAGAGTACGTTTAGCTATCATGTTCCGCTTTACGGAAGACTAACATAAAAATTTAAGCAACTAGTTATATATCTATTATAAAAAAAAAAAAAAACCATTTGACCATGGGTAACTTGTAATTGGCTTTCAAGACAATTACAGATAAAGTTTTTTAACTTTGTTTTTACTTGTTACAGTTTCTCTGTTAAACTAAGTCTTTAATCTGTTAATAAAAAATAGCTCTATACAAAGGGACATCACTTGATTTAGTATATCCCAAAGTTTCAATAAATGAATAATTTTTCCTGACCAGATGACATATAAACGGAGAAATGTTTTCAAAAATACCCCTTTTCTGAAAACACCATAACATGAAAAACATGACTCAAGTAGTACTAAAATGATCAAAAGTATCAAAATTGCTTGGCAGACCAATTAGCAAAACATGGATCTGAACCACCATTTATTGGACCATTTTTGGGTCTTCCTTACAATGTGATTAGAGGGATTATCAAGGAAGTACTCCTCGCCGAGTCCTACCATAAATGGCTTCAATGTGGCGATTAAAGAGCTCAATCAATATTCTCCCTGGGATAGATCAAGGGAACTGCTGAAATTGAGCAGGAAAGAAATCAGGGTAGCTATTGGCCTTCTGACTGGCAACTGTACCTGAATAGACACCTTAACCCTAAGGGAGTTATTGATGACCCATTGTGTAGAGGTTGTTGGATGGTAGAAGAGAGTCTTAAACATGTATTGTGTGATTGTGATTACTACTCTGCACAATGATTTGAATATCTGGGATACCATTGTATCTAACCCCGGGAACTGGGCAACATTCCAATAAGGTACATGCTGAAATTTATTTAGTGGATCAGCAGGGGTCTCAGTAAAATAGACTATTAGTCGCAGTGCTGGCGCTCTTCGGAGTCACCCTACATTAAGTCATCAAAATTGCAAATTTTGCTTAAAGCTTACAAGAATGTCCAAATAGAGGCACTTAAATAACTTAGTATTTTGCTAAACATATCTCCATTCACTTGAATACTCGTACTTCTACCAAAAGAGAAAATATGCAAAATCCAAATTGACATGACTTTGATACAGCTTGGCCAAGATATGGACATGGCACCACAAAACTCAACCAATCTCAAAATCCTAGCCTTAGTAATAATTTTTTTCAGTTCTGTTTGAATATTAAATGTTATGAATGATTCGTATTTCAGGATGATGATGGACATACTTTTATTCATGTAACTCCCGAGAGTAGCATTTATTTTCCATCATCAGAACATCTGAAAGGAACTGTATCCAAAGCCTTATTTAGTAAGTTTTACTTCACTATATTTATGGTGTAATTCGTCATTCCAAATAAAGCCTAAATTTACTAACAAAAATAAATATTTCAGGTCAACCTAATAGTTCTGATTGTACTGTGATATTACATGGAGACAAGCTCAAAGAAATAGATTACACTACAGCTATGGTAAGAGTTCAGAAATTCTAGTTTATTTTCCTTCTCAAAAATAAACTGAATCTTTTTGAAAAAAAGGTGCATAGAATTCATGATTTAAATTAATTCTATTCAATATTTTGTTTAGTAAATTGCTTCATTCAAAGTGGCGTACAATAGTTTAGTCAGGTAGAGAACACCAATTTGGTTTCCCATTCTTTGAAACGTACCATTAACCACTCTAAGGGTCTGCCCTGGGTTTGTTTTTCATACTGAGCTTCGGATACAGGTCTCAAAGAAATCTGGTAATCTGGCAGCAGAATTTCTATTAAAGCTTCAAACAGTACTGTAAAAATTAAGAAAAGAAATCCTGACTTCTGTTCAGTTTTCAGAAGTGAGCTCATTGCCATTGATGAAGGGCTTAACTACACTATGTTGTTGGACAGTCGCAGCTCCATCGAACATCTTTCTAACTGTTGCAGTGAGGAAGATAGAACTGGTATAGCAATCCTTTACAAACTCTAGCATGTCTCATCTTTCTGTGAAGTGAGCCTACAGTGTATCCCTTCACATGGATCTCGGGGGAAACAAAGTAGCAAATGTTTTGGCGAAGGAAGGTGTTGATGAGCCATTGTCCGCTGCCCACTCATTGACGTTTCTTGAGCTTTACTCTATTAGGACAAATCTTGATAAGAAGGCATGTATGGCACCCTAGGTACACTCTTGGGATTGCCCCGGAAGATCTCTTGCTCTTAATTACGACAGACATATTCAGGCAGCACTCTCCCACCTTTTCAGTAGTTATCTGAGGTGTCTAATATTTTGCTGTGGTCACAAGATTCATCCTGTTTGCCTTAAATGCCAGTCTGATCAGGCCTTTACATTTTCGAGTGCCTGGGGTTGTCCTGTGACAACCTGTTTTCTGAACCTCTTTTGGCTTATGACTTTGTGCTGGTGCATGGTTCTCACACCTTTGTCAAAAAAAATTCAGACTTTTCGAATCCAAAACATAAATTCAAGGATTGGAAATTTTTTTATAGCGACCCAAGACAAGGCATATACAAAAATTATCTATTAAAAAAAAATGAAAAATATTTAAAAAAAAAAAAAAGGCAGTTGTTTTTACTCTATTTTTTTAAAAACCGACAGTTAAAAAAATAAAGGTTATCATCAATTTTGGTTATAACTTAGATTTTCTTTTCTCGCATAACCTGTGATTTTTTTTGCAAAGTGGGCTTCTTGTCTCAATGCTAACGATTAGGCTACTTGCACACATATCAATTTCGGTCGTGCAATAAATTCTTCTGGTGACATGAAGAAGAGTATGGCAGCTTGCACACTGTTCAATCTGCACGACACAATTTCCATTTTGCTGTTGTCCACTGCCACTACAACAGATGGCTGTTGTGGTTTATTTTATATACAAGAAAAAAATAATAAAGTACTTTCCACCAAGTTCCGTAATTTTCAAGGGCCCCTAGTTCAGGAAAAAAAATTCAAGGACTGGGAACCCTGAGGTGAAAGGACTTGTGGATTTGGTGTAGCTAGATATCGAGATTAGCTACAACAACCCAATATCTTTTAAATTTAAGGGAACAGACATGTCTACAAAAATATCTGTCATCCATGGATTACTGTGATTGAAGAATTGTTAATTTAACTGGCTAAATTTGTTTATTTTGTACAGTTATTTAAGTGAATAAAATAACTAGTTTTAACTGTTGTGTCACAAAATCTAACATCAATATTTAAAACGTTTCAGGGAATAAAAAATATGGTCAAAAGCATAGAGAAAGAAAATTCCCGAGTTATCTTCCATATAACCGAGGTATGCATATTCCAAACTTATATATTTTAATCACTCTGAGAGAGAAGCGATACTATATAGATTTAATACTGGGTGTTTGTTTCACTCTAGCCTTTAGTGATGAAAGCTTTGCATGATATAGAAGAGGCCATGCTTATCTGCAAGCAAGATGAAGTCCAGAATGTACTCATTGGTTCACAGACCAATGCGTGTAAGTACTTGGTTGAAAATCTTATATGCAGAATCATTAAGCCAAAATAAAAATATTCAATACAGCTCGTACAAAAAAACTTTTGATATAGTATCAAAAAGAATTATGATATCGTAACTTGGAGTATATATTTTTAAGTAGCCTAAAGCTGCGATTTTACCGGAATTACAAACGCTTCCCCCCTCCAAACATCGTAGATATTCCTAGAAACGGCTCTAATTTTATCGTCAAGATCTCGTGTCGGGGTGGCGATTTGCCGAGTTTGCGACTCCGATTTTGTGTTACACTGGGAGTCAGTGAAGTTCAAAGGACTGCAACTTTTGGGGTGGACATTTCTCCGATACGATATTTGGGATGAAAATACTCCCCATTTCGTCCCCCTTTCAGTATTGCAGACAATCACCGCTCCCCTCTGCACTTCGGCACCTGTGGTCACTCATGCCGTCTTTTGTTTGCTCGCTGTGACATTTTGCCCTCATCACTTGCCCTGTCCACATCTCCCACCAAACTGTCAGTGTGTGACCTATTCGATTAAAATGGAGTGGACGAGAGAGTTGGTTATAACATTAATCGAGTTATTTAGAGAGGCCTGTCCCCTTTGTGTTGCCGATAAAAATCGACATAGCATTTACACCAGAGTGGGTAGAAAAAGGGATCGTAAAGCATCTTCAGAAAAAGGGGGAGAAAAATATTTGCAACTCCAGTGTAAACGCGGCTCAACTAAGACTGTCTCTGAGATAATGTTGAGTTCAGACATGTTTAGGTTTTAATTGAAAGGACTAAAACATAAGTAGAAATGAGTGAACTAGAATAAAGTAGATCCTTGTGCCATAAATGTTTTGTTCTTGAAACAGTGTTTATCTTTAAATAAATTAATGCTGAATAAAATTATGGATGATTTAAAAAAAATTATGCTTTGCTAGTTTTGTTTTACTTACGGTTCATGTTGCAATACTTTCAATCTTTCCCACATGTGACATATGCAATAAGTGACAAAAATAAGAGCATCGTATTTATGCTGCAAGGTATTCAATATAAGCAAGTAATTTGTCCTTAAGTACAGTGACCAAATATGGAGTACCTCAGCTTGTCTTCAGACACCACAGCTACCTTTTTGAGCAATATATGCAATACAGTATGATATTCGGTTTGTTTGTCCTTGAATAGTGTTCTGAAGAATTAACTTTATGGTATGGACTAGATTTCATCATTTTGAAGGAAATTGTGCAAAGGCTTTCCCTTATTGGCCAATGTCTCACCAATAGATTAGAACAGTGGTTCCCAAATAGAGGGCTCTGACAAGGCTACTGGGAGTCCACAGAACGTGGAACACCTGTAAATGTAGATTCTCTTCATTACATGCTAGACTGCAGGCCTACATCGCACCTCCGAGAACGACTTGAATTCATGACAGCAAAATATCCCAGTCTCCAAGTGATAAATCTCTTGAACAAATTTGTGCAGGAAGCAATACCTAGTCCCCTTCCCAGGACTTGAAAAACAGTTTAGGGTTCAGAACCTTGACAAAACCTGTAGGTTTACGTATGTCTAAATAATATGTGTCGACGGTCACCAAAATAAGATGCCTATGTAGAAATTTCAACTCAGCCCTTCAAGCTTAAGCTTTAGACAGGCTGAAATGCTATGACAATTAGATAAAGAAAGTATCTGTTGCCACTGAAGATACCAATTAGGGTCCTTGTAAGGTTAACCTGAAGGGTACCTATCACTAGCAGCACAACATCATAGAGGAAGCTATGCTATATTTCCTTGGTTGGCTGGCAATGCTCAATGTTTAGTTTTAACCAGTGATGATCGATTCATATTCCTTGGGAATCTGCCAAATATACGTCCTTGAGTTCTTACATATATCCATAAAGACTACAGCTAGCCAGGGCAGAGGGACTGCCTCCAATTATGAAAGGTCTGTGGAAATCATACTAAACATGAGAAAAAATGGAATATTCTAAATTTCCAGATTTCTTTTATGTTCTAAAATTTAGATTTTAACATAAAACAGTAGGAGATTCCAGTATTTATTGACTTGAAATAATCTTGGAAGTTGAGAATGACTTGATATTGAAATTATCACTCTTCTAAGCTAATAGAATTTTGATTTGAATACATTTTAATTAATAAATCAGAGTTAAACTTTTATTTCAGAACTTTCGATTTTCATCGCTAATCCTTACTGAAGATTTAAAATTTATTTACCATAGATCTAAATATTTTACCCCCAATATTAATGTGGAAAAATAAGGGTCACTATGGTCTTATACTGGTTTCATGTGCTCAATTTAATTTTATAACCTGAATTTTTAAGAGGATAGATGAAATATTTGTTATAATTTTAGACTAATCCATTATTATTTTAGTTTCGTTTGTTTTCATTCTGTCGTTATTTCTGTAATTACTATACTCCTCACAGGTACAGAAGGTTGCTCTGAAGGAACTGAAGTTACTGAAAGTTCTAGTGCAGATGCTTTGCTAATTAAAAACAGTATTTCAAATCAAAAAGTTTTATCAGAAACAGAGAAAGGTGCAGCCAATGAGACATGATTCGAGTTTTTATTACGTACAATGACTGAGCAATTTTTTTTATTTGTTATTTACTTTTATTATGGTATGGAATCTCACAATCTGTGATCACTGGAAAAATCCTGAGGAAAATCAGTTTATTTCCATATGAATGATTTTTCAGAATGCCCTGTGCATTGTTTTATAGTTTTTATATTTTATCTGTTATATTTAATAAATACTTTTTATTGCACCTTTTATGTAATGTTATGGATTTGTAAGCTTGTTTTTTTAGTATTAATTTCTCAAAGATCTGTAGCAGTCAAATATATTTCATTTTTATGTGTATATGGATAACAATTGTTAACTAATGTTACTTTAGTATTATTTTGTTAACATAACATGTGCTTACAAGTCAGATTTGAAAAGTTACAAATAAAATTATCCATATTGCACATTTTTAAGTAATTAAACTTTACTGCAGTTTAATATTTACTTTATAACTTTATATGTAGTCAAATATCTTATTAAAATATATTACTTACAGGATAATTAAAATATATTACTTAGAGGATAATTAAAATATATTACTTAAACATTTACAATCCCCGAGAAAATTAAAACACTGCAGTTTTATACATTAATATTGTGGATAAGGAAGTATGCTGGAGTTGCATCTTGTACATAATTATCCTGTGATGTTTTGTACAGAAGTTGGCAATATTCTTGCTTTTATACAATTTTCATCTTATAATGAAGTTATAATTGAACTAAATATCCCTTTCAAATTTAAATCTTAATTCAATTTTTGTGTAATCGATACTTTATGTAGGTAATAGATTGACTTATGAACTTTCTTTTGTACAAACCTCCTTTAGAAGTTATTTCCTTGAAATCATTTAATGTTTGTTTTGTTGATGTCATTACTTCAGTGATTTTAAATGAAAATTTTGGAGAAAATACTTGCATGAATTATTATTTCTTCAACATCGCAATTTTTTTTTTTTTGCAAATTTTAAAGTTTGATCAAACATTTGTCTATTTAGATTTACAGAAATTAAGATGCTTTTTACTGAAAAAGATATTTGCACAATTTGTTACATGTTTTGTTTATTTTATTTTTACTGTAACTTAATTTTGTTTTCTGTTAAAAGTATCCATTATCAACAATTCTAATAAAATGTTCTCAAATTTAGTAGTGCAATTTCTTACAAATGACTTACTAAAATGATGTTCCCAATACAACAACTTAACAGAAATTTAGATTTTTACTCTGATATTTTTCCTAAAATATCGATCAAATTTTTAGTTTCATATCTACTGGGTATTTTTAACTCAGGACTTTACCCCCAAAAGCCCTATATTTTTGGAGTTGTAAAACATTTCGAGATGAAATTTGAATACCAAGTTACCATTTGAATGCATGTGAACAACTAATACGGCTGCAGTTTACGCATATTTACAGCCCTCTGTCCTGTTTCTTCTGGTTGCTATGTAAGAATTTCTTTGGAGACTAACAAGCTGTGTCACACACTGCAGTGTTGTCTGACGGACCATTTATCGTCTTGACTGTGATCAACAAGGGTTCAAAGGTCCCCAAGTTTCTTAGCAAGATTTTCGCATTGGAATTCATAGGTGGTTCCCAATGGGGAATTTTCTTAAACTTTCTGACCCTCATTGAGAGAGTAAGAATTTTGATAACTTCGAATTAAAAACTCCCAGTTATCGGGAACATAATCGTACTCTATATTAGCAGATGAACCAAGAATGGTGTGAAACCATTCCTGCTAGAATATTGAGATGACAACTGGGCATACAATCAAAACAGTGCAGCTATGGATGCAAATGTCAACACCAGCAATTTGTATTCGAATTTCAGCTTGGAAAATTATAGGGTTTTTAAGTAGTCCTGGGGGGAGTAAATCTCCCTTGTATATAAATTATCAAAATATATGTTAGTACTTTTTATGCAACCTGTAAAAAATTTACACACTTTTATGCATCATGAAAATGGCAAGAGTGAAGAAACAGCTGAGGTGCTTTGCACCACTTTTGTGCAATAAAGTCACTGAGGTGAAACTAAAAATTATAATTTTAAAGTTTAATCTAAACTTTCGACAATTACAATCATGATTGAATTTTTTCCAACTACAGAACGTTTTAAAAATCAAGTTCCCCTTTCCTATAAAATTGTCGACATGGAGATAATTTGGGATGGTTAATCTTACTTATGTAGATGTTATACATTGTAGTTAAATAACAAATTACTACTCTGAGAATTCATGGTTTAGAGAAAAACTGTTATATTTTCCATTCAAGTGTTTTAACAAAGATTGTTAAACCATTTAAAAAAATACAAAGTAAAAACAAAAGTAAGAAAACATGCAGGACTTGTGTTTTAAGATTTTATTCTAGATGTGGAAGGCATATTCACATTTTTTACAATCAATAAGTAATGTTTATTTTTTTTATAACTTGCAATATATCAAGAACTCTTAGCTCGGCCATCAAAATTAGTTTTAAATGCTCGGTAAGTCCTTAAAAATACATTTTCGAAGCTCGCAACTGTTGTCTGCTCTCTGCGACTATCTATTTGTTCTTGAAATAGGCACTTCAAACTAGACAAAAAATGAGGCAGCAAAGGAAGGTCATTCAACTGCACCTACATAAAATTTACATTGTAATATTAGCCAGTAAGTAAATCATTCAACTGATATACTGCAAAATAATATGTAGGTAAAATAAACTTAAGATTTTTCTGTGTCCACGGAATTTCCATGCACAATCTATCAAAAGTATTGAAAAGTATTTTATGTTTTAAAAGTTACCTCTTATTTGTTATTTAAGGTAAGACTTGTATTTGTCATGGATCAAAGTTCACAAGAGTATAAATTAAAAACTAATGACTATAGCAAATACTGTATAAATAAAGAAAAAGACATTAAGATGCTTTTACATTACCTTCATGAAATCAAAGGCACATCCAACTTGCCTTTGATTATGTTGTGGGAAAACTGGTACAGCTAAATAACGTTTACTGAAATGTGTCAAGATGGTGTATTCGGCATTCATCTTTTCTGCAATTTCTACCACTTGAGAAGGCGTACTATGTAAAAATTAAACAAGCATAATTAATTGTACATATAGCCATTATTAGCATACAATCTTGAGCATTTTTGATCAGGGGGGCAACAAAATCCTCATAAAAAAATTCCCTGATAGTGTCAAATTTTTTTTGTTGATTTCACAATTCCTTTAAGAAATGCTGTGATTCCTAATTGGTATCGATATACAGTATCCACACGACAATATGTTTAAATATTTAGCGTCAAATAAGGTAAAAGGATCCTTTTCCACAAATATTTTGTATTTTTTCTCTTCAAATATTTTAATTGTTACTGTAAGGGTTGGAACCCTAAATGGAACTCTTACAATATAGCAACTGAAAAACTTAATAAAAAATATTTTGATTATGAACTTTGTTGGTTGGGTTCTTTCGATTGCTTCCATGGTCAAAAAAAGTCAAGCCAACACTCTTTAGTCCCAAGATTATTTATTTGAGGAAAAGGGACACGATACATTACATAGGTAGTACAGTACCAGAAAACATTCTCTGGTTATAAATGACGATAGCGTAAATTAGCGTTTAACCGAGAAGAAACCCTATATCCTTTTTTCTCGTTGTCTTTCTCAAGCGGATGGACAGAGGAAGAATCCTGGCAACCCTTCTCCTGGTTGTCGCGCTCCTCCACTCGCCAACCGCTCCAGTTGGCACTTGCCAACTCTACAGTTGGCGACAGCTTCCTGACAAACTTTTTACACCTGACCCTATATTATCCTACTATAGGTACATCAAAATCACATACACATAAAAAAATTGGCACGTCTTCAGTCTGCGTTTATAGCGGTGGCAACGGTCTTGACGCTTTTTTTTTTAAACTCGCTTCTAGTAACGAGTTATGGCAGGTTAAGGCAAACCATCTGTATTACAGTTATTTTTTTTTATAGCAACCTCCCAGCAAGCGGAAATTTTAAATTTTCATTTTGAATATTCTAGAAAGTTCTTTCAAAATCAATTAAACTGACAAATGATTTCATTGGTTCATTTGAAATAATTCTTCCCTTGTCGATTTTAGAAGTGCGACAAAAAAAAGAGCTAAGGCTGTTACCACCGTTATAAACGTAAACTGAAGCTGTACCAAATAATTCTACAAAATTGTAATTGTAACCAAAAAGTATTAACTTAATGCACAAAAAAACATTAGTTACACAAATTTCAAATCATATGCCACAAGTTGTATCGCCAGCCTCGAAAACCACGGCGGCGATATTTGCGGTGTTCGAAAATTACGACGTAATTGCTCTTTATTTGAATTACAACTTCATTGAATAAGATTTATTTGATTCTCAAAAGTACTTGTAATTACTCATCTCGACATAGGACAAACGATAATAGTTGCATAGCAAAATTTTAAAAGTTCCCTGATTTTTTATGAAATGTGGAAATTTTCCCCGAGATTTTCAGAATTAAAAAGTTTTTTTTTGATTTCTTGGTTCTGTTACCACCCTGTAGATGCTTAATTTTTCATTTCCAATCCATAAAACTGAGCAGAAACTCCTTCATTTGCAGTCCAGTGATATGGTTAAAATGTGTTTTCCTTCTGAACACTTGAAAATATCTGAATATGTTAACATCAATTTCAATTTACATATGTTTTTAATCAGATAATACTCTAGTCAATGCTATTATATTTTTTAAACTGTGCATTTAAAAAAATAAGTCAGAATTCACTATCACATAAAGATAAAAAATACCAAACTAGATGAGAGGATATTTTTGGAAAAATGAATTTCTCAGTGATATATACTTTTATTCTTTCTTTATAAGAATTATAATAATTTTATGTTAAAGTATTACAGTACTTTCAAAGTATAAATAAGTTTACCCCTCAAAAGAATACAGCTCTGAAAGCCTACCTGTGTTTTTTCATAGTGGCTTCACTTAAAAGATCATCTTCAATAGATGCTTCATGTATTAGCAAAGTACAATTTTCACCTATCAAAAAAAATTGTTTTAAACACAATTTCAATAAGTTAAACAACTTTCTATGATATAATAATAATAATAATAATAAAAAAAAAATCTCAATTAAATTTTTACCAGCAAACTACCTTTTTTTTAGCAAGAGTTTTTAGAATGCTTGGAAACAATGTGATGCACATGTGCATCACATTTGTGCATACATCCCCTCACCCCCCAATGTGTTTCTGAGTATACAGGTAATGAAATATACAGGGTAACTTATTATAAAGTTGTAATGGCTGCTTTTATCAGGGGGTAAGTGCTTCATGTCCCAAAGGCCCGTTCAATGTTTTATGCAGCTGGGTCATAATTGGCCTTTGCTCCATAAAAACAAAACTAATCCATAAGGCCCCTATAATTTTTGGTTGCTTCTCCCCAAGATGAGATAAACATTATACATTCTGTTAAAGGTTTGTGCTGAAATTTTTTTTTGAGAAAACATGAAACAAAGGAGAGAGGATCTTGGGTGACAAATAATTTCCAAGTTGATGAAATTGTTCCTCAATGTTTCTTTTATGGTGTAATTGTAATTTAGATGAATAGTACACTGAGACCAGAATGTCATGTATTCACTACTGTGAATGCATATAATAGATCAATAAATATACAACCAACAAGATGGACATTTATGCAAAGCAAGCTAAGTTCCTGTAAAAATTGTTGTCATTGAGGAAAATACATGTAACTGACTTGGAAGTAGGAAAGGCTAGATCACAAATGCTAGTTGAATCTTTTCAGATGAGCTAAATATTATAAATGTAAGGTTAAATAGATTGTACACATTAGTTAAGTTTGCATTGAACTGTTACTACATAACTGATACTCGTGTGTCGATTATAATTAGTAACTACAGTTAACCATTTTTGAAATAAAAATGAACCAATTTTTAAAAATCTGTTTGCTGGTTTTTTTAAGACCTGCCAACAATCAAGTAAAAAATCTAGATTACATAGCTGCAGCAAATTTAATGACAAAAACAACAAAAACGAAGATCAATCGTTAGAAATAAAAGTTTAAGAATTTTTAAAGAGCCAAATTGGTCTTAGAAAGCAATTCAAAGTAGAAAAAGTAACTGCTATTGTATATGCTTGACAGCTTGGACTTGGCACACAAAACAGTTTTGGTGATATTTTACATAAAATGATGTCAATGTAAGCAATTAATCTTTTTCTTTATGTATTCTTTCTAGGATTTTAAAGGTATATTTATAGGTTACTAGAAAATTAGTGCCAAAAAACTTTTCGATAGTCTAGCAACCAGATTTAAATGTTTTCTTTT
This sequence comes from Metellina segmentata, assembly GCA_947359465.1. Classification (NCBI taxonomy): domain Eukaryota; kingdom Metazoa; phylum Arthropoda; class Arachnida; order Araneae; family Tetragnathidae; genus Metellina; species Metellina segmentata. Next base: position 110,538,878 of record OX375876.1, on the reverse strand, counting down.
CATGGTTGCCATGATTCGGCACCAAAACACTTTTAAAATTGTTATCACTTGAAAATGTTTTCCCTAAAAACCAACAGGACACTTGGTAGGAAAATAGGTGCCAAAAAAGTTTTTTTATGAAAAGCAATCACTGATTTCAATGCTTTCCTTTCATTGATTGCCATGATATGGCACTAAATGATAAATTTGGCATCATTTGAAGATTTTTCATATTAAAAAAATCTAGTACAGATATTTTCTGTTCAGAAGATCGGAAAAAAGTAGTTTTCCAGAAAACCTGGAAGAGTTCGTAGGTATGTGTTTTGGAGAGATACATAATAAAATACACCCAATTCTGTTTTTGTACGAACTTTTGTACATGGATTTGATTTAACAAGAATTTAAAATAAATAATTCATTCAATTTTTACACGAGTCATTTTGATTTAACACTAGCAGGCCAAGCCAATTTCTAAGAATTTTTTTTTGTGCCATAGTAGTACCGTTTCTACATTACACACACTAATAAGGAATGTGCTGGGAACTGAAGTTGTTGACATACGCTTACAGAACGATTCTCAGATGAACACATCGATTAATAATTCAATTCATTCGTAAAACCAACGAAACAGCAACAGAGGACATTCAAGCTGATTTGGCTCAAGAGATCATAGAAAGAAGTTCATTAATAGAGGAAGAAGAAAGTGAAAAAGAATAAATTCTTATTAAAAGTAAAACAGATTTTTTTTGTTCATGAAGAATTTTTTTTATTTCAAATGCAAATATACTTTAATACATTTTATTACACATTGTTACATGTGTATTTTGTTGAAATAAAATAATAAGCTTAAAACAAATATTTTCATGTTTTTAAAAATTATTTTTACTAATTTTTTAGATCTGGAACCAATCTTTTCTTCGATAGATACAATGTCTTCTATTACACATATTCTTCAGGAAGGTATTCATCATGTAAAAACAGAATTAGGTGTGTAAAATTAGTTTAAATTCATCTATCACTTACTGATGAGTCACTAAAAAAATTCTCTAACTAACCTAAGAATTTAATTTAAAATTATTCACAAAATTGAATTGAACTGTAACATAGATTCATGCTAATTACCTGCATCAATTAATTTTTGACAAGGAGCAGAATCACCAGAAAAAACAATTTTCCAGTTAGAATCTTGTAACACAATACCATAAGCATCAGTGCAATGCATCACGGGTACAGTCTCCAGCTTGAAAGAAGTAATGAAAATCAATAATACAAATATTAACTCAACACATGATAAACAGATCTACACTATTGAAAAGGGTAATAAACGGCAATATAATTTTCAAATTTTGCTTCATTAAGAAAAGTAATAAACAAGAAAATAAATTAAATCTGCATGTACAAATTTAAATGTAGATTTTAGCAAAATAACACTATGTTCTTTGCTACTTTTTTAAGTATTTATTTAATATGCCTGAATATCCTCTAAGAATATCTGGTATCCATATCTGATATGCCTTAAATCTCTGGTGGTTAGTTTGAGCAATGACGAACTGACTTTATATCTGGGCAAAGTACAGTTTTGGATTGTCTCCACAATGGCGGTGCTTTGAAGGCGACTCAGGAAATTGTGGGTACCACAAGTTTGGCATCCTCACCAGGAATCTTAGTGACTCTAGTTTCGCCATTGGACATTTCAAGTTTTTGTAGACTGAGTACAATTCCTGAACCCCTACTTCAAAGGCAGGGACACGGCACAGGAAAATAGGAAGTACTTTAAAAAGTTATAGTAATGCGTATCACATCCAATCTGGGTGTGTCACTTTTTGCTGGGCCTGGCAGTTAATTTGCACAAGATGCCAGTTTTTTTAAGTGCAATTTTAAATTAACATAAGTACGGAAATCTTGTAGGCATAACATCCTAATGGATAAAACTTGCCTTACTATAACATATTTACAACTCCAGAAATTAGCTTATTTATATCGCCAAGAATTTAGCGTAATTTCGCAGTCAGTGCATCTGAAGCCTGCGAGACAGAAAGCTAGAATTAATCTAAAATTCAAAACGAACGTTCCTTCTATTTGTTCTTAATATTTGCATAGGTTCATAGGTCACAAGAAGTTTCGAAGCTCTGATCGGAATGTCATAACACAAAGAACAGTTGTCATTGTTTGCTAATTTTGAGGCCATTCCGAAGAATCAAGCACCTGATTTCATAGCATGTTTTTTTACATTGAGGTTTTGAGCTGTTACCTGGTTGTAGTCTTGCCTCTACAAACCTATTTGTAGGGTTAAATTGGTCTAAAAAGCCTAATGAAAATACTTAGAGGTTAATATCTGGCCTGTAGGCCATTTAAACATATCTGGTCTGCAGGGTGGGTAAACCTTCTAGAAATTCTCCAAAAGAAAAAAAAAGCAGAAATTCTCAAAAGAAAAAAAAAGCGAAAATCCGCGTAAACGCGGAAGATTTTTACCCCTGAGTCTATCTTTTTTTTTCCTGTCCTCAAATTTTTCTTGTGTCTTACGTTTTATATCTTCTAAATCGTCATTGTAGGCTTTATATACAACCCTTCCCATATCCATTAGCTTTGATGTGATCGGCACCAAATAAGATTGATTGTCAAAATTTACCAAGTTACTTTAGACCGTTGTCAATGTATTGAGTGTGCGTTCTGACATTGATGCTCTGTCTCCTGTCAAAGCTCTTCCTGAGGCAGAGAAGTTTTTGTTCAATGTCAGCACTACCATGAAAAAGTGAAAGAGCAGCCTTCACTAGCTTTGACACAACTGGGTATTTAGGTAGTTAATAGTAGAATAGTTAAATAGTAGAGGAAGCATGGACATTAATTTATCAATTCATTCTGCTAGTGAATCCTCTCGTTTGATCTATCATACATTGACTAGCATCAGTAAACATTTTAAGTATTTCAGTATGCCAGCACTGCGACTAATAGTCTATTGTACTGAGACCCCTGCTGACCTACTAAAGACCGATTGCCGAAATAAATTTCAGCATATACCTGATTGAAATGTTTGATAGTTCTCAGGGTTTGATACAATGGTATCCCAGATATTGGAATCGTTGGGCAGTCATAATCACAATCACATAAGACATGTACAGGACTCTCCTCCGTCATCCTACAGCCTCTACATAATGCGTCATCAATAACACTCATAAGGTTGAGGCGTAGTTTAAAGGTACAGTGGCCAGTTAGAAGGCCAATAGCTACCCTAATTTCTTTCCTGCTCGATTTCAGCTTTGATCTTTAGATTGAAGCCATGCATGGGAGGACTCAGCAAGGAGTAAACCTTTGATAGTCCCCCATACCACATTGTGAGGTGAAAACAACAGGTACAGAACCCAAACAGGCTTTGTTCTAATAAATGGGGTTTTAGATCCATGCTTTGCTAATTGGTCTGCCACTTCATTACCCTCAATGACACAATGATCAGGGCCCTAGATAAAAAACACTTTGTTTCTTTCAGCCACATCCACAAGTGCATTGTGACTTCCCACACTGTTTTGAAAGAAAAGCAGACTCTGTAAGGCTTTTAGGGCTGCTTGGCTGTCAGAGAAAATTTTATAACCCTCTTAACACCCCCTCCCTCATTGAGGTAGTTGTAAGTACAAACAGAGATAGCTAGAACCTCAGTTTGATATACAGTGGCAAATTTACCCAGAGAGAAAGATAGCTTTCAGGCTGATAATAGTTGTTACATGTATCAGCTTGATTCATCTCTCAAAGTAGCCTCCAACAAAGCTAACTGTTCTCATAGAAAAGTAGTCTTTGGATTGATGAGTTGCAAGTGATTATGAACAATGCAAAAGGAGAAACTGCTTTTAAGAAAGAGAGATACTACTTATACAATCACAAAATTTCTATAGCAAACATTGAATATACCTGTACTTCTTGTAATAAATCATTAAACTTCTCAGGATTTCTTTTTTCAGAAGTAAGATCTTTGCAAGATATTATCCTGTATGAGAAATAATAGAATAAAAATATATAAATTATCATGCAAGGGTAATTCGAAGACGAACAGCAATTTTAGTAACTTTGAATAGCAGCAAAATGACCTAGTTTTGAGAAAAAGCAATTACTTACTTGGATCAATGCCAAATTAATAGAAGCTTAAAAATAGAAAAATAAACTGAAAGCACAAAGTTGTATGTATAATATCCTTTTAAACAATTAAAACCACTCACCTACCCACTTCATATAAAACTTAAGAGGGTGGGTGTGTACTTTTCCCGAGATTAAAAAAGACTTCACCTTAAAGAATATACAGTAGAACTCCAATTATCCAGACACCAATTATCCATATCATTTTGACAAAAAAAAGCAGCAAAATCTGCATTTGAAAAGTTTTGTATCTGTGAATGATAAAAATAGTGTCAGTTGAGGACATAAGAAACATCATAGTGAAAATTCCTGGACGTTATGAGTGCAGTACAGAGAACGTAGGCCAGTGGCTGGCATGTGATTCTTCAGAATCTGGATTCAAAATTCTCAGTGGCAATGAAGTCATTCAAAGTGTGAGAGAAGAACTCATTGATGACCCTGAAGATGACAACATTGCTACTAAACAAGACACAGGACCGTCAGTTAGTACAGCATTTGAATGCCTTGACACAGCGCTAAAATGAATGGAGCATCAGCCTGACTGTGACCATGTACAGCTACTCACCGTCAAGCGCATGCAAGACTTGGCTGCACGGAAACGAGTAAAGACAGCCGAAACAACTGACTTTGACCGATATGTTCAAGCAATGATACATTTAAATACAGTACGTCAGTACAGAATGTAAACAAAATTGTTTTTAGTAATTAAATTAAATTACACACTAAAGCAAAATTAGTTTCTTTTAATAAGAAATAACATTTTTTCATAAATTATCCAATTATCTGGATATTTGGGACAGGGTCTAGTCCCAATTGATCTGGATAATTGGAGTTCTACTGTACTTGTTTTTCATTTAGTGAATCCTGACTAAAAGAACCACAAACGGTTGTTTATGGAAAGCAATACTGTAAATAATTAATGGTAGCAACCAGATGAGTACAATTACATACATAGACAACATAGCAACTGATAGAACAAGGTAATTGTATTGTAATACATGAATGATTGTACTGTATGGTGCCGCTCCGAGGTTTGAGTGAATCCATTTTTGTAAAGGTACTAGCTGGTTGCGAGAAGGTTGATATAGAATAAAGCACGAATGCTGATCATAGTGAATAGTTTTACCCCTGTCAACTCGCTATCACTGCAATTCTTTATAGCACTGAGCAATGAACTTAGAACCAAAGTCTCAGCTAAGGACACCAGTTGTGAAAGGCCTTTGTCTATGTTTCAACCTATCACCTAATTTAAAAAGACTAGACTAGTTCAAAACTACATGACTAGACAGTTAACTCGAAGGAGCTTGACTATAGTACAGGAATAATAGTATTGAAGTAAAAGGATAATCAGTAGGATTGACAAAGAAACAATGGCACATAAAATAAATTAAAATTTTTTACCTGACGTTTGACCTAAGATCTTCAAAAATATCACAAAATCTTCTAAATATATGAATTATCTGTGTAGGTAGAATCAAATTTAGCTTCTGATAGTGTTGTCCAGAATTCCTAAATGCTTCCATTCTGATTTTGACAAATGTAAATAAACCCTAAAATAATAATCAAAATATTTATGAAAAATCTAAATAAAAAATAAAGTTTGAAGTTACTCGTAAGATTAAAATTTTACCAAATAATGATCAGTATGCATATGGCTTATGAAGACACAAGATATCTTCCGCAAAACAGAATCGACCTCTGATGTACCGAAGTATCGGATAAGTTGCATGACAGTACCTTCGCCACAATCCAATAAAATACTTTCATTAGAACTGGAATATAGTAAAAATATGATAAACAAATTGGTACAAAAATAACATACACTAATCAAAACATTTAACCAAATTAAAAACGAAATATACCAAAATTGTATTGCACATTAACAGTTTACAATAAAAAATATCAAGACATTGCAGAAAGGAAATAACACTAGAATGGCCAGCAGTCTTGATACTCTTAAACATTAGCTAGTGTTGTTTTGATTACTTATAATAGCAATATCTAAATGACATCCTCACTATTTTCATTTTAGTGAACTTAAAGCTTATTTTATACTGTCATAAACTTGAGATTATTTATGCCAAAAAATAAAGAAAATCGACTATTAAAACTCATCAAATACACAAAAATCAACAAAATGTAGAAAAAGAAAATATTGTTATTCTTTGGTAACACAATATTTATGCAGATTTTACCATTATTCGTTAAATTTGTATCATACATACTTTATTTACAAGTTATACCAGTTTCTGCACTTCATTTATATTCTTATTGAACAATGTTTTATGTATGCATTGGTTGCATATAAATTACACTTTATAATTTCACATTTCCTGTAGATAAATTTCTCATTGTTTTAAAATTTTGGTGCTTTTACCCATTGATGCTTGAATTCAGGGAGACTCATTTATGTTTTACTTGACAAAATTAATAGAATAGTTACTTTCACATAAACATATCTAGCAGCAAAGTAATCATTCACCCATTATATATTTTCCATTCTGTGCCGTCCCAAATGACATAAATGCAAATTATCTATCAGCATTTATGTGTCACTTTCCTCACGTTCTTCAGATTTATTTTCACATAATCCAGTTTCTTTATATGAATCTAAATTGGAACAGAAGATTGTGACACCATGATTAGTTTTCAGATAATTCTTACAACAGATTCCCAATTTCATCAGAATTTTTTATGGGTTTCAGCATTTTTTTGTTGTCTGATATGAGAAAATTCCTTTATGAGTAATATTGTATTTAGAATAAATTATTGCTAACAATGTGTGCTAACTTAGAAATAAACATATGCATTTAAGCAGTTTGTATTGAAAACAAGAAGATTGCAAAGAGGATTTTCGTCTATATAATATGAAAATTTCGATAAAAGTAGTATTAACACTAACTTCAAGTTTAAAATATAAATTCTATGAAAATAAGCTCTCAGTAAATTAAGTTCAGTGAATCAGGCTAATAAGTTTCTTTTCAAAAGCCATATTGAGTTCAATTTAACACATGGGTGTGAAAAATGAATGAAAATTACAACTTATCTTTCAAATTGAGGACATTAGAAAAATAATTTCAAAGTTCAGCTTTCGAATTGAATGTTTAAATTTAGCTCCACTTTAAAAGCATTTGCAGCACATGGAAACTTAAACGGACCGTTGTTGGTATAGGTTATCTCATAAATAAAATTCCCTACAAACCTCATTCGTTAAAAACTATCTAAATTATTAATTACCCAATTTTTTTTTACTTACCTAAGTCTGCATATCACTTTGCTTTAGCATGTATTTAAATATTATTTGACTCAACATGTTTACTTTTCCTGGGAGTCGAGTTGTAAGCTCTACTCTTTGGTACTTACTTAGCTGCAATTACGATTGCAACTTTATTGTTTTTCCCGATATGTGTTATAAATTCCGAACATAGTAATCTATACTTTGGTCGAGTTGGCAACTGTAATTATGTAAATTTTACATATTTGGGTATGTATCAATTTTATATAAATGTGTATTTGTACAATCCAAGTAAGGGTTACTTTTTGAGTTGACTCATTAAAGGTTTGACCTTGTCCCTCAATCGTTACTAAGTTCAATTCACTTTGCTTTAAATAAATATATTTTTAAATTTGGAACCTCGTATTTTTCTGTGACATTAAGCTCCACTGCTATAATTTCCCATCACTTCAAAACATCCAATATGATTAAATTTTCATCCCATTTTTAATGGTTATTTATATAAAGCAGTAAATTAAGGCAACTTCCATTCAAGTTATATCTTTTCTATAAAACGAGATAAATAGTCCTTTACGTGCTCGCATTGAATATCTTCATCAAATGTGACCAAACTGGTATTACAAAAAAAAAAGTTTTTTATTTAAAGAAAATCACAGTTAAGATATCGATATGGTGTAAAATTTTCAGCAGATTTAAAATCAGTTGAAATTTTTACTCTATCTTTAACGATTGCGAAGGTAGAAACTTGGATTAGAGACTAAAAAAGCCTTAATGCCAGTCAAAAGTTTTGAATTGTTTTGTCACTCGAATAAAATAAACCACTGCAACTATCTGTGGTAGTGACAGTAGACGACAGCAAAACAGAGATTGTGACAGAAAAACAGAGATTGTGTCGTGTGTAGATCGAACCATGTGCAAGCTCCCTTACTCTTTGTTCCACCAAAAGAATTTATTGTATATTTAATCACGTGATCGAAATCCATGTGTGTGCAAGTAGCATGACCCATTTCTGCCTTTGAAAGGGATAATAATCTATTCAAGGTCAAATAAAAAAAAGCACTATTAAATAAATAGTAGTAAAAATCTGCTTTCCTTTATTGTTGAATGAAAACTGTTTAGAGAAGGAAATATGTTTAGTGTTGACATTAGAGGACATTCTTAGTTTTCTTTGCTGTAGAATTTTCTCAATCGAATTGCACAAAAAAATTTTGCAGTGTTTATCAAGAAATATAATCAGAAAAGGGAGAAGGTGACAAACGCATTCCATTGTCTAAATGACACCAACAGTCATTCAAGTGTTAACTTGCCAAGGGAAAGGGTTACCATACTCAAAAAACATTAATGGTGTGTTTGCCACATATAATTTTCTTCTTCACTAACTCACAATCACTGCAATCTTTTGACACCAAATGAAAAACTCAAGAGCCAGAATCCACACTGAAATTCCCAATTGTGGTAGCACATTGTTTGTTTCAATCTTTCACCTAATTCTACGAATAGACTCATTTAAAACCCCACGAAACAAACCCTCAAATGCCAACTCTTAAGAGTTGGTAAATTCCCCTAGTGGGCAACACATTAGCAGGAGCTTGAGAACAAAGAGGGAAGTTGAAATAGAGCTCTACACAACCTTACTCCACTGAACACTTCTTCACTACTCTCTCTTATTTTGTTGGAATATACAGTATTTATCTAAAGACATCATTTTGTTTTAGAATAATTTTTAAGTAAAACAATTTTATTGATTTTTGCACATTTTTTACTCAATTAATGACATTTATAAAATATGACATTAGCTTAGATGCACTGTAAATATGGGGTCTTTTGATCTAATGTTCAATTTTTTCATGCTCCAGATCTTAGAGGATTGCAAACAAATGGAACATCCATTATTGGTATCAGAAAATTGAAGGTTAATTTACAAACGACCTCATACTGGTAGAGCTCCTTTTTAGTGCACAATTTGAGTGGAGGCATTTTAGGATCTTTTTTTGAGGATGCTGATAAAAATGTGGTTACTGTCAATTGTGCGATTTTGCACAATATCTTTCTGTCTGAAATTGAATGACAAAAGTTTTACAGCACATGTGATTTTAATACGAAACAAGTCTACACTAACAAGCCAACACTGATTCAACAGCTTTAGTAAAACATTGAGGAAGAAATTTAACAATTCACCCGGGAAATGAGTTAAAAAAGGATGGAAAATATGGCCGAAAGAAGATACAATGTGGCCAATGTTATGTTCCATAAATAATGTCATTAATTGTGCAAACAATTTGTAAAATAATAAAATAAAAATTGTTTTATTTAAAAATAATTACAAAACAAAATGGCACAGGATCTTTACAGGATTCCCATTATTTTAATAATTCTTAAGGACTTTGTATGTAAATGACTAACATTCATGTGCCTGAGAGTAAATAAAATTAACACATAAAATAGACTAAAAAATTGAAATTTAATACAGAAGTATTTAAAATAAAAAAATAAACAAATATTTCAATTTTCGAGAACAGTAATGTAAAAATTTTATTGAGGTTTTATTTTATTTTCATTAGACGTTTTTTACACATTGACCAATTTTTTCATGAATACAAGCAACATTTTAAGCATCATAGTAATGAAACTGGTACGAGTCGCAAAACTACAATAGAAGAAATGTGTTTAGAATAACTATTAAAAATTTATCCATAATTTTATCACTTGTATCCATTATTGAAAGAGAATTTTGTGTGAGCATGTGAATTAAGCAATAACTACTTAAGAAATCATACTAATTTTATAATCAACTTTATGCTTACCTTAAGCGAACAAGGATAGACGAAACATTTCTGAAAGCAGTAGATGTTGCAGAGCTTGTTCCAAGAAACAATACTTCAGGATATTTCTTTTGTGCTAAAAATCATAAACATAATTGTAAATTATCATAAAAAATACAAATAAAAAATTACACTATGTGCACGACATCATCTTACAAGTGAAGAACACTAAATCAAAATTTTCAAGACATGAGATTTTTAGCTTTTTTAAACTGGAATGTGGTGATTTTTAGACTGGTGCACTCCGCATTCATTTTTGCATGCTTAGATTTTTTTTATGACAAACTCACTTAGTGAGTGAAGATTACAGAGTAGAATTTACCTCTCTTCAGAACTATATTTTTTTATTTAGATTGTTTCATTTATAAGCTAATGATATGCTAAAATTTTTTGCAATTCTTGATAGACCAAAAAACGTTTACTTTCTAAAAATTTACTGGGATGAAACTACACTCTATAACAAAAAAAATCGACGCACCAAGAAGGAATCATCCGATTGCTTTGAAATTTCGTATGCAAAAATGTTTTGACCAAATATGCAAACGATTAAAATTTGGTGTCTAATGAATGAATAGTGCAATCTCCAGCGCATCCAGCAGATGTATATAAGGAGTTGTTCTTGAACTGTTGTTAAACATTTCTGCTGCATTGCGATTTCGGATACCTTTTAACGACTGAAAAAATGCCTCACTGCAGGATTTGAACTCATTACGAGCAACTTTCAGAGTTTGAAAGAGGTTGTATCATTGGATTGAAAGAGGCAGGTAGGGCAAATCAGAGAATTGCTCGTCATGTGAGTTGAAGCGATGCGACGATTAGAAGATGCTGGCAAAAGTGGGTGGACAATGGCAGATTTCAGCATCATGATGGTAGCGGTCGACGTAGGGCCACAACAAATCGCGAGGACAGAGTGATTGTCAGATCAGCTGTCACAGCGCCTGATTCATCGCTATCAACCATCAGTCATGCGATCCACACACGAGTGTCCACCATGCCCATTCACAGAAGGCTGAGAGAGCGAAATCTACACTCGTACCGATCGTTATGCCACCTGCCACTCATGTCTGCACACTGTCGAGCTAGATTACAGTGGTGCTTGGCTTGATCAGGCTGGAATGATGCTGACTGGGGACGTATAGTCTTTAGCGACGAATCCCGCTTCCAACTGTGTCCTGATGATCAACGAAGACGTATCTAGAGACGCCCAGGTCAGCGTGCCTATCCTGCTTTAACTATTGCACGCCACATGGGCCCTCAACAAGGAGTTATGGTCTGGGGTGCCATTTCCCTTGATAGCCGGACCCCTTTGGTTGTCATTAGAGGTACACTTAATGCACAGCGGTACGTTGACGACATTCTGAGACCTGTTTTGCTACCGTTCCTCTCATAGTACCCTGGGCTTATTTTTTAGCAAGACAATGCCAGACCACATACGGCACGTGTTGCTATGAACTGTCTTCAAGCTTGTCAAACACTTCCTTGGCCAGCCAGATCTCTCTCCCATCCAGCATGTCTGGGATATGATGGGAAGGCGACTGCATCCGGTAGGGAATGTTGATGACATAGTCCGACAATTGGAGCAAATTTGGCAAGAAATACCGCAGGAGACCATCTGGGAGCTTTATCGGTCTATGCCATGCCGTGTGGCAGCTTGCATCCAGGCTAAAGGCTGGTCAACACCTTATTGAGTTCATTACTGTAACTCTGAAATAAATCATTCAATTGTTCTGAAATTTTAATCATTTTCTATTCTGTACATAATTTTCCTATCCACCAATTTTTGTCTCCATCGGACAACTCCTTCTTGGTGCGTCGATTTTTTGTTATAGAGTGTATATTTCCAAAATAATATTTTTTCAAGATGTAAATTAAATTGCACAGATAGTCTCTGGATCAATATATTATCTCTAAGTACTGAATATATACCTTTAGATAGAGATGGAATAAGAGATTCCAATTTCTTCAACTCATAATTGAAATCTGGTATATCTTTAATCATCTGAATGTACTGATCAAAGTTGTAGTCGACTACATTGCCCCTAAAAATATTTGAAACATCTATTTATCAATATTAGCTGTATAATGAACAAAATAGGACATTACCCCTTCATTGTGACAGCAAAATATAAATTTACCAATTGAGCTTTTCCTCAGGTCGAAAATGTAATTGCAACATGGGAGGAGGATGAATAATTTTAGATGTGTGAGATAAATGTTCTGTATCAGACTGAAAAGTATAAAGGCATTAGCAAAATATTATTCATATATAAATCTGTTTGACATGTTGAGAAATAGAAGAGCAACAAAAATGAAATATTTTCAAACATAGTATTCTGTAATTTGATGAAATCGAATTACTTACAATAAGTTATAAGCTTTTTCAACACATAAATTGAAACAACATAAAATTTCATAAATACACAGGGGCTCGTAAAATCAATAATAATGAAATTATACCACCATTAAAATACAACAGGTAAAAAAAAAATACAACATTAAAATAATAAAGTTTGTAGTTACAAAATTATTTTTTTTAAATTCAAACCTTTTCTTTTTCTGGTAATAATTTAAAAATTTCAGGATGTAGAAGATGTAGGATGCTTTGGGACTGAAGAACAGCACTACTGCTGACTGAACTATTAATGGAGTTTAACATATAATGCTCTGTATTTTGATGAAATCTGCAAAATAGTGTAATCAATATTGACATAAGAGAAAAGTGAACAGGTTAATGTAAGTTTCAAAACTATTACTGATACTAATAGTTCAACAATACAAGCTCATAAAAAGTTTGAGGATCTGAGAATTTAGTCACATAAATAGAATACAAATTTAGCTGTGTTTCACAACTGATTAGTTACAAACCAAAACTTTAGTCGGAATGATCCAGTGACTACAATGGCTTTAACACTAAACGGAAGCTTTAACACTAGACAGAAGGGACCTTTATGACCCCTCATGTTGTTTCCTGCCCTGTAACTCCCTAGCCTATGAATTGAAAAAGTTGATGTTTCATAACATTAATTATTTAGCTCATACTTTATGTGTATTTAATCACTTTGGCCTAGCTGTCATAGAAGCTGAGATAATGATCCATATAACTAGAAAGACAGAAGGTCTAAAATGGCACACATCGCATTTCACAGTGATAGCATGAAAGTTTTCCTGGTTGATGTCTATAACTTACCTTGTAACGACATTGAAAGTAGTTTTATTTTGTTTTCCATCTCTACATCCTGTTTACAAGCAGTAAAAGCTCTCCACAGTTGTGATAAAAGATTAGTAACAATAAATAAGATTTAGTAGTGATTTGTGACACACTTTGGGAAAAGGGAGAAATAACCAGATTTTACATCAATAAACTGAGAACAATTGAAATAAAATTGAACAAGCCTTGTAGGAACACTGAGAAAAAAACCCACAGAGGTGCTACCAAAAGCAAAGTTAGGAAATAAATGTCTTCATTCCACAATTATGTTCAGAAAAGGCTCAGATATTACGCTTTCTGCTTATCAGAGAAAGAAAAACAAAAATGTTTTGTCATTAAGTTCTCATGCCCCTACTGTTACCATCGATAATAATAAGACACTAGAAACTACATTTTTATAACCAGACTAAGTATGGCGTTGCCATTGTAGGCCAAATGGTTCGCTTTGTCGCTGACCTATGCAAGTATTTTTTTTAATATTTTAGACCTGCAGTAAATGCTTGGGCTTTATTAGAAGAAGTGACGGGAAAGCAGAGACATAGTACTGAAGAGTTTCATACCTCTATATGTGGCATCTAAAATCAATGAAGCAAAAATATTCAAACTTAGTTGCAAGTAGTTATAAGGGGTGATAGAAAACATCTAAACAAGCAATTTTTACCATACAATGCATGGGTGGAGAGCAAGTGGTGAACCGCTAGGAGGTATCCATCGTTACTGTCACATCAAAGAATGAAACACCAAATGGATAGAGGAGGTACTAAATAATTTTATTGACAGCATGTGTGGCAAAATTACAGAAACTGCTAAAAAGAGCAACCGCCTGCGGTAATTCAGGTGTTACACCTGCGACAAAGCAAGCGGCGCACTTTTTCAAACACACCCGGCATGTTTCGGACAGCACCGGCAGCAATAGAAATCCTGACAACTAGGTCCTCGTCGGAGTCGATGGGGTTTACATAGACATGATTTTTCAAATGGCCCCACAGGAAAATGTCCAGCCAGGAGAGATTGTGTGAGCGTGCCAGCCAAGGTGTGGGCCAACCCCGACCAATCCATCGCCTTGGGGATTTAACGTCTAAAGCACTCCGCACATCCAAGCTGAAATGGGGTGGGGCTCCGTCATGCTGGAACCATATATGTGCTTGCAGGTTGACTAAAACAGGTTGAAGTAATTTTGGCAATACCTGTTGTAACAATGTGAGGTATGTTCTGCTGTCCAGTCGGAATGGCAGAAGGTATGGGCCGATCAAATGGTCACCCACAATTCCAGCCCAAACATTTACTCGAGCAATGCCAAGTTATTCATCTAGTCATCAATAAAAGATTAAAATGCTGAATACAGAGGTTTTGCATGGGAAACCACACAAAAAACAGATGCGTGAATTGCAAAAAGGCAGTATGCAAGAAATGCTCATCAAGAGAAGTAAAATCTGATGATTGTTTCAACAAATGAACAAAATAAAATTATATCAGTGTGATAAATTTTCAATTTGAATTCTTATTTTTTCTATTAGATTTCATATTTTATATGAAACCTAAAATTAGCTGTATAACATAATCTAACACTCAACAAGAGCTAGTAGCCAAATTGGCTCCTTCCGTCTTTCTAGGTATGAGGCAAGTTTCCATCTTTATCCAGTTATATGCAAGAAATATATATTGTAATTAAATCTAAATTCATATAGGTTAAATCCAGATTTTTTTATTTCCCCATTAGATCAATGTTTTAATAATCTAATTAATTTGATTAATTTAACATAAGGGTATTAATCATACAAATTTGTTTGAGTTCATTAAACCATGACAATGGGGTGGTAATAGTGAATATTGAAAACTGAAGTCGAAAGAGTGTCAACAGGTAATTTTGGATGAAAGCAATATAACCACAAAATATTTTTCACAAATAAAACTCAAATCATACTTATGCATCCATTCTTGATACTTTTTTGATTTAACAATGTGAGGAGGTGAATAGTGAAATACAGCAGTAACATCAGAAGCGGAATCTACAGGAAGTTGATATTCAGCAAAATTTGATTCATAAACGAATGAATCCAAAAAATCTTCTGATGGACAGTCTACAACTGAAAAATAATGAAACATTTCTTATACAATTATATTTTAATTTTAGCAGACATGAATTCATTTATGCAATGCTTCAGTAACCTTCAATTGGTCACAGATATTTTTTTTAACAAATGAGATTGCAATGGACCAGTGAGGTGTTCAATGTTTTATTTTGTACTTACACACATTAATTGTCCATTGAAAATGTCACATTTTAGGACACACCCACAACAAATAGCTGTATAAAATGCATTATTTAAATATGCAAAAATGAATTTTTACAGCTATTCTTTCCATTGCTTAACAATGAAAAATGTCACTGTGCACCTGCTAGGATTAGTGTGACTTTAATAAAGAATTAAGTACTCTAAAAACATAGTTTTCTGTTTTAAAATGATGAACAAATGAAACTTGAGTATAATATCATAAAACAAATATTCTATTGAAATGTTTTTAATAAACTGTTTTCTAAAGAAGATCACATAAAGTTATTACTGTAGTGTGAGTGAATTTTGTGTTTAACTAATGTGTCAAACAAAATGATAATTACTGCAATATCAAATTATTTCAATTTAACAATTTTATGAACAGCTGAATTACGAATTCATAAATGTCTTACATGTTTTTAGGAAAACGTCAAAGAACTAAAAATATCATTAATCAATTTGAGAATTTTCTGCTACATTACAGAAAAAGTTTTTGATTAAGAAACCATTTTACCTAAAAATATGATTCTTCGCTGTACTGCATCACAAACATCAGTTGAGTAAATCTATAAAAAGCATTTAAAAGTTGTTTTAAAATGAATAGGTTGGTTCTTAATGGCACAATGACTACATTTGGCCAAGCTAAATAAATAAACATAATTGATTAGAAAAATCCAAAAATCCATATTAAAAAAAAAAAAAAAAAAAAAAAAAAAAAAAAAAAC
Source organism: Metellina segmentata (assembly GCA_947359465.1). Classification (NCBI taxonomy): domain Eukaryota; kingdom Metazoa; phylum Arthropoda; class Arachnida; order Araneae; family Tetragnathidae; genus Metellina; species Metellina segmentata. Next base: position 110,522,511 of record OX375876.1, on the reverse strand, counting down.
CAATATTCAAATTTCAGTCAGCTACTCATTTGATAGAATAGCAATGGCATACAAGAAAATAAGCGTTCGAATATCTAACAATCATTCTGTTTTTATAATATTTACAATTGAAAAGAGAATGGTAGAAAAAAAAGCTCTTTGAGGAAACACTTCTTACCACTCTTCCAGAAGGTAGAACGACATCTTCTCCGTTTTTTAACTTCAGAAGATGAGGGCCACTAAATTCACGTAAAAATATTTATTGTAATAATTAAAAAAAAAAAACAGCATGTTTTAGATTTTAAAACAGTAAATAAAAAAACTTACAATGGAACTCCTTGATCAACACATTTTTCTGGATTGAAGTCTCCCAATCTTTTATGTATCTAAACAGAATGAAAACAAATTTAAAACATCTCTATAAGCAAATTAAGGTAAAATATTACATAATAATAAAAAGGTTTGATTTCTCGATTAGACCTGTAAATGTATTGAACAGGAACCAAGATTTCATCCATCTAAATTAAAAAACTCGCTTTTTTCGCTCGATTCTCAGATGGTTTCACGAGAAAGCACGGATCATAATATTACGAAAGTAACATAGTTTGTTCAAAATTGTACAGGGAACCAGATGAAGAAAATTTTTTCCCGATGGGGCTATCAGTTTAGCGTGCATTAAGTGTCAAATTCGAAAAAAGTGAAATTTTTAATGTGAGTGGGCAAAACACGTACAAATTTTCAGTCTTCAATCGTGAATTTTTTTAGAATACCTCTAAACGTGAATTTTTGCACATCACCGAGTTTTTTTAGAAATGTCAATTTGGTTCCTGGTAATATTTTTTTGAAATTCGGGAAATGTTCTTTATTTTTTTGTTAAAACTGTCAAATTTATAGCTTATAACTATTAGTTTTTAAATTTGAAAACATCACAGGAAACCTTAGAATGTACTCTTTCTTATGGTATCATTATTTTTTGAAATTGGTTATTAAATAAATTTGATGCAATAAAGTTGGTCCCACAAATTTCGTATTTTTTAGATCATAATTTCCAATACAAAACTAATCTGTCATATCTATAGCTTAACACTACTAGTTTTAAAATTTGAAACTACCACATGAAAGCTTAGAATGTACTTTTTCTCATGGTACAATTATTTGTAAAATTCGTTCATAATTAAATTCAATGCCATGAAAAGTATAATTTCGTGATAGTGTACAAATTGTTCATCACGGAGATGAAATGTGAAATGGCCTTGGTGAAACTTGTTGTGATGTCATGGCCCAGAAAGTACAATCAGGAATACACGAATTATTAAGATATTTTTGTCGTCTCAGGATTGAAAACCCAATTTTTCCCCCCTTGATTCTCAGACTGTTTCCCGAGAAAGTAAGAATCAGAAAATTACGAAATTAATAGGGTTTGTTCAAAATTGTATAGGGAACATGATGGAGGAGGTTTTTTTTTTTCTGATGCGGCTTTCAAAACACATTCACACCTAACCCTCACCAAGATGCTTACTATAGGTGTGTTGTTTTGCAAAGCAAACCAAATGGGATTGCGTTGCAATCACCAAATGTTTTCATGCATAGGCGAGTAGGGCAAAGCCCCCTAGTTGTTCTAAAAAGGGATAAAAATGACAAAAGCACGAAAAAAATTACTTATACTTTTTATTGACATGCTTTTGATTTGAAAAATATATTCTATTAAAGAAATAAAAATAAAAAAATTTGAAAATAAAAAGATATTCTACAGATATGTACAGTAGCAGAAAAAAAAATGAACCACATTCTTTATTTCAAGCATTATTCATACTAGAGCAAATTCAAAGGTATCATTCAGTAAGGAATAATGTCCTCTACAAATTTAAATCTGAACAAAATGCATATGGTGCGTCTTCATATCAAATTTGGCTCAAACAACGAAATGTCTAATGGAAACACTGTATTTTGATGCTATAATCAGATTCTGCATCGTTAAATTAGTCTAAATATAAAATTTCATGAATTTAATACCATTATATCCAGAGATATTCAATTGCAAAGTTAGTATCAATTTCAGGGATCATCTTGACATAGAAAGTATCTGTAGCTCTCTCTATCTGTAGTTCAAGATTAAAAGGAGTTATAGTTACCGGAATTTCTAATTTCAAAACTATTTCAAATGTATTTTTTAGCAATCCAAGAATTATTATACTTACTACGCAAGTGCAAACGATTTGAGGGTTAATTTTTATATTTACTATGCAAGAGCAAACGATCTGAGAGTTATTGTCAGACGCTTTTTAAACTTTTAGTTGCTCCCTAAAATTCGAATAATGAGAAAAATTAATACTGTGAATGAGGAACACAATAATAAATTTAATGTAGCCCTAAAACTAGTTATCGGAATGAACTGAAATTTCACATGACCATACTACCAGGTCCTGAATCAAATCCCATCAAAATATAAGAAGGTTCCAATTCATAATTTTTCAAACATTAATTTAATAATTATTATTGCATACTAAAAACTATTTTTAAGTTAAATATTAGGTGGATTTTGTTTGGGTCATTTAACAGTACCATGGTACAAAATATCAGTGCTAGATATATTATTTAGGAAGATATGCATAAAAGAGTTTAACTGATTTAACATCAGGATAACTTGAAACAAAAAGACTTAATGACATGAAATTTGGTATCCGAAGTTAAATTTTGATATAGATTCGGAATTGTGTGTCGAAATAGTGGGTTCTGATTGGAAATTATGAAGTTGGTGCTTGATTTAATATGAAGATGGCCCCTAATGCAAATTTTATGAAGTTAGAGAAGATGCCAGCTGCTGCCAAATCTTTGAATTTTCTCAACTGTTAAAATTACTTGAATGAAGAGATAGGTGGTTCTGTTTTTTTTAACCCCAACTGTACAATGTGAGAGAAAATTCTCATTAAGCTAGCAAGATTTATCCTTGGTGTTGGCAATTTTCTCAGTAATGTATAAATTAAAAAAGTGTGGAAGAGCTCTGGAGTAATTTCAAAGTTTGGTATAAATAATAAGTTAACTTTATACTTACTTTGCAAACATAATTATATGTTAAATCTGCAATGGCTACAGAACAAAAATATAAAAAAAATTACTAACATAAATATATTATTTAACTCTTAATAAACAGCAATTATTCATGCAATTTTTAAATATATAAGCTTTTATGTGTTTACGACACATAATTAGCAATCATGTTACAAAAGAATACAACAAGAAGCGATTTTGACAAAAACATCTCTCAGAATGACTTGCATGCATGATCTTAAATATTAGTTTTACAGTTGATCTTATTCTTGGCATATTTACTGTGGATTACATTTTGGTCTCTGCCAAAGTAATTTTAAATTGAGTTTTAAAGACTGGTAGACAAATTAAAAAGTATTATCTCTCTCTGATTATGAAATAAAATCTGTAACTAATTAAATTAAGTAAATAGAAAATTTATGTTCGCGAGTAGAACGAGAAAATCTTCCTTAACACGAAAATCTTATTATTATTAGCAATAATTTATAAAGAAAACAGCATTACATCAAATATTCAAAAATCTCCATAAAGTGAAATTTTGAGGTTTCTGAAGAAATTGACAAAATTGTAATATTAAAGAAACAACTCTTTTAAAAAACAGTCAAGTAAATTAAATTGAGCCAATTCTTTGTCAAAAATGATTTCTGACTTTTTCTGTACCATCGTAAACAATTTTTTTTTGGACATATCAATGGCTGTTAATAGAGCTAAAAATACCCTCTATTTTGTTGCAGTAGCTAAATGAATAAATTTTCCCAAGAGCTTGAAAAAACCATTTGTCTCGAACGGTGGATCAATCCAAATTTCATAAGTATAAATTTATTTCCGTTTACTTCCAGCTGTCACAGATTTTTACTGTATACATTTTGGTTTTAATGAAAACTTCCGAAATTCAGATCATTCAAGAAAGCAGTGAATGATAGTACAGTAGGGAGATAGTTACAGCAGGGATGGGAGTTAACCTGAAGGGGGGGGGGTATAAAAAAACTTTTATAAAAATAAATTAATAAAAAAAATCGGATTTTTTTTTAATCAATTTTTTTTATTTAAATCAGAAATAGTGATGATTTAAATTAGTCACATGTCCATACAAGTTTAAACTTCTTGGGCATGAGACACGCAAATCAGTGTAGTTCCTAATTTTGATTCATGTTAAGCATTAATATTTATAATGACTAACATTAATGTATTAGGAAATAGAGTAGGGTAATTGTTTTTGATAAAAAATCATGTCACACATAGAAAATAAATAAAATTAATGAAAAAAAAATATTGTCTCATTCATATTTAGCTTGCAAAAAGTACTTATTTGTAAAAAAATTGTTATTTGTAAGAAAAAATTAAAAAATGAGAAGACATGAAAATATATATAAATTGAAATCAACTACTATGTCAATTTTCAAATTTTCACTGAGCATTGATAAGTATTTCAAAATGGTATTCCAAGCACCCCAAAAGGGATTATACAAAATTAAAGGATTTAAAGGGATAGTGTATTTTGTTCATAGTTATTTCACTATCAAGGTGTTGAGTCAAAAATTTAAGAATATTTAGTTTATTGCTTAATTTTTATAGGAACAATCAAAATTGTTATTTAGAAAATTTAAAAACTTTTTACTTTATAAAAGTAAATATTTTCTGAAATATTTTGTTACATTGCAAAAAGGTATTTAATTTATCTAAATGCAAAACAAAAAAATCTTGAAAGGTAAAATGACTTAGGCCCTTTTTATAATCACTGTATCTATATTTCATGTGAAACATCTGATAATTAAAAAATGCAAAAAAAATTTTTAGTATAGAAATATCATTAAAGTTTGCTATGTATATAAAGCGTATAGTTTGGGTGGATAAACTTCAAAGAATACCATTGCTGTCTTTAGTCTTTGAATGGCGAGAAAAAGGAACTGGCAGTTTTGATCTTTTTACAGGAATATATCCAATTTCCAAATTCTCATCACTGTAGGAAGGTGCTCGACCTAAAAAAAAAAGTTTAACTCTTTTGGGATGTCCATCAAAATAATCAATATTAAAATATCTTTTACAAAGATATGCCAAAATTGTAAACTACTTACATATTTTAGTACAATTTCTGAATGAAGAAAGTAAAGAAGTAAATAGCTCCTGAAATGCATACAAATAGAAACTTATCAGATGGAATTACAACACACAAAAACATTTCACAACATTTCTTTGAATTGCTTGAAATCAATTGATTCCATGGAAATATCCGAATTTTCTACACTGATTTTCTTTTTAAATTATAAAAAATTCTTTATTAGACTAAAACTGAAAATAAATTAAGAATGGTTAGCATGTACCTTCTTAAGGAAAATGATTGCATAACACTATCTATGAATAAAATGGCAGCATTACTTATTTATAAATTTTACACTATCATATATGTATTAATATCTTCATAAATCAGATGGTTTAGATTACAAAAATATGCACCTACAAAATCAGTTAAGTTGAATATTTTTTATGTATAAGGTACATTCAATAAATAACGAGTCATGCTCACCTCTGACAACATCAGTTCTTTTTATTCAAAAATATGGATCCTGGTGGTTCAAGCATTTATCCCACTGTAAAACTAGGCGGGATTTTCCCTTCTCATAAAAAGTCTTCGGTTGCTGCAAGAACCAATTTTGAACATCTTCCTGCACTTTACTGTCCAACTGATATTTTCTTCCACATAATGTTTTTTGAGTTCTCCAAATGCATGAAAATCGCACGGAGATAGGTCAGGACTGTAAGGTGGATGGTTTAGGACCTCCCTCTTAAATTTCATCAGCTGATCTTTGACAATTTGCTGTATGGGGACATGTGTTATCGTGCGAGAGAATAATGCCACAAGACAGTTTGGCAGGTCTTTTTGATTTGATTGCCTTTCGCAAATTGGTTAGTGCCTCTTGTTAACAGACTGCGTTAATTGTGGCGCCTTTTGGCAGGAACTCAATGAGTAGTAGTCAGTGTAGGTCTAAAAAATGTTAACATGACTTTGCCCCCACTGTTGTGAACAGCCTTGCTTTTTTTTTGGCAGTGGTAAACCTGTGTGTTTATATTGGATACTTTAGCGCTTTGATTCCGGTTCATAATGGAGGCACCAACTCTCGTCCCCCGTAACAATGTTGGACAAGAAATTCGCACATTCATCAGAAAAACGTTGCAGAAATTCCAATGACATGCCCATGCGAAGGGCTTCTTGTGCTGCTTCCAAATGACTTTACGGTACTGCAGCGCATTCTTGATAATGGCATGAACTGCACCGACACTCAGGTTAACATTTTCCGCTATGTTGGAAACACTTAGACGTCAGTCTTGATGAATCAACTCATTCACTTTATCGACAATGTCATCATTAACTTGCTTTGGAGCCCCAGGTTGTTCGTCATATGCTAGCGATACTAGGCCTTCGAGAAAACGCATGCGCCACAGCTTCACTCTGGAAAGAGACATGCAATGTAACCCGCAAACAATAGACATTCACCTGTGAATTTCCATTCCTCCACATCCTTCAGCTGTAAGGAATCACACTACACCTTGTTGTTCCTCTTTTGATGCTTCCCTTTCAAAGTGCGAACATGAAATGCGTTTTGGGACGGCGCTGGATTTCTTTACCTCACCTTTTCACCACAAGCCGCGACACACATGCCCTCTTGCATCAATAACGCGGACGAAATGGTTTCTACATTAGTTCGCCGTGTTTCCCCTACAATGCTGCTAAATTTTAAAACGCCAATTTGCCGCAACAGGCTCTGGCTCATTATTTATTGAATGAACCTTATAAGTGAAAAATTTCAATGATATTTAACATACAATAATTAGGAGACACATTCTGCTTGTACAGACTATTAATTTCAGCAATTCCCATTTGAATTTTGTCCAAAAACATTTTTTTATATTATTCAGTAATTGCTCATTTTATACATTCAATCAGGGTTCTTACTTTTACAAAAAAAATTAAGGTCATTTCAAGGATAATTTTCATTTTTAAGACTACACTTGAAGAGCTTGGGGAAATAATGAGCTAAATTAACTTTCCCAAAGTTTTCAAACTAAACCTGCCATCTATGAATTAAAAAGTGCACAATGTGAATGTGAAGTCAGTTTAGTGAGAACAGTCACTCTTCCTCAGCACCGTAACAAAACATGATTACTGAAAGAACTATAAAAGTCCACTGCATATGCAGCAAGAACAAACAAGGTCCTCATATCATGCAACTACCATATTGTGTGTCTAAAAGATACTTTTTGCTCAATCAATGAAAACATGCTATATGTCAACCACTACACCATGTGTAATAAAAAGAATGCAGACAGAATTTTTAAAAACACCTAAAACTAGAGATTTTATCACAGCTAAAGTAGTAGCTATCTAAAATCACAATTATTTCTTACCTATTTCTACAGATAGAAATATTTTTTGAAGTCATCTTTTGGTGGTTGGTTAGTTTGGGGTTTTATGACACAAAGGCCATATTTTGCCAAGCTGCACCAAACACAAGAGGTTTAAAAAGGCAGAAGGGTAAGCGAGGTTCAAAAGAAGGGAAGCATATCACTCGAGTAATCTTTTGAAGCTCTTATGTCACATCTTATTGCATATATAATCTTAAGGATATTGAAATCTTTGCCTATCTAGTGATGTTTGATATTAGAGAATACAAAAGGTTGTAAAAAGCAATTAATTATGAAGAGTGAATCTGTTGAATCTGTGGAAGTATGTAGCACTAATGTCCCACCAGTTGTGATGCATAGACAAGAGTGTTGCTTTAGTGGATTTGTTAATCACAACTCCCATACAGTACTGGCTTTTTAACACAAGTTACATCCCCAAAACACTGTAAAACCTTAAAGTTAAAATTCTTGTTAATCATGTGGCCTGATAGTGCATATTTACTATGTGCTGTTCCCACGAAATTCAAAGAAACAGGCAGTATTATCTTGACTGTTTTCTCTTGTTTTTGTTTTCTGATGTCTGCTATATTTTGGTCCTTCTCTCAAATTTGATGCTGTTTTCACTTTTGCTTGTAATGGGCAAATGCTCATCATTTTCAAAATTTTCACAAACACCCAAAATCTTGCATTCAACTGATAAAAAAAATTCTTTTTGCAAGTTAACAAAATCTGATGCAAAGTGCAATTGTAAAATAACTAAAACAGCAAGCAAGATGTGACTTATGGCACTTGAGGAATTCAAAGGTTTCTTCAGGCAGTACCTAATTTTTTTTTTATCTTGAGCGATTCCAGAAATTTTAATTTAATCTAGAATCTTTTTGATTACACCTCATAAATGTTCATTTGGATTTTTTGCACCTTCAAAAAATGACATCATTCAAACAAGTAAATTTTACAAATATGAAAGATTAAAATTATTTAAGCGAATTTCACTACTGAATGGGAAATTTATAGAATTTGTTCACATCTTCATAAATTGTTGCATTGTTCTTGATTTGATGTTCTTGTTAATTGAAAAATAAAATAGCTTGTTAAGTTGTATCTGTCACTCATCTTCAGAAAATACAACATATTTGTTTAGTAAAAAGCAGTCATAAAAAATCAGAACTTTACAAGAATGTACATTTATACTTACAACACCCGGTGGTCCATATAAAGTCATTCGTGGTACACTAAATGCTTCATTTGTTAGGTACACATCTTGAAAATGCAAAGACATAAAGTTAGTTACAAAAGGAATGCATTGAATAAAATGTGTAAAAACCTAGTGATACAAAATATGTCTAAAATCTAAATGTGATAAAAAAATGATAAAATAAACATGTGCATTTATCCATTCCTTTAAAAAATAAAATGCAGCTGTGTAAGGCAAAACAAAATTTCCAAATCATGTATGTTTTAAGAAATAACATTTTCAAAAGAGGGTAAACTTTCTCGGGACTTTAAGTTGAAAAATATTTAAAACTGTGTAGTGGAAGCTCTGAAATATTCCTCTTAAAACTGTTACTGAATTTGATTTTTGTTACACCAAGGCAATTTTAAATATAGAACTTACAAAGTTCTCTATTTATATTTATTTACTTCTTAATTTAGGAAAACATTATCAAATTATTAAAAAAAAAAAAAAAATCAAATGAGTGATTACTTTTAAAACTTGCTCTCTAATCTTGTATCAGATATAAGTATAAATTTAACTTTACACAATCTCATAGTTTAAGAAATTGAATGCAAATATATAAGAGAAAAATACAGAATATTATTGTACATTTAAAAGAATTCATGTGTTGTTAAAAGCAATTCATCCATCAAAAATCTTACCAGATAGTCCACTTAAGTTTTGCCAATTTCTTTGAGTAATAAAAACATGCCTCATGAATACGAAATTTACCCTACAAACAAAATATGTCTTTAAACACAGTATATAAACATATTATAATCTAAATAATTAATACAAGATGCAATAAAAATTGACAGCTTGCACCCCTTCCCCCCCCTGTAGAAGATTCAATAAACAATTTTTTACATATATTTCATTGTAATTTAATTCTTAAAACTTCTTTTTTACCAGTTTTATGTAATTCATATCAAATCATTAAAATTAAGCAAAGTGAACCAAAATTATAATTTCAAAAGGAAAAAATTAGTATGAATTAAATAGTACCATGGTATATATATATAAGATTTGTGCATAGATTTTATCAATTTCTTTCTCCCCCCCCCCCCATTGATGTAACCTTTTATTTTATTACCCAGGTATCCTAAGACGCTCTTCCTGTAAAAAGTGTCTTGGATTGTCATGAATGTCCTTCCATGCAACTCCAAAATACTGAGTACGAGGTCAAGACTAGCCATCTGTTACCCTGACAATTGTGAGTCAGAGTAAATCTTTTTTCCTGTCACATACATCAGAGCTTTGGTGTGACCACTTCTAAATGTTAAAAATACTGCCTTCACTACATAACTTGAAGTTTGCTATTTCTCCAAACCTCTGTCTACCAGTGGTTCCCAACCTGTGTTACACATACAATTGGAGGTACGTGGTGGACCAATTAGGGGTATGCGAAAATAATATTGATAGTGGCGGAAAACAAAAGAAAAAGGATTTTAAAATATAAGTAGGTTCTGTGACCTCACATAGATTAACCACCATGTAATTGATGATATATATCCAGCAATATAAACATCGTAAAGCTTTTTTCGCATTCGATACTGAATTTTTCCAATTTGGAATTTTTTATTCTTGCATTTAAAAATATAGCCATCCGTGCTTGTGTATGAATTTTGCAATCTCATTTCATGTTCGCACAGGCTACAAATCAGCTCTCTGACTAAAATATTATATTTCATCAGATATGAAACTGCACAATCATTGCTGGTAAAGATTTTTTATATGGATTGGCCTTCGTTAATTCTTTGATCATCAAATGCATTTTAGGTAAAAAATGTGAATTGTGATTATTTAGCTAACTTATTATTATATATTACTAGCCACTGTGTGGCTAGCTTGGCGTGGTGTTGGTTTGCGGAGCAAACGCCATGATGTAAGGTATTAAATTTTTGTAAAATTTTCCGCAGATTTCAAATCCGTTGAAGATATATTCAATTAAAAAATTACTTATTGAAAGAAAATCATATTTTTAGGTAACAATCTAAACTAAAATGTTTTGCAGTTTTCAAATCCGTTGAAATTTTTACTCCATCTTTAACGGTCTAGGAGATAGAAAAAAGAACTTTGATTTCAGTTTAAAGATTTATCGTCTGACTGGGAAATATATCACGCAACATCAAAGCGGAAACGAAAAAAATAATTTTCTCCGCTTTTTGCGGATAAAAAAAACTTGGCTTTATTCCAAACCCTGATTGCAAGGTCATATGAGAAGAAAAAGTTCTCTGTGTTTAAAAAACCAATGGAGAATAAAACCATGAAATTCCTTTTAAAATCTTCTAGATTTAATTTTTAAAATTTGCTGCAACTCAAAAATTGCAAAAAATGTGGACTACCTGTGTGCTAAATCTCATTGTTGAAGTGCCATAGATTGTCAGAATTTTGCGGCCACGAATTAGACAAACAAACACTTCCTTTTATAATAGTAGAGACTCAGAATGGTTCTGCAAAACAGTGACAGTGATTTTGTTGGATATTGGAAGGGTTTCTTAACTACAGTGTGGCAATGGAAGGTTATAGTACAGAGAGAGGGGGGGGGGGGTAATCACAAATGAAAAGTATAATCAAGGAGTATGGGAGAGAAAAAGGTTTGGAACCCTGCTCTATACCAATGTTAGTGAGGTGATCTCTCATAAAGTTGAGAGAGATCTTAAGATTAGACTTAAGAGAGTTGAAATGTGGATAAAGATAGAAATCTTAATTCACACAACAAAATGTAACACAAAATGTCTTGAATGACTCAAGAGTTCTCAAGGGAGGATCCATTACTGTATGGTAAGTTTCTAAGTGTTCTCATAAAGGAGAATATCTGTCCTTAACCAGACTTGTTTTGAGCTTCTAATGGATTTAAGTGAAAATAAGATTGCCTCTAGTTCAGCTTATAGTTAAAACCATTGACTACTGCCATGGATGCCATTTTCCAATTTGTTTCCACACACATTTCGTTTGGGACACATTTTCATGTGTGTATATGGGCATCAAAACCCTGAGGTAGGGTGATCTGTCCTTAATTCTGTTTAACCCTCACCTACCCTTCTGCTTCTTTGTCCTCCCTTGTTGTCTTGTGTTTGGCACACCTTGGTCAAATATGACCCTTGTGCCATAAAACCTACCAACCAATTTGCTACAATCAGTAATTGCCCTCCAAAAGAATAGTAAAAAGCATTACCAGGTTCATATTTTCTTAAGCAGTGGAGCAGTATCCTGAGTTTTGCTTATCACATCAGTAATGGTTTGAGAGTACTATACACTGGATGAGTCAATAAAAGGATTTATAACTTTGAATAGAGATAATTATTTCAACTTCATATTTAAACATTTGTACATAACTTAAAAAGAATATAATAGTTGCATTGACTAAGTATATCAAGTAATATATAACACTGACCATTATTTCAGTTGAATATTTATTTTTCTACTTAGGATTTTATATTTTACCAAAAAAATAAGTTTATCCTGTTTATCCCCACTTTAAATAAGTTGATCCTGTTTGCTATTTCTAATAATTATATCTCAAATAGCATCAAAATAAAGAATGTTTCTTATATATCATTTAACACCACTTTGAAAATGTTAACGTATCAGTCTCGATATTATTTTCAATTCAACAACCGCATATTGATTTCAAATTAAAGATTGGAACCCCTTTTGGGACCACCATAGATAGCTAGGAATTGATGGGATAAAGGTCTAAGATCTAGTCTAAGAAATTATGTAACAAAAACAATACAAGTTATTTTTAAACAATCCATTTATCATGCAATGCTAACTTACTCATATTCTCTGCAAAGTCTGCCAACACCCTCCCCACAATTAAATATGAATCTGAAAAAATAAAAATATGCATTATACAATGATGCAATTTTTAAAAACTAATTTCGATAAAAATCAAAATAATTACATTGCCACAATAGATTTTAAGCAGCTAATTAAAGTAGGTATGTTTTTGTTAATACAAAATATTACATTGGAAACTAAAGAATTTTTATTAAAAAATGTTATACATCTTGTGTGTTGACTCGAAATTAATTTTGTAGAAAAATTTCAAGATATGATGAAACATGAATATACCAAAATCCATCCATACCCAAAACAAAAAAGTAAAATATTAATAGTACATTTAAATTTTGAGGGATTCCAATAAAATGAATCGAAATTCAAATTAATTTATAAATGACATTACAACTTACCCTTTGATGTCAGTAAAAAGGGCAACACACCGTGGTTGACCAAGTGCAGCATTTCCTATAATTGTGAGACACATTCGACTTGCAATATTTGTATATCTCAGATTACTTGGTCGTTTTCTTTTTAATGGATTGACGTACCTAGGACTATCAGGATGAATTTCTTGATTTAAATGTCGAACATAAACACGTGAAACTGCTTGTTTCCAAATTTGATTTCTGGCAGTGTGACCAAGAATTAATTGATGTACAATCCTCATCATAAATGCTTACAAATGAAAAATTTGCAGGTTTAATGACAGTACAGAAATTGATTTCAGAATGCGTTCTTTCAAAAACAAGTTTTTACCATTTGTTGTTTTTCGATCAAATCTTAAGTTTCTCGTAGACTATAATTTTTTGTAGAATTACATTCTACAAAGCAATTGAGTTTATTACATTATAGTTAATTCTCGTGCTTTTTTTTATTGAATTGAAATGACATTCTTGTGTGTTCTATAGGAGATATATGGCAAGATTAAAATTGATTGAGAACAAATATTCAGACTTGTATGCATGAATTCAAAGGATCCGCTATCCCCTAGATATTTTATAAACAAACAAGGAGAGCGAAATGGGCATGTGCGTGGTCTCGCATATGCCGCAATATAGCCGTTTTTATATACCCCTCGTTTTCCTTTTGAAGTAAAAAATTACGAACATAATGGTGTTTAAAAAACTAATTTTTTGATTAAATTTCTACTCTTAAGTTCAACAGAAGTCTTAGTCCATTTTATTCAACTGCTTCAACAGAAGTCTAAAACAATTCAGTATAACTGCCTAACGTAAAACAACTCAACTTAACTTTAGCGCCGCACACGTGAAGTTTGTTTGTGTCAAGACTCGCAGCTCAAATTCAAAATAATACCTTATTAATTTCACCAGTTACAAAATTATGGCAAACACTGTATCACCCAAGGTGAAGGTTTTCTATGAATGGTAAGGTGTTACCTTTTTACATCAATATGCTGGGATTTAAAATCCGAATATAGGTTTTCATGCATAAATTCAATTTTTACATAGTTAAGTCAGGATATTCTACGAGTTAGTGAAACCCCGAACCCGAGAGTCAATGTAATAAATATACTTTCCAATCTTTTGTGATTACCATATTCAATCACTAGAAATTCTTTATTCATATTTAATCCACAATTAGACGATTCAAAGAGGGCAAATGAACTTAAACTAAACATCTGTATTCCAGGAACCTTCATTCCATTTGCTGTTTAACTAAACATAAATTCTAATTCTGTTGAATCTCTTTATCAAATATAGCAATTCGTCTCGTGATGAATCCATGCAGCTGTGGTCTACTTTGAATGAAGTATTAAAAGCTGAAACGTCTCAACAAGGGATACCACCAAATAGTATCAAAGTAAGTTTTAGTAACATTTGTATGTGTAATAAAGCTTTCTAAATGTTTCTTTTTGACTATTCCCATAAGGCAAGTCAAATTACTAAAGATGACTTATCGATGATAAGTCTTGGAAACTATTAATATATTTCCAGTTATTAACAGGGTTTGCAGGCTCCTTAAAAGCTACTTAAAATGGACTTCAATTTTTAAGCACTCTTAAAATTCCTTATTTTTATGTGCTACTCCTTAAAAACTCATTTTTTTTTCACCTTTTCAATTTTGAAATGCGCGCTATGTTCCACCGCAAGAATAGATTCAAGAATGTGCGGTTTCAATTGTAAAAGTATACCTCACATTACACACAGTGTATTGGCAGCTGGAAATTTTCCCACGCTCTATGTTCCACCACAAGAATAGATTCAAGAATGTGCGGTTTCAATTGTAAAAGTATACCTCACATTACACACAGTGTATTGGCAGCTGGAAATTTTCCCACGCTCTATGTTCCACCACAAGAATAGATTCAAGAATGTGCGGTTTCAATTGTAAAAGTATACCTCACATTACACACAGTGTATTGGCAGCTGGAAATTTTCCCACGCTCTATGTTCCACCACAAGAATAGATTCAAGAATGTGCGGTTTCAATTGTAAAAGTATACCTCACATTACACACAGTGTATTGGCAGCTGGAAATTTTCCCACGCTCTATGTTCCACCACAAGAATAGATTCAAGAATGTGCGGTTTCAATTGTAAAAGTATACCTCACATTACACACAGTGTATTGGCAGCTGGAAATTTTCCCACGCTCTATGTTCCACCACAAGAATAGATTCAAGAATGTGCGGTTTCAATTGTAAAAGTATACCTCACATTACACACAGTGTATTGGCAGCTGGAAATTTTCCCACGCTCTATGTTCCACCACAAGAATAGATTCAAGAATGTGCGGTTTCAATTGTAAAAGTATACCTCACATTACACACAGTGTATTGGCAGCTGGAAATTTTCCCACGCTCTATGTTCCACCACAAGAATAGATTCAAGAATGTGCGGTTTCAATTGTAAAAGTATACCTCACATTACACACAGTGTATTGGCAGCTGGAAATTTTCCCACAATAAAAAACTATTATCAGTAAGGTGAAGTTGAAGGGAAGCAAGGCCACCTGCATGTCTGACCCTTCTTATCTTACCTAACTTGAGCAATAGAGCCTTGGGTGGCATTTTGGACTGATGCTTTTCTTTCATAATATTATGTGGTGTATCTTTCAGCGCGAGATATATCACTGGTGCGACCTTCTGCATTTCCCCCTGTAAGGAGTTTCGTAGAAGGAATAAGGTAGCTGGACTAGACCGTCAAGCCTTTATTTGCTTGGACGACACAAACACCAATTTACAGGACCGTGCACCACTTGGACGTAAAAACATGACAATATATTAACAGAAAGACATTTTAAATTTTGTTGAATCCAACGTCATCAGCCGTCCCATCCGCCGAACCGCACTCGTTGTTCTTTCTCTGCTTCCGCAAAGCATTCTGGGTGCTCATAATGACGTGGGTCATGACGTTACAGGAGATTCCTCCCCTCTGGAAAAACTTTCTGCAGGTCTCCAACTGAAGAAAGTCAAAAGTTAGAAATGTTTAAATATGAAAACCACATGACGATAGGTCTAGCACCACACTTACCAGATTTGATCAGTACCAAACCTACACGAAGATTAATAAACATTTAAAGACGAAAGTAAGATACAAATGTAATTAATTATTACTAAAGGTGTAGAACTACAGATAAAAGACTAAATATTAAGAACTACCATATTTACAAGTTCATTCAGGATCGTCAAGAGTGGGGATCCTGCTTAATCCGTCTGCATTTTTGTGCAGAGTACCACTTCTATGTTTAACCTCAAAGTCATAAGGTTGTAAGGCCAAAGACCAACGCATAAGACGGGCATTTGTGCCTGCGTTGCTATTCAACCAAACCAGTGGATTATGATCAGTCACAATTGTAAATGATTTACCGTCGAGGTAACATTTGAGTTTTTTCACAGCAAAGATAATAGCAGCACATTCTTTCTCACTCACACTGTACCGTTTCTCCACGTTTGAAAATTTCTTGCTGAGGTAAACAATAGGATGTTCGGAACCATCTTCAGAATTCTGAGATAAAACGGCTCCCATGCCCAAGTCAGACGCATCAGTTTGTAAGATGAATGGGCGATTATAGTCGGGTGCATACAGGATAGGAAAGTTAGAAAGAGCTTTCTTAAGTGTGACAAAAGCCACGTCACATTCCTTAGTCCAACTTATAGTTCCCTTTCGAATCTTACCCTTCAAAGTGTCTGTCAAAGGAGATGCAATCGAAGAAAACATAGGGATATAACGGCTGTAATATCCCGCTAGTCCTAAAAAGGTTCTCACATCAGATTTAGTTCTAGGAGGAGAAAAGTTTTTAATGGCTTCAATTTTTATGTCCATCGGCTTTCTACATCCTTCACCCACGATATGTCCAAGATACTGAACTTGACCTTGTGCAAACTTGCACTTTGAAGGTTTAATGGTCAAACCAGCCTTTTGTATTCTTTGTAAGACAGCATCCACTTGTTTTAGATGGTCTTGAAAAGAATGAGAGAAGATCGCAATGTCATCGAGATACGGCACAGCGAACTCCCCGCACCCTTCCAAAAGTTGCGAAACCATTTTGCTAAATTCGTATGGGGCATTTTTCAATCCGAACGGCATTCTCAAAGGACGATAGGTGCCAAAGTTTGTGACAAATGCTGCGAGTCTTTGGGCATTTTCACTCAGCGGGATTTGCCAATACCCTCTTGAGAGATCTAAAATAGTTATAAATTTTGCACTTGATACCGTCTCAATTCGTTCTTCTATATTTGGAAGAGGAAAGTACTTTGTCTTAGTTATTTTATTTAGGTTTCTATAATCGATGCAAGGTCTGGGATCTTTTCCAGGCGCCTCAACTAAGATCATCGGAGAAGTGTAATCCGAAAAACCAACTTCTATAATTTTCAATGCCAACATTTTCTGAATTTCGGACTTCAGGATGTCGTTCTGTCTTGCCGAATTTCGATATGGTTTCGATAGAAGTCGCTGATCACTGCTTAGTTCGATATCGTGAGTAACAATATCGGTCTTTCCAGGAACATTAGAAAAACATTTCTCGTATTTACACACGAGTTGCTTCAATTGAATGAGTTGATCTTCCTCCAACTTATTTCCTAGAAGATTTTCTTGAAACATCTCATTTAAGTCTAAGATGTTTGGATTTGAGTCCACATAAGGAATTTCCATCTCGACTTCCACATTTTCATTAGTTTCATTCAAAAGAAAGTTAATTTGTTCGGGTCTCCTGTAGTAAGGTTTCAACATATTGACGTGGTATACTTTAGATGTGGATTTCTCACCAGGCATTTCTACCACATAATTGGTTTCAGACAGTTGTCGCATAACTTTACCAGGACCTGTCCAGTGAGGGCTTAACTTATTTGCCTTAAAGGTAGAAAAAATTAGGACCAGGTCTCCTTCGTGAAATTCTCTTTTAACTGCTCTCTTATCATACCAAGTTTTATTCTTTTGTTGGGATTCTTCCATGTTTGTTGTGGCAAGCTCTTGACACCGCTTCATTCGATTTATCAAAGAGAAAACATACTCGGTTACAGGTTCTCCATCGTCTTCCGAGTCCATCCACTTCTCGTATAACAGTGTTAAAGGTGTTCTTAAATTCTTTCCATGAACAAGTTCAGCAGGAGTGAACCCAGTGCTTTCATGAGAAACCGTTCTCAAAGCAAACAGAGCAGGATAAATTGATTTCTCCCAATCTGATCCAGCTTCCAAGCACAGAATCCTCAAAATCCTTTTAACTGTCCTGTGAAATCTTTCCACCGGATTACTTTGTGGATGATAAATTGAACTATGAACTACTTTTACTCCAAATTTCTCAAGGAATGTTGCAGTAAGTTCACTCGTAAAAGAACTTCCTTGATCTAACTGTAGAACTTTTGGAAACCCCATCCTACTAAAAATCTGCATCAATGCGTCCACCACAGATGTAGAAGTTATGTCTTCGACAGGAACGGCATCAGGATATTTAGATGCTAGACACATGGCAGTAATTAGATAACGTTTACCACTTGAAGTAACTGGCAAGGGACCACATGCGTCTATATTAATCTTCGAGAAAACTTCTTGTATCACAGGAACTAACTTCATAGGAGCTTTCTTTTTATCGCTTGGTTTTCCAACCCGTTGACATTTATCACAAGTTCGGACGAATTCTTCTATTTCTTTGTAGCATTGAGGCCAGAAGAAATGTCTCGATAGAACGTCTTTAGTTTTCGTCACACCTAGATGACCAGAAGTTCCCTCGTGACACAAAGCTTTTAAGTCATTTCGATATATCTTAGGAATCACCAATAACGGTCGATTCACTCCTAACTTATCAATCTTCTTTTTGATGAGGAGTTCATTTGATAGGATTTCAAATTCTGCTTTATCTTCAGGGCTTTTCTTTTGTAGTTTCTCGATTATGTGTTTCAAATCTTTACATTCCTTTTGCTGAGATGCAAAGGTTTTAGAATCCACCTTTAAGAGAGATAACCCTTCAAACTCTTCGCTGGGAGGAAAAGAAAATAGATCATCTTCTTCAATCAGGATTTCTTCCGACAAGGATTTGTCATCTTCAACACCTTTTTCGTGTCCGTCATTTTCTTCTTCCACTAGACGTTTCTGAGCTCTAGTTTGGATAGCGTTGATTTGATGAGGAACTGGATCTTCCTTCATCTTCTCCAGGAGAGCCGCAGTTCGGTTTCCGAGCAAGTATCTCCCTTTGTCTACTTGACTCCACACAACTGCTGCTTTCGTAATTACATGTCCGAATTCTCCCTTCAACTCTACTTCTGCCAGTGGCAAGCAAACAGGAGCATCATCTAAAGGTTGTTGCACCCATATATTTTCGCCAGTGAGCATCTCGGGTTTTATACGGTTTCTGCACACTACGTCAATACTGGTCCCAGTATCACGGAGAATCGGCATCTTGAATCCGTTCACTTCCCCAATGTAGGTGTAAGGGGACAAGAAGATATCTTCTTCCTTACCAATCAGACGATTTACAGGGGCGGAACTTTCTTCTTTTCTTTTCAGCAACGGGCAACAGGGTCTCAAGTGTTCTGTTGAGTTGCACATATAGCAACGGAGTTTTCTTCGTTTTTCAAATGCTTCAGTACTTTTCATCGTCTTTTCAGCTTCAATTTTCTCTTGCTTCAGTTCCTTAGGATAATTTTTCGGTTCTGAGTGAAATTTATTTCTCCAACTAGGAAATGGTTTTTCCTTTGGATTGAAAGCTTTCTTCTTGATCAGCATTCGAACGCTGTCATATCCATCCAACTTCTCAGCCAGAACCTCTGGACATTTGATTTGTGCCCATTCGTCAATGAAATGTTCTTTCATCTCTGCAGGAACACGGCGTTTTATCTGATCTGTGATAATCAGATCACACAATTGTGTAAAGGTCTCTACTTCCAATCCCCTGATCCATTCTTGAAAGTAGTTTCTGATTTCGTACAGGTAATCAGTCCACGACCCTTCGACATTCTTGTTATGTTGAGTAAACATCTGACGAAATTTTTCGGCAGTCAATTTATATCGTTTCAGCAAAATTTTCTTCACCTGCTCGTAATCATCACATACCTCTTCCGACTCCCTTGCTATCAATTGAGCCATATCTTGAGGTAGCAACCCGATCAGATGAGATACCCAGTATTCTTGGGAAATGTCAACTCTTTTTGCTTGACGTTCAAAAAGGACGAGATATAAACTAATATCCCCATTCTTTGGATCAAATTTCTGCATAAGATGATGCAATTCCAGTTTAGATTTTGAGTTGGTTCCACCTGCTGTTGGTTCAGGTCTGTTTTGTACCTCTATCCTCATTTTCTCAAGAGTAAATTCTTCTTCCCTCTTTCTTTTCTCAAGGTCCTCTTTTTCAGTCCTGGTTGCAACAATAGTACTTAAGAGTTCTCTAACAAAATTTACTTCGAAATCCTCATGAGTTTCTATAGCCTTCTTGAGATCGATTATCTTTGCCGAAGCCCTAATCTCTATACCCATTTCATCAGCTAAAATCTGAAGATCGGCCTTTCGTGCTGACCCTAAAAATGCCATCTTCTCGAACTTTATAACCTCACTAATTTTAATTACGAAACAATTTTGAATTAAATTTTCTAAAATGCAAGCAACGAATACACACTCTTAACGATTGTATAAACACGTGCACACACACAAAAATGTGTATAAATTGAATTATGATTAAATATATAAAAGTGAGCAATCGCAAAATAATTAGGATTTATATCATATGCACAATGAAAAGAATAACTTTCTCTTTTTAAGCTTGAAACCATAAAAGAGACAATAAACATGTGACCACAAAAATAAATTCCCTACTTTTCTTCTGACATAGGAAAGAAAAAGAAAATATCTACATATACCAATGTATTCGAGGAACAGAAAACACTATTTCATTTTTATCCATCGACAGCACCATAAACAAAATTCTACTCCAAAAATAAAACAAATTTTCATCTAACAGGAAGTAATCTGTATTTTGTTTTTACCAAGCTATAAATAAACGCGATGGCGCGCAAAAACGAATTCCACACTTCAAATTCTTAACAGCTGTGAGCAATCAGTAACGATTCAGAACCAAAACTAACGTATCTAAATAGTTGAAACACATTTGATACAAGTTTTACACACTTCTAGTTAAGATTAAACTTTGCAAGAACAAATTTTTCAGAAAGAAATATAATTCAATGAAACGGGGATGCTTCACAAAAAATATATTAATAGTTGAATAATCCAAACTCAATATTCTCAGAATTTTGTACGAGACACTACATAAATTCAGCCATGAATTCTACCAAAACTCAGAAAAATATATGAACATATCAATACGATTAATATTTAACATATCAAGGTCCGATATAGAGTTATACAATCACATTCATTTCTAAACTTAGTTAAGTATGCCAAACCGAAACAGAACTGTGCTTCGCATAACAAAATTTTAACAGTTAACCAGAAATGAATAATGCTTAGTATTTACTTTTAATCCAAGAAAATAATGGATACAAATTCCAAAGCTAATTTGTTATTATTCCCGAAATATTAACACTATTTCAACAACAAATTATACATACAGCCTAACGGAAATTAAAATCAATGTACTTTTAACAAATGAATTCCTAAGCTAATTTGTTATTATTCCCGAAATATTAAGAACACTATTTCAATAACAAATTTTACAGCCTACCGGAAATTATAACGATTTCAGTTCA
The DNA here is from genome assembly GCA_947359465.1 of Metellina segmentata. Lineage (NCBI taxonomy): Eukaryota > Metazoa > Arthropoda > Arachnida > Araneae > Tetragnathidae > Metellina > Metellina segmentata. The sequence goes on along the minus strand of OX375876.1, from coordinate 110,500,919 downwards.
ACAATAATCACAATCAATGTACTTTTAACAAGTGGATTCCTAAGCTAATCTGTTGGTATACCCGAAATATAATGAACAATATTTCACACAACAGATATAAACAAGCTTACCGGAAGTCCAACTTGGTTTAATACACCATTATCATTAAACTATAGGACAGGTACTGATCCGTACTAAACAATTTATCTGGTAAGGGGTACTTACCCTGAACTTCTGTTTAACTATTGTGAGACGTATCCCACCGCTGCCACCATTCTGCAGGCCTGTAAGGAGTTTCGTAGAAGGAATAAGGTAGCTGGACTAGACCGTCAAGCCTTTATTTGCTTGGACGACACAAACACCAATTTACAGGACCGTGCACCACTTGGACGTAAAAACATGACAATATATTAACAGAAAGACATTTTAAATTTTGTTGAATCCAACGTCATCAGCCGTCCCATCCGCCGAACCGCACTCGTTGTTCTTTCTCTGCTTCCGCAAAGCATTCTGGGTGCTCATAATGACGTGGGTCATGACGTTACACCCCAAAGCGTTCACACCTCATGCTTGAACAAAAGGAGGAACCCTCTAGAAGGTCAGTCGCTGACAGCTCGTAGATGGTGATTGATGCCAGTGGTCACTTAAAGGAAGGATAACATCCACCGTACACAGGCAACCATCCAACAGCAAGAGGGCGATTGTGATAAATTAAACAAAGAGGGCGGTCTCAACAGTCCTGCTTTATTTCAGATTCTGGAATAAGACAGGGAAAGGCAGAGAGAGATTGATTCGAGAGGTCAAGAGACTGGACAGATCAAGCTGATATTAACTCGATATTAAATATTGAAGAAGCGTTGTGAATGCATTGAAAATTGCAATCTGTTATCATCGAAGTTGATTATTACAAATTCTTGAATTTTTTTCGTGAAAGCGATAGTTTACTCATTAAGTAAACAAAATATTGCATTTAATTTATTTTGATTTAAATTCAACACTTAATTTTAATGAAAGAGTAGCGCTGAGAATGTATAGAAAATCACAATCTGTTATAATCAAAGTCGATTGTTGCATCTGCTATTATAAAAGGAAGTGTTTGTTTGTCTGTTTCGCAGCCGCAAAATCCTGACAATCTATGACACTTAAAGCAATGAGATTTGGCACACAGGTAGTCCAAATTTTTTTGCAATTTTTGTGTTGCGGCGAATTTTAAAATTCAATCTCAGAGATTTTTAAATGAATTTAATTGTTTTATTCTCCATTGGGTTCTTCAACACGTTTCTTCCGGGAAAGAAGAAACACCAAAATCTAGACTTTTCTACCCACATGACCTTGCCATTAGCCTTGGTACTATGCCAAGTTTTTTTCATCACAGAGAACTCAGAGAAAATTTTTTTTTTTTGATTTTGCGCAGAGGAATGATTTTCCAGTCAGATGATAAACCTTTTAAATGGACTCACTTAGTTCTTTTTTTCTATCTCCTACACCGTTAAAGATAGAGTAAAAAATTCAACGGATTTGAAATCTGCGGAAAATTTCACTTTTGATCAATACCTAAAAATATGATTTTCTTTGAATAAATAATTTTTAAATTGAATATATCTTATATTTTCGTAAGAGATTGTGATGTCACGTAAAACAGATTGCTTCTTCTGCCCTTCGTGATAAAAAAAAAATTACATTTCCTGTCCTATTCATTTCAGAGAATGAGAGCAAAAAAAAAAAACCTTTTGACTGGGATTGTTAAATCTTACGTAAAATCGGAATCACTACAAATATAATATCAAATATAATCATATCATAAAAAGGAGTACATTCTAAGGTTTGCAGTGATGTTTTTAAATTTAAAAACTAATAGTAATAAGCAAAAGATATTACAATTGAAACAAAAAAGTAACAAACATTTCCTGCATGAATTTCAAAAAATGTTATCAGGAACCAAATTGAAATTTCTAAAAGGAAATACTCTGCGAGCTGCAAAAATTCACGCTTAGAGGTACTCTAGAAAAAGAACTCACAGCTGAAGACTGAAAATATGTTCATGTTTTGCTCACTCATGTTAGAAATTTTGCTTTTTTCGACTTTGACACTTAATGCAACCTAAACTAATAGCCCCATCGGAAAAAATCTTCATCTTGTTCCCTGTACAATTTTAAACAATCTATGTTATTTTCGGATCTGTACTTTCTCGGGGAAACCTTCTAAGAATCGAGGGAAAGTGAATTTTCAATCCTGCGGCTGTAACTTTTTTTAATATGGAAAAAGATGTATATATACAAAATAATGGTTTTTTTTTTAGAAACTAGTTCTTCAAGTATAGAAGAAGGCTACTACAGGGTAATTCCGTGTAAATGTCAACCCAGAGATCATTTTTTCATCTTTCAGTATATATATTGTGTTACATATCATTTTAAAGATAATTTCTCAAATTTTTGGAATATAACTATAGAATTTACAAAATATTGCTCAAGTCAATAAAAAATGGCTGCCAACATGACATATGAATTAACCAAAATTTTTTATTAGTTTCCTAAGTTTTCATATTTATATTTTATCAATAAAAATGCAACCAACAATTCAATATTTTTTATCATTCAAACATTGTTCCTTCCTCTGTTTAGCAAAACAATTTCTTTCTTGTTAGGAGATAAAATTAATATTGCAAAAGTAAATGGCGTTTAATCCGATTCACTTGTTATGTTAGTCACAAAAACACGAAATAAGTTCCATTCCCTCCAGAAAATCATAATTTGTAAAAGTTTTTTTTCTTTATGTCTTCAATGCGATGGTTAAAGTTATAAAGATGTGATTGAACATAAATAATTTTCTTTTTTTCTGGCAACAGTACATGTGACTAACATAACGTGATTATTTATGACGAACTAAATCTAGAGCAAACATTGAAATTATTTTAAGAACAAATGAATATATTTCATTCCACATTATAATAAATATAAAATTATATATGTATACATAAAATTATATAAATAAATATAATTATAAATGTAAAATTTCATATTTTTGAATTGACGACACGAAGTTAAAGAAATGCTGATGGGTCAAATAAAAATATCTTAAAACATACATAACACATGGAGGCAAGCTGAAGAGTTGCAGAAGCAAAAGGAAAATTTAAGCATAGGAGAAATCATTTTGCAAACGAATTTCACTGAAAACTATTCAATTAAGCATCAAGATGAAGTAAGGAGGCACATTGGAATGCAGGGCGAGGAGTTTCTGTGACCATTTATACAGCTGTTATTTATTTTCAATGCATTGCTAATGAAGATGTACCCGAGACACAGTGTTATGCAATAATTTCTGATAAAAACAAGCACTCAGCTTATGAAGTAAACATTTTTAACAAAATAATTATAAATGACTGTACTGCAACTTGTGCAATTAATGTTAAATCTGTGAAATTATGAACTGCTGTTCATTATAAAAATAGATACTTCATGATGACCTTAACTTCCTTTAACATCTACAGGTCATGAAATTTTACAGAATCCTATCATGGAAAGGGTCTACATGATGTAGTAGGTGTTGTCGTAAGCACATTGTGTGGAGCAGAGTTTTGAGAAGGCAAGCTACTGTGGGCAATGCAAAATAATTCTTTCTTGAACTAAAAAAAACTGAAACTGAAAACAAAATGCTTGTTTGTTTCTGAAATTGACATGATGGAAAAGAAAAACAATTTACAAATGTTGTTTAAAAATGTTAATCTAGTGGAGGCATTCAATCGTCATGATGTGTTATTAACATGGGAAAATTTAAAAAAAGCATATTTCATAACACAGGAGATGACGTTTTCATGAAAGAAGTAGTAGTCTTAAAAGAAAAACTGAAACTGATGTTACTGTTAATGATTTTGAAGCAGATTCTCCTGAACTGTTTCCCTAGACAGAAATTGTGACATTGGACGATTTTGTAGTCGTGCAATTTATAACTGCTAAGTCAAAAAAAAATATGTTGGTCAGGTGTTAAACACTTATGAATATGATTATTAGGTGATGTTCACGAAGAAAAGCACTGAGGCAACTTTTGTGTTTCCCACAAATGAGGACAAATCTTGGGTTGAAACAGCACACATTATTAAAATTTCGTCACAACCCACTGTAAATTCTCGTGGACATTATCAATTCAATTATAAGATTGAACTATAATTTTTATGTGTACATATGCAAAAACCTCTAATAAATCCTATTTGCATTCTTACATTTATGTTAATATTATCTGTAATACTGTACATTAAATGTGTATTCACATGTTATGTTAGTCACGTTATGTTAGTCACAGGTAAGTTTTATTAAAACTTTGTTTCTTTGTATTATAATTAAGACATATGTCAAATTTGTACTTAATAATATAACAATAACCTTTCACAGATACTATATCAGAAGAAAATAATTAGTTTGCTGTTTCAGATTCAGAGAATTATGGCTATGAAAGTTAATACAATATCCTAGGGTTGCATATCAGTTATGTTAGTCACATTGGTAAAAAAACTTTCTGAATGTCCAAATAAACAATTTTAAATATTATTTTTGCATTTACTAGCATAAAACCATCTGTCCAAAGAAGAATAACACCCTGTTTAAGGTATTATGACAAAAATAAAGTTAGTGCATAGAAAAAGACATTAAAGAAATCTTTCAACTGTTATGTTAGTCACCATGGAATTACCCTACAGTGAATTATTATTACTGTATGACTGTTGACTATTATTACTACAGTGAATTAATCTGATTATGATTTTTCAACCTTATTTCTTTTGCAGATTATTATGTCAGCTTTAAGAAATTCTACAGAATCACCAGTGCATGTTTTCAATTGTTTAAAAGCATTTCTAGAATGTGCATCAGTTAATAGTGTGATAATTTCTGATGGAGATGCATTGGTATGTATTTTAAGGCATAATCTTATTCCTCAATTCTTATCCATTTGTTATATCGTTCATTCACTACATTTAATAATTTTTATTTTTGGAAATTATTATACATACATCAAACAGTGTTATGTGAGTTTGAATTTTTCTCTTAAATAATTAGGTATTTGATATTTAATTTCACTTACATTAAAATGTGTGATAATTTACATCAGAATTTTATGATGCATATATTGTTTATATTTAATTTAAACAAAGAATGTGTTGAATGAAAGAAGATTTGTTTTTTATGGCCAAGTTTTAAAAGCTCTAGCAAATATTTACACGTTTCAATCTTGTTGATCACTCCAATTTGGACAATGAGTTTTCTTGCATCACTTTTTCGGCTGTTTTAAGCTTGGTAAAAAAATGCTTGCAGAAGCACATGAACATAGAACTGTATTCTTTTGAAGGCCATAATGCACCTATAATTTTAGAATCTAAAAACTGGTTGATGGGAGTATGCTAAAAATCAAGTAAAGCGAAAATTGTTCGGTTCTACTTCCCTGGGGCATTTTTATATATGTTATGTTTTGCCTTCTAAATGCAAAGTATGAAAAATTCTCTTAGCAGAAACTCAGTTATTTTTTATGTAGATAATTAAGTTATCCCGTGTTGTCCAAAATCCGGAATCCTCCGGACCTTGACCATTCTGGATTACGGATTATTTGCAGGTTTTTTTTGTTGTCAAAAAACACTAATCTAACGCAGCTGCCCCCTCCCCCCCCCCCCGAATTTGTCTGCACGTTACTTACATCCAGAACACATTTGCAGTATTAAACTAGCTGCTATATAAGTTGGAAAAACTTTTTTATATAATACAAGGCATTTTATTTACAAATCCTCTAATTTTTCTGTGTGGTATTTACTCTTAACATGTCTGTCTGTTTTTTGCATTGTTTCATCAATTTGGTTCAGGTTGAATGCCATGTTTTTAAAAATTGTAAAGGGGAAGAGATGGAAAGATAGAAAAAAACGCCTGGCAAAATGTCCAGATTCTGGACAATTTCAGATATTGTTTTTTAGAAATTTGAGCAGAATTGTCAAAATTTCAAAACTGCATTGTTGAAATGAAACAAATCTTACAAAGTTTAAACCCTTTCCCTGGCTATTCTTGTGATTCCAGTTAAAAATCTTGATGCTCTAATTTATAATCAAGATGCATGAATCAATTATCAGTGCTGCCTATGCATTGAAAATTTTATGTTTGCTTTGTTTCAAAGTTTTTTGCTGACAGATAAACTAATGTGAACTACTTAAAACCTGAAATTAGATTGAAGTTTGAAATTAGATTGTGTAGTGTGATTTCTGTTTCTGAAATATATCTTATTTTTTAATAAGCAAATTTATAGTTTGTTTTTATAAATTTTCTTTTCTTTAGTTTGCATTGCTTTTTGCTGTACTTGATGTTGTTTGTAAAACATCTGTCAGTGATGATGAGTCAGTTGAATCAGCAAAGCCATTAATTATGAAGATTTTAGATGTATTAGATAATCTTCCATTTTCAATTGATAACTCAAAGGTATGGATATATTTCTTACTTTAGATTTATTATTTTACATGATGCATTACTTAATGCATTCAAACTGTTATGCTGTAGTTATGTACTTCGATATTTCATGTTGAAAAAAGTTCACACTGCAATCTACTATTATAAAATGAAGTGTTTGTCTCTGTGTGTGGACTGTCCTATGGCATTTACAATTATGAAGATTACAATAATGGGATTTGGCATATGGGTAGTCTGAATTTTTTGCAATTTTTCTATAGCGTCTGAATTTTAAAATTCAATCTAGAACATTTTTTTAAGAATTTATGGCATTTAATATTATTATTGTTTTTTTTAGACTGGCAACACCATAAAGAGATGACAGATTCTAAATTTATTTTTTCCGTGTTTTTGTTTCATTTTGTGGGGAACAATTTTTCAGTGGACGAAAAAAACAAATAAAGTTTTAATTGGAGTTATGTAGTTCTTTCTCTATCTCCTAGATTTTCAAAGATAGAGTAACAATGTCTATGTATTTAAAATCTGCAGAAATTTTCACATTTAATACCTTAAAATATGATTTTTTTTTAATAAATAATTTTTAAATTGTAACTTTTATATTTTTTCCCATATGTCCTTCGCAATCAAGAAATTAGATTCCATTTCCTGCGCTCAAATGCTTCCAACGAAGGAAAGCAAAAACAAATAAAAAATTTTAACCGACATTGTTCAGTTTTTTTTTTGTAAAATCGGAATCGTTAAAGATAGATTAAAAATTTCAACAAATTTTAAATCTAAAATTTTACACGAAATAGATACCTTATACATTTGATTTTCTTTTAACAAATGATTGTTCAATTAAATATTTATATTTTTGCAAGAGATTGTGACGTCACTCCGATTGGATCTCTTCGAAATTGGACGCATTTGGCATCAACATGATGGCTGTTATCCAATAGGTTACGAATCTACATTTGATTTGCAAATTCATAGCAATCATCAGGGGTTAGCGAGCAGTAGTCATACCTGAACCCTTAAAAAGAACTGTCACTGGTGATGCCGTGCTGGCCATGCAGTGTCTAGTAGTAAGATAGCAAGCAGTTAACATTTGATGTATATATTGCACACTGATATAACTCAACCTATGAATAAAAAATTTTGATATTCAATTAACACTAATCAGATTCGAGACATTCCTTCAATTTCTGCCATTTTTCAATTTGTATATTGGGCCTCTGCTGTTTCACTCAGCTGATTTTGAATTATATTAAGCAAGAATGGCATATCTTAGTTTGTTTCAATGCTCCATATCACACATAAAAAGATTATATAAATGTCTTAACACAGTTAGGGTTGGCTTTCTGCTAGCAGAAATTGGTTTTTGCCATGCTGGTGGCAGAAACTAAAAGGCAAATTTTTTACAATAGCAAAAACAGAATGTGGCAGCATAGGTGGAGTTATGGGGGATACTAAGACCAGGTTACAGACCTCCAAAATGAAAACAACTGGCTAGAGACCTGCTAAGATAAAGTATATAACGAATTGCAGTCAGAAGTTGACTAGAAAGTCAGTCATAAAACATTTACATTGATTCAAGATGGTTGGAGTAACATTTACAATGAACCAGTTGTTGCTGATTGTATTCATACTGGTACTGAAAGTACCTTCAATTCTGTAAATACAGGGTCCGAGAAAAACCTAACATTACTGTGCTGATTTAGCCAAGGCAGTAGAAAAGGAATACATATGTAAAGTGAAAGCTCTGGTAACAGATAATGAGAATAAAATGGAATCAATGAGAAAGAAGATTCATGAAGAGAATCCATCAGTCACAACTTATGGGTGTTCAGCTCACTATCTTAACCTTCTTCGACAAGATATTACACCAGTCTGTTATGAAGCATGTGGTGTGTGTATTGGTTCAGAAATATTTCAAAAATCATCACAGACAAGGTGTTTGGCTTAAGGAATACCCAAATGCTGTGGTCACAAATACCTGGCAATACACGGTGGAACAGTCAGGTAGATTGCTTGGAATCATTCATAAAGAATCGTCCATATTACTTACAAATATGGCAACACCGGTCTAGTGGTTAAGGTGTTGGCCTCTAGATCGCACATGATGTCATTAGTTAGGGGTGGTGATGGCCACCCATTGGGTGCCCCTTTACAATTGGCTCATCGATTCTGGCCTTGTAGTGACAAATGATCAAATGTCCGTCATAAAAAATACACCTTACAAATATTTGAAGATCATAAAGGTGATATACATGACAAGGGGATTGTTCAAGTCATAAATAATCATATGATTAATAAAGAAGTAAAACACTTGTTGCAGCTATTAAAACCTATTGCAGTTACCCTAAATTAGATAAGATGCAAATATGACTTCTATTGCAGATGCTTGTAAAATTTGGTTAACACTAACGGCTGATGATAATCTCATGGAAACTAACCAAAGAAAGGTTATAAGTAGATTTAATATGGCAGTAACTCATCATGGTGCTAGCTTATATGCTTCACCCAAAGTGCGTGGGATCTAAATTGCCACATGACCAGGAAGAAAGTGCTAGGGAATTACTTAATGACATCAACCCAAATTTGGTGCCATACATCATAGCATTTCAAGCAAAATCAACCATTTTCTTGAAACACATTACTCCAATGAAGTCTTAGAAATTGTTTCAGCTTCTACATGGTAGTCCAGTTTAAAGAAAACAATTGTAAATGAAGATTTCATAACTCTAGTTTGTACATTGATGATATTGCCTGCAAGTTCTGCTGGGATTGAAAGAATATTTTCAAACATTTCGTTTATTCACTATGAATTAGGAAATTGTTTGGGTTTGGAAACAGCAGCAAAATTGGTCTTTTGCAATAGACTACTTCATGGAAATGGTGGACTTGAATGGTGAATTTGCTGCGATGTAACCTTTAAATAAATATAAATACTGTAAACATTATAACTGAATTTGTTTTACTTTAAAATGCATTCCTCTCTGCTATTTGTGGCACTTCAATAAGTTTTTATCACATGAAATAGTTATTTTCGGGGTTTCTGCCAGTTATTGCCACTTTGATGGCAGAAACTAGTTTCTGCCATGCTGGTTATAACCAGTGATTTAAATTGCCTTGACTGAAACTTGCCAATCCTGAACACAGTGAAGTGGAACATTGAATACAATTCAGCAAACCTCCTTTTACTGAAACTAAAAATTTAAGAGAGTTTAGAAAACTAAGGAAATATCAAAAAAAAATCACAAAAGTAATATTTCAATACATATTTCCCCTCTGAACAAGTTATGCTAGACCTATTATTGTTTTAAAAAGTCTTGCTATATTTGATGTTCCGTTCTTTTGAAAATATTATTCAAATCTATTTTGTACAAGTTGAAATTTATATTAAGATGCATTTAAATTATTTTTAACTCTAATACCAATGAATAAAAATATGATTTTTTAATTGAAAAAATCAGATTGTTCTTCTAAAAAATGAAATTTTATTTTGTATTAATTTTTATTTAGATACCGGTTTTTACAAATGCCTTGCCAGAAATATCTTCTTTCAGTTACATTGCATTCACAAGAAAGGATTTCAGCCATTTAAATAAAAGATTGGTACAGAAAATTTGTTCAATTATTTTCAAGTAAGTGTATATTCTAATAAAATTGCATTGTAAAATGAAATTTATGAGTAATTTGTTTTTAACCCCTTGGGTACATGTGACGACTGAGACTCGTCATGCACTTGTTTTGCCTAAGTTACGGATGACAAGTCTAATTAAACTAGGACAAAATTAAATATGTTCATTCTTGTTCATGGCAAGAATGATTGGTGTTACAAGACTCTTCCTTGAATCAAATTATTTAATTGTTCTCTAGAAACATACACTTTATTTAATCAGACACCATACATAGAAATATTTGCATAGCTGCGTTATTATACATTCTTTTTTTGGAATGAATGCGGAGATCAGAAGCTGTGCGATATTTCGTACTGTTGCCATTCTTATCAAACGAAAATATAACAGTAACTAGTGTCCAAACGATAATACGTAAATATAACAGTCATTAATGTACAGACGATAATACGAAAATATTATAATATACAGCAACTAATGTGCAAATGATGATACAAGCTACGTTTAACGTCTGGTATCAGTTGTAAGAGGACATTTCTTCCAGTGCTTCAGTGAACCTTGTTTACAATACCAATAAATCTGTACCCAAAGGGTTAATGAAGAATTTACTTATATATTCTCTAATAATTTCTTATGACTAAAACAAGCAAAATTTCCTAGTTTGATATTTTTTGGGTAAATGAAATTAGCTATATTTGTTAAATCAAATGCTTTCTCGAATCTTATGTTTTCAGTAAGAGATTGAATCGTTTGAAGGTATATTATATATATGACTGATTCATTTAATTAGAGGCCACTTTTTCACATTTATATATTTCAAAGAATCATTGAACTGGAACGAATATGTTTAAAATAATGCGATTCAATGTCCCATTCTTTCGAAAATATTGTTCAAATATATTTTGTGCAAGTCGTATTTTATATTATATGTATTAACATTTTTAGCTCTAAGACTAAGATGTATGAAAGCCTCTTAGTTTTGGATGAACAAATTGGTCATCTTTCAAATCCTAACAAAGATCTTGTTAATTTCTTTGTCCAATTACAGAAACTCATTCAAAAGCAGGTTAGTAATACAAAAATTTTATAATATGTTAATGAATGCCTTACTTTTTGAAACTATTATTTTATATGTAACTCTTAAATACTGAAATACAACATTTTAAATGTGTTAATGAAGTAGAAAGATAATTTTTTATATGTTTTCTATCTTTTATAAATCCAACTTAGTGACTAATCAAAATAATTGTTTGATGGTGCTTTTTGTTTGAATTTAAGAAACATGAAAGTTTGTTCAAATGTTGTTAAAATCTGATATTTCAAATTACACTAGTTCATTGAAAGCAGCTGCTACTTAACACTATTGATTATTTTCACATTTAATTTGATCTGTTATGAATAAAGCAAGGAAATGAAAGATGTTGCAATATACACTGCCCTACAATAATGGACCGGATGGCAGTGGATTTTATGCAAATCCAGTGCTTGCACCTGACCTGTTAAGGTTAAAAAAAAAAGGTTGTTAAGGTTGTCAAAATGAAAGGAAATTAGTGACTTTGAAACAGGTATAGTTGATTGTCATATTAGTGGCAAGTCTATTTGCGCAATTGCAGTAGAATTATCACAGCCAAGGTCAACTGTTGGTGATGTTGTGAAAAAGTGGAAGATTACGGGAGTTATGACTCAAACTGCACACGTTGGTCGTCCATGTGAACTGACCAAACAGGATCGGCTAATTCTGAAGTGTGAGGTTCGTAAGAACTGCAAGAAACGACTCCAAATCATCAACAGTGAGTTTCAACAGGCAGCAGGTGTTATCTCCGATACTTTGCGGAAAGAACTGCACACTCTCAATATCCATGGATCTGTTGCCACACAAAACAAACATCACTTGCCAACAAAGCCTGCATGCTTGCTTTGTGTTTGCAACATCACAACTGGACTGTGGACCACTGGTAAACTGTTTTATGGAGAGCAGTGGTATCAAGATATGGATGCAAAACGTCTTCCCTGGCCTGCTCAGAATCCCGACCATAACCCCATAGAACATTTGTGGGACGAGTTAGAGCATCGCTTACAGACCAGGGAACTATGTCCGAAATCTACAGCTGATCTGGCGACATTCTTGCAGTAGGAATGGACACAAATACCCATAACTGTGTATCATAAATCCTTGTTGAAAGTATGCCAAGAAGTGTTGCTAGTGTCATTGCAGCACATGGGGAACCATCCACTGTTAAAGCATGTATTCTTTCCCTTATACCATCACATCTTGCTGTCCGATCCATTATTGTAGGGCAGTGTATATGCTGTTTAGTGTGTGCATTGGGTTGCATTCATGATGCAGATAATTTTGAAAAGATATGTAAAAAATTTTATTGTACGTTTTCCAGAAATTTTAAATATTTGCCCTTTTTTTCCATAATTGACAATTTTTACTGTTTTATTAGTGTTTAATTTATGGTAAATTCTATGTGGCATAAATTTCCATTTTTACTTCATGCAATCAATTTTTTCAGGAAGATGTATATAATGGCATTTCTGGAGATGTTGCATGTGGTGCTTTATTAAAAACGATTTTATCTGAGGTTTTCAATCAAAACAAGTTAGTTTGCTTTTTAATATACTTTTCTTGGAAATTTCACTATTGCAAGTTAATATTTCTCATGAAATTCCTATTAAATACAAATTACATGATTCAAGTTATATAACAAAAGGCATAATCTAACATTTTAAGTCAGATTAGCACAAATATTTCAACCTAATTAAGATTGTATATAAATATACCAAAACCAAAGTATTCAGACATACTCTTTTAAAATTAAAAATATGGAAACAAATGAGAACAACTCTTTATACTTCACACATTTGGTAAATTTAATATTTACATCAGAAGGAAAGTTTTTAAGTTGTTGGAACCAGTTATATCCTTGGTTGTCCTTAATGAGTCGAAATCATATCCTGTAATTTTTTATATCTGAAATACTACAGTTCCCAAACCAAGCATTGCAGTAGCTGTAGATTTCAGAAGTTTGTCATGCTGGTCAAAAGCTTGCTTCTGATGAAAATTTCAGTGCAGCCTTCAATGGTTAGATAGTTATTCGTATAGCTCTTAAACAGTTACTAATTCTTCAACACAAATTTTAAAGGGCAGTCATGCATCAGACTACTAAGCAGCCACCCATCTATTACTTCGTCTTAATCCACACTATCCTCTGAGATACTCTGTTGCTAAGAGCAGCTGAAATCATAATGGTCAAACAAAAAATATTTTTCTTTGTATACTTGTACATCTTTAAATCAGAACAAATACAATATTCTGGAAAAGTGAATATCAACAACCTGACGAGTCACAGCAAATGGCAAGCTAGCTCATTTCTGTGTGGGGCTGGTACATATATGAGCACAAACTCGTGGGCAATCTTTGGACATTTTGATGATTGAAAGAAATTAGTGCTACCTAATCTTTTTTAACATTTTTATTAATAATGTTTTAAATGTTGTTCAGTCATTCTTTTCAAAGTTAAATTAACAAAATAAAGTTGGCAACAAAGCTATATTTTTATAAACCTGACGCATTCAAGTTGGAGAAAAGTGTTGGAGTTTGACCAGTGGCTAAGTCGATGGCAGATTAAGCCATAAAAGCACATTTTCTTTGTGGACTATATGGCCTTGACTTGTTTTATTTTCTAATTGAACTACTAATGAATATTCAAATGTTAGACAAAATACGAAGTCAGGTAGACTAAATATCGGAATCAATTTGGTGTACAATACAGGGTGGTCCCGAATTCATGGTACAAACTTTAATGGTAGGTACAGGACATTGTAACAATGATTTATTGTATAGGAATGTATAGTCGCAAGTGACGCGGTGAGGCGTAAACAGGGGAAATAAAAGGAAAGAGAAATGGAGTGATCGGTTGGTATCATTGCCGGTAGAGGGCAGTAGATGTCTAGCCGCTGTTGAACATGATGCATCGCAGTAGGGAAAAGCGCCATTCACAATTGTGCTGCCGTAGACGATGGGTGACTTTACGTATGCAGAAAAAGCAGACATGCATTACATGTACGGCCGTGCAAATGGTAACGGCAGAGCTGCGTTACGAATGTATCGCGCGGAGTATCCTGATCGACGAATGCCGGATCATAGAATTTTTCAACGGTTACATCGTCAACTTTGTGAAACAGGTGCGTTCGACGTCAACAGACATGGCGCTGGTCGAGTAAGAGCTGTACGCACTCCAAGGCTGGAAGAAAGCATCTTGAACATTGTGGCTGATAGACCCGAGTCAAGCACAAGAACTGTTGCGCGTGACGTAGGTGTGAGTCATCAGACTGTATGCAGAGTGTTAAACGAAAATCGCTTACACCCCTTCCATTTTCAGAAAGTACAAGCATTGAATCCGGCAGATTATCCTCGCCGCGTGAACTTCTGCCTGTGGGTGATGCAGCAATGTGCGTTGCAGCCGGATTTCGTAGATTATGTGCTATTTACAGATGAAGCGACATTTTCACGCGAGGGTGTCTTTAATGCGCACAATTCCCATGTGTGGGCAACCAATAATCCACATGCAACGCGTCGACATGCGTTTCAACAACGTTTCAGTATTAATGTGTGGGCTGGTATTGTGAACGACTTTTTGATTGGCCCATACTTACTACCCACGCGGCTCACTGGCGGAAGCTATCTTATTTTTCTGAAAGAAGTGTTACCACAACTGCTGCATGATGTTCCGATCGCCATTCGTAACCGCATGTGGTTTCAGCACGATGGGGCGCCAGCACACTTCAGCATTGATGTACGGAATTACCTGAATGCCACATTTGGTACTCGATGGATTGGGCGTGGTGGACCAGTCCCTTGGCCACCCCGATCTCCCGATTTATCGAGCCTCGATTACTTTTTATGGGGACATCTAAAGCATCTTGTTTATGAGACTCCAGTTGACTCAGATGAGGATCTCGTCGCTCGCTTATCTGTAGCTGCTGCAGGTGTGCGTGAAATACCAGGCATCTTTGAACGTGTACGCCAATCGCTCCACCGACGCTGTCAAGCATGTATCGATACTGGTGGACGCAATTTTGAACAATTACTGTAAACATGACACTTGTCAACAACGCTTTCAATAAAATCTTTGTTTTTCCTTTCGGCCGTTATTTCCCCTGTTTTCGCCTCACCGCGTCACTTGCGACTATACATTCCTATACAATAAATCATTGTTACAATGTCCTGTACCTACCATTAAAGTTTGTACCATGAATTCGGGACCACCCTGTATAAAATTTAAATCCTGAGTAGTAACTCCAATAAAATATTTTACTTTATACTTTTACAAGTGCTAGTTTCAATAAAAAGGACAATCGCTGCAGAAAGGTTATTCAATGTTAAACCAAATTAACTTTCAGTTTTATGCATCAAGAAAGGCTAACAGATTTAACAATATTGTGTGATGAAAAAATATGTATTCTAATTTTGGCGAATTCGATGAAAAAAGTTTGCTACTGATTTAATTTGATTAAAGTTTGCTGCAGGAAGAGATAAAAGAATGAGATTAACACATATTCAAGAATATTATATATCTTCATAATAATTGTCATATATTTTACTTTAAATACCTATTTCATATTTGTTTTATGTAATGATTGTAGTTTCAGAAATATCATAGATCTCGATATGGCTTGATTTGCAATGTTGCAGGTTTGTTGATTCTATGGCCACAAACTGCCATTGATTTAATAGTGACAATTTTAATGTATAATGAATGTACTATTATGCTTATTTCAAATTTATCCTTTGTAAAATGAGCCATATTATATTATACCCAGAATATGTTATGATTATGTTATTATGCTTATTTCAAATTTTTTTCTTTGTAAAATTAGCCATATTATATTACACCCAGAATATGTTGAAATTATGTATTTATATTAATTTTCTTTCAGGTCTGGTTTGGAACCTCTAAAAGTTTTGGCTCTTTTATGTGCAATTTCTGGGCTGGATATTCCTCTTATGATAACTGTAGATTCATGTTACAATGATGCTTTGAAAGTAATATTTATTATTATGTTTGTAGACTTAATCTTGTAATAATGCTTAACATGTACATTTTAATACCTAAAAATTTTCACCTTTGTTATGTAAAATTTGAAATAAAAAAACATAGCAGTACAAACTTTAAATTAAATTGAACTGCTAAAGCTTTAACTATAGTAGAATATTTGTTTTTAAGAAAAAATCTATTTTAACCCTTCTTTGCATAATGGTAGACATTTCCATCATAACATTGAATGCCTAAAAAGTATATAAAAGAACAAGTTCACTTTAAGTTGATTGTGTCTGGATACCTTTTTAATGTCCATTGCATAAAAAAAAACATATCTGTCAAAAATAAGCAAGTGTCACTATCAGTAAAACGAGCTTGAAGTTGTCATTCCGCTGTTTGTTGTAGTTGCAATAAACGTATGATTTCGTTTTTAATTTTGTTTTATTATATTTGAGTTTCTATTGCTAAAAAAGTGAATATGAGTGGAAGAAAGGTTTGTAACATGTGTTTCTGTTATTTTTAGAGCAATTTTTGAAAAAGTTTGCGTTTAATTAAAAAAATACCATGTGATACCATCATATTGTTTTTTGCTAAATTTATGCTATAAATATATACTAAGATTTTTTTAACCATTTTTCCTTTATTTTGAACATGAATTATATCACCTTGATTTATTTCACCAATAAAGAAAAAATCATACAAAGAAGGGTTAAGAGAGTATTTTATGGGTACTATATTGAGCATTAAAATTTGTTATCTGATTTACTTTCTGAGTTTGTAAAATGTAATTTCTACTTAGAAAGTAACAAATGTGTTCTGCTACTAGTATCAATCTTAGATATTACATTGATAGTTTGAAGTTGTTAAAGTATTTGAAATAATGTAAATCCTTTGTGTAATAATGTTTGATATTCAATAAGAGTATAAAATCACCACTTTCCTAAAGTGAATTTTTTTTATTTACAATAGAAATTTAAAAAATGAAGTTTACACAAATTTTGTTAAGCTGTTGTATCATATTATGTGTATAGTTTTATTTGCGTAGATATCTTTTGGAAAAATTGAAAGGAAAAAAATGATGTGAAGGCTCAAATCTTTATTTAGCAACATGCAATAAACAAAAATTTTAAATTATATCTATAAAGAAGGTTGGAACTCACAACTGTTTAGAGCCGACCAACCGGTATAGTGGTCGGTTCGAATCCGGGTCCGGGCATGGATGTTTGTAAGCGTATGGTGTAGAGGTGGCTGGTGCACCTAGAATCTGTCTTGGCCGAAAGTCCTCACGTTGGGTTGGTGTGGAAGTTTGGAGGGTGGGGTGCCAGCTCAGGTGTTGCTTCGTCATCTGACTGTTGTTCAAAATTACGAGGTGTTGTCCTCGAATCTTTCCCTTAATGTGACTGATCCCGGACCGTCGTCAATAGCCCGTTGTGTTGCTCTAGTACGATGTTAACTAAAATTACCATCACCACAACTGTTTAGAAAAGCATAAATCTTTTTTACCGTGTTTATGGAAACATGATTAATTTTTGTCTAATCTAGTATGTGTGAGATCCAACAATTAATGTTATAATCAAACTAATTAATTAGTTTAGCAATAGTTTCTTATTTCAAATTTTTGCTGAATATAATCTACCAGTTCTTTTTTAATGCTTTGTTTCACTCAATATTAATTCCCTCTGAAAAAAAGATATATTGCAATGCATTTCATTATTTACTTGCAGGTCAATGAAACTGAAAGCGTCTTGAACATTGCAGTTTTAAGTGGGCTTCTTGAAGTTTGTACTGATTATCCACAGTACTTCAACACTTCAGTTCCTGTGGGACATTTAAAACCATCTGCTTGGCTAAATGGCATCGCAGCTGCTCTCTTGGATACAAACATCACCACAAATAAGTGTGCCTTGTTGAAGTGCTTTCGCTATCTCCTCAAAATTTCGGTGTCAGTTGTTGAGAACAATATAATTTCAGTAATTAAATTATGTCTTCTGAGTATCAATGTGGTAAGTTCACGTTAGTTAAAACTTGCATTTTAGCCTTTTAAAAGCAATGTATTACTCTAATAATTAGAGTTTCAAGCAAACATATTCCAATCTAATCTGTTCATAATATAGTAATACTTTAAAGTATTCCTTTTTAATTTCTCTCCAACAAAGTACTTTGTTTTGGGTTACCAAATTAATAATTATTTATCAAGTACAATGTTTTTACCTCAGTCATTAAAAAATTTATTTCTGTGTTCTGAAAATAATGATAGTTATATTTTAATTTCTTGTAAACAATCATTAATTCATGCCAAACAGCAGTTTTAAATATATTGTTTATTTATAAATATATTTATGCTCGCTGACACTTGTCAACCCTCGGTGATTGCTATGTATTCCCATTTGGTTTACTTTGCAAACAAAACGCTGTGATGGCCTCAAGGTGGCTGTTTTCAACAACGTGAATCAAAACACTCTAGAATCAGAAAACTTGGCATGGTTCCAAAGGCAATTCGTATGAAAAATGCTTGTGACGTCAGAGGTCGAATGCAAAATTGACTTGTTTCTTCTTTTTTACATCACATTCCAGAAGGGAAGAAAGGGACTATACTGTGCTAAATTTCATAATTGTAAGTGCCATAAATTCATCAGGACACTGTGTTACAAGAGACAAACTCTTCCTTTTATAATAGTAGAGATAAATATAGTTAATATAGCTGCAGTTCAACAATTTTACTATTAATATGGTATTGTTTTATTTATGGTATTTACCTATGCTAAATGCAATATTTACCTATGCAATTCTTAGTGTTATCTTTTTATTTATACACTGCTTAAACCTTATTAACACTTAATTTTTTTTGTTGATTGTGGTCACTATTAGATAAACTTATTTTTATCAATGCATAACATTCTATTTCATGTCTGAACTTTAATATTCAGCTGCATAACTTTCAGATTTTATTGGTTGTATGCATATTAAAATGTAGAATATATTGATAAATTGCAGCAGCAAGAAAATCATGTCTTTACCTTTCTTAATATGCTGTTGTTACAAAGAACTTCAATCAATATTTCAGTATCATCTACAGCCTCAGGATAGTTAATGCCAGTTCAATATCGAATTAAACTAATTATTTAAAAATGAAATATTTTTGCTCGGATGCTATTTGGACTAAAACTCATTATGTATTAATTACGTTACACTTAAACAAAGCACATAAACTAAGTTAAATCGAACAAAACTTGCGAATTATGAACATGTAGAAATTACTACTGTTTTTTGAACTTAGAATTTATGATTGTCATTATATTGATATTAAGGCTTTTGTCATTTCAGCACAGCAAAGATTCAAAGGCAGAATATTGTAATCTATTCAAGGAATTATTTTCCTTACATTCAAGATTGCATCAAGTTCCCAAGTTTTTTGTCAAACTTTTATTGGCATTAACTGAATGCATTAAAGAAAACTCAGCAGGAAAATTAGTTCTAAGAGGACAGGTATTTCCTCTTGTTCTAGAATCTCTCGCAGTGCATGTTCAAGAGCTTCCTTTTGGGCAAGTAATTGAATTGTGGAAGATATTTTCTGAAACATATACAACTTTTATGAACATGAGCCAGATATTTCTTGCTGGAAAGGGTATTTATAAATTTCATAATTTATTTCTGCGTATGTCTTTGAATAGAATGTTTATGCACACTATAAATATATCAGCTTTTTCTTTTTTAGTTTATTCAAATTACTATTTCATTTTAAAATATATTTTGATTGTTGATGTGAAACATTTTCTATACTGTAGCTTTTGTGCTTCTGAAAGTGGGAATGATGAACATGGTAAAATTTAGTTTGTCTTTTATGGATCTTGTGCCATAAAACCAAACAAAAGTATGATAAAATTTAACTAACTGATTTGCTTGAAATGTTTAGTTCTTTTTATTTTCTCTTTAGGTGCTGTTTTATTTATTGCTAAGCTTTTCTCTACTTTCCTATTGCACTCGAAGTTATTTGATGCTGCAATTCCAGCTAATGCGTTTGCTACATTTGGTGACTTGATTCAACATACCACCAATGAAATGATGGGCAACAGTTATATTCTAACTAATTCCGAGGAGGTATGTTTTTCTTGTCTGTTAAAAGGAACCGCTTTTGAAAAATGTTTTTTAATATTTCAGAAAATATAGAGAATTGTAAAAAGAATTCTAACTTGATTTGTAAACCTTTGTTTTTTAGTATTTAATACATGAATTAAACTGTAAAATTGGTAGTAAAAAATTAAAAATATTTAAAAAAAATCATTTTTGTTATGTTGAACCATTTTGTTTTTAGTTTACCATTAGAAAATTCAAATTGGATTTACTTGATTATAAAATCATACTGTTTACCTGCTAATTTCCTTTTTGCAATCTATTTAGAAATTGAAACAAGATTGAAAGTGTTAGATCTGAGACTTAAGCATATTTTTAGTTCAACTGTGCTATATGGTATTTGATTGTTAAATGAAGCTTCATTTTAATAGCTACATACTATACTGAAATGCTAAATTATTGTTGTGTATGTATGTATGACCTAAATTTTTATAATGTGTGTATTTCAGAGGAGATCCAGAAAATAATTTGTTTTATATTTTCTATATTTTGTTTTCATTACTATTTTCATACAATTGTAAAGAAATTTGTTTTTCTGCTTTGTTTCAGGCACAGCTTCCACAACAAGCATTTTTACTGTTGTGTTTTGCTCTTGGAGAGATAAAACTGTCTTATTATAATAATAATGAAGAATCTTCAAATGATTCGTTTATTTTAAAGTTTCCTGAAAATCCACTAGACTGCTCTCCTTTGTTAAGCTTTCTCGATGAAAAACAGGTTGAGGTCTTTGAAGAACTTTTTAAAAGTGAAGACAAAGCTCTTAGCTTCCTTGTCGTAAGTTAATATTCTCTTTTATCCTACATATTGTTTTTAAAAAAGGTTCTGCAAATCTTGATGACCAGATTTCAGAGTTACTCTAACCATAGATAATACTGAAGTTCCTCTCCAGAATTTTTCGTAAACAAAACTACTGATGTGTCTTGTTATGTTTCATGGTTAATTATTTTCCTTGATGAATACACTGTAGAAGTTTTGTTGGTCTAGATTAATTTACAAACCTTTTGCAGCTGAATTTACCTAGAACGTCCGCTGGTGTCATTTTGACAACAAGCGAATTCAGCATTCTAAATAGGGATCATTGAAGAGCAAACATTAGTAACAAACCAAACATATTCTTATCACACATATGTTGGACCTTGAACACAATGTTATGTTCATAGCGGAAACGAGAATAAATTATTCTTCTATGATTGGGTCTATGAAAACGATAGCTCATAGGAAAGGTCAAAGTCTTGAAGAAATTGCTAATTTGTTGCGAGAACTTGCTGAAAATGAATCGGATGGTGGGGAGCTCTCTTGTTCAGATTTAGATTACAATGCACGCACCAATTTACATACGCATGCGAAAAATCTGAAGATAGTTCATAATGGCAATGTCATAGGCAGATTTGCGGTTAGAAATGTTTTACGTCAAAGTAGTGTCCAACTAATTTTACGAAACAAAACGTCAATGAATACTTCATGAGTTCATGGTTACTTTTCAATGACAGTTACATATTAGAAAACATAAGGAAATGCACAAATGTTGAAGCTAGAAGAGTTTTGCACGATATCAACTGGTCAGTATCCATTAATGAACTATGTGCTTTTCTTGAGATATTTTATGTTCGTGGAGTAAAAGGTGCTAAGATAATTGAACTGCTGTCCCTATGGTCTGACTCTTGGGGACTAAACTTCTGTAAAGAAACAATGGGTCGAAATATATTCAGAGAAATCCATAGATTTTTAAGATTTGTTTTAAAATCCACATGTGCTCAGAGAATTCAAACCAACAATTTTGCTATGATTTTGGAAATTTGGGATAGATTCATTGACAATTGTATAGAGAATTACAAGCCTGGTGCGAACATAACAATCAATCAACAATTATTAAGATAAAAATTAAGATTTTGTCTATCTTTAATAATGCTATTGTTTTATTTCTATTTTATAATATTAATATATTGTTTTGCTGCATTTTTCTGATTTATAGGGTCATATTCTATGTAAATTTCATGAAATTATCTACCAGTGTCGAAATAACACCGGCGAACATTAAAGAGTAATCACAATGGTGAATGTTCTAGTGTTAAATGTTGGTTGAAAAGTAAATTAGAATAATTACTTTTTTTACATAGAAAAATTTAATCACTTAAGTTGTATGGAATATACTTTTTAACTTCGTTTTACCTTTTTTTATTGCTTCTACACTTTACTTCAGATGCAAATATGTACATTTCATTCCTGAATAACATATTGCAATATGCAAAAGACTAAGACATATACAAACAAAAACGAAATTCCGATGAAAAAATGCAGAATTTTGAAAAACGAAATAGGTACAAAGTGTTGATTTTCGACTTCCTGAGCTGAAATAGAGCAATTTGAGGAAAAAAGATTAGAAAAATGTTAGTTTAAAACAATACTGATTTATGAAATTTAGTAGTGCTCAAATACGATCGCGGCATGCAGCCTCTGTGTTAACTCAAATACACAAACATGGTATTCTAAGTCAAATTTATAAAATAAAACATTAATTCCAGTTGGCCAGATCTCAAATAGCAAATTTATGCTTTTATGATCATTGAGTTTTTTGAAATGTAAGTTATGAAAACTAAATATTTTAATTATTACTCACACAGCATTCCTTGTGACAAAGTTATGCTTATAGAGAAAAACCCGGGTCCAAAATAAGAATCACTGTATCCTTCAAGTTTCCAGGTAGAACGTGTTTCCTTATCCATATCCATTTATTGCAGGAAAACAAACTTTAGATTTTAAAATTGGGGTTTCAAAAGTGATATTTTTAGAACCACCTGTGTGTCAATCTTTATGGTTGTAAGTGCTACAGATTGGTCAAAAGACAAGAAAGTAATAGCTTATGTTTTTGGCAGTGTTGTTCCGTATAAGTGTACCATATTTGGTGCGGATTGGTCAAACGAAGCGGTGTACATTTGTTTAGAAAATACACACACATCCTTTATATATATATATATATATATATATATATATATATATTATATATATATTATATATATATTATATATATTATATATATATATTATATATATATATATATATATATATATATATATATATATATATATATATATATATATATATATATTATTATATATATTATATATATTATATTATATATTATATATATATTATATATATAATTATATATATATTATATATATATATATATATATATATATTATATATATATATATATATTAATATATATATATATATATATATATATTATATATATATATATATATTTATTATTATATATATATATATGTCTAATGACACCTGTTTTCATATAAATGAAACCATTCTAGTGTTAAGAAAACTTTTTTAAATAAAATATGTAGCACTCTGTTTAGACTCTGAATGATACACGCATTTTTTTACTCTGACATTTACTATAAGGATAACTTGCTCCAATATGCAACAGATGTAACACTGTTGACATATTCTGAAGGAATGTCCCTATTTTTTTACACTCATAGACTTAACCAATTAGACACAGCTCTTCCTGAAATGAAAGACCTTTTGAGAGATTCACACCATCCAAACATATTTTTATTTCTGTCATTGGTTATATAAACTGTATTTAACATTTGAACCTAGAATCCAGTTTACTAAATTTTGTATCTTTTAGATTTGTGATGCAGCCTTAATATTATGTAATTAATCCAGTTTACACTGTTCATGATACAATTTGGTTAAACCATACCCTTGTTTTATAAAAAACTCCTCCATCCTGTTTTGCTAATGCTTTTTCTATTTTAGTCTTGTAATTACATTAAAACATTGTCAATTTGTGAAAAAATTGATTTACATTTGTCTATAATCCTCTATATAGATTGTATAGAAGTATGAATAAACATTTGTCAAAAATATTTTTATTTAATTTTTTTGCAGTATCAATTGCTAATTCAAAAAATAAGAGGACTGATTCATAAAACTGAATTATCGAGTGAAGAAGATGTGCATTTAAGGAAATCGGTTTCTACCCTTTTACACCATGCAAGAGAAAACATTCACTCTTCTGGCTCTTGGGATTTAGATGTAAGTTGCATTACCTTGGTTTTATCTTCCCTTTATAACAAAATTGTTCAAACTTATTATCCTTTTTTGATTTACAATGAAATTTTAAAACTGACTCTTTATTTAGATGTATACCTTAAATGAAAAGAATTATGGTTCTGCTGTTTGGAGAATGCTGTTAAAATATTTCCCACTGATTTTAAATCACATTGATACCAAAGAGCTTATTTTAATGTGTGGTTGCTTTAAGGATATCATGTTACAAGAATCCTCTAGGTAATGTATTTACTTTTTTTTTCTGTATTATGTCTAGAAATAAATATATTGATAGAGAAACTGATTTTTTATGTTCTAACAACTGAGATAAAAGCATCATCGTCCTCTTTAAAATTATGTAACATGACTTTGAGCTTTATATTGTCACATCAATATTGACTTCAAATTGATTAATAAAATTTTAAATTGTACTTAATTGTAGAAAGTTAGTTTTCAAGACCTGTATTTAAAGAATATTTTTCTAGTGGGGATTCTAGTGAAATGGACTTGAAATCAATTATCTTGACTGAACTGCAAAGTCCTTATTTTCAAAGTTCAAAACTGTTTCAATCTGCTCTGATAGCTTCGTTGTGGAAGTTTGATCCTATGCTTTTAATTAAGAAAAGGTAAGTGTGTTTGCATTTATAATAGCCAATTTGTACTTTGATGTGTCAATTTATGTTACACATTTTAGATATGATGTAATTTTCTAAATATATCCTTATATAGGTCCTTGGATGAAATGGAATTAGGAAATAGTTTCTGGGATGTTTTGTCTCAGTTAAGTGTGTTTCGTGCCAAGTGGATAAAGTATGCTGATTCTACACCCAAGACGAATGACGAAGAATTGAATCCCCTGTGGACAAATTTAAAAGAGACTTGCATTTGTTTAAATCAGATCTTGCAATCTGAGTCAGTAGTTAAAATAAAATTGAAGAATGAAATTTACTCAACATTGAAAGTAGGCATTTTCTTAGTATTTGTATTTGATCAGCATAATTCTACTAAGCAACATAAGTAATGTTAGTCTTTCATATTTTCAGCATATTTGTATTGCCCATTTTCACAAAAAGCATGTTTGTTACGCTTTTATTACTCAAAACTAAATCGAGTGGAAATCTTAATTTTATATTTAAGTTATTTTATGTAAACTTAAAACATTCATTTTAATAAAGTTATTTTTGTATTTGATATTGTTACAAATGCTACATGTGTGAATCTGGCTTAAATATGTAGTTTATTGCATTGTTTTCTAATTGATAACATGGAAATAGCTTTCAAAATAATTTAAAACTGAATCCCATGAGTGTAAATATCCTGTCTCTTCTTCCTGCTTGAAAGAGTATTGGTTGTTTTATTGTGATTTGAATTACTTAAATTCTGTGAAAACAAAATACAGAATGACAAAGATCATTATTTCCAAGAAAGTAGCTTATCCAATGAAACAATAGTGACAATAAAATTATATCATTAATCAAGGCAGTTATGCAACAAGCATTTCAGAATATTTAATTCTTTTGTGATGATTAAGTTTGTACTTAAGATACTGTTTTACCATATACTAGCCGGGCTAGCGCTCGGCGGTGTGTAATAGTTTTTTTTTTTTTAAATTTTTACACCGTAAATTAAATATGTTTTGATTTGTATATTTTATTTATTTTTATGAAACCATTCTTCAAATCATTGCGTATTCAATCAAATATTTAAGTAAAGTTGGTCGAAATATACATATACCGCTACAAAATTACTCATGTCTAGTGATATTTTGCAGGAAATAGACATATCATTAAAATATAACTCCTAAATAATATTTCTGCAATAGGTAATAAACCGGAATACATAATGCAAACAAAAATAAAATATCAATCCTTGAAAAAATGCAAAATTCTGAGAAAAAAACATGTACGTAACTATTCAAACGTGTTGAATTTCGACTTCCTGAATATATTGTGAAATAGAATAATGCGACAAAAGACTTTCAACGATATTGACAAAGACAATAATAATTTATTAACTAAAGAACACATATTTATAATACTTGGGAATCCTCAAATATGTCCGCAACATCTCGAAGTCAACTCAAATACCCAAACACGGAATTCTAAATCAAATTTAAAAAGTAAACATTAATTCTGACGTGGCCAGATACCGGGAAGCAAAATTACGTTTAAATTACTTTTACATCAAAGGAATAAATAAAAAGTCAGTTCAAACATAAAAATTACAATTTAATTCCTTATTTTGCATAGAAATTGACCTCGGCTATTTGAAAACAGCAAGAATTCAAAATATCTGGGTTATTTTATTTACGTTGATTGTTGCCATTCGACGATACACAAATAACGTCGATTTCGGGTCCACGAACGTTAGTGTTTTATATATAGATATTACAAAAATAATCTGACTATATCTATACTAAAGTTTTTGATAAACTTTCTCTTACCTTTGTTTTCAGCTAATTGATTGTTTACCTCTTGAATATTTGCTGCCTGGAGATCAAGTGCGATGCATAATTGGTCTCTCCATTTTTTTATTCCTTGCACCAGAAAGTTGCAAACCTGGAAAAGCCCTTGATATTGCAAAGCAAATTTCTAAGCATTTGGTAGCCATTTTTGAAGGAATAAGAAGTGTTTGGTTGTTTTATTTCATTTCAAGTGGTCCTTATTTACGAGAAATTGTCAATGCTATTGACAGGCTAATGGATAACGTAAGTTTAAATTTAAATTAAAAAAACCTTAAAGTTATTTTCCATGCACATCGTTATTTTTCGTCTAAAAAAATTATTTGGATTCTATTTTCGTGTCTAGAAACAAGAGGCCGAGTCTTACGAATGGTGCAGGATTCTGCTTTATTCTTTGATCAGGCTTGCAACAGTAAATTCTCAAACTCTTTCTGCAGCTGGAGACTACTTCTCTCAGGTGAGGTATATTTGAGTTCAAATCCCAATACTTTTATGATAAAGTTTAGTTTTTAAACTGAATCAAAGTATAGAAAGATTACATCTTGTGGTAAAATACTTTGTCATTTGAAATTCTGTTGTTTATCTTATCTAAACTAAAATCTGTTCCTTTGCTTCACCCCCTCAGGGCATTTACTTCAAGTAAACACATGCTTCAAAGCTCCCGTCCATTCTAACCTCGCCTTTTCATGTTTTCTCTCCTTTCATTCATTGTCTATTATCAGTTCTTGTTGATTTTCAATTGATGAACTTTGCATTTTCACAGTTTGTCCATTATTGGACTTTCCCTTTAAAACTAGCCAACCAATCATCTTTGGATATCTGTCATAATAAATTTCTTTGTTGTGATGTTTATGATAGATTGTAAATTGTTCAAGAGACAAGTATAATAAATAAATCTATACTGCTCTATTTTATAAATGAGTTAAACCTAATTAATTTGGGAAATTTTTTAATGCATTATTTATTATCTCAAGAACTATTAAAGAGAAAGCATTTTCTTGTTATTGGAAAATACAAGTTAAAATATGCAAATCAGATTTTGTTAAATAGCTTATTATTGGAATGAAGAATTATTTGAACTGTAATCTATTTTTTCCGATATTTTTCTACTTTGAAAAAATTTGGATACTGATGCCACAATTTATGGTAAAATGTAAAGGAACAGTGTTCTGGTATCCTTTCCTCAACAAAGCATTTTGCTTTATCTGATCTATTATAGTGAATAGGTTTCTATAAGTGGGCTTTAATTCGTATTTTATCCCAAATCCTTATTCTATGTTACTAAAACCTCAAAATCCAGTATGATAATATCATATTCCTATCTTCTGATAGAATACTCTGAGTAAGCTAAACTTCAATTGTGGTTGTGTATATATATTTCATTTATATTTATTTTTAATACTTTTAGTTTCTTAGTGAAAAACAGGCGTCTCCAACAACATGTATAACACTGTTACTTTTGATGGAAAAGCTTTCAAAGGTAGTATTAGTAAATTAATGTTTCAATGTTAAAATTGATTTTTTTTCAAAAAGCTGAATGAAAATTGATTTTTGAATTTCTTTGATTTACTAGATCTTAAAACGAACTTACTTGCAACCTCAATTCAAAGAAGTGTGTGAAAATACGGCTGTTTTAGCTTGTACCTGTTGCGTTAAGCTTCTTAAGAAGTATGAAGGAAGTTGCAATGACAGTACTTTCTCCACTTTGATCCAGTGCTATACAGAAGTTATTGAACTTGTTACATTACCATCTTTGACTATCGACCAAAAGAAGAAAGATAAATGTTTAGCACAGTTACCTAAAGTTCTGAAAATTGCATCACAAAGTTTATCAAATCATAGTGTATGTATAATAAAATATACATTTTTATTTAACCTTATTATTATTTTTTTTAATTTTTCTTATTTATATCTAAATTATATAATTAGGGAAAAAGATATTTTTAGTATATCCCAGAACATTTTATTTTCTATCTTGATAGATCTTTAATCTATTTACTATTCAGAATCTCTTAAAAAATGTAAAGTGTCAATTTTATGATAATGATAAAAAGTCAATTGAATTTGTTGAATTGTGAATAAGAATTATTGAAATGAAAAAAATATTTGTCATGATAAACCAAAATAAAGCACACATCAAATACCTTTCTTCTATTCAATTCATTTAAAGTTCAAGTGGCAATTGTTAGTCAGAAAGAATAAGAATTATGAGTCAAGTCCTCAACAACAGCATCCTCATTAACATCATTATTATGTGGAATATATCAATTTGTGAGATATTGACTCTTTGTATTGTTTAATTTGAATTTTATTATTGATAAACTTCATTACTTCAACTGAAAATAGTATTTAGATATAAAAGATTAATTGATAATTCAATTAATTGATAAATTTAGTTGATAATTAAATAAAGTTAGTTTTTGATTTCTGTTCAAAATTTGCCTATAATTTTAAGTTATACAATAAGTTAATAATCATTGATATTGTTTGATAAAAATGCATTTTTTGTAATATATTTTATTTTTTCAGAGTAATAATAAAGTTTACTTCAAACTGTTTTCAAAAGTACTCAAACACATCCAAGATATTGAAGGTTGTGTTCCAGAAAATTTACATACTGAATTATGGGACAGTATCAGACTTCAGCTGCAACAACATTGCTCAAGTTTAGTTCAAAGTGAACTTTCTGTTTGTGAACCTCTCAGTTTTAGTGATGACGAAATTGAAATACTTCAATCTGTATTTCATGTTTTACCAGAGGAAAAAATAAACAGCATCTTTGATGAAATTTTAGAGGAAATAGTAAGTAATTTACACTTGTCTCTTTTCTGTTTTGATCATATTTTACTAGGATGGGGAATAACTTGATTGTTTGCAATTTAATAATATATTAGAAACTTATACATGTACTAAAAGATATATTGGGTCATCCGGAGAGTTCTGCGGGTTTTCAAATCGAAGGGTGCTTTGTTTATAATGATTTTGCTACCTCTGATAAGGAGTGACCTTGATTGAAACAGTTGTGTAAATTCGTTCTTTTCTGCTTTCACTGTATAATTCTAACTTGTGTTATGTCGTAATATTTGTTTCACTGCACTGCTAAGAATTTAGAACCAAAAAGTTCATTTCCGTCATATTATGATTTTTTATTTTAAGAAAGAACAAATGCTAGTCAGACTGCTTGTAAAATTTGTGCTGTATATGTTGGACAAAGTGCTGTGTCTGATGAAACAGTTCGAAGGTGGTTTGGTAAATTTAGGCGCATAAATTTCAGCCTCGAAGATCATGCCCGCTTTGGACGACCATCCTCTGTAAACGAGGACCTACTTATTGAGTATAGCCGAGATGTTTTGTGTCACCCACCCCCCATGTTTACCAGACCTTGCCCCTCAGATTTTCACCTCTTCAGGTCAGTTCAAAATGTTCTAAACTGCCTGGAGTTCAATTATTTGGATACTGTCAAAGCAGCACCTTTACAAATAAGCCTAATGATTAATAATAATAATAAAAAAAGGATTTTCCAGCTGTGAGAGAGATGGCAAAAAGTCATAGAACAAAATGGTGCTTTTGTGATTCAATAATATTATCTTATATTTTTGTACTGCTTCATTGGTATTTATCATAAAAAACTAGGGATGCGACATCGATGTTTTATAAAAAAAACCTTGATGTATTGTAGCCGATGTTTTCTTAACATCGATGTTATACTTGTCGATTTTTTATTTTTAAATAAAAAATGTTCCATTATAAAAATTTCAAAAATTACCAAGTAGCATAATTTTAATAATCAGTAAATTGAACATACTTTTAGGGTGTGAAAAGTATGGATGAGACGTCGATATTTTCAAAACATCGATGTTTTATACAAACATTGTTGTATTTACCATCGATTTACTGAAGCCGATGTTTGTTTAACATCGATGTTTTAGCATTGTCGCTGTTTTATTTTTGAATGAAAAAAGTACCATAGTAAAAATTAAGAAAAGTAACCGTGTAACTAAGTATTCGTCAGTGATGGCGACATCTGTCCCATCAGAAAGAGCTTTTTCCCTAACTGGTGAAAAAAGAAGTCGGCTTAAGGTAGAGAAATTTAACAAACTTCTTTTATTACGAACTGTTAATAACAAGTATTGGGGCCTTTACTAATTAGAGGCCCCATTACTTTTTTATTTACAGTAAATAAAAAATAAGTTTGTTGTTTCCTCCCCCTCCCCCAATAAGTTGAAAAATAATTAATAACTAACAATAATTATTGTTATGTACCTACCTAATTATACTTATAGTTAGTAGTACCTATGTCAAATGGTTGTAAATAGTACTTTATTTTATATTTTTGAATTGAAAAATAAAATATATGTTAATTGTTCTTATTAATTTTTTTGACTTTGTTTTAACTTTAAAAAAAAAGTCTTACTTATAAATTAATAAACAAATGACAAATTAAATCGACCCTCCTTCTTGGCGAACATTGATGTTTGAGGTTGCTAAACCAGTTTTAAGAAATGGGGGGGGGGGGTGGATTTTAAATACACTGATGTTGAAAAACATTGATGTTTTTTGGGCAATGTATTATCAACATTGATGTTTTAATTTTGAACATTGATGTTTTGCGGTTGATGTCGCATCCCTATAAAAAAACCCGCAGAACTTTCCAGATGACGCAATTAGTTTCTCTCAATCATCCCCAACTAAAATCTGATTTATTAAATTCCATATATCATGACATGATCCTACCTCCACACTGCATTATTCTACTAACTTAGCTATCAAGCACCAATTAGAACTCACTATCTCATGAACGTGCACAGATTGTTATCGGGAGACTACTATCTTAAACCACTTAATACTGCATGCACTGATCCATATAAGTAAATTTTATTTCTCACAGTAGAGCAATGTGCAACATTGATAATTAAGATCCAAATCTTATATTTAGTTTAAACTATCATATAAGTCAACTCGATTTGACATAATTTCTTTGCAAATCTTCTAAAGACAATGCAAATCTTTTTTGGCCCTAAGTTTAAAAAAAGAACCCAAAAAGTGCAATTGCTAGACCAGTCTTGGCAACTTCATATGAATGATCCAAACACTGGCGTGCTCACTCCACTAGCAACCTGCGAGTTGTAGGCGGTATTGGTTCGATGCCTGTAACTTTCCCTGAGTGCATTGTGGTCGTCTGTGAGAGTACAACCTTTCTTGTGGGTGTATATGTGCATTAATTGATATGGTATATTTTGTGGGAGCTTACGACCTTTAAACCCCTCTTGATGGAGTAGGAATAAGGTCAGTTTCGAAGCTATGTCATTTTTTAAGTATTGCATAAAATAGAATACTTTTTTTCCATTATGCTCCTGCATTTTTAAGGTATAAAATACATTGTACAAACATGATTTAAATATAAGCAGGAGTTTTTGTGTCAGGCTCGTTAAGGTATAACTTCATTGTGAGTAAAGATTTGAGGAACAGTGCTGCGTGCAAGATTGCACATAAACAAATAGATGTATACAAATAAATTTTAGTGTATTGTATTCTATATATGTAACAGATTAAAATGAAAATAAAAAATAATATTTTTTATCAATTATGTTTCATGGAAGCAGTAAATATTCTGATACGTCAACAACAATGTCTTCCCCAAAATTCCAAAATAATAATTTTTTTTTTCAATATTGTGGTTTTAAAACAAGCATGTAGGTTTAACGAATATGTATACCAATTTTTAAACAAGTTGCTCAAATAGTACTTTCGATATCA
Organism: Metellina segmentata; assembly: GCA_947359465.1. Classification (NCBI taxonomy): domain Eukaryota; kingdom Metazoa; phylum Arthropoda; class Arachnida; order Araneae; family Tetragnathidae; genus Metellina; species Metellina segmentata. The sequence continues at coordinate 110,468,410 of OX375876.1, read as the reverse complement.
TGCGCTCAATCTGAGATTTTTCAAAAAAAAAACAAAGCTGAGAAAAACAGCTGTAAAGATAAAATTTTGTTTACAGAAGCCCAAGTTTTGCTCAGTGTACCTTTCGATTTTCTTTCATATCTCTGGTATTTATTTGAATTTTGTCATGCGGTTGGTGTCAAAATGATCAGAAATGTATGTACTTTAATATATATATATATATATATATATATATTTTTTTTTTTTTTGAAAAATCGAATTTTTAGAAAGTTTAAAGGTTGTAAACCCCCTTAAGCACAGTTAGGCTAAAATATTGCCCTTGTGGTACTGTTTAATTCTATTTGAGGTGCGAGATACTTTAGGGTTGTGTGGACACACTTTAGGGTTAAAAAGTTACAAAACAGCAACTAAACAACTAAGTGTTCAACTGTTCAGTCATTTTCTAATTCATTGATCTTGTTGAGTTGTGAAACTTTGTAAAAGGATTTTAAATGAAGATTTCATTGAAACATTTATGACAAGATTATTTTATTATTTACTTTAGAATTGCCTGGACATAGATCAGCTGAATACTTACAGGTTTCAAATGAATTTAAGTATTGTGACACAAATAATTGAATCCGATTTGATAAAAGAGGAACCTGCATTATCAAGTTTGTCACTTCTAAGTGTGAGTTTATTAATTTTTTTTCTGATAGAATCTGTTATCTCAAGCAATTTTATGTAATTTGTGCTATTTACTGTTTATATCTTGTAACATTTGTTTATTTACATTTGCAATTTTAGCTAATGTTTCAACTGAGTACTATTGTAAATAAAGCTAATCACTCTGAATTACATCTAAAGAAGTTGAAAATACCTGTTCTGGATTTTATAAACTTCTTGGTGAATTTGCCAAAGGTATGCTACATTTGAATTCCTTTTTTATGACCGTTCAATTTAATATTGCAAATGTTTACAACACATTTGTGTTTATATCACATGACACATTTGATGAAGAATTATGTACATTTTGTCATATAACCTACACTATCGTCTATTAATATTTCATTATGTTTGTCTTAAAATAGTCATTTATTTATGAAAAAATATGAGCAAATAGTACCTACTATGGCTTTACACTATTATACCTAAATGTTTCCCAAAACTAACTGACAGAATCATCTGTTTATCGAACTTCTAGAACCATCTAGAACTAACTTCAAGTCCTTTTCCTTCAGTGTAAAAATTACAAGTTTAGATTCTTAAATATGCCTTAGAAGATTAATACATGGAATTTTCTGGGGAAATGAATTGCAACCAGGTCTGCAATTAATTTATAAAATGGTTGATAGCCATAATTTTGTAAATAAAGTACAAATAATACTAAACTGATAATGCTCTAATGGTAAGAATAAAAATTGGAAAGGGGTCACACTTTTGGTTTGGCTCAGTTTGTAATTATACAATATTTGTTTTGTAACAGGAAAATTAATTAAACAAGGACTTGGGACTTAAAGTTAGTTCTAGATGACTTTTTAGTAGTTTAAAGGAGTGAAAAATAAAACTTTCCAAAAAGCAGTTCTAAAATTAGTTATTCAGGGCTAACTCCAAGTGTTGGATTAACTTTATAAATTATAAGAGTAACGTTCCAACTTTTTGAACAAAAAGACTTGTTTTATTTCATATCTATCCAAAGTGGTATTTTTCTTTCCAATAGCAATTTTTTTACAAAGAACATAATATATATATGGAAGTTTATGTGTTTAATATATTTTGATTATTATATTTTCAGAGGGGAATTCCTAGGCAAAACTTGATCCAGTGTCTTCATTTTTGTGTTGTAGTGCAATTCCAAGATATTGTTGGGAATCTTTCTAATTTTGTCAAAGCTTTTAAAGCTGTGTGGAATGTGGTTTATAGCCTACAGGTTAACCATGTTCCTGTTGTCATGTCTGCTACTGCGCCCTTCCTGTCTGTAGTGACAAATATCCTTTTTATTTGCTACAAATATTTCTATACAGTAGTAGTTGATTTAGAGCAGAGATTTGCGAAATTTCCACCTGGAGAGAAATGTATTTTGTAATAACATATTTCAGTATCTGCTCTGTATGTATATAGCATTTCAATAAGAATGTGTATAAAATATTAATACTAAAAATATCTGGTGTGCGTGCACTGAATGTAGGTCTAGTGTGATTTCCATAAAATTCAACTGTAGAAGATTCTTTAAAATTGAAATATTTTATTTCTAGAGAACATTTAAATGGTTTATTGTTTCCAGTATCAAGTACACACAATATTTAATCCCATATCATTTTTTTAATTACATTATCTAATATATTGCTGCTATTTATTTGTTTACATAACTGTGTTTTAACTAATACATTTTTCTTGTATTTGTTCTTGACAGCTGGAAAAGCTTAGTTTTCTTAACTTTTGTTACATTTATTAAGGTCTATAGTTTTAGCAGGATCTCAAGATGCTGTATCTGCAGCTGATAGTACAACTCAGATGGAAATTATATCATGTGCCCAAAATATGGAGAGGTATGCAATTTAATTAAATAAAACTAATAAATGCAACTAATTTCAACTAAATAGGGGATGTTTTTTAGACATTCAAATATTTACATAAAGTGTATTCTGGTGGAAATGAAAAAGTGTTAAATTTTTTTGCTGCTTTTATTAAAATATAAAGCATTGAATCTTCATACCTTTTATAAAATAAAGCACAATACACATACAGTGCAGAAAAGAAACCAAGATTAACCAAAAGGAAAATCCTCTTCCGATGGTTTGTTTTTTGCACAAAAAATCCCTGTCATAGATAAAGCAAATTAATTTATTGTAATTTTTCAGACTGGTGGTTTGGCTGTATTTTTTGTAAGAAAATTACTCTTCCTCAAATGTGTTACATGCAAGTTGCATAAGAATAGGGGTGCACAACCTTTTTGGGACAATGGCCACTCGCACCGTTGATTGAGACATGGGAGGGCCACAAATGAAGTTACAGCACAGTTCTATGAAGTTACACATAATGAAAGTGCTACTACCCAATTATGCACAGCTGTTATTACACTTATTATGTATCGTAAAAAAAATATAATTAATTTTCTCAAAAAATCTAGGAGCTTGTTACAGAATTAAATGAATGATATTGTGAGTAGTTTCAAAAAAGAAGTTAACAAACATTTGCAATGATCAATCATTTAGACTTACTTTTAAGAATGTGTCTCAAGAACGTCATATGTACTTCAGCAAATTATTTATGTTAGAAATTTAATAACAGTAATAGTACAGTGAGAAATAAAAATGAGTATAAGAAATTTTAATGATATGAGTAAAATTAGAAATAAAAATTACAGCATCAAATATATTTAATATTAAAATTTCTAAAGCATAAACAGTAATTATTTTACAGCTTGCTAATGGGATCGCTGATACTGAGTTTTACTAACTTATTTAGGTATGTTAGGTTCAATACTGCTAGTAGAAACTCTTAAGACTGATTCTAAATGTTTGTCAGTCAATTTGCATCTTAACTTAAAGCATCGTGGAAATTTAGTCAAAATTAGTTTGCGGGCCGCAGGTTGTGCACCTCTACATTAGAATAGCTTTAACTTGTAGAATAAGCAGCAAATTACCTAATTTCATGGAGGTAATGAAAAAGTCCATGCAACTTCCTTTTATTAATATAGATTATACATCTTCCTAGTTAATCTGAATTGAAGCTACTAAAAAAAATTTCAACTACCGATCAGAATTTGATTTTTATTCAAGAAAATTCTTTTCAAATTTTCTATCATCGCAAAAATTTTCTACTACTGGTTATAAAACTATGCTGAGGGATGTCTAGGATTATCAGTGACCCAGTGGGAGTATCAGCCCCATGGGATCACTTTGAAGTCGCATGAAACCAAATATTGTAAGGAGTTTCACCTTATCACAACCCTTGACTGGCTTTAAAGTTAAAAGGTAAGCATCACCAGCAGCTTCGCTACATGGCTCCTAAGCTTTAGACCTCCACTTAATTTGTTGAAGACAATGTCTGGAACAAAAACTTGTGGTACATTCAAAGATATTGTTCTATGACCCGAGACCAGAAGGTAACCTTTGATGGTATGAAGTGAAAATTATATTTTATAATTTGACATTTATTGCTTCATATTAAAAATTTATTATAGATTATTAACGATGTTGTCAAGGCATAAAAGAGAATTTGCTAAGCTGGTGCCATACCTAATAGCAGATTATGTGGACTGTGTTCAACACATCACTTTGGAGTCCAATGTAAAAGTAAGTTACTTTTTAGACCACAATCTTTTAGTCGTCTTGTTAATATTAAAATTTAACAAGGCTTTCTGTATAATGTTTAATATTGAAAATGACATATAACTGAATAAGATACTTTTTATTGTATATAAAACAAATTAAGTTCGCTATTTATTTAGTTTTGTCTCTTCATGAAAACAATAAAGACGCCTATCACAATTAAACGGTTTTTTGCAGCGTCACGAAAGCATTCCAATTTTTCACTTCAATCTATAATTGGAAATTTAATGTTTTTGTTTTGTTGCATGTAATATGTTGGTTAATTTTAATTTTATGCATTGATCCCTAGGACTTAACCCTGATAATATAACTTTTCTGTATTTATGGCGAAAATGATTAATTTTTCAATGAAAAAGCTTGAAATTCTACAAAATTTGCTTAATTTCCTTGCATGTTGTGCATAAACCTTGTTTGTACACTTAGTGTATACCAGGAACTGTTAAGAAAATTTTAAAAATTAGCATGTTTAATTTCATGTCTTGTCTTATTTTTTGCTATTTACTTACAAATAACATTTTTTTTTCTCGTAAGTACTTTTTGCAATCTAAACATTAATAGCTACTATACTAGCATTAGAAATTTCATCCTCAAACTTGATATGATGTCCTTTTATTTAATTTTGTATTGGTGACATGGTTTTTTTTCTCAAAACCATGAAAATACTTAAAGAAATTCTATATATTCCACTTATTATTTCATTTTTTCCCTCTTAGAAGCATCTGCTATTAGGATTGGATCGACTTCTTGCTTTGTGCAGTGAAGATTCTCTTAAAATGATTGCTGTTAATATTAATCACAGTTGCAGAGACATTTATTCAAATATTGTAAAAAGTTACAAACAGTTCAGCTATCATGGAGGTGTATGATTATTTTATAATAAAGTGTACATTTTTTTTATAAAAATGCTTGGATGCTTACGTTTATTCAATTTTTGAGCAGTAAAGTGTTTTAAACATTTTATACTTAAATTATTCTTTCTTAAAACCCACCATGTGTGAATTTATCAATATATCTATAAATAAGAAAAGGTGCATCTAATTTTAAAATAGTTTATGTAATGTTACAAAAACTAATAAATTGCTAGAAAGTGAGTTTATTTATACTTGTTTTATCATGCCTAAACAAGAAATCTGACTTTTTAAATGTTTTGTAACTTGCATAGATTGCCTTGTAATAAATTAAACCACATACCTATATTAAAATAAACACAATATTTTTTAATATTTAGTGATTTTCAGCCATTGTTATATACTGGATAGTCCATACCCAATGCAGACTCTTCAACTGTTACGGAATTTCCGTAGTTGCTACTGAAATTAATTAAACTGAGGAGTTACAGATGTATAGTGAAAAACTACGGATCTCGTACAAAAAAAGCTGAAAATATTCTTCCCCACCTCCTATGAGAAAGCATTCTTCCTTCATTTTCCCCCAATGGAATGATGTCTTCGGAAGATGCATCCACTAGCACAGTAAAGCTACTGTTTCCCAAGAAAGCGGAGCCGTTACCTAGCTGTGGATGACGTCACTGAAACGTTGTTTATACAAACAGATGGTGTTGGTTTCCTACAGAGCGTTGTTTGTGAGCGTCACGAAAATTAGCATGTAAGAAGTGTGACTATAGTTAAAAGATTTATCGCCTGGCTGGATAAAAATTTCTATGCGCAAAATCAAAGCGGAAACAGAAAAAATAATTTTCTCCACGTTCAGCGGCAGAAAAAAACTTGGCATGATTCCAAACCCTGACTGCAAGGTCGCATAAGCAGAAAAAGTTCCCCGCGTTTGAAAAACCGATGGAGTATAAAGCTATGATATTCATTTAAAAATCGTCTAGATTGAATTTTAAAATTCGCCGCGACCCAAAAATTGCAAATAATTTGGACTACCTGTGTTCCAAATCTCATTGCTGTAAGTGCCATAGAAACAAACAAACACTTCCTTTTATAATATTAGAGAAGGAAGTGTCTGTTTGGGGCCGCAGAATCCTGACGATTCTATGGTACTTACAGGAATGAGATTTGGCACACAGGTAGTCCCAAATTATCAGCAATTTTTGGGTCGGGGCGAAATTTAAAATTCAGTCTAGAAAATTTTTTAATGAATTTAATAGTTTTATTCTCCATTGCTTTTTCAAACGCGGAGAACATTTTCTATCAGTGTGACCTTGCAGTAAGGGTTTGGAACCATGCCATACGCAGAACTTCAAGAAAATTATTTTAATGCCGCTTTGATTTTGCGCGGACGAATAAATTTCCAGCCAGACGATAAATCTTTTAACTGAAGTCAGTTCTTTTTTCTATTTCCAAGACCGTTGAAGATAGAACAAAAATTTCAACGGATTTGAAATTGAGTTAATTTAGTTAAGATTAATACCTAAAAATATGATTTTCTACTAATAAATAATTTTGAAATTGAATATATCTTCAACGGATTTGAAATCTGTGGAAAATTTTACACCAGATTAATACCTTACACCATGGGCAATGCCGGGCTAGCCACACAGTGGCTAGTATTAGTATTATGCAAGCACATGAACAAATTATAGAATGGAGATCGCAAGAAAAAACTTTGGATGTTTTTCTATTATATCTCTTCGCAGATACTAGCGATACCAAACCTGGCGATCGCCACCAAATAGGCTTGGCGTCGCCAGTCTTCCAGCTGCTGTTGTGAGTTTGATTTTGCTTTCTTATTGTTTTGTTTTTGCTTTTTAATGGTCTTTGGAGGAGTGTATGAGCATTTTTTTAGCATATTGCTGCTCATACGGAGGAAACACTTTTGTGTTGTCTGGATCGGGCTCCTCCTTGATGACGCCATGATCCACCAACAATTCATTTTCGAAAATTTCTTAATTTTTAAAAATATATATATTGCTTACCTTGTTATGTATGCAGTTTCGACGCGCTTATGAAATGAAAACTACTCACCCCAGAAATTCTTTTATAATACACTTTCATAAATTCATAATAATATTAATGAATAAAAATTAGAAGTAAATTAATTTATTGGCACATCGGAGGTTTCAATAAAATAAAATTAATGGCATACTATTCATTTACTAAAAGGATTGCAAGTTGCATACGTCAGAGTCAAATTTGACTGGATCGGCGACCGAACGAGTTTCGAAGAAAACTTTTTCCTGTGATCCGAAACAGATAAGAGCTATGCAAAACCTATGATAAATTAATAAAATTTATGATGAGGTTAAAAAAAAAATGCAATTTTATTGAATAGATATTTCTAACTAGTTACCACAGTCCCAGCCTAAGCCATTCTGTGTATCGCCGCATAATTTTGAACCAGTCAGATGACGAGGCAACATTTGAGCTGGCATCCAACTTTCCAAACTTCACACCAACCCACTGTAAGGACTTTCGGCCACAACAGATTTAAGGTGCACCAGCCGCCTCTACACAATACGCTTGCAAACATCCATACTCGTATTTGAACCAGGAACCTTCCGATTTAGACGTTAACACCTTAACCACCATACTAGTTGGTCGGCTATCTCTTAGAAAAACATATTTTTCAGGGCCCGTAGTAAAAAAACAAAACAAAATTCAGGAGTTTTTCAGGAGGAGTACGAACCCTGGTCTTATTGTACACTGCCGAGTCTGGTGTGAAATTTCTTTTCTGGAATCTTTGTGACAATGAAATATCAAAATAGGATAGTGACAAGGTTAGTTTAGTAGGATGAACAATGTTTAATTACTTCATCAAGAGTTTGAAAATAGGGATTGAAAGTGAGCATACAAATTTTGTTTACAATTACCCTGCCTGACCCTAATTAGTGGTTATATGAATGTAGTATTTAGTGGTTAAATGAACTCTTATGCAAAATAGGATGGCAAATCATAAAGGTTATTAATTATAATTGTTTTCATCTTTGATTAGAAGATTAATGCTTTGAATATTCATCATTTTATGAAATAATAAACAAATCACAGCAATTTGCATTGTAATTCAAACATTTAATGAATCACTAGTTTAGAAATCAATCATATAAATAAGAAGAAAAAATGTTCAACTTGAAATCACTTAAAAACAGCTGTATGCAAAAATAATTGTTTCATGCCAGTGATGCTGGTTTATAAAAATTTACATAATTAAAGGTAATTGCAGTACCATCTGGCAAAAACAAAAATGCCATGTAACTTGCTGCAATTCATCCTATGTAAGCTATCATTACTCTTTAGAAAGGCAGGATAAGAAAAATTGGATACTAGAATGAAAATAATTCCAAGCCATAAATTTATATTTCTTACTTAAAACTAAGTATGTCTGAAATCTAATAGCGCTAAACAGCTAAAAATGAAATTTCTTATCAATGAATATATTTCTGTAATCTTCAAGTCTAGATTATTTAACAAGAACCAATTATTCAATTCAAGCTAATTAAATTTTTTCAGCTATTAATTTTTTTCAAGCTAATTTTTTCGCTTTTTTCTCAGCACACAATTTACCTACACCTGGTGTTAAAACTACACAGTACATAGCCCAGCGAGGTGCAACTGAAGTCCAGCTATTGGTATTTTTAATTAATATCACACTGGAGCAACACAACAGGCTATCTGAAGTTCGAGAAACGTAAAATATTGGATATTTGCATATAGACTAAACTTTATAACCCTTAATTTATTAATTCATCGCAAATTATATAAACAGCAGATCTGTTTTACTGTTAATAAAACAATATTGAAAAAGATCTACATTATGAGACATTAGAGGCTTTAAAGATTAAAAGGTAAGCTCTACATGTAATGTATTGAAAATGTGTGTGGAACAAAAAATTGTAGTTTGAATATATTTAGATGTTTTGTGACCTCTGAGACTAGGAAGCAATCAATCTGTTCATTAATGTGAAATAGTTAAATTATTTAGTCATTATAATAATTTATTTTTTAACATTGAAAATTTAGATTATTGACTGATGTGAAAGCATAAAACAAAGAGTGCTAAATTAGTACCATACCTAATTGAAGATTTTGTGGCACGTACAACAAATCGCTTTGGAATCCATATAAAATAAGTTACATTGTTCGACTACAATTTTTGTAACTTTCTGACAATGTGCAACACTTATTTCATTCTTTTTCTTAGAATAATCTGTTATCAGGGTTGAGTTACCTTTATTCGTGTAGTGAGGATTCTATAAATGATTGTTAATAGTAATCAGTTGTGCATAAAATCTAATATTGTAAAAAATTACAAACACTACAGGTATCATAGAGGTGTATAATTGTATTATAAATAAAGCGTAAGTTTTATAAAATTTCTTTACTTTTGGATTGAATTTATACAAACTAAATGTTTTTACCATTTAGATGTAAAATTATTTTTATTTCAAACTCTTGTGTATTTTACTATCTACATGCATGTATTATCTATTATAAATAAGCAAGGCAAATTATTTCAAATTAACACTGTTGAAGTAATGTCAAAAGAACTAATGAGTTGTCCAAAAGTTGATTTTTATCTTTATTCTTGTGCCTGAATAAGAAATTCGATTTTCAAAAAATGTTATTTGATAGATTATATCGAGTGCATTAAAAGTAACAAGTGGAAATGTTTTGCAACTTGCACGAACCCTAAAAATAAAATATATCCCATTTGATAAAATTTTATTTACAAAATTTTAAATATGAAAAATGACTAAATTCAATTAAGGCTTTTCAAAACATTTTTGAACAAAATTTAATAAAAGAAATTACAAAACATTAGAATATTTAGGATTTTCAGAAGCATATATACATAACTATATAAAAATCACATGATAAACAATTTATAAAAAATTTACAGTAAATTTCAGGCATCATAAAACACCCTGGACAGTCCATATCTAATGCAAAATGCAATACAACTAGACAGCATCTAAAAATAAATACACAATGTAAATATTTTGCATAAAGTTTTCATATTTCCAGTAATAACGCAAAAAAAATGTTTCATTCAAATTACACATGTTTTCATAAGAGCTTTTCTATTTTGAATGTTAATTTTTTAAAATCAGATTTTTATCAAATTCAAATAAAAAAATTTTAATGTTTACATTGAAACAAAAATATTCCTACTTACAAAATAGGGTTCAATGTAAACTTTAAATTCTTAAGCATTTAAAATTCAATACTACTTCTATTGTAGCATAGAAAGTATCTGAAATTTGATGCTTACCTGAATAGTTAGTAAGTACACAGTAAGTGTTCTCTCGTGAGTTGGACCAGCAACTTTTAACGCATAATTGATGAGCGTAAAATTGGTGCTTTCACATAATATTTCTCCATCTTTGATTTGTTCGTTATATTGGACTAAACGAAATGTTCGAGCAACACCCATGGACAAACGTCCAAGAAATGATAAGGAATTTTTCTTAAATATCACAGTGCTAGGCTCCAAAATATTAAGTTCTTTGTTGTATCTGAAATAAAAGAGTTAAGAGGTTAAGAAAACAAGGTTTAACTCTGTTACTACAATATTTAAAACTTTAAATGTACAATGTGGCTCCTAGGAGAAGGCATTCGACCTTGGGTTAGTTGGTGTTTGAAAAAGGTGTAAAGATAGTCTGGGAAAAGGGCTGTCAAAGTATTGTATGTGATAGCCATAGATATACCTCACCAATTTTTGGAACTTGTGTTCAAAGCATGTGGTTTTGCTGTAATTATGTTTGTCTTTAGGAATTCAGTGTGGTCACTTGCTTCCAGCAGTTAACGTAACATAATTGTCAAAAGATTTGGGTGTCAAAAATGTGAATAAGAAGGAATTTCTACTTTCCAATATACTTATGTCTATAAGTTAAGTAATCTGGTATCTAGGATGTGGGAAACATTGGCCATGAGGATGAATATAACGTGTACAAAATAAAGAGTAAACAGAATTCAATCCATGGAAAAACAAAACAGGGACACCGAGTGCTCAGTGTGACATTGCTTGTCTTGAATGCCATCTCAATGGTTGTAGAAACATTTAATACTAGCCACTGTGTGGCTAGACCGACGTTGCCTCTAAGTTATTAATCTGGTGTAAAATTTTCAATCGGTTCAACAGATTTCAAATTGGTTGAAATTTTCAATCTATCTTTAGCAATTCCGATTTTACAGAAAAAAACTTAACAATTCCAGTCAGTATGTTTTTTATTTCTTGCTCTAATTGAAAATGAGAATAGAAGTGGATATGAAATGTTTTTTTTTTTTTTTTACGTAAAAGGCAGAAGATGAATCTAAGTTTTTTTTTTTTTTTTTTTGGAAAGAGAAAGTTTACATGACATGTGTGAAAATATAAAAGATGAAAAAAACTTGGCATGGTTCCAAAGCCAATGTGGGTAGAAAAATATTTCCGCGTTTGAAGAACCCCATTGGAGAATAAAACTATTAACTTCATTTTAAAATCTTCTAGATTGAATTTTAAAATTTCGCCGCGACCCCAAAAATTGCAAAAGATTTGGACTATCTGTGTGCCAAATCTCATTGCTGTAAGTGCCATAGATCGTCAGGATTTTACGGCCGCAAAACAAACACTTCCTTTTATAATAGTAGATGGTGAATAGTGACCTTGAATGGCTATGTAGCAAAATAAATATATCTAGTAGTTTGAAGGGTAAGGAATCCCCCTGGTGGATGGTTATATATTGAGACCAGTGGCCAAATGTGCAATAAATGTTAAATGGGATTAAAGTCAGGCTGACCAGTTGACACATAAAATCTTTGGATTCCAATTATTCTAGAACAAAGCTATTATAATGAACTCTTATTTGAATGTACAATATCGTCCATCAAGTGGAACTCGGGACTAACTGCACTTATAAGATGCATCATATACTATGCAGAATATAGTTACTGAATGCCTGTCAATCACATGCTTCATTCATGTTCATGGACTTCACCATCAGAATGATTTCCTGATACTGTGAACACATACATATCTTGCAAGTTATACTTGGGTTTATAACTTGCAAAATATGTATGCGTTGAAATGGGGCTTGTCAGGAAACTACTCGACAATATTTAATGACTCATTGTTGTAGGGTCAAAGCAAGGTGTTTGATACACAAAATTTTACAGGTCTGTATGTACCATGAAGTTAAGAAAATGCAAATGAAGTAAAGGTTAAAAACGTTTTTAAGTATTCTGTGAATTTATGCTCTGACAGTATAAAAACTTACACTACAAAAAATTTGGGAATGAAAATAAGTTCTTTACCTTGGAAGTCTATGACGAGGACAAGGGACAAAATGGAAAAGCTGAGGGCAGGAGAAGAGAAAATTTATAATTTGTGGAAGAAAAAACAACAGCATAGTTTTGCTGAAATGTCCTAAAATGCCAACAACTGCAAAAGTCATTCCAGCAAAATAACAAAACGTGTCTCCAACAAAAACAGATGCAGGGTACCTAAAGATAAAATATTATCTATTTTAAACAGAATTACTGGCCAATGCATTACTTAAAAGTTAAACAGTACAAAACTCCAGTGAAATTAAAATTATACATGAATAAAATACTCTAATAAAGCTTTTTATTAAGAGGCATGTCTACTATTATCCTGATACAATCAGATTTAAGATGCACAAGGTATTAATTTTCCAAAATAAGTACTCAATTATAAATAGAGGGATATACGTGTCTTTCTTACATTTTTGTTTCAACTAAATACTTTGAAAATTACAAGAAATATTTGGCCCATACATGTTAAATTAATAAAAATTATTTGCAATAGACAAAATTTAAAATTATTTTAATGATTACTAAAAGATTTTTCTCTGTGACAGTTCTTTTAAAAAAGTATGAGACAGTTCTTTTACATACATGACTGGACAAATGTGCCCACTACTCTAAAAGTATCTAATAGTGTTCTAACTGCATCAAAGAATTGTCAAACCGAAAATACTTTTACAAATCCTTAGATAGTATTATTTTTCAGTAAGTTAGAGCTATTAATTTCATTTTATAGGTCATAGTTTATTGATTGGGAAATAGAGATATGATTTCTTTACAATTATATATAAGTTATCCATTTCATCAAAAGTTATCTTGAAAGAAATCTCTCGGAGAAGGTTCTCAGGTGTGTAAAAAGTATATTGATAGTTCTACAGCATATTTTATAGTTTTGGTCATAAAATATAGTTGAGCAGGCATTTGTACAACCTTTGTGTCATTAAAGGTATAAAGTTGGTGAGAATAAATTCACTAAATTTATACAGAATTTCATTAGATCTTATATAAGTGAAATAGAGAAAACACATTACAATAATAAATTCTTACCAATTATAATATAGGAGAGCAAGTGTTGTAGAAAGAAATGGAGGCATGAAATACAGTGAAAAGATATGTGCATTCCAACAATCACCTAAAAACGAAGGTTTATGTAAATTATATTTTAAATAAATGAATTGAAAAAAAAATAACACAAAGGGTAAAAATGCACATACCAAAAAGCTCAATAACATTAAAGATCACAATGGAGGCTCCAATGACTGAAGCTTGCCCAACTTCCAAGCCATTGATACCAGCATAAATATTAATAGCATTGGTACAGAAAACAGCAAGCATTCCCATGTATACATAATATAATGGACCTGTAAAAGTATTATACATAAATCACTTGGATTAAACATTTTCAAAATTAAAATGACTGCACATTTTGTTCACCTAAAACACAACTTAGAAATCAACAATTGGAAATATTGTAGAAGTTTATGAATTAATCTAGCTTGTTGCTCTGCAATCATTTTATTGCAACACAAGGGCAAATGAAACATTTACAAAATTGTATCTTTCATTATAGTTCTTAAGGTTAAACATATTAACTTCAGAATTTACTATAAGTTCATGTTTTTGATATAACACTTTTTTTAAGTTAGATTATTTAAATCGACTATTCATGATTGATTTGAATAAACTTCAGTTTTTACAAATTAAACTTATACATTGCTATTAACAAAGGAAAAATATGTGCTCAAGCTGTAAATGTAAGTATGTTTTTTACAGAGGATACCCAATTTGCAAATTATCTTTTAGAGAAGAGGTCCATCCAAAAATCTCGATAGTGATGGATTGCAGCTCTTAGCTATATTTAGTTCACTTTATTGAGGAGAGACCTTTGATGCTATGGTTATAGCAAATCATAGTAGAAAAATAACTTTATGGGAGATTCTCAAAATGTGGGAACACTAAATTTTAACTATGAGTAATTTTGGAAATTTAACATCAATACTTTTTTAGTGTATTGTTAATAGGCCTAGAATACAATATATATACAATCTTCAAAGACTGAAATCTCCAAAATAACTATTAAAAAAAATTTAATTTCAAGACCCGTAGGTTACAGATTTTTGACATTAAGAAATCGTTAATTTGCGTATGTGAATGATATAAATATATATTTATATCATTCACATACGCAAATTAACGAAAGAGGAAAACAAAAAGCGGGGGTATTCAACCAGAAAACGAAAGTTAAAACTAACCATCCAAGCGCAATGAGAGCTGCAGACTGATTATAGATAGTGCTGCACAACATGGCAAACGATTATTAAAGAATTCAGTTATTCAAAATGACGGATCCCGTGAAGAAAGCTCAATGTGTCAGTCAAGTGGATGTCCCCATAGTATTGTCTGCCACGGTCTCCTGACATTACTCCACTCGACTTTTTCTTTTGGGGTTAGGTGAAACATGTTGTGTACCAAACAAAAGTTAATAGTGTTGTGGAATTGAAACAAAAGATCAAAACAGCTGTAGCTACTGTTGATCCTAGCATGCTGAAACGTTTGTGGATTGAATTGAAACATTGTCTTGATATTCTATGTGCTACGAAAGGATCTCATTTTTTTTTCTACAGTAGTAGAAAAAAAACTTGTCGAGTTATTCCATCTATTGTTGTAACTAGTTTTGCTGTAAGCCTATTCTTTTTTTTTAAATAAATTTTTTAAGTTGTACTGATTTTTTTGGGACACCCTGTATATTAATCTCTACAAAAAGGTATAAAAATATGACATCAGGCATTAGTTACAAATTGTCAATGCTTTAAAATTAGAGTAGATTTAAATATTTAAAAATTATAATTTTGTTTTTCCAGGTTTTCAAATCATGTATTTGTTTAGTTCTGCAAAGTTTTATTACTTTTTCCAAAAATTTTGGGTTTGGTTGATTTTTGTGATCTTTTAAATAATATATATTTACACATACAAAAAGGAAAACATGTTCATAAAATAAAAATAACTTTATTCTTGAAAACTCCTGGAAAAGTTATAATTTCTATAGAATTAATCAGGGGAAAAAAAACGTTTTTAAAATCCAAGCTTTATCATAAAAAATTTATACAAAGGATCATTACAGCCATAAAGCAGAAAATAAAAATGAGATAAAAATATAATTTAAAAAACAACAACAAAAAAAACCCGAAATTCTTTACAATCTTACTGAGATTGTTGCTACATCACGTCCAAAATTAAGTAATGATGGTCGCCGTCGCCATTTGATATCGATCATTATGCATTCCCGGACACGTGCCTAGTAATGGTATTAATATTGTATCTGCTAAATTCACTTTATTTTTTCGATAAAAAACTATTATTCTGATGAAAAGATATTATAATTAATGTTTTTTTTTTTATAATGTTTTGGGACATAGGCACCTTTGTAACATAAATTAAATTGGCAAAAAAAACAGCATATTAATCGTTATGTAATTTTGACATATAATTTTTAAAAATAAGAAAAGTATGTTTGTGGCAAAGTACTTAAATACATATTTTGCTTCAGATATAGAGTTATATCGATCGTTACTCTTTGACATCATGAAATGCTAGAATGGCTGTAGTTTTGTTTGTTCATTAATTCTTCAAAATTTTAAAGTAATGATGACATTTACTGATCAAAATAGTAAACAAACTATCGTTATACTCTATTCATATTTTTTTCTGCAATTCTGGAAAACCCATTATAATTTATTTTCTGGGTGATGTACTGATCAATTAACTTTTAGATGTCAAAATTTCGACATTTTTAGCTAAAGAATTTAATTTTAAGGATATTTGCACCAAACCCACTGTTGTAATAAACCATACTAATTCATGTCTCTAAAAAGAACAAAAACCCATTAGAAAAAAAAATTAATTTTAAGAATTAAATTTACTTGCTGCCAAAGCTTAAAGTTATGAAATGTGTCTTGTTCCCACCTTTTGAGAATTACCCATATACTAATGTACTTATGGTCTATTCTCAGTTTTGAATTGTGTTTAATGCCTTTTAAAGGTTAGACAATGCAAAAAAATTCACTTTTAGTTTGAAACATTTTAAAATTTCATTAAAGAATTTAACTATATGCAAAATGAAATATAAAAATTATCTTTTCCTTACCTAACCATACATCATTACCGAATATATATCGAAAAGGCTTTGGTATTATCACTGTTGTTCCATTATAAGTTACATAATACACCATAAGAAGTGGCAAAGAAGCCATTGTTGGAAGCAATAACTTGTGACGCCATTTTAAATCTAAAACATCATCCGCAAAACCAAGAAACAGCATGCAGCAAATTGATAATAATGCAGCAACCAGTTCAACAAACTGAAAAAATAAACATAGATATAATTACTAAACAATATTTACATTGAATATAAGAACTATTTTACTGATAATCAATTTGACTAATATTATTCCAGATAATTTTCTTTTAAAAGGTAAATATTTTTGTACTCTTAACCATGGTAAACATACCTCATGATGGGGAAACTGGGCAGCAGTATTTGTTGTCCAGTATTGTATGAAAGGAACAGGAATAAACAGGAACATAATAATTAAAAATACAGATCCACAGATAACGCCCATAGCTTCAGGACTGAAACAAATAAGCATTCTAAAAATTACTACATTTTATAACAGATGTTTCCAAAAATAATGCAGACTGATATAATCAGAAACAGAAGGCAAAAATATTTCAGATAAAAATAGCAGTCAGACTTTTAACTCTGAGCACCATGGAATTTTTGAGTATGCTATTGCATTTAACCAACAACACAATAAATAAATTACTATATTTACAGGAGATAGTAAATTTCTATAATTTGAACCAGATACATAAGTCCATAAACTCAGTGTGACTCGGACAGTAATAATGTGTTTGTTTAAAAGTCATGGCAAAAGAAAATTATAGGGAATTGAGTCAACAGCAAAATTATATTTGCTGTGTTTTGCAAAGAAAACTCAATTAAATAAATAATACACCTGTGACTGACAGAAATGAATATTTTTACTGCATAATGGATAAACATCAAGATCTTTTATCTGTCTTCAACCGATGTTATTCAAATTGTGCCCGTTTCAACAAAAGTTTCATACAATGCCAATAGCTATTATAGAAACACATAACTATCATTATTGCATCTAGATTTCCCACTTGTACAGTTCTCACAAACCTTTGTTTTACATTTATCACAATTACTTGCAGTTAATTTAATGTTCTGCTTAGATAATTGACTTTTTTAAGCTAAATATTATTTGACATTTCATTTCACTGTTGTCATTTGAAATGAGTAATGTGTATAGAATGGGTAATTAATGTTGAACTGAAGCAACACAATGGACTATTGGCAACGAACCTGGATCAATCCCAAGGCAACGTTCTGACCACCATGTAATTTTGAACCACTGTTAAATGACAAGGTGCATGCAATGTGAAATAAATGTTATGATGGGCAATAAATACTATTGCCAGTAATGGCATGTAGTATCTAGTATGGTATGGTATTTAAATTAACGTTACATTGAAGCAACGCAACAGGCTATTGTATAGAATACAGTAAGCTGCAGTAAGACTAGTCAACTAGTTGTTTGTCGGTGAAACTTTCAGTTGCCAATTGGACAATGGGCTGATACCGTATTTTTGCATGCTACCAATTTTGATACTGTTGCTTCAGGATTTAAAAAGTAATCCTGAATTTTTTTGTTTTATTACATTCCTCCAAAATAATATTTTCATCAAAGCTTTCCCTCATTTGTTTTTGTAAGCCTATTTAGAGGAAAATCAATATTTGTAATTTTGTATTCTTATTTGATGAAGGAAAATAAAAACTGACTTCCAAATTCAGCAATAGTTTTTATCATACTTAGCACTGTAATTAGTATGAATTTTAAGGATACCTTTAAATTCCTTTAGCCAATAGAAAAACTTTAATTACATCAAAATGTATAATTTTAAAATTTTTTTCAGCTAATTTTTAGATTAAACATTTAAAAATTTTGTTTACAAATATATTGAAAGAAAATTTTCACTGATTACTAACATGTAAAATATTGTTGTTGATGTTAATTAGTTTTTGAGAAACATCTTCACACATGCCAACATTAAATGATTTCACAACAGTTGTTGAAAGTTTGATGCCCTAAATAGCCCAAAACTTCCAAATGTATAATTTTGAACCAAAATATTTCATATATCATTTATTCATAAACTAAATCCCTGTACCAAATTTCACGAAAAACAATCACCATAAGACCACGTTTCTTTTTATTTTTGCTCATCTTGCATTCTAGTTTCATATCAGAAATATGACTATTCTTATGCTCTTTGCACACAAGATAAACATTTTGTAGGTCATGTTATGAACAAGTCAAAGTTGAATATTCCATAAAAATTTTTAAGGAACCAGACTATTAATTGAGAATGTATGTACGCATTTGATCAAGAAAATTAATTTACACCTCACAATTCATTTTGCACTACAGTTCATTTTACACTCTTTTCATATCATTAATCATGATCTGGCAACCATTACAAGGTTTATTGACTAGCGCGTCTTTCTAGGAATGGCTCTTCGTTGCGTGGACGATTCTATTTTGGAATGTAGGCAGGTCGGTAGATATTAAACTCGTGGAAAGTAGAGCCTTAACAGTTAGTGAACTAATACATGCAGATATATATGGACTCAATCAATTGAAGATGAGAGATTTTTACTTCTAAAAGAGGAAAATGAATATTAAGTGTGAAATATTTGAAGATACTGTTAAAAATCGTCGAAATACAAACTTCAAGAAAAAATTAAGTGTTGCGTGGTGACAGCAGTACAAGAATAACCAACAGAGCTAAGACGAGAGATGCACAAAAACTATTGAGGTTTCCCTAAGTCCGGTCCTGGTAATATTTTAACAAGTAAATAATCAATCATAGCTCACTGTGGATCAAAACAAGTTACGAAAGAATCAAACTGAAGAATCGATTCACTTATCACGAATTAATATCTACCGACCAACCTACGGTCCTGAATAGAATCGTCCACGTAACGAAGAGCCATTCCCAGAAAGACGCGCTAGTGGTTTATTGGGCCTAAAAAAAATGTTTGTTTCCTGTAACATGAGAAAAATGTTAGGGTGGGTGGATAGGTAGGAAAAAGGTTTCTATGCTAAATATTTTTAGCAAATACGCAAAAGGAAATATTATCTGAGTATTAATGTTAGATTTAAAATTGATTAGAGGTGTGATCAGTGATGTAAAATACCAGAGTACCTATATTTATTTTTGTGTGTCAATATCCTGGTATATACCAAAATTGGGTCTGATTTCTTCCATTAGGTGTAGGCAGAAAACATTTTACTAATTTAAAATCAGCTGTGAGTTTTCATAGCAGTCAGTTTCTCTTAAAAAATTAGCGACATTTTCCAAAGTAAAATTTGCGCACATTCCAGTTATATTTGGTCAGGAAAGGGTAAAACCGAATTAAAATAAAAACTTTGAAATCCAACAAAGAAAATAAACTAATTATTTATAAACAGCTTACATTTTATCAGCGGATTTTTTTCCTAGGTCGGAACCACAAAGGTTCGCTTTCATAAACATAGTTTTAAATTTGGGAATGATACGGAATGTTATTACATATCCTATGAAGGATAATGTGACATTAATGAACAACGTTGGATTAACGTTCATTTTAAAAGTTTCATGAACGCAAATTAAACGGATATGTTCACAGCAGCCCAAACACTACGTGTAATTATTTTGAAACGAATTACATCTTTACAAGTTACGTTACTCAAGTGATAAACTTGAGCAAAAATTTTACAAATGTAAACAATCAATTACAGCGGTATTGCCATCAGAAAAAACAAAGCACGTTTATAAATAAAAGTAATTTTATATGCAATACTACAGCAACCATAAAAATCTCAATGGAAACATAAACAATACATTATTAAGCGTATACCTAAAATATATCGTTGGTTTGGTGTGGAAATTTGGAAAGTGGGGTGCCAGCTCAGGTATTGCCTCGTCATCTGACCGTATTTCAAAATTACGGGGTGCTGTCCTTGGATCTTTCCTTTGGAGATCCGTGGTTCAAAATTACGAGGATGTTGCTCTAGTACGACGCTAACTAAAATTACCAATTACAAAATTACCAATCCTTTAGAGATCCCGTTGTATTGCTCTAGTACGACGTTAATTAAAATTACCATTACCTAAAATATATATACCTAAATTATTATTACGTTGTAAACGTTTAATTTCTCTCAGGTTGTTCTTTGAAAACCAAATCTCAATTAGATTTTGCAGAAATTTTTTGTTCAAACAGGACATTTTTTATGCACTGATTTAATGAATTAGGTAGTCGAGTAATTAAACACTCTTCTGAGATTATCCTAAATAACGCCTATGAAAAAGCATTGAAGTAATGCATTAAATGCTACTGTTGATTTCCGCACACATTCTACTTTTCTTTTTAAGATCAAAAATCGTTCATCACTGCGAGTAATGGTAATTAATAAAGGAGCACAGCGGGCTATTGACGACGGTCTGGGATCAATTATTTAAGGCCAACGATTTGGCTTCGGATTATTGCCCTAATGGAAAGATCCTATGACACTCTTCCTTCCTTCCTTGGTCTACGAGACAGCCGATCCATTGATACATCAATTTATTGGTCCACACGACATGGTAGAATTTGGCTATTTCACCATTTATGTCTTCACTCCATAGAAATGCGCTTTCAGTCATCTGCCCTATCTTGGGATGTTATATTGCCAAACGATGAGATAAGATGCCAAATTGGCCAAGCAAGTCAATTTTTTGCAGAGCTGTCATTTAGTTAGCATTTTACTTGTTGGTCACACTTGAAGCTTCTCGTCACCCCATGTCATTTTGATCCACGTTCGGATGAAGTCAATACATGAACAAGCACCCAACGTGGGCATATTTGAAGTCACTGCAGATTTTACGTGCATTAATCCCCACGTACACGAGGTCTTTGTTAGGATCGAGTTTCGAACTAACCCTCCGGTTGCTCCTCCTACGCTACTTATCCAATGTGGCTACAGTGGCTTTTATATAATATTGTGCACAGATTTCTTAATATTTGCTTAACAATGGTTATTAAGCACCTCAATATGATGGAAAAGGCCACGCATCTCGGATGCAATTGTATGTTTAAAAATACGTCTTCCAGCTGCGCAATAGCTATTTTTACGAGGGATTTATGAGAGGAGGAAAAGCTATGGCTCATGCAATCCGCTTTTAAACCCACGCCTATTCAAGCAGAACTGGAGGATAAGTGGAATGATATGTTTGCTCTTACAATTTCTTTTATGCAATTAATTTCTCTCATACATATTTCTATTTTATATATTGTATCTATTTTATATTGAGCTTTAGTTTATACCAAAAGTTATTATGAAGACCCTTTTACACAACCGAGAAAATTTGTCACAATCAAGCAATAACAAGCAATGTAAATATATCTCATATGCCACCAATAACTTAGGGTTGCTTTTGAGGCATTCAGAACTTTTATATAAAGCCTTTCCGTATTGGGCTGTGCGCCTCCAAAAAGACTAGAAAACTACTCCAAATTTTATTTAAAGGTCATCGCAATCAAACTGCTTTTGAAAGTTTTACAAACATCACATCAAACTCTATTTTATTTATCGGTAAATCTTGCATTGCATTTTTTTTTAATAAAGACTAAGAATTTGCTTCCAAATTTGGGTTTTCTGTATTTTAAAGTTTTTACAGACCATGAAAGGCAACCAACTTCTGTTTAAATCCATAAGAAGGCTAGAAAAACGTCTAAACACTAGCTGTAATTTACTGTCAAATATTTCATCATTACCATAGCACATTGAATTATACATATTTATACTTTATTACTAAGACATTTTACTTTTAAGAAAAATTAACCATTTCTTGTTCTGTCTTCACATTAGAAAATATATGCGATGCATCTAGACTTATAAACAGACCAGTAAAAAAGAATACTTTATACCAGTGGTGCCCAACCGTTTAGCTTCCCTGGGCAACATTGGAAGAAGACGAGTTGTTTCGGGCCACACATAAAATATACTAACACTAACGATAGATAATGGGCAAATATACGTAGAATATATAGTCAACATATTTTAGTAATTTAAACTTCATCAATTCACGATTATTTTTATAAAAGTAAAAGACAAGACAGCGACATGATATTAGTGAGATGTTTGACATTGTTTTTGAGACACTAAAGCTTCTGTATTTGGTTCGAAGGAAGTATTTGCAATTCTCAGTGATTTCTCAAGGTGCTCATAAGATATATTGGCTCTAGTTTTATTATTCGTGTTCTTCATCATTGAAAACTGCTACTCACAAATGTAGTCCAAATAGCGATGACATGCACAAGGAAGGAATAATTGTCAAGCTAGGGATATTCTTCTCTGGAAAGATATCTTATAAAAGTCCAGTAAAGAGACATGATAAAATTTGTCTTTAAGGTGAATGTCACGTTTTTGCTCTATGCATTCCATTTGAAAATTGCGAGGTAATATGTTTATGTCGAATGAAGATGGATTCGCAAGTATACCAATAGATTGATGATTTTCCGGAAATCTTGAAATCTGTTCTGAAATTCCTGTATCAGATCGAAAAGCAAGGCTGCATATTTTTCGTTGTTGACAGGATCGTGTTTAGTCAATGTGTCAAAATGCATAAAATTGTTTACCTTAATTTGAGATTGCCATAGTTTTAGTTTCATTTCGAACGCTGTTATAGCTTGAAATATTGTATTGATCAGTTTGTATCACCATGCTTAACTAATTTAAATGAGCAATCTACTCTACTAAAAAAGCCAAACTTAAGCCTATTTTCATGGTCAAGTTCTGGCACAAATTTTGGTTTTGATTCCATAGATGGCTTGATTTCATTTCGCAAATCACAAAAATCTTTTCAACATTTTACCTCAACTAAAGTAAGACGGTTATCTTACTTCCATAAAGTAAACTATGCCACCATAGTCACCATCATAGTTTAAGGAATTCCTAGAATTGGTAATAATTCAATCCCTTGGCCCTTATGAAATTTACAGCTTTGATGACAATCTACATGACGTTATCCATCGTTAAAATTTTTATGCAAACAATAAATTTTATTGGTGTAGAACAGTGTTTCCCAAACTTTTGACGTATGTGTACCCCTTCTATAATTTTCGTAACTCTGAGTACCCCTCATCAAAAAAATGGATGTATTTTAATAACAACCAAAATGTTTTTTTTTTCTTTTTTGTGACATACACAAAATAATAAGAAAAGATTCATAATAAAATATAAATAAAAGTTATATTATAAATAACGTTTATTTGGATCAATGAGAAGGATGAAATTGTTTGTGCTGAGATAACGGATCGTCATAATTTGGTTCCCTGGTTGTTAATTTTAATCTGAGATGTGGTTCCACGTCCAATAGTCTGTTCCTTTTTTTCGGCTTAATGTTTACAAATGCTGAAAAAGCTACTTCACATAAATATGAAGTTGGAAAAGGCATGATGTATTTGATAACTTTTTCTGTTAAAACCGGATACACAAGTTGCATTTGTAACCAGAATGATGTTAAAGTACTCTCCTTATGTTTATTTTTCAAGAATCCGTCTGAAGCCAATTCCAACAATTGCTCTTCTTCCGCATGCGACACATCTTCTGGCATGGATGTTGTGTTAATGTTAAACGGATATCTTATCCATTAAATATTTTTGGTTAAATCAGGGAAATAGTTTTTCAAGCCCACTTGCAAACTCTCCAAATGCTGTGTTATGCATTTCAGAGTATCAGCATCGATTTTAGCTGTCGAACTTGTTATAAACTCATGAAGACAGGGAAACGAGTCTACTTCTCCATTACCAACTCACTTTTGCCATAACTTTAGTTTTGCGATGGTAGCGTTCACTTTATCTTGAACGTGAAACAATGAAATTTCTTTGCCTTGTAACGTACCTTTATATGAGTAACGCATTCGGGCGCAATGTGCCTGAGAGATCAAATGACGCTAACAGCTGTCCACGAAGCGCGCAAATAAAATTAAAAGGTCGGGTCCAAACATCCGGTAAAGATAAGAGACTACTAGAAAAAGCAGATTTCTACTCCTTCTACGAGAGGAGTGGGGAACGGTTGCGTCCGACGGAGGGTTAACAAAGTAAGTTGTTTCTGTAACGAAGTGTTGTATATTTCCGTCATGTCACTCCGGACTATCTCACGCCTCACAAGACTGTCTTGACTTGACTCATGAGAACGTAGAATTAGGCGCAGCGAAGCACTGTGCAGTATCCCCTCCAAACTCCAGTGCAACGCGCACCCCCACCAAACTCTTCCCGTACCCCTGGGGGTACGCGTACCACACTTTGGGAAACACTGGTGTAGAATGTAGTGATTAGAACGTCTAGGAGTTGGTACCCGTGGAGGTAAATGTCCCAAAAAGACAGAACTGTGATCCCTGTTGGATTACAGCATGTCAAAAATTAACAGGAAGATCAAGATAGAAGAATAAAATGCAAAGGTTTCGAGATTCTAAAGAGATGGCGCACGTGGAGAAGAATGTCCCAAAGGAGTGAACTGCGAAGCCCAGTTGGCTTATGGGATGTAACAGATAAACAGGAAGATCAGGGTGAAAGAATGAAAGGGGGAAAATGGCGAAAGGGAAAATTAAAAAGATGCTCATAAAACGGCAAACAAATAAATCGGGAGATGTGAACATGAGAATTAAATAAAGAAAAAATAGTAAAATTCGCGAGAAAAAATTAGCAAACATCAAGAAAAAAAAATCAAAATGAAATATTAGGCAGAATATGCGAACACAATTGTATGAATAAACACAACAAAATTTACAAGTGGAACAAAATAAAAACTTGAATTGAAGGATCTAGACCGAAATACAAAATTAATGGAAATGTATATATTAAAAAATCTAATTAAGGTTAGAACATTCATCGGGGGAAAAATATTGAAAGTTCGGGCGTGGAACGTAGAAGCGGAATTGATGGAACAAAAGAGAGCAAACATTCTAGGCCAATTAGATAAATTGTATTAATTCTGATCTGCCGTGAATGCTGATTGATCACAAATGAAGATCCAAGAGCAAAAAGACGCGCGTGAATTCTAATAAGTAGGAAACGGAAAACGGAAAAATTTGCACTTCTTAATGTCTAAAAATAAGTATTTTTAAATATTACTTTAAAATTTACGTAAATTAGCAATAATTCATTTTAAGAATATATAACATTTTTTATTCGTACGCATCTATAGTAAAATAAATTTTACTTCTTTAAATTTTGTTATGATACTTCACTTTGAGAGTGAAATATCTTTTTTTTAAAAAATCTTTCGTCCTAAGTCAACTGTACCGGCAATTTAGCGCCCCATTTATAAATTCATTGTATGAAAGTCACTAATACAAGTTATAATTTTATGTAAAGTATAAGAACATTGATTTTTAGAAGATATTAAGATCGAGTGAAATGATTCTTCCATATACACATGCTTAATAGCTTAACTTTTGTAAGAATTAAAATCGATTTGATACAAAGGCTCTGGTTTGGTTGGGTTTTGTGACGCAAGGATCATACTTAGTCAATCCTGTAAGGTTCAGAGAAAACTTCCAGAGTTCCGTGAAACGAAATTGGACAATCTTTCTTTTAAATGCGCAATTTAAACATTTATATTCATTGCAAGCTAAGGAATTCCTCAGAGATAGACTGACATGGAAGAAATGTATGAACAACATTCCCATACGATTAACATATAAAAATTTACTTTTGCTGCTGTTGTTCGATATCAGACATTTGTAACACGAATGCGGCCATCGTGGTTTCACAAATTAAAGCGGGATTCCTAAGAAAGAACAACTTGTTGCTAATCAGCCCGCCAGGCTCTGTGCTCATGAGCCTATTGCAGACGCAGCCGTCGATGGTTTGGCGTGAGGGGGATCCTGTATAAAGAAATCCTTGCAAGCAGTCCACGGTGCAGCAGACGTCAGCGAATTGACGAATCCGACATTAGTACACCTGTAGCAGTAGACCAAAGTGCTACCAACTGCCTGGAGGAAGTTGTACGGTCACTCACCGCCATGTGGACCAGGTGTCTATCATCGCGCTCTGACGTCACCTTTCGTCGTCCAATCCCAGTTTTTCGAGTTATCCGGTGCTCGTCGGTCCACTGCTTCCAGACTCGCATCACTGTGGAACTGTTCTACTTCACACCAGCTGCTATTGCGCGATAGGAAAATCCTCCTTCACGAAGGCCGATGATTCTTCCCCGTTCAAACTCCGTAAGTTGTTGAAATATCATCCTATTTCGTCGCGGAAGCATACTTAGGTCTCACTAAACGTTCGCCACTAAAAAACAAAACAAAAAAAACATGCACTATTTTCAACGTCCCACTACAGTCCTCTATTTATACGCTTTTAGCATCAGTTCAGAGGGCGCTGCTCACCACACGCATGACTGGTGGTTCTGAAACTTTACTACTTTGCATAACATCCTATAATTGACATTTGTTGCAAATTTCATTTCATTCCAATGATTCCTTCATGGTGTTGCGTTTTTTACAAACAGCAGTGTATATAATTCTCTTACGTGGTAAGCAAAAAAAAGTTATTTGTTTTCACGTTTTGGCAACATTGTACGATTGCTTGTTTACCACAAAGCCTCGCGCCTCAATTGAATTTATAGCGTTATAGGATGAAATTTTATTGAATAAAAAATGAATTTTAGTCGAGATGTTGCAGTTAATAGTAGAAATAAAAGAAAGCGGAGGATCTTTTCAGGGCCAACAATTGTAGTTCAACTTTCGACAACGAACTCAATGAAAAAGTGTGGTTGGCTCGAGTGCTGGGTAAATGTACACATAAACAAAATGCTGGGTATTCTATTTCAAAATCAGCACTCTCTTTTCGAGTCAAAATTTGCTCAAAGTTTTCATTTGTATTCTAATTCCAGAGGTAAAGTTCTGGGGAATGTGTACAGGGTAATGAACGCTCGAAATTAATCAGGTCAAAAGCATTTAGATCTGAAAAGAGTTAGTCTAATTTCATTTTTAAATTTGCTTTTCAAAAATAGCGACGAACTGATGAGTACGAAGTCGTCTATACGAATTGAACTAAGAGCACTCTGGTGTTGAAAATATGAAGATGGATTTAGTTATGGAGTCTATTTTAAAAGAATTACGCTGGCAAAAGGATACAATGCGCCACTTGTAATCATCCAATGCGCCACAGGTCGGCCACCCATGTCCTAGATTGTAAAAAGACAGAGTAAAAATTTCAACGGATTTGAAATCTGAGGAAAATTTTACGTTTAGTTCGATACCTAGAAATATGATTTCCTTTAAATAAATAATTTTTAAATTGAAACTTTTATATTTTTAAAATATGAACGGCCGCCGCAAAGAATGACCTTCGTTTGATTCGAGATGAATTAATTTTGATTTCCTGAGAAATGGATTCGAACGAAGCAAAAGAAATAATTAAAGTTGTTAAGACTGGCGTTCTTCAATGCTTTTCTCAGCGATCGTTAAAGATAGAATAGAAATTTTAACGGATTTGAAATCTGCGGAAAATTTTACACGAGATAGATATCTTATACGTTTGATTTTCTTTTAATAAATAATTTTGCAGTTAAATATTTATATTTTCGCAAGAAATTGTGACGTTACGCCGATCGGATCTCTTCGCAATTCGAACTTGGCCTCATTTGGCAATGACGAGGCCATCAAGGAATTGCCCCGTGGTGGCTGCTATCCAATACGTTACGAATTCCTATTTGGTTTCAACCAACGCCACGGGCAACGCCGTGATGGCTGTTATCCAATAGGCTACGAATTACCATTTGGTTTTCGAAGCAAACCAAAACCACGGGCAACGCCGTGATGGCTGTTATCCAATAGACAAGGAATTCCCATTTGGTATGCTTCGCACGCCAACACCACGGGCAACGCCGTGATGGCTATTATCCAATAGGCTACGAATTCCCATTTAGTTTTCGAAGCAAACCAAAGGGAATTCGAAGCAATCACCGGGGGTTAGCGAGCAGTGATCAAACCTGACCACACGAAAAGTACTGTCACGGGCAACGCTGTGCTGGCCACGTAGTGGCTAGTCACTTATAAGATGTATAGCACTTGAAGACATAGTACATTTATATAGCAGGTGTTTTTTCCAAACTTTTCTGGGTTCGCATTGAGCAATTTGTATTTGATTATTATTTAGATATCCGAAGTAGTTTGGAAATATGTTTTGTCGTTATATTGTCGGTTGTTTTGGGGGGTTTTATGTCGCAAAAGGGACAAACTTAGCTTAGCTAAACACAAGCACAAGACAATGTCCAGTAACTGTGAAAATAAAGAATGGAGAGCGGCAAACAGAGAGAGATCGCTTAGGCAAGCTGGGTTGCGACCCCCTTGTTTATTTTAGGTAGCAAACCCCGTGGGAAAGGAATTGATCACTACGGTACCCCGGGTTCGTGAAGCCTTGTACACACCTAAAGATGTACCCCTGAGTGTGTCATATTGTCGGTCAGAATATATTTCAGTGTCTATAGACAAAAGTGAACAGAGTCACTGACTTAAAACAGTACTCAGAGGAAACTCGAACCCCGTTGTCATCTCAAAAACGAAGTCCCGTTTCACAGAAGATATAATTTTCGTCCGCTTTGGCTAAACTCCCACAACAAACTTCTTACAAGGCTATTCTGCAAAGGAAGAGGAGATGATGTGTCAGAAAGAGCTTGATCGGTTAGACTTCAGCCTTCCATTCTTCAGCGTCTGAAGAACACACGCGCAAAGCCCAAACACAAGAAAGAACACACTCTATTCCTGACAGCGGCATCGCAAAACATGACTCCAGCAACGAAAGTTCGATTCCAAGGGAAACTCGAACAGGATTAAATGGAAGTCCATAAGTCAGGAGCCTGACTTCTCCTGGAAGAAGATAAAAAAAAATAGAAGACGAATCCAGTGTTTGTACGTCTGAATTTGTTTTCCGAAGTCGAGGCGATAGCGAAAATAAGTCCCGTTTCAAAAAGGCTCTTTTCCACCCAGACCCTCGTCTCCAGGCAAAGCCTGCAAATAATTGCCATTTCCGCGAAGACATCGCGGAATCTGGAATATAAAAAGAATGACATGGTCGTAATAGGCAGATTTTCGGGCTCTTACGGAACGCTCATAAAAAGAGATGCAAAACCGAGAGGGAAACAGAGAAAAAGCGGGGTGGCGAAAAGGAATAAATTTTGCCCGGGAAAAAGGCGGGCAAAAAGAAGTTACGCAAGATCGATGGCCGGACTTTCCAAAGGAGGATAAATGCGAGGGGGGAGGACGGGGTACGTGCCTATCAGTGGACGAACAGCGTTTTGCAATAAAGTTGCCACGGGGGTCATGAAGAATGATGGGGTCCGGCAGCGGGCACGTGGCGGCCGTAATGGAACAATGGGTTTTAAGGCGTCGTACGTCATCATTTTGCTTCGCCTTCGGACGCCACTTTATGAATTTTTCTTCGCCTTAGCGTCTTTTTACCTGCGTCTCGAGTGTCCGTCCCTTATAACCTAATAAAAAAAGGAGGGAAATATTTTCGGGGAAGGAACTCTCTAATCGGAAAGAGAAGGTTGTGTCCCACCCAACGCGAGGGAAGTTTGTGCTGTTTTCTTTACACACTCGTGTCGGACAATTTTCCTCATACGTGTTCCTGTATACTCCCGTGTCATTATTAATAAATTGGAGAATAAGTTTCGACGGGACGGAATGGGTAAGTGACTAGAGAGAGTTCCATCGGTGTAGTGGAATTTAACATAGTGCAAGGAAAAGCTCGGCTCGACACATCAAGCTCTGACCCTTTTTTGTTTCGTTCCTCTTTCCTACCTTTCCTGGTAATTACCAAATTAATTAATGAAAAGTTAAGTTAATTAATATGCAAAGAAAAATGTCTAATTTTGTTTTCGGAATAGAAAATTAAGACATCCAGAGACGGGAAAAAATCTGATCATTGAGGTAGGAAAACTAGACACTTTTCACTTTAAATTTAAAAAGTTTTTTTTAAAGGTTTATTTTAATATTGTGGAAGTGTTTAATTCTGGAGAATCTTAAAATGCTAGGGAACATGAAATTATTACAGTACAGTGGAAAATTGAAGTGTAAAAGACACGATTTCACTACAGAACTAGAAGCAAGTAGAAAGGGAAGAATACGAGAACGTTCCATCGGGTATATAGTGGCATTTAACGTAGTGTAAGGAAAAGCTCAGCTTAACACACCACGTGCTGACACTTGCTTCGTTCCACTTTCATACCTTTCCTGTTAATTACCAAATTAATTAATGAAAAGTTAAGTTAATTAATTTGTGAAGAAAAATGCCGGATTTTTTTTTTTGGAATAAAAACATAGACCTCCAGAGACGGGGAAAAAAAATCTGATCATTAAAGTAGGAAAACAGACACTTTTTAATTTTAAATTAAATAAAAAAAAATTTAAAAGTTTATTTTAATATTGTGGAAGTGTTTAATTCTGTAGAATTATAAAATGCTAGGGAAAACGAAAGTATAACAGCGCATTGAGAAAGTGATGTGTAAAAGACACGAGTTCACTACAGAACTAGAAGCAAGTAGACAGGGAAGATTACGAGAATGTAAGTTCTACCTTCTCATCAACTGTAAACCATGATAGACTTGCTAATACTACTAGCTGAATCTGAAAATATTGAAAGATCTAAGAAGCGACATTTCTTAAGCACTCGATCCCCCTTGCCCATTTTCCCGATATTTTTATGGTAGCTCTTCCCCAAACTTGAGAGAGCATTACCAAGATAGATATAATATGAATAGCCAAATATATATATTGAGTTATTGAGTTCCTTGACCTCATTCGATAGATCGTCCGTAGAAGACAGGAGTCCTAAAGCTTGGGCATCCCCAATATTTCCATGGCTTGGACCCTGCTCTCCAAACACGAGGGACAACTATCTATATATGAATAAAAGGATGTGTGTATGTGTATATATAGTATATTCTCTATACAAATCTCAACCGTTTGACCAATCCACACCACATTTTGTACACTTATATTTTAAAACACTGCGGAAAACATAAGCTATTTCTTTCATGTCTTTAGACCAATATGTAGCCATGAAAATTGGCACACTGGTAGTCCTAAAAGTGCCCATTGGAGCCCCAATTTTTAAATCTAGTTGGTTTTTCTGCAATAACTGGACATGGACTAGGAAACACGTTCTACAGGGTATGTATATTTGAGTTAATACAGGGAAATGTCGCCGTCATATTTAAGCTGTCGTGATAGGAAACACGTTCTACAGGGTTTGTGTATTTGAGTTAACACAGGGAAAAGTGTGTATATATATATACACACACACACAGTCAGTCACATTAATGTGACCACCTGTCAAAAGCCAGAATAACCACCTTTGGCAGAGCGGACCGCTGCGAGACGTGCAGGAAGAGAGTCAATTAGGTTTCTGAAGGTGTTCACTGGGATGTTAGCCATGCCGACTCCAGTGCCGTGGCCAGCTGCGCTAGATTACGCGGTTGAGGATCCATAGCGCGAACAACCCGATCGAGATGGTCCCACAGATTCTCGATTGGGTTTAAATCCGGTGAGTTTGCTGGCCAAGGGAGTACGGTAAACCCATCCTGGTGCTCTTCGAACCACGCACATACACTGCGAGCTGTATGACACCTCGCATTGTCCTGCTGGTAGATGCCATCATTCTGAGGGAAAATAATTCGTTTGTAGGGGTGGACATGGTCCGCAAGGACAGATGTGTACTTGTGCTGATCCATCGTGCCTTCCACAATGATGAGTGCACCCAGTGAATGCCAGGAAAACATTCCTCAAACCATAATGCTCCCTCCTCCAGCCTTCCTTCCGACAATTGTTGCAGGGTGTTTGCTTTCAGACGTTTCACGCCGTGTACTGTCTGATGGAGCATAAAACGTGATTAATCGGGAAAAGCCACCTGTCGCCACTCTGTGGACGTCCAGTTGCGGTACTGGCGTGCAAATTCCAGCCTTCGTCGCCGATGAACAGCAGTCAGCATAGGCGCATTAACCAGGCGTCTGCTGCGGAGGCCCATACGCAGCAACGTTCACTGAACCGTTGTTGAGGATACACTCTTGGTAACCTCTTCGTTCATCTGGGCGGTCAGTTGCTCAACAGTTGCACGTCTATTCGTCCGAACGCATCTCCGTAGCCTTCATTCGCCGGTGTCATTTATAGCCCGTGGTGCATCACATGTGCCGCTGATTTTAGATAGTGCCATTTTGCCAGGCACGGTATACTTTTACCACGGCGGCACGCGAACAGTTCAAAAAATGAGCTGTTTCCGAAATGCTTCCACCCTTGGCTCGAAAGCCAATAATCATGCCCTTTTGGACGTCGGTTAAATCGCTTCGTTTTTGTATTTCGCCAACGATTGAAATGCTTCCAATGCCCTAGGACATCCTTTATATGCACTCCACTGCAATGTGCTGTCACCTGCCTTTTGTGATTGGTTATTTCACGTTGACGTCGAAAGTAGGTGGTGGTCACATTAATGTGAGTAGACTGTGTATATATAATGGGAGCCTTGTGAATATGTGTGTATATTTTATATACAAATCTACACCTTTTGACCAATCTGTAGCACTTACAAACAACCATAAAAATTGGCACACAGGTTGTTCTAAAAGTGCCCCTCGAAGCCTCAATTTTTAAATCTAAAGTTAGTTTTCCTGCTATAAATGGTTATGGATAAGGAAACACGTTTTACAGGAAACTGAAAGGATACAATGGTTCTTATTTTGAACCCACCCGCGTTTTTCTCTATAAGCATAACTTTGTTACAAGGAACGCCGTGCGAGTAATGATTAAAATATATAATTTTTCAAAACTTACATTTTGAAAAAATCATTGTTCATTGGATTGGACTGGACGCCGTAGGCGGACACTGTTTCACCTGTGCGGCTTTCAGCTGTATAGTCCGCCTTACGGAGGAGATTCCGGTATAAGGGAGAGCTAAGCAATCCACAATATATACATACACATTTAAGCACACAGAAGGGGAAAGTCAATTGAAGGGTAAAACATGAAGGCACAAAAATACAAAATGACAAAAGAAGAGGATGACAAAGTTTGAAAAATTAACACAGAACAAAATCATTGTTCATAAAAGCGTAATTTTGCTAGTTGAGATGTGGCCAACCAGAATTAAAGTTTTACTAGGGGGCCTGACCCCCTGCTCGCTAACGCTCGCCAACCCCCGGAGGATTGCTTCGCAATCCTCATTGGTTCGCTGCGCGAACCTAAGCTCGCTTCGCTCGCCTCAATGAAGACATGTGTCCTAGCATAAGGGATTGTTTACAAAATATGTTACCAAAAAAATGTTTTTCAAATCTAAATTTGCTGTA
Organism: Metellina segmentata; assembly: GCA_947359465.1. NCBI lineage: Eukaryota > Metazoa > Arthropoda > Arachnida > Araneae > Tetragnathidae > Metellina > Metellina segmentata. The sequence goes on along the minus strand of OX375876.1, from coordinate 110,434,456 downwards.
TTACAGAAAAAAATATATACAGTATCTCTAAAATCAGAATTCAAATGAAAACTTTGTGCAAATTTTGACTCGAAGTGTGAGCGTTGCTTTGGAAATTGAATACCCAGCATGTTGTTTGTGTGTACATTTTCCCAGCACTCAAACGACCCACACATTTTCATTGAGTTTGTTGCCGAAAGTTGTAGTGCAAGCGTCTTGTTGAACTATAACTGTTGGCCCTGAAAAGGACCGTTTTTTAAATGGCCCTGAAAAGATCCTCCGCTTTCTTTGATTTCTATTATAAACTAACTGCAACAGCTCATTAAAATTTCCTTTTTTTTTAAATAAAATTTCATCCGATAACGCTATAAATTCAATCGATGCGCGAGACTTCGCGATAAACAAACAATCGTACAGTGTTGCCAAAACCCGATTACAAATAACGTCTTTTTTGCGTGCCACGTAAGAGAATTATATATATAGATTTTATATATTTGATTTAGAATCCTGTGTTTGTGTATTTGAGTTAACGCAGGGGAATGTTGTGGTCATATATTTGAGCACTACTAAATTTCATAAATAAGTATCATTTTAATCAATATTTTTCTAATTTTTTTTCTCGAATTACTCTATTTCCGTTCAGGATGTCGAAATTCGACACTTTGCACCTCTCTCGTTTTTAAGAATTCTGCATTTTTTCATCGGAATTTCGTTTCTGTTTGTTTATGTCTTAGTCTTTTGCATACTTTATAATATGTTATTAAGGAATTAAATGTACGTATTTGCATCTGAAGTAAATTGTAGAAGCTATGAAGAAGTTCAAACGAAGTTGAAAAGTATTTTCCGTGCAACTTAAATGACTGCATTTTTCTATGTAAGAAGTGATTATTTTATTCACTTTTCAATCAACATTTAACCATTTCAACCCGATCAACACCGGGTTATTCAGCTTAGTAGAGAATAAAAGCATAACGAGTAAATAGTCACCCCAGTATGTCTTTATGTGCAAGTTCTCATTTACAGTGAGTCAAAAACGTATTTCGTTGTGTTGCTCCAATGCGACGTTTATTAAAATAACTATCTACGTACGAAAAAAATATTGGGGTTATCTCAGGGCTCGAAATACCCGGGTGCACAGGTGCACATGAAAATAAAATTATGCACCTAACGTTAAAAAAAAGGGGGAAACGTGTTTTATGTTATTTTGATGTTTGAACAAAATATTGTAGTATAGACCTCTCTCGCTCTAAGGGAACGTAATTAAAATTCGAAAATACACACTATGTAAAAACAAAATCGTTGGGTCATAACGGGTTTATATAGGAGGAAGGTTTACTTGGTGCCACTGCCACCAGAACTTTCTGATGATCGAAACCTTTTCCAGATGGTTCTGTTGAAGCAACTGTCGCGACAGCCGGAGAAGGGAGAATTTAGATCACTTGAACACCCGCGAACGATAGGTATCATCCCGCATTTCTGTAAACACTTCGTGTTTCAATAAAGCGTAAAGACGGAGGAGGAATTCTTGAGAATTGTCTAGCCACTGCATATCGTAAACAAATATTTCCATTATTTATCTTTAAACTCAGATTTTATCTGCTTAAAATATAGTATACTCGTTTATTTTTTATGTGTTTTTTGCCCACCAATGTCTGATGATGACTAAATATTTGTAAGTAATATTTTCGCACACACAAAAAAAATTGTTTAAATATTTTTATTTACTATCTACTACTAACCTATCTAAACATACCCAACTAATAAAGTAGTTTATATTAAGTTAATTATTTTACATTACGTTTTTTTAAATGTGCACCTAAAATATAATCTGTGCACCTAATTTAAAAACTTGGTGCACAAGGTGCACCTGAATTAAAAGATCTATTTCGAGGCCTGGGTTATCTCAACTTTCACAATCTTTCGAAAAAATGCACGCATTTTTCTCAAAGTAGAAAGTTTGCGTTTTGTAACATATCTTAGGACAAAACAAACTTTGCAAATAAAAAATTAAGTGAAAAGAGAAATATATTAGGCAAATAGAATAAGTTTTATAGAAATTGCGATTAAATAAACAACCCAATACTTTTTTGATTCACTGTGCATAAAAGATATTGTGGCAGGAAACATATCATTCCACTTATCCGAAAGTCCTGCCTCAATAGGTCTGTATTCGTATCATGGGTTATAAAAGCATATTAGATAGCTATAGCTTTTTCTCCTCTCATAAATCCCTCGTAAAAGTAGCTATTGTGCAGCAAAAGCGGACGTATTTTTAAATACACAATTACATCAACGATGCATGGCCTTTTTCATCACATTGAGGTGCTTAATAACTAATGTTGCGCAATTATTAAGTATTCTGTTCTGAATATTATGTAGGGCCGCGTTAGACAGGTTGGAAGAGTAGCGTAGTTGCAACCGAAGGGTTGCAAACTCGAAACTCCATCCAACAAAAGACTCGTGTACGCGGAGTGCTGATGCACGTTAAATCCATTGTGGTTTCATCTATCCACGCGTTGATGACGTGTAGAAGTTTGGAGAGTGGGATGCCGGATTAGGTGTTGACCTCGTCATTTCAGCGTGGATCGAAATTATGAGGTATAGTCCTCTGGTCTTATCTTTCAGGATTGATCTCTGACCGTCGTCGCCGATTATTAAGTATTCTATTACGCTGCGAATTATTAAGTACTTGCCACTGAATGGCTAGCCCGGCATTGCCAGTGCCCGTGGTGTTGGTTTGCAACGCCGTGTTGTAAGGTATCAATCTGGAGTAAAATTTTCCTCAGATTTTAAATCCGTTGTAGATAAAAACAATTTTAAAATTATTTATTTAAAGAAAATCATATTTTTAGGTATCGGTCTAAAGCGAAATTTTCTGCAGATTTCATATCCGTTGAAATTTTTAATCGATCTTTAGCGATTCTGATTTTACGAGAAAAAAAAACTTAACAATCCCAGTCAATATGTTTTTTATTTCTTGCTCTCCTTTCCGTAAATGGAATGGGAAAGCAAATGTAATCTGTTTATTTTTTTGACGCAAAAGGGCAGAAAATGCAATATATATATATATTTTTTTTTTTTTGAAAAAAGAAAGTTTACGTGACGTCACAATCTTTTGCGAACATATAAAAGATATATTCAATTTGAAAATTATTTATTTAAAGAAAATCATTTGTTTAGGTATCGATCTGTAATGAAATTTTCCGCAGATTTCAAATTCGTTGAAATTTTTACTGTTTCTTTACGGTTTAGGAGATAGAAAAAAGAACTACAAAACTAAAGTTAAAACTTTTTTTTTAATCCTCTGCAGGAAAATCCTTCTTCTGTGCAAAATGAAAACGGAAACGGGAAAAATAAATTTAGAGTCTGGCATATCTTTATGCGGTTGCCATTCCAAAGAAAACAATAATAATTAAATTTCATTAAATTCATTAAAAAAAGTTCTAGATTGAATTTTAAAATTCGCCGGGACCCAAAAATTGCAAAAAATTCGGACTACCTGTGTGCTAAATCTCATTGCTGTAAGTGCCATAGAATCGTCAGGATTTTGCGGCCACGAAAAAAACAGATAAACACTTCCTTTTATAATAGTAGAGAAGATTCTGTTCTTTTTATTATACGGGGCCGCGTTAGACCGGTTGGAAGATTAACGTAATAGCAACCAGAGGGTTGCAAATTCGAAACTCGATCCAACATAAGATGGCCGTGTACGTGGAGGGCTGATGCACATTAAACCTGTTGTGGTTTCATAAGTCCACACGTTGGTGACGTGTAGAAGTTTGGAGAGTGGGGTGTCGGATTAAGTGTTGACCTCACCATTTGAACGGGGATCGAAACTATGAGGGATATCTCGTCTCCTCTGATCTTATCTTTCAGGATTGATCTCTGACTGTCGCCAATAGCCCGTAGTTTTGCTCGTGCAACATTAATTCCAGCTATTTTATGGATAATAATATCGTACATTTAATTGTTTTTAGGCAATGTAAGCGAGCTCCACATAATATTATTCTGTCAAGGAGTTTTAGGAATCTAAATCATGTTAAATTTTGATAGAAATCTATTCAACCTAACTCCTATGTCTATCACATTTCAACAATTTTTCTCTCTACAATTCGGTATTTTTTTTTGCACTACAAATCCTTTTCCGGTAGTTGTGTCATGCACCAAGACACTTGATTATAAATCATAGAAACCTTTCCTTTAGCTTCAATAATAATAGAAGTTGGTGAATACTCCAGCAGGACATTCTAACTCTCCACAGAAACCTCAACATAAATTTTACGGCTGAATCTAAAAATTAGTTGACCGCGAAAAATGTAAACATTCATTTCCAGCTATCTGTCTCGCAAGATTCGAACGTGCTGCTGCAAAGCGCTTGTACATCCGTAACGTATATAGATATCTATGTTACATTTTTGTCAATTGCAAATTCTAATACATTAAATTTTGTTTGTTTCACGAACCAGTTGTCTAATTCTATTTCTATATTCAATATTCTAATTAAACCAGTTTATCAGTGTACCGAGGCTCTGGGTATCGTTTTTTGGCCCACAATGCTCACGCCAGAAGTTAAAGTTAAAGAACAATTTCGAGCTGCCTCAAATAACCCTTGGAGTTTTCTTGAATGCAGTTTGAGGAACACTGCTCTAACAGAAGAAAGGTTTTGGAGGTATTACATCATTTTCACACACAAAAATTATTCGACTGAATTTGTGTTTACTTTTAAAAAAATGTGCTAAAATTTATGAGCCGTAACCAAGAAAGTAAATACGAAAAATGATTTATAGCCTCAAATAGATAAAGAAATGCTCATATGGTTATCAAATCTAGAGGACTCTTTATTATTTTGGAATTTCATAAAAAAAAAGTCATAAATTAGTGAGTTGTAAAGCCCCCTGGTGGTGATATTTTCCCAATATACGGTGTAGCACGAAGTGAAATGTCATGCTATCCCGTGGTAAATTATACCGAGCTCTCTGCAACGGCTGCTCCGAATCCTTTAAATTCTGTGTGTGTGTGTGTGCAAGAGACGGCCTAGCATATGGCAGACAAGCTGGATGAGAGACAGATCTGGGTGCGTTATCGTACTGGTAAATAGCCCCTTATGCACGTGACATACATGGCAAACAACAAGTTCTAGGATTTGCTGGATGTACCAATGTTCTTTCAAATTACCATACGCTAATGATGGTCCCAAACACCATAATAGAAGTTACAGCAGTGAATGCTGGACAGTAAATTGATAATGGTTGTGGTGATGATCTGTTCCAAGACAGTCCAATCGTCATTAAACACGATACTATGCCGTTTCATTCTTGTCCATCACTTACAGTCACGCCACCTCTCCAGATGCAGCCGGAGATATTCAATACCTATCTAATGGTGTAGATAGCAATCACTTAGAATAGCCGGAGGTGCCCTCTAGTAGTGGTATTCGGGAGTTTGACAGCACAACCTCCATCCTCTCGTGCCTCTTATGTCACGTGAGTGACGTGTGAGGTAGTTTAGAGAGTGGGGCTCCTGCTCAGGTGTTGATTTTGTCATGTGATCGTGGTTCAAAATTACGAGGTGTTCGACCGTCATCAATAGCCCGTTGTGCGACGTAAATTCGACTGCCTAATTCGTGTTATGTGTACAAAGAGATGCCACCTGTCCCATGTTTTACAGCACGATAACTCCCTGTCACATACGGCTTGTATCTCCCAGGACTGCACTCGTGGTCTTGAAACCCTTTGGCCAGTGAGATAACTAGATCTGGCTGCAATTGAGTATATATGCTATATGCAAGTGCAGGGGTGGTGGAATAGGTGCATATAGGATGTATGCTATATGCACCTATTGCACCACCCTGGAATATAAGTGATTTTACAATAAGAACTATTTAGGATTTTTCTCTTATTATACAATATTAATGAGTTCTTTAGATTTTATACGGTGAGCCTTTTTTTTTCTTTTCGTGTACATCACACATGAAAAGTTTCATTACAGTAGAACACTGGCTTCGGGGACGTTTCGATTTTTTGGCATCAAATCTATCTGTAGTTTTTAGCTCATAGAAATACTTCTGGTTCAGGAAACTGGATGGAAGGTGGAACTTATTTAGTGTAACTTTCGTTTTATTAAATTTGTTCAATGATATTCTTATTGAGCACTCCATGAGGTGGTATATCTACTTGGAAGATAACTATCCTTCAGCTGACCACCTTTCTGAGTCTAGTGCATCATTAAACATAAGCTAGATCCTCGTATCTCAGAAAAGTTAAACATCAAGTTCAAAGGCCAATGGATATTAACGACGCCAGAGTCGAATATACGAAGCTTTGTGCGATTATAAGACTTGGTACCTATTCATGCTCTGACCCATTGCAATCAAATTGATCAGCTTCCGCGATGTTATTGGAAATGTGACTGCTTTCCTGTTCCCTGAAGAGACTTTTCACCTTCCGTATGGTTTATCTTTGGCTTAGTGTCCAGCCTCTAATACAGAAACCTGTTACAGACTGTTACCAGTTGTAGGTAAGGAACAATTTCTTTTCCTTACTTGGATCTTCACTTCCCTTAGAGAAAATTGGATAGTTTTGTCTTGCCAATGTGTCTCGTCATTAAGAATGTTGACGAGATATCTCGTCAAAGCCACTTAGAGGACTAAGAATGACTAGGATTCCAGTGAATAGCACGATTCCCTTTTGAATCAGTCGTTTCTATGTCCCCAACACCAGTTACGGGTTCTATTTGTACAGCAGATACAAATAATTGAGCTTCTGGCAAAGATAAGACCCTGAATCTTCGATAGTAGTTTGTCCTTGAAATTTGCTACCTGAATTACAAGACACTAGTCCTGTTGAAATATTAACTTCGTGACTTAATGAGACTCCTTAGAGATCTTGCACTGACTAATGTCTAACATGTACTGTCTCTTGAAACTTTTCTAAATCCTCATAATGGTACGTTTGGTAGATTTTTTGTTCTGGAATTCTCTCTCAATCTGAACATTCTGTATCAATGCGTCATAATCTTAACCTTTCAGAGACCGGATTACAATAAGCACAAAGTTGTAACATTGCTCAAATATTTACAAGCACGTTTTATAAAAATCTGAGCTGGTTTGGGCATCTATGCTGAAACTTTTTGCACTCTACAAAATCTATATAAATTAGAATGGAGTGTTTGTTTGTACATTGAATATTTTCGACCCATTTCAAGTTTTCTATCCGTTTTGGACCCTTCTGATGCCAAATACGCCATTTTCCCGTTTGGTGTCTGTCTGTCTGTATGTTGTGCCCTATACACGTCCACACGGTTTAATATATTTTCATGGAAATTTGCATACAGTGAGTACTTATCTTCATTTAGTGAGTGGAATTGGTTGCGAAAGTCTGTCTGTCCGTCTTTCTGTTCTATGTTCGATTTTGTGTTTGTAGACATCACATGAATTTTATTCCAGATATTTGATTTCAATGTGCTTTGTATTATACATTATTTATTAGTTTAGTGAATGCAATATTACACATTTCTTTATTGTTATATTTAGTAGAGTTTCATGCTAAAACACCTGAGTAAGTATACTTAAATCAACCATAATTTAGTAGTTTTGGAAAAATTGGAATGTATATTGAATATTACGATTACTTCGATTGCTTTACCAGTACTGCTGAAAAAGTACTTATTCCTCAAATAATTATTTTTTTATGGAATTTTAGTTGTAATATTTAATTTAATTCGAGTCTTATTTTTGTTCTTTGCGCAATGAAAACGATTTCCGAATATTTGGGACAGACGATATTTTTCAACGAACCGGAATGAACAAGATCGCGCGAGCAGTGATATTTTCTGTTTCTTTCGCTCTGAATTAATTTCACATTTCTAAATTTTGTGCACATTTAGTTGTTAGTTGTGGCAATTGTGCGAGATCAAGAGATAAAAATTAATCACAAATTAGTATCTTTAGAACAATTTTTCCGACATCTTTTATTTTGTTCAATTTCACTGTTTTCTGTTTTAAATATTTATTATTTTAATAAATGTGTTTTCCTTCTCATCGCACGCAACACCACCACAAAGTATTCAATTTAAAAATAACAGGTAAGTCGGAATAAATTTTCAGTAAATTTTAAGTGTAGTTATGCCATTATTGAAAGAATAATGCCGTTATTGAAAGAATAATGCCGTCATTGAAAGAATAATGCCGTTATTTAAAGAATAATGCCGTTATTGAAAGAATATGCCGTTATTAAAAGAATAATAATGTTTAAAAAATCCGAACTGGAACTTTTCAAACATTAAAAAATTCGTTGTCATAATGACAGGAGAAGATTACAACATTTCACTATGTCACATGCCGGATGCAAGAGTGCCACAGGTAAAAAAATATTGTTTTGTTGACTATGAGTGCGAGAGCACTCGCCGTAAATCGTAAGTTTTATTAATTGAGTTGAACATGAAAAGAACTTCAGAAAGGGAATTCCAAATCTCCCTCAAAATCGTCTTTTGTAGTGGTAACATTTCGTCCGTTCGTTTGTAGTAGTAACCTTTGTAGTGTCACCTTTCGTCATTTTGTAGCTTTGTCATACAGCAAGGGTGCGATGTATGTGAAATGTATTACATGAATGGATATGCATGTGTAAGGATTTGTGTCCAAAGTAAGTTGTAGAAATTATAAAGATGACGAAAGTTATACAAATAAATTTTTATTCTACAAAAAACGTAAGTCATTATATATTTTGATTATCTCTTCAATTTAGAGTAAACCAATTCAAACCGAGTAATGTCGGGTATTTTGCTAGTTTTAAATATATTTCAAGTTGTTCAAATAAAATTTTTTGTTAGTAAAATTAAAACTTTATTTCAGTTGACACACATTAATAGTCAAAAGTGAAAATTGCATTTCTGCATATTGACAGCCCTGGAAAAAAGTACAACGTCGGGTGAAATATCGCCTAGTATGTAAAGCTACTGCGATTTCAAACTGTAAATTTTTTACGACATAAGTTAATGCTATATAAATTGAACATATTAGTAAAAAACCTTGATATTTTTAGGATCTTGCTCTTATATCTTAGTTTGCTCCTCAAACCAACACCACGTGTACGGGCAACGCGGGGCTTTTTTAATATAGAGCGATAAAAAAAAAATTGTGATTTTTTAAAATCAAGTGTTAATTAATAAATATATGTATTAACACAATTAATTAATTTTTTAATAATTAAAAACATTAACTATGTTAATATAATTAATTATAAATAATTAACAGATGTTAATTGTATTAATATAATTAATTTAATCTTCCCCTTTTTACTGAGGTACAATCCAAACTTTTTGGGACGACCCCCCCCCCATTTGTTATAAACACGTGGTGTACATGGCGTATTGCGTCAGAGAAGCTCGTCATGACTCTCTCAATGAAGGATCGGGCTCTGCTTGTGAAACTCTTTTAGAAGAACGGTGACTGTGCGCCAGTAGCTCTGAAGAAGGACAGTAAAGGGTATGAAAAAAAGCTGTGGTTCAATGTCTGCCAAGGGTCTGGAGAAAATTATTAAGAAATTCGAAGAGAGGTTCTCTTGAAGTGAAATCTGGCAGAGGGTGGAAACCAATTGCTTCGACGTCAGTAGAAGATGTGACCACAGCATTCCAGGAAGAGACGAGTAGTGGTGTGCAATGCACGGGGTTTTACCGAACTTTGAAAATGCCTGTTAGCACGGTGCATAACATTGTACGAAACATCCTGTATTGCTTTCATACAAAATTACCCATGTTCAGGATTTGTTTCCTGCTAACCTGCCATCAAGACAAACTTTTGCTTTAGAATTTCTTGTTCGCATGGAAGTGGACAATGAATGGCCATGGAACATTTTGTGGACAGACGAAGCCCATTTCCATCTCCAAGGACATATGAATACTCAAAATTGCAGAATATGGGCAACGGAAAATCCGTTCGCACATGAACCAGAGCCTCTTCATTCTGCAAAGATAACTGCGTGGTGCGGGTTGACGCCATCGTTTATGGTAGCACCATTTTCCCCCCCGAGGAGATGGGTCGTGCGGGTCCTGTTACCTGTACCGTCAATAGTAAATATGAGAGTCTTTAGCGAAACCACGTCATTCCATACTTCAACAGCGTGCATGTGTGGGTAGCATCATTTTTATGCAAGATGGCGCTCCTCCGCATATTGCGAAGCCAGTGAAGCAGTTGCTCAAGAGGCTTTTCGGAAATGATAGAATTATCAACCGTCTTTTTCCAACAGCCTGGCCGTCTAGATCACCTGATCTTAATTCTTGTGACTTCTGGCTGTAGAGTTATCTGAAAAATGTTGTGTTCAGTGGTCCGATTGCAAACTCAGCTGAATTAAATGCACGCATTGCGCAACATATTCACAACATGACCCCGGAGACACTTCGATATGTTGTGGAACACGTTGTTTCTCGGTTTCAACTTATGGCAGAAAACAGTGGACAGCATAGTGAACATGTCTGGTGATAATTAACGACCGATTTCAGTGTTGCTTTTTATGCAGTTTTAGGCTTCAGGACAATTAAAAACCGATTTAATTGTTGCTTTTTGAACGGTTGCTTTTTGAGCGGAAGCCCAGTTGGATTAGCGACAAGAGTGTTGCGAATTCGAATCCAACCAAAGACCGTAGCGTACAAAAGGGGCTGGTGCACGTTAAATCTTTGGTGGTCTCAAATGTCCTCACGTTGACGTGGAAGTTTGGAGAGTGCGGTGCCAGCTCAGATGTTGGCCTCGTCATCTGACCGTAGTTAAAAATTACGTGGTATTGTCCTCGGCTTTTCTTTCGGGTTAGAGATCCCATACCGTAGTCAATAGCCCGTTGTATTGCACTCGCGTTACGCTAATTAAAATACCTACCTAAACTGTTGGTCCAGAATTTATTTTTTTTCGAAACTGGGAGAGACAAATGCTAGATTTTTTTTCTTCTGAATTATGTTAACATTCTACTCTATTATGGGAAAGGTATGTACGATACTTTTTTTGAAGTAAAATATCTCATAACATTAATAAGTGATTCTTTTTATAAATAGAGTTAGAAAAGTTACCTCAGAGTTCATCGCCCTCGTAATTCGTCAATACTCTACTTGAAAAATCCGATGACAACACCACGTAATTTTGAACCACGGTTAGATGACGAGGCAACACCTGAGCTGGCACCCCACTCTCCAAACTTCCACACCAACCCAACGTGAGGACTTTCGGCCACTCAGAATCCGAATCAATCCAAATCCAATAGAGACTGACCAATGAAGATTCAGGAATGGTAATTTTAATAAACGTCGTACTAGAGCAACACAACGGGCTATTGACGACGGTCCGGGTAATTGGTAATTTCGATCTAGGGGCTAACACCTAAACCACCAGATCGGTAGGTCGGCGATCTACGAGTAGGTAATTGGTAATTTTAGTTAAAGTCGTACTAGAGCAACACAACGGGCTATTGACGACGGTCCCTTATCAATCCTCTAAGGGAAAAATCCGATGACAACACCACATAATTTTGAACCACGGTTAGATGACGAGGCAACACCTGTGCTGGCACCACTCTCCAAACTTCCACACCAACCCAACGTGAGGACTTTCGGTCACGACAGATTTAAGGTGCACCAGCAGCCTATACAGCATATGCTTACAAACATCCATGCCCGAACCCGATTCGAACCAGGAACCTTCCGATCTAGAGGCTAACACCTTAACCACTATACCGGTTGGTCGGCCCCAAATTACCACAAACACTTCATAAATATCACGTCTATGTCAATGACTCAATATGTAACTTCAAAAGTTACCGACAGAATTGCAAATTCTGAAAGTATGCCTTGGTTTTAAATAAAGTAAGTTAAATAATTTTTTTATGTTATATATAATACATATTTAGCCGATAATTGTGTTTTACGTCTGTTTTTGATTTGACTGCAGTTTTTAAAATTCAGACAAAATGCCTGCAGAACAATTGCACTCGCTTGGAATTGTATTGCAGAACAGACTATAATTCTGCACCTGGCGGCTACTTGTTAGAAAAGTGAGCAGCCGTTGCTCATAACAGGCTACAAACCGTGACCAACTGGATGGCAGACAAGCGCTATGATCACTATAACAGGTAGCATGAATATCTTCCCATCTATGATTTTCACAATTTTTTTTACCAAAATACTCTTTTTACTGTACAAAATATAGTTCAAAAGTAAGTTTGTTGGGTCTATTAAGTAAATGTCAGGTCTGAAAATACAGAGGCTGTTCACACATTTTTTTAGACAATGTATATTGTATTCACTAAACTAAATTACATAAAATTCTTGTGTTTTAAATGTTCTATTTGATAGCCCTTATTCTGAACTATCTTTCGACACCGTAATTTCCAGGATTATAATGCCTTTTGAAGTGTCAGAAGAGGTATTCTATCCCATTCCTCCTGAACAGCTTTCCAGAGTCCAGTAAGAGTTGTGGGATGACGTTTGGATAATGCAGATTTTAAAAGTCCGAAAACACAAAAATCCATAGGTGATACATCGGGAGATTTAGTAGGGATATCAGTGAAGGGTATGGCCTTGATACCGGTTTTTTGTTCCATTTCTTTTAGGAAATTTACAGTGGATTTTGATGTGTGACTGCTAGCTTTGTCTCGATGGAGTTCCACAGATTGATGGCACTGTGGGTAGAGCGATGGTATTTCATTCAGAAAAATTGGCGATAAAATATGTTCCTGATAGTATTTGGAGTTAATCTTGACATTTTTTACACTCTCTTTATTTTTAACTTGGCATTATGTGAAAAAACAGCAACAATCATGAATCCCTTAGAAAAACTTTCTTTCGATTCTGTGAACCATGTACTTCAATTTTTTTCTCCTCTTTTATGATAATAAATGGCTCTTTTTTTGCTGCAATCATTTAAATACACCCCTGATTCATCTATTGTGACAATTTTTTTCCATTTTTCTTTGGATAAGTGTTTCTCATACAGAATTCGGCAGCGTGTCCTGCGTTCAGCGATATGCTTTGGAGAAAGACGATGTATATTGCGTTTTTTCGCTTTAAGATTAAAATCAACGTTTAGCATTTTAATGATTTTGTAACTGTCCTTTGACTAGGGTATTTTCTTTTAACATTAAACAACGTACCTTTGCAATAGTCGAAGATGTCCGTTTCTTCCTTGGATACTTGTTTGGAATTTTTGTTCCACTTGAGGCTCCAATTTAACGTTTTTTTTTTTCCTTTCTTGTTGACGATATTACCTATCGACGCTTTAGATGTCACAAAACCATGACTCTCACATCGTTTTTGGATAACGGAATATGAATATTTCTCTTCGGAAAGAGCGTAAATATAGCCTTCGAACCACTGCTTCGTTAAAAACGCCATTTTGAATAAAAAACCTCTCAAGCCGCAGACGATAATTTTGACTTTTAAAAACATAGTACAACTGCAATTATTTCTTTTGCAGCAAACGATTTTTTTATTATTGCTAAACAAAATCGTCTAAAAAATGTGCGAACAGCCTCTGTATTTAGACACGTTTAATTATTATCTGAAAGGTTGGAGTGTGTGCAAAGTCAACTCTTTTTTTTTAAGCATAATTTATTTATTTTTAATGTTTAAATGTTAAAGTTCGCCAAAAAAAATTTAGTTGCAAATTTTGGAAGAGGTAAGAGAAAAAAAATCTCCCTATAAAATTTGGCGCATATTTAACGTTATTCGCGATACCTATTGATTGGTCACCGATTTTATGTTGCACTGGAGCAGTACAACGGGCTATAATTATTGTGAATATGCATGTTATTCTTAGCAATAGCTAAAAAAATATAGGTATATTTTCCCTCCGTATTTAGGAGTGGTTAATTATACCATTATTAAAATTGCCACGTTTTTGTTTCAATGCAACTATATTTCAAGACTTACAGGGCATGCTTCAGTGACTCTTTCTAATATTTCAGTCTCTATTAAGGACAGTTATCAAAATAACCAAAATAGATTCTTTAGTTTTAGCTTTATAAATTAATAACAAACGCCATAGGAAGCAAAAAAAATTTTCAGTTGCGATAATTTCTGACGGTGTTAGCTGGACAACAAAAACTATATTATCCAAGCAGTGCTTCCAAAACATGTTTTTCTCAAGTTCCGATTTTTTGACTACCTGATTTCGAACCCCTGAGCATATTTTTTCTCTTGATCTTTGATGAAATATTTTTGCATGATCCTTCAAATCTATTGTATACTATTAAATACAAATGAAAGGTTCGTTTTCTTTCCTAATTTTGACTTAAAATGTTGCTTTGCCTAGGTGTTTAGTGTAAATTTTTTTTTAGCTTTATTGAATGATAGTTTCACAGTGAATTGATTTTTCTGAACACAAGTTTTTGTAAATTTAAATATTGAAAATACAAGTAAAATTAATACGCGGTGGACCTCCAAATTTCCAATCTCCCTGATTGCATAACCTCACACAACTAAATATTTTTGGACTAAATTTCATGTACAAGTTTTTCAATAGAAAACAAATATGTGCTAATTTTATGCTAATCAAACAACTTCAAAAGTTTGTTTTCGAAGTCCTCTTAAAGATGAATATTTATTGTTATCATCGAAAATGTATTTTCCAGTATTCTTAATTTTAAAACAGTTTCTAAACAATATCCCACATTTCTGTTAGAAATGAAATATATTTTATGGCATTGCTTCAATCGAAAGAAGTTCCTGAAAAATCACTGAAATGGATCCTCTACGAAGTATGATAAATCCATGAATACGAAAATTGATACTAAGCATTAGTGGGAAGTTAAAAGTTATAATGTGCGCTAACGTGATACAAATTATTTTGTACACGAGACACAGAGAAAATCTGTAGTTAAAAAAAAAACTCATGAAGGTGTTTTTGAAACACGTTTAATATTGTCTTAATAAATATTTATTTCTTCAACATTTTTATGGAGTTTGTATTTTTTAACATCTACTACAACCAAATGTTTATAAATTAAAAACACACAAGATACTTTAAAAATAACGAGCCCTTATGAATTTTGAAAAACATTTAAATTTATATGGAGGATAAAATGAAGTGCACTAGACTGCTTTATAATTCTTATCAATTATTGTTCGAGTTTTCCCTTTCCAGTTACTACCTACAATCCATTTTCTTAAATAGATGACACTAAGTCACCCCTTTCCCTCATAGTATTGGCCGTCCAAATAGTGTGAATTCACTTTCATACTTTCGTTTCGTATTTGAATTCTTTGAACCTCAACAAATAAAGTTATCGGTTTAACTGAAGTGGGAAAATAATCTTGGGACGCAGATCGCAGCAGACATCTCCGTGGTTACAAAGGGTGAAGGAGTGCATGCCCCCTTTCCCTCATAGTATTGGCCATCTAAATATTGTGGATTCACTTTTCATACTTCCGTTTCGTATTTGAATTCCTTGAACCTCAACAAATAAATTTCTGGGCTTAACTGAAGTGGGAAAATAATCTTGGGACGTAGATCGCAGCAGACATCTCCGTGGTCACAAAGGGTGAGGGAGTGCATGGTCTTTAGGTGCCTATTTTGAACGTACGGGATAGTGTTGATGAGAGTAACTATTGGTAATGTAATTTGAGACGTCTGGGTGCGTGTTTATGTGGTATGAATGAGTGTGAGAAAATGAATAAGACAAGAAACACATGGAACAGGAATCTGTGTCAATTTATTGCCCTCCTACTGACCTGCTCCCTGGTAACAAATCAGAAACCAACCAAAACACAACACTCTGACAACCGAATGGGCTGACAAGGGGTGAGCTCTCGCATCACAAATAGTTCGAGGATGGGGTGGGGAGTGAGGAACGATGGCAAAATGTCCAAAAGTAGCCGTGCCTCACCAATAAAACTTATGTACAGGGTTAAAAACTAGTCTGTTTTTTTCTTTAAAAATATGCACTATCTCAATAAACGTAAATCAGTTGTTGCTTACACAGTAAATGGCAAACAAATGAGGTATATCAGTTTAGGTTAACACACTAAAATACAAAACACAAGGTACAGTTCAGTTTATAGTTACATGCAACAGTGGTTTAAAGTCTAAGTTTATAAACAACATTAATACATAACTGCAAAACAAAGAAACACCGTCATTATTAATTTATTTCCTTAATGTCGGGGAAAAGTATACTTAATAACAAATGATTCAAGACAAAAAAATACACAAATATATATATAAATGGGAAGAAAAAGGAAAATAGAAAACATGCACAATACTTGTATTTTCTTTGAAAAAAAAAACATTAACGTAATACGCGATCTTAGTTAACAATCTAAACGAGATCTATTGCTTTGAGAAAACTGCTTCGATCTGTAGGTACGTTAAAAAAGAAAAGGAAAAAAAAAAACCACGATTAACTTCGCATAGAACATGGATCGCAAGAACATCGCACCGCATGCAGACTTGGTTCTCAAAGCCTCGGTGCATTTCAATACGTTCTTGATAACCGAGCAAATAATAGAACGCAACTTTTACATCCATTTTGGAGATGGCGCCTACCGTTCTAAAAAATAAAGAAAGCCTTCGAAGCAAAATCGCCCAGAGTGAATTGAAATGTAAAAAGTATAATAAACTAGCACCATAATTGAACAAAGCAAGGACTGACTAGGGACAGGATCAGCATTATAAGTGGTAATGTTCAATAAAATTCCCATTTCAATATTTATGTTTTGAGGTAGTGAGTATAAGCAAAATCGGGTTTGACCAACGTAAAAAGCGGAATCCTCCGACCATTCTTCTTGCTGTTACACATATGGCCTTCGACAATGAAAACGGTCCTCAAAATAGTTACCGATGATGACAGTCGTAATATAGTAAATGGGAATGGAAAAACGTCCCTGATGTTAGCACGGCCCGGGGGTTCCGGCGTCGGCCTCCAGCCCAGGAAACGAGAGTATAAATATATTACACACCTACCCGCATTACCTCGCCTGGGATGGCACCGGTGCACCGCAACCCACCGGGCCAGACACAGAACAGAGAAAAATACACAAAACACAATTTTTCTATGGCCTTAATATCATACGCTATACATGGATCTTGATTCTCATTTCTTAAATGCATGATATGAAAAATATATGGAGTTTGAAGTGAACCCTTAAGAGGGTGAAAGGAGATTGCATCTAAGCAACATTTCGGACCAGAGTTCACAGCAGGGGCGGCGACATGGGAGCGGAACACTGCCGGGGCGCAGGGCAGGGGGACCTGGCACTTCAGTAAGGGTGTAGCTTGTTTTGGGCCCCTGCCCAGGCCCCGGCTGGTTCTCATTTATTTTTTGTTGCAAGAATAGAGAGTGGGGCATATAATACTTCAGAAGAAAGATATCCCTTTGGTCAGGTTGAAGAGAGATAAATACATTCAGTGTAATCTCTACAGAAAATGGATAATAAAAAAAAACGAGGTAGTTCAACACACACTATCTAATACAAGTGTATTAAAATATAAAATATATACATAACTTACATGATTCAAACGATGTCGATCAATGAGCATTGCATTAGGAAACATAAATGATGACTTTCTTTGTGTAGGATATTAGGAGGTTATTCAGTCGTCAATTACCACAATGCAATCGAATGTAGTGATTGGTTTTTTTGTGTGGATAAGAAGTCTTTGGGAATTATGAAATCATCAAATTAAAAACTGATGCGACTCTTCATAACACTTAAGAGATCATTGTAGCAATAAATTAGGAAATTGAACAAACAGCAAACATCGAATTGAGCAAACAGCGAACTAAAACCCATCTTCCTAATTAATACTAACACCAAAACATTTCAGGGTAATAAAACAATTCAAAGCCATTGCAAAAAGGCACTAAGGAAGGAGTAATTTTGGGGAAAAAATGATTTGATTTTGTTTTCAACATACACTTTACAAAAATCCGATATACTACGTAATCTACAAAAACAATCAATTATTGCACAATTCCTTGCATTTCTACCGTAATAATTTGTGTAATACAAGGCCTCAACAAATCAATAAATCATTAAATTTTCAATTGATCTTTACAAACTAAACCTGATCAAAGGGCTGTTTTTCTCTCTTTTACTACAATAATTTAACGAATGCATTAAAGATACCGGATGGCAAACAATAAAGATTAACTGGAAGAAAGAGTCATAGTGTATCCGAACATACATTGTCGCAAACATATATACATATATCATATATTTAGAGCCAATTAAATACATTCGACCACTTATTGGTCAAAAACTTTCCTCATAACAATGCAGAATGTAACATTGACAGTTAACATTTTCAATTTGCGTGCAGAAATATAATACACAATGTATATAATTAAAAGATGCGAAAAAAAAAAAACTAAAATAAAGGCAACAAATTTAAATTGAGCACTCTCATCGAAGCAAAATAGTATTTTTAAACTCATCGTAAATTAATAAGAAGTATCGTATTTGAATCAAACTATTATTTATAGTTGTGATCAACAACTTCATCAAATATTTGTGTAGTAAAAGAAAATTGTAGAGTAAAAACTGGCAATGAAAATGATATGCAAATATAATACTGTATTGTTTGGAGCTTAAGCTTTGTAATCAACATGAACCTTTTGGTAAAGGTAACGAACCTGCTTGCAAAAGTAGTTGCTTCATCGCAAGGTATTTTGAATGCCCATTTTAAATTTGTAATTAAAACAAGTGCTTTCCTAATGCAGAAAGGCAACAATTTAACCCATTAACTGCGATATTATAAAAAAGGCAATAAAAGAAGTGCATCATATTACACCAAATATCTATACATAAATGCACTATTAAACTTTAGAAAATCAAAACGAATGCATCATAAAAAAGTTAACTAAAATTCATTGCCCAAAGAATTGATTACAAATGACAAAATAATTATAACAGCAACAAAAATATGCAATCATACTTAAAAGTTAGTAACAACAGTCAAATTCATGCAAATATTGAATTAGTTTCATAATTTGTAGATTAGTGAGTTCGCACAGCCCTAATGAGTAATCAGAATACAATTTTATCACTGATCTAGCTGTGAAAACGCTGGAATATTTGATATATAAGCTGGCCACTCTAGACACACGATGACAAAAAAAAAAAAAAGCCTTCGTAAAATTACATAGAAAAGTGTGTTGCTAGCTTTTAACTTTGCTTGGATGGGATACAATATTCAAAAAACGTTTCTTTTAGAAAATGGATTGAATATTGTAATAAAAACCTATGTAAATTGTTTAATGAAATTCATCAAACAGGTTAATACTTATCTATTATTTTGATTTCAAGCAGCAAGTAAATGCATTTAGAAAAAAAACTAAAATTCATTCAGCACAAAATATTTTTTTTACGTGGAAAAAAAAAAAAAAAACCAACCAATGATTTTTAAACAAACATCTAAAGGGCTGTTTAAAAATACTCAAATCCATAAAGTAGCATAAATATTTAAAATATAGTAAATCACGAAATAACAAATACATTTTTAACAAATTAAATTTTAACGAAACGATACAAATATTAAATGTGGCATGCACAAAAAAAGTGCAAATTTCGCCAAAGTCTATATCCACAACTATATTTTCGTATTTTCGACGGGAAGAAATAAAGGCAATCACATATTTAACTAAACCTGACTCTGAGAGACACTTAAAACCCAGCTTTTGTAAATGCATTAACTTTGAAGCATGCAAAAGGGATAAACTTTCAGGTGCAATACCTGAAGCAAAAGGATCGCAGCAACACACTTTCCAATATGAGCTCCAAAACAATTCAACAGCAGCAGCAAGACGGTAAATACATCTATTTTTAATAGTTTAGTATAGAAAGTCCCTGAAGTGTTATTAAGCAATTGTCAGCCCCCTCTCCTCGGGAGAAAACTGCAGAAGCCAGAATCGGTAGCGTCGCAATTTTGTTTCGTCCAAGAGTCTAGATTATCCAAAGAGGACACATGTAAAATGCAGGATTGTAGCGAGGCCACGTTTTGAGTCACGCTTATTCCCAGTAGTATCTCCAAAATAGTATATATTCCTGTGTCCGGGTAAAGCATGGACTCAAAACCAGGAGCCACTACAGAATAGGAACCTTCACCAAAAGCACCAAATGGAAGGCTTCAAGCAGATTGCCTTTCTTTACATGCAACAGAAGAGACAGATTGGTTGTGAGTCAGCCGCAACCTTCTCACGAGATTTAGTTCACCTCTGTTGGGGGAAACTTTGGGGGGCAAGAGGAAACAGTGGTTCGAAGAGATGTAAATTTTTCCATATATCACTAACCAAAGATTAGAATACCGTCGCACTAATTTATGAATCTCGTTTTTTACTGCACAAAAAACTTTTTTTTTTTTAATCTTAAAATTCTGAACGTTTGAAACGATAAGCTTTTTTTTTTTTAAACTAGAAAAGTTTTCCAGTGATATATAAGATTATGTTTGCGAATTTGAAATATTTCCAGTCAGATAAAATTCTCAGAATTTTTTTTTTTGCTTTAAGTGAAGTTAATTAAAATAGGGTTTCGTACAAATACGAGGACAATACGAGAAAATCGTTTTTAGTCTTGTGAATTTTAAAAGCGCACAGGTATGAAAACGAAAGTGCTTTGCAGATGATTTTCATTTAGTGACGAAATAAACTTTTTAAAAACAGAGATGAGTTAATGTTAATGTGGTAAAGAACCCTCCCCCACCTAAAAAAAAAGACAATTCCACTAGAGCACGAAAAATATTACAAAATTTTGAGAGTTTAATTCAATTTTGCCATTAAAGATGTTAACAAAATGCGCTCAAAATTAATTTACAGAAAGGTACTCTCTCTATATACTTTTGATTGCTCACCTACATCAGTTCAAACCATCACTTCCTATCCTTCCAAAGGTGTGGAGACTGATTACTTTTATATATTTATATAACATGGATGCAAGTAAATATGCATCTTGAGGAACTTTTAACCTGCTGGGCGGACCGCAAGGAACTATCGTTTGTAGAGTATTTATTTCATGTATAAATGTAATAATCTTTGATAATCAATAAGATAATATTTGGAGCAACAGAACGATCAATTATCATACAAATTTTGAGGTATTCATGTGATGTTTGAAAAACATTCAGCTCGGCCTCTGGTCTGGTAAATACGTCAATCTGAGACGAATCGAGAAAGTAAAATAGAGTGAATTAAATTTACATTGAAATGATATAGGGGAAACATTGACAGGAACAGCAGCGTTTTTATGAAAATAAAAAGTACTTTAAAAGCCTTTTCGAGCGCGATATACAACAAACATTCTACAGTTTGCCATTTCTCTACCGGGCTGAACTCGGAATTAAGAATGTCAATAATTAATCAGATCCAGGTGCCAGCCAAAAGAGAGTGAATGAATATTTCAGATGTTAAGAGTTTGATTGTACTTCTGAAATGGAGTAAAAACCAACAAAAGATTCGGGAGGGTGTAAAATGAACGTACAAAAATGGCGTAAGGAACACGGGACAAGTGAACTTGGTCGAGGCTGCTTAGTGCCTTTGTTCATAGTACTTCAAATAGTAACCACTAAGCCACACTAATTTTTGTTACACAATCAACCTGAGTGCATAACATTGCCTGAGCTGCTTTTTGATTTCGATTGCTTGCAATGATGAGAAAATGAGTGACGATGAGGTGAAGGACGCATAGGGCCCGGGACCGGCTGCAGAAGAAGGGGGCCCGGGACATTTTGTGACGAGGTTGCGGCCGGCCCACAGGCGGCCCTCTAGGTGCACATCAAAAACGAGTGTTGGGAGAAAACGCTACAGTAGAAGAGACTATTATAATTCCTAAGCTAGTAATGAGGTATATCCTTTTGGGGAGAGAGGAGACTTCTAGGTTTAAAGCCCTGCGAAAATAGGACAGCGGAGAAACGCCCATCGAACGCTAACACGACCAGATGTTTACATTCCTAATGAACTTCAGTACCTCCAATAATGCCAGTCACGTTCTCTCGGTATCATTTTCCAGGGCTTTACTTCCGTTTAAAACTACCCGATCTTCGATTCTGAAAGTCCCCTAACGAGTGTGGAACCTTCTCCGACTTCCCTCGGCCAAGAGTTCCAGAAAAGGAGACGATAAAGTCCCTCTCCCCCATAAAGTTTCTGGCTTGCTTACCCTGAGATTGTGGAGCCCCATGCGTAATGACAGGATTTTCCATTGCAAGCGACGCGGTGGTACTTTTCTACATAAAAACTGCCACTTTTAGTTTTCCCATCTCTGCGCAGTCCATGCCTGGGAACATCCTGAATTGGTGACGAGAAGCGGACTCGTCGGCGGCCAGACATGCCACTGCAGACTTAAAACGGGCTGCGTTAAAGTTGCTGGTATAAAAACACCATCATACACTACAGACTACATTTCCCTGCTAATGAACAGAGCAGCAGTTATGTACAATACAACAACTGACAAAAACGAACTAATAAAGAGACAATCGGGAAGCGGCAAATAAGTTACTAGCGTTCTTTTGCCAAACACTGACTGGCGCTTGGATTTCAACTCTGGAATAATCACCATAGAACGCGCAGAACTGTAGCGGCTTCAGAAACTTAGGACGGGGGGAAGTTATCAAAATATTACACAAATATAAATATTCTTTAGTCCCTCTTTTTCATTTTAGTTTTTTCTCTTTTTCTGTATGTTTTACAAAGTTTTAAATATTTGCTTACGACACAGTGACATAAAAACTACCAAAAAGAGTTCGATTTTTGTATCTTTGAGGCATCTGAGAGTGGCACTGGCTTCACGAATTCGTGGTACAGAACATCAAAAACATGATCTGCTCTCCACAAATTTACAAATATACATTCTGTTTTTGTTTTTTTAGAAAGGCGAACAGTCCTTAGAAATATGCTGCCTAAGAAAACAAGCGGCGTGTTCTACGGCGATTTACATGAGCAAATTGGATATCATAAATGCTTTTGAATTTTTCCTGTTTTTCTCTCTCTTTTGTTTGTTTGTTTTTCCCTGACCAAGCGCCATGCTTTTGCTTGCCAACGGCAATGAGAAATGGCCAACATGATGATTAACTCTAGAGCTAAAAGGTGACACGGAACAACCACCCAGGCCAATGGACCTGCTGGATGAACACAGGAGATCATCGACCCGAGTGGTGAGGGGGGGGAAGGAATATAAGGTAAACAATACGAAAGAATGGTGAGTTCCCTGAGACACTGCAGACGTAGAGAGTGTTGGTAGTAACACTGTACATCATAATCCCTGCCCTAGAAATATGGCCCAAGTGTGGTACCACGTATGTTCAAAATATAAAGAGTTCCAATGAGGTAATATCTTCTGCTCGGAGTAGCCAACCTGCGACGGCGGCATAGTTCTCCCACAGTTGTGTGGTTCAAACAGTTAACAGTGATATGAATTTCTTTGTTTGTATTTATTTATTAGGAACTGTTGCAGTGTAGGAAGAACGGCAACTACTCGTTCTTGATCGTCGGCGAGACAATGGCGGAGGCTCTCGAAACGTTGGTCGTCACTGAGGTAGCTTGTTGAGCGGTGGGCGTCGTGGCCATCATGGAGCTGGTGGAGAGGTCTGTGGCGGTGACGGGCACGCCCGGGGAACGAGGAAGGGGCGGCGTGCCCACACCGAGCGAGGTAGCGGTTGTGGCTGACATGCCTAGGGCCATGGACAGCGCCATGCTAGGTGGTGTGACGGGCGACACCAGCGATGGAGGACAGGACATGGAACAGCTGGTCGGAGGGTTGATCCGCTTCTCCTTCTGCCGCCTGTTGCAGAACCAGACCCTCACCACCTCCTTCTCCATGGTCAGCGATTCGGCCAGCATGGAGATTTCCTCGGAGGTTGGTTTTGGATTCTGCAAGAAGGCCTTCTCCAAGGCTAGCCGGACCGTCGTTTCTATGCTGGTGCGCTTCTTTCGCCTCCGGCCGATAGATTCGGGTGTTGTGTGTGCATTGGTGAGTGCAGCTGGGTTGTTCATGGAGGCGTCGGCGTCCTCCAGCCACCGCTGGAGCAGCGGCTTCAGCTTGCACATGTTCTTGAAACTCAGGTTCAGGGCCTCGAACCTCGAGATGGTCGTCTGACTGAAATCATTGCCGTACAGTTTACCCATGGCCAGGCCGACATCTCCCTGGGTGAAGCCTGCGGACACAACAATGCATTGCATTTACTCACACGCCACCATCAAACAATTATTGCAGTCAGTATCGGTTACATGGTCAGCTCAGAGGACCATTTATGAGGAACTATTTAATTATGGCAGGATTATATTCACCTATCAGAATACATAACAACTCATAAACAAATAATTAAAACTTTATAAAGAACGTTTTAAAAATTAATTCTACTAAAAGGATTCTCTAGAGCGACGAAACAAGGTTCACCTTCTACCATTCGGATGACAGGGTCTGGCGTCTGCCTGGAAAACGCCTCCTGCCAGAATGCATTGTGCGCACAGTAAAGTTTGGCGGAGGTGGAATTATGGTCTGGAGGTGTTTCTCCAGGTATGGACTGGGACCTTGGTCCAAATTCATGGTAAGCTCAACGCCGAGGCCTACTGCACTACACGGTTAAGCGTTCCTTATTTTTCTTTTCCCTACACATTTTTTCATCTTTGAAACAGAGTTCTATCTGGCAAGATCCGATAAAAAAATCCGCATTCATCAACGTTGAAGACGTAGGTGAATGCGGACTTTTTGGACTGCGGACCGGGTATGGACTGGGACCTTGGTCCAAATTCATGGTAAGCTCAATGCCAAGGCCTACTGCACTACAGGGTTAAGCGTTCCTTATTTTTCTTTTCCCTACACATTTTTTCATCTTTGAAACAGAGTTCTATCTGGCAAGATCCGATAAAAAAAGTTCACATTCATCAACGTTGAAGACGTTGGAAGATTCATATCTTTGGAGGACTTTTTTCTTCTGGTAATTCCATGTGTTGCTCTTCGCCTCAAGAATACTATTTTACAACAGTTACAACCAATTACTAATTTTCAACAAAAAACCCCAATAACCTTATTGAAGAGATAAAAAAAGTAGACCCTATAACCGATAACCAGGAAAATAAAATGACTATATAAGCATTGCGCTTTAACATATGTTCCCTATTAAGTTAGACGGGACTTTGGAAAACTGACCCTATAAGCGGAGTGACCTTATAAGTGGGTGAGCAGATAACCGGTACTGACTGTATTAAGTAATCGTATTATTATTATGCAATTTTAAAATGATTGATTTTGAGAGTTTTATGGCACAAGGTTAAAAAACAAACAAGGTACGCAGCATGCAAATTTAGCATTTGCATTTTAAAACATACATTTTAAAAATGAGCCGTTATTTTTGAAAGCAGTATAAGTCCATTTTGAATTTTTTTTTTTTTTCGTTAACAATTTTAATAATTATTATTGCATAGTAAAATTCAACAGGTTTATACTGCAAAAAACATCATCCAAATTGAGTAACGTTTGCCAATGTTTTAAAATAAATTTAAACGCAAACCTTTAAATATCTCGATGTATGAATAATTGGACTTACACCACTTCCAAAAATAACGGCACAATTAATGCTTGTAAAATGGTCTTTATAGTAAATATTAATGTTACCCTGAACACAAGAGAACACACATATTTGTTTGAAAAAAATAAATGCAATGATAGTCATCTTAAAGATTTCCTTTCACTTTCAAGGAATATGAAAAGAAGTTTAAAAACTAAAAACAGGCTAAAATGAGCCAAACAATCGGTTATGAACTGATTAATTGGATTTTACCGACTATTTTAGGAAGATTCATCTTGAGTTTTATGGCACAAGGTTAAAAAACAAACAAAACACAGTATGCAAATTCAGCATTTGCATTTTAAAACATACATTTTAAAATCAATGCTTATAAAACGGTCTTTATAATAAATATTAATGTTACCCTGAACAGAGAACACACATATTTGTTTGAAAAATTAAATGCAATGATAGTCGCTTTAAAGACTTCCTTTTACTCTCAAGACTGATTTACATTTCCCATTATTCCTGATATTATCTTATTAGACAGTATACCATTTAAGGAAAAAAAATTAACAAATTTAATACTAAAAACCAGCTAAACTGAGCCAAACGATTGCTTATGAACTTAACAATTGGATTTTTCTGACTTGCAAAATATAGTTAAGTAACTAAATATAAATTACAATTAAAAACCACGATTAGGAAAATGTTTAATAACGTCTGTTCTAGTGTAAGCCCATTGATGTTCCATGCATGCATTTTCTTAAGAGTTGTATACTTTTGTTTTGTTATTTTTCATTGAATATAGTTTTAATTAAAATTTATAACACTTAAATGAGCGAATTTTTTAAAAGACACAAAGTTTTTTAGCTTATAAAAAGAAAAACATTGGGAATTAAATAGACATTTAGATAAATTTAAGCACTTTGATTAAAAGTAAAAGGTAGGTAATAAGGTAACAACAGTCTAGAGTTTATCAAAATTTAGAGCATTTTAACGTGTTGACAAATAAGTAATAAATAGTAAGAAACTGTGATGGAAGTTTTCTAAAAGTGATGTTCTTGAATTGAGGTAAGTACCTATTAGAATTTACTATATAATCTCAATATTTAAAAGAAAGAAAAATCACACCCTCACAAAATGACTTGGAAAAAAAAAAACAGATAGGAGAGTATTGATCATAAAATGTTAGAATCAATACACTGAACACTATGTGGGAAAATATATACAATACAAATGTAAAGTAAAAGCTTTTACCTAGTTTGATTCTTCTCTGTTTGAAGGTTTTTGCAAATTGTTCAAGCTCCTCCAAATCCGTCATTTCTTCAGGACTTGGTTCAGTAGGTCGAGGTTTTGATTGGTGGACTGGACTCTGTGAGGGAAAGAATGTAATTGAACGCTCAGTCAACTAAGAAATAAAAGATCAATGTAAAAGAATTAAAACTCATAAATATGACTCAAAATAATAAATACACTATCTTTTGTAAAACAGAAAAATAAATTTCATTTATACAGTCTAAATTAAACAAATAGGATTTTAAAAAAATATTCAAAATTCAATTTCATCACAACTAAATAAAACAAAGAGTATTTCCAGGAATAAAGAAAGAATAAAAATATAGGCTGAAAGAGATAAGGTTAATAGTATATACAAATATTTCAATTAAAAGTTCTTATTAAATCATTGGGAATTAAATTCTTACTTAGCATTACAACTAGCAAGCAAAACAGATCAACTTAATTCATAGTTAAATTATTATTTTTTTAATAGGTGAGAATATTTTTAAGTAGATAAAAACAGACAGTTATATAAAAATAAGCAGAAATTATTCTTCAAAATAGTATGTGCTCTTTTGATACGAAAGATATATCAGAGATTTTAATACAAATATTAACTGCAAAGGATTTATAACACAAAATAAGGGCTGCATTTCGTTAATTGTTTAATGTCTCATACAATTAATGATTGATAAACATAATGTCAGATAAAAATACATAATTGTACATAAATAGACATCAAACCAGTGAAATCAAATTAGTTATACAGATAGTTCTGTTGCAGATAATAATTATGAATATTGAAATTATGAAAAAAACTGTTATGCATTAACAAATACTTCTATCTAAAGAAGCGTTTTTTGTAAAAACAATAGAACAAAACAATAATTAATATGAAAAGGAGAAACATACTATTAACTCTCCAGTGTATTTCAATTGGAAATTGGCATTTACACCTTAACTAGTCTAATTTATTTTTGAAAATTATGATAGATATGGAGAGAGAGAGTTAAGGCTGCATACAGAGCCAATCAGGACATGTTCTTGTGAAACTGACCAGACAGTTTAAATATATTTGAGAAATATTCTTGCGAAAATTGCAAATAAAAATACTACGAGCTATCATGTGAAAATTAAAGATCACAATATACAACACTGGTACATCTATTCATTAAAACGAACATAACTTATGTGTTAATGTGCATTATACCTATTAAATTTTACTTTTGTTTCTTTTTAATACTAGTTTTTAAAAAGTTGGAATTTGTATGGAAATTTAAAATTATTGATCCAATTTAAAACCAAGAGGTTTCAATACATATCATGAAACTTTTTACATTGATGATGATAAAAATATGGAATCTCATGTTGTTCAGTCATGAAACATAGAAGAGATGTTTCAACATTAATAACTGTTTCAGGGAGAGATTATCATTAATTTATAGCAATCTGATAACTATTGGTTTTTTAAACATATGTATATTGCAATAAAATGTTATAAGTAGACTTTCAACTTGAATTTTTTTTTAAATTTTAAGAAGGTTTCTTTTTATTTAGAGAAAATAAATATCAGGTTAAGTAGAACCTCTTCACTAATTTTTTTTGTTTCACTATTTTTCTATTTTATACAATTTCTAATATTCATTTCTGCAGTAATCCAAAACCTCAAGGATATAAACACATGCTCCGAAAAGTCACGTACAAAACACTATTCGAAGAAACAAAGCCTCATAAAACTGTGAGCTGATATGCAGCTTACCTTTTGTGCTGGCGACATTTGTGCCTGAGTAATAATAACAGGTTGATTTGTTTGCATAGAGGATGGAGGTAGAGGAGGTGGAGGTGGCTGTGGAGGCGCTTGTGGTCGTGGTTGCTGCTGAGACTGTGTTTGCTGCTGATGGTGTTGTGACTGCTGTTGCATTTGCTGCTGAAATTGCTGTTGGGCTGCAGCAGCCGCAGCCACAGTTGCAGCTGCCTGAGAAGACAGCACTCCCTGAGGTAGAGAAACAGCCCCTTGATTGGCTTGAAGTTGAAGGTTTTGGAGACTTTGTTGCATCAAACCTTGTTGCAAGAGGCCCTAGAAGAGATGCTCAATATAAGAAAAGCTATGCAACTTCCTTCACGGTATGAAATGCATTTGGTTCTCTTATAAATAATATTCAAAATGAAGACATAATAGAATATTAACCTCATACATTTTAGAATGTCAAAGCTTTGTTTTTAGCACCGAAAATATACGAATATAAAATGAACATTCATGGCATAAAATGAAAAAAATTATAAACACCAACAATTCTAGCCAGACATTAAATTCCTTTAAATTTCAGTGCCTTTTGCATAGTTATTAATTTTTATGGTTTAAAACCACATGGAAAATAGGACTGTTTTTAAGTTAAAATCTGACAGAAATAAACCTTTTTATAATTATAAATACATTGTTATATATATATATATATATATAGTCTAGAGCAGAAACTTATTAATACACAAACATTTTTGTGTTGATCAATATAAAGACTATTAGTTTTTTAGACAGTAAAAATAAAATTATAAACAATTTAATGGAGTTACATATTTCTAAAAACAGATTAAAATATTATAATATATTTCTCATCAACGTGAAAATAAGTATTTAGTGTCTCCGAAAAAAGTTAGTTGATGAGCTTCTGCTGTAACCAGACAATATGTCAGCAATGAAGATATTGTTACCACTTTACTCCGATGAAAAGATCATCAAACCGAGAAAAATTAGCTGAACTTATCGCTGATAACCTTATAGTGTTTATGAAGACAATCATTGATGAGTCTGCAAGCCATGATTGATAATTTTACAATTGTTAACACTCGCTGGGAGGATAGCACCATGAATCGGATGGACTTGTTAAGCAAGAGGACAGAAGTGAAAATACTTGTTAAGCAAGTGAAAAAATGCAAAACTGCTACAGAGCTTACAACCATTCTTTCAATAGCCAAACTCACCAATTGAAGATTATCTTATTTCATAGAGAATGTCGTACAGGATATGTCTATGGATTAAGCAAACGGATATAGGATCATACAAACTATAAGAACAGGAAAATTTCCCATAAATATAGCCATTCTTAAAACTGATCCAGCGTATGCCAGTCATGTGGTTAACAACAGTCATACTTGTCATGAGATTCAAGCAGGGCCCAAAAGCAAAACACTCAGGACTACCACTGAAATAAATCGTATTACTTCTGCTGGTTCAACGTCAAAGCAAAACATTTCTAGGTGGAAGGATCATATCACCTCCTATTTCAGCTGCTGCAAATGAGATCGAAAATAAGGCTATAGTGGAAATTACTTTACCAACCATCCAGCTTTCAGCCTGGCAAGCATTCAGTGAAATGGTAATTAAGATTATCATATGCTCAAATGAGTGTTGAAAGGAGAATTAGTGTTCGAAAAATTGTCTTGAGGAGCGGAAATGATGGCACATTGGGAGATATCTCTGCATATCAGGGAAGACACCTTGCGTTAACACTAGAGCTTCGACTCTATAGGAGTGATAGACTAGTCTGATGGGGCTTATGATCTCATATTTGATTTACAATCTGACAGCTAAAGAAGTTCATTGATGAGTAAGAAACTTCCACAGCGGCTCTGCCATGCTCAGACCATACATCGGAAAGCGAAGTAAGTCACAGAGGCAGCAGGTTTGAAGAACGTAAAGGCATTGTAAGACGGTAAGAAGCAAGTAGGCAGTAGAGGACAAAGAAAAAAATAATGCTTTAATTTATCAATGGAATTGATTTCCTTTGAAATTGTAGAACTAGAAAATACGATAACAGTATATGTTATGGGCGGAAGTTAAATATTATACTTTATAATTTCATTTTAGATTGTAAAATTACTTTTCGTTACTGGGGATATTTTTGTGTTTTTTATGAAGCGCAATTTTCCCGAGCTAAATATCCGGTACAGCTACAGTCTACTACAGTGGTGGCAACGGTCTGGCCGCACTTCTGGTAGCGAGTAATGTCAGGTTAAGGTAACCCATATGTATTGCAATTTTTATGGCAACCTCGGAAAGTTTAAATTTTTATTTTGAATATTCTAGGAAGTGCTTTCAAAATCCGTTAAACTGTCGTTTGATTTCATTGGTTCATTTGAAATAAATTTTTCTTGGCAACTTTCTTGGTTAAAAAAAAAAAAACGCCAAGGCCGTTGGCACCGCTGTAAAGGCTGAAGCTGTACCCATTATCCAATTACAAAAATTCGAATATTTCCCGGACTGTCGCCAATAGTCCCTGTGTTGTCTCAGTGCGACGTTAATTCAACTACCTACCTACCAATCACGAAAATCAGATTTCAACTTCTCACACCAAACAAACACTTTGGAACACTTCATTTAAGAAATGAAAAGAAAAGTCCCTTTATAAAATGGCATGCTCTACATACCAAAAGAAATCCAGAATAGTATAAAGGTTGAGTTACCTGATTTTGTAGGAAAAGCTGAGCCTGCATATTAGCAGATAACTGGCCAGGTTGCAGAAACACAAATGGCTGCATACTCTGAAGACTATGTTGTTGTATCTGTTGCTGCAACTGTTGAAGATCTTGAGGATTTAACTGCAAACCCGCTAAAGCTGAATTGACAGGTAACTATAGAAGTGAGATGAAAAAGTGTTTTTATATAGCTAATTTTTACAGTATTTCGAAAAATAAACAAAACTAAATGGAATTTGTTCAGCAATATTTATTCCATAACCAGAATTTTTTTAAAACTATAACTCAATAAATATGAATTCACAACAATGAAAAACAGTATAAAAATAAGCAAATTATTCTACAAGATATTGGCTGCTATTTCCCCCATTCTTAGAAGGAGAATGAAAAGATTGGGCGAAAACATTGCCTGAATTCATATTACTATGATAAATAAGAAAAACAATTTGTAACAGATGCAATCTCATGACAGGAAATGTTGAAATATACTTTCATTTGATCAAAATTTGAACTGACATTTTAAGATATGTAAACAAATCAGTTGTCATGAATTTATGTGAAGTTTTTTCAAAAATGCAACATCAAAGTATAAAAGTAATATTTTTTTCTTGAAACTTTACTGTTAATTTATTGGTTTACATCACGTAATTCAATGTACAACTATTTCTTTGTTTAAAACCCATAAAATATTTAGTTGTTATTTTTACTAATATAAAGAAAAAATCACAACTAAATATTTTATTTTACCATCATGCACATATGAAATTCATATATCTATTACAAGATGAGGAATAAATGGGACACCAAAAATACATTACATTTATAAATTGGATACACTTCAGGAAAATAAATGATATCCTTAGAATAAATCGACATGTTTGTTTTGAGATAAGTGGGCAAATTAAATTCAAGCATCTAGATTAGTGCTCAAAATAAAATTTTACATGAAATAAATGGTTACAAGAGATTTCAGTTATTATCCTGAAATGCACAGCTTTAATGTTTCATAAACTGGACCGATTCTTTCAAAAACAGTTTACCTCCCAAATATTCACGAATTAAAAATTTCGTAATGAAATAGAATTCATACTGATATTCGTTCAAATTCATCACCATTCAGGCTAGGCCTGTTTTTGCGATTTCTAGTCGCGCGATTTTTCAGACGCAAAGATAAAACTCATAGTTTCAAATACAAGCGCACACGCTTGCGACTAAACAATCGCAGCGATTAAAAAGTTGCAACTGGTCCTTTTTCGCTGCGACGCGACTGTCGCTCTACCCAATGAATCATACAGACAGGCATGAAATTGCACACACTTGCGATAGTTTAGTCGCGCGTTTTCCAAGGTCAGCTTTATTCATACATTTAATTATGTTCGTTATTCCCCTAATTCAAGTTTATATCTTTTACGATCGTTGAAGATTGAGTGAAAATTTCAACGGATTTGAAATCTGCGAAAAATTTTACCTTAAATAAGATTTTCTTTAAATAAATAATTAATTATTTAATAAATAATCAAATGGTAAATAATTAAATAATAAACCTGTTTTTGGTATCGATCTGGCGTAGAATTTTACGCTGATTTGAAATCCGTTGAAATTTTTACTTTATCTTCAACGATAGCAAAGATAGAAACTTGAATTAGGGGAGTAAAAAACATAATTGAATTAATTCAGAGATTTATCTATCGCAGAGTGTGCACCTTGTAGATTTTCAGCGACAGTGATTCTTTGTTCGGCGCGACTAGAAATCGCAAGGGGAGGCCTAGCCTCATCCAAAATGAAGCCGTACATGTAGCTCCTGAAAGTTTTTTAAACTAGGAAAGAATGATAATTTAAAACCCTACCTTTCCTACTTGTTGCAGTTGCTGAGCAAGGCCTGCTTGCATGAGCATTTGTTGTTGCCCTTGAGCTCCAGCTGCTAAAAGCTGAAATGAATGAAACAAATCTATCAGCCTTTCGAAAACATTTTATACTTATTTATCGAAAAGAGTTACTCTAAGCAATTGTCATTACGTCGGAAAACGGATCTACTGGCTAATGTTCTCAGCAAGATAACTTTTGAACCCCCCCCCCCCCGGTTCTTAAAAATGATAAGCAACTTCAAAACACAAGATAAACTTGATGAAATCGATACTTGTGGTCTTTTTAGTCGTTTTTGATGAAAGTTTTAACAGTATTATGTACGATATCAACAAAAAATAAAATATTTCTAAAACATATTGGTTAGGGGGCACTTCAGGGTCAATTTTATGTCAAAAGGTAATGAAAGCAATCCGGAAAATAATTTTACGCTGAATATTAGTAAGTTTTCCCATAAGAACTGAATAATGCAAGTAAAACACGAATTACAGTATGAAAGAATTTATAAATCATTTCTGTGTTTTGTTGAAAATCTTTTTTGCCGAGAACTATCATGCTTTAAAAGTTGAACATAGACATCTGACAAGAGCTCTATTCTGATGTAAAAGGATGCCCCAAAGTTATTCACATTTTTTTCTTCTCAAAACTCTCTCGTTACAAAGTACTTTTTTCTGAGAATAAGATATTTGAGATAGGTTATTCAGCTTGTAGTTAGTAAGTACTCACAGCCCATTGTAAAGATGAGAAAAAGTATTGCTCGCATTCAGGAAATTCAATTTGCCAATGCCAATGCCTGGCACTGACCAAGACCACTAAAATTCCAGAGAAATAGTAAAATAAAGTTGAAAATCTTTTTTGCCGAGAACTATCATGCTTTAAAAGTTGAACATAGACATCTGACAAGAGCTCTATTCTGATGTAAAAGGATGCCCCAAAGTTATTCACATTTTTTTCTTCTCAAAACTCTCTCGTTACAAAGTACTTTTTTCTGAGAATAAGATATTTGAGATAGGTTATTCAGCTTGTAGTTAGTAAGTACTCACAGCCCATTGTAAAGATGAGAAAAAGTATTGCTCGCATTCAGGAAATTCAATTTGCCAATGCCAATGCCTGGCACTGACCAAGACCACTAAAATTCCAGAGAAATAGTAAAATAAAGTTGAAAATCTTTTTTGCCGAGAACTATCATGCTTTAAAAGTTGAACATAGACATCTGACAAGAGCTCTATTCTGATGTAAAAGGATGCCCCAAAGTTATTCACATTTTTTTCTTCTCAAAACTCTCTCGTTACAAAGTACTTTTTTCTGAGAATAAGATATTTGAGATAGGTTATTCAGCTTGTAGTTAGTAAGTACTCACAGCCCATTGTAAAGATGAGAAAAAGTATTGCTCGCATTCAGGAAATTCAATTTGCCAACGCCAATGCCTGGCACTGACCAAGACCACTAAAATTCCAGAGAAATAGTAAAATAAAGCTGAATTATCTACTTTGGATTATTGAGGTAGATAATGGTTGCTTTTCCCCAGTAAATTTAATTCTGGACACATTAATATGATTCAGGACATCAATAAACTCAAAGTGTTCTATCCATGCTTTCGTGTGTTGGTTTGGATTTCTATGATATTTCTACGAATCCTTTGATGGTTTTGGACATTTTAAAGTATAGTGGTTTTATGGACTTGGGTCTAGTATGTGTAGCATAAGAAGCAAAGACGAATTAGAAACAACAAAATGTTCTATTGGAGAATATTTAGATAATGAATGTGAAGTGAATGAAATTACAGCGAGTTTTGAAGTTGTTATCTGTAATATTTTGCAGTGAGAAATCGTTTTTAATTTCTTTCAATGGTAGATATTGGCACATGGCCCTCCTTGATTGGCAGGCTGTATTTTGAGGCCATAATACTCACGCAATCGCTGATAGATGCAATTACAATTTACTGTTAAATGTGCACATATTTTTTAAACATGCAAATGAGCAATTTTCATGTTTAAAATGTTATCTTATTTCACGTTATTTCTCACCAAAATAATGTCAGTTAATGAGGGTCTACCTTAAATCGACGATATAAAGGAGAGGTGTGTACAGCAAGTGAAATATTTCATATTCGATCATACTTTCTTCACAGCACAATACTTTACAGCACAACATAGCATACTCTGCTACATGCAGAAGTTTCATGATTAATTTCCTGTACATTTATTAAGAAACAAAATCAGTTTGAAAGAGGCCATTCGTTCTTGGCATTCTTCTAACTTGTGGATAAAAGCTTGCCATGTAGCTAGCTATACAGGGTGTAATACTCGGTACTTCACCCAGAAAAAAGAGCTATAATTTTGGAATGGAATAAACATATCAAGCTGAAATTTGAATACAAAAGGGCTATATGTTATGACGTACGCATCCATAGCTTCGCTATGTTTTCGTATGAAGTAATAATAACACGCTGAAGCGTACATTTGACAGTATAAAGAAAGCAGTTGATCTCTTTGGATGCCAATGGCAACTCATATTTCAACTGTAGATGTTTCCCCTTTCAAATTTAAAGCACTTTCTTTCGGGGGGGGGGGGAAATAGGGCAGAAATGAATCATCATTTATCATCTACTTTGCTAATCAAAGAGGACAAATCAAAACCTTGTCAAAGGGGTTAAATAAAAACCTTAAGTCCATTCTAATCCAGATCGAACTAAGAAATTCGTATAGTTAAAAATTTCGATAACACCCAAACAATCCTTAACAATTGTCATCGGAGCTTTAAAGTTCGTTCATTAAGAAAGCTTCGATTGCATGCAAATTTTATGCAAATGAACGTGTACAAGTGAACGGAAAATACGCGACGCATTAACGGTCAAAAAACAAAATTGCCAAGCATTTACCGTCTTGGAAAAAAAAAAATTCAGTTATTGAGTTTTTTCTCTCAGTCGGCGGTCTGAAGAATAGGTGCTGGTTTTCTCAAGGAGTAAAATAAGCAAAATAAAACTGATTATCTATCACAAAAAAATTTATGCCCAGCAATATCGCATTTTGCTACAAAAATAAGTTTAATAATTATTCAGTATGATGTATTTGAGAATGAAATCAGTTTCAAAGAGGATCATGTTTTTTTTAACTCGAGAATAAATACTTGCAATACCAACCACTTTGCAAGACAAAGGGAATTAAATCGAAATCCAGCCGAGACTCGTATCCTGATCGAACACAGATTAGGACAGTTATAAATTTCGATAAGACCCGTCTTCAGACCATCCCTCAGAGCAGTCATCGAAGTTTTAAAGTACGTTCATTTGCAAAACCAGTAATCGAAGCTTTAAAGTACCTTCATTTGCAAAACTAAGAATTAAATCATAATCGGGTCGACTCGTATCCTGATCAAACACAGAAAGATATTAGGACAGTTATACATTTCGACAAGACCCATCCCTCAAAGCTGTCATCGAAGCTTTAAAGTCCGTTCATTAAGAGCTTCCCCACCGCACACACATTTCATGCAAGTGAACGGAAGTTACGTGACACGTCGTGGGCTAATTGTTGCGTACTTGATTGAGCGAGAGCTGTCCGGCTGCCGCGGCCGCTGCGAGCGCCGCCGCCGTGGTGGTCACCATGGCCGACGGCGAGGGAATGGAGCTGGTGGAGCTCGGATGGCAGTTGTTGTGCGGGGGTTGTCCGGAGGATCGGGACACGACCAACCCTTGACCGTTGGTGGTGGCTCGACTGGCCGCAGAGGGCATCGTTGCGTCAATAGGCTCGTCGTTGTCATCCTCGTCGTCTTCGTCCATTGCCTGGGGGAAAGAAAAACACATTAAGTACACGACAAGCGAAACCACGACAGCATTCAAAATCTCGATGCAAGATATTTCAAAACCGAACACAAAACGATTATCGAGAATATTTACTCGTGGGAATGACGCATATTTATGTCACAAAAGGAATTTCGACCCCTTGATAAAATTGTTTCGAGATTATTTTTTTGTTCCCTCAGAAGCTGTCTCCATGGACAGCTTGATAATATATCAGATACTCTTCGGTAGGTGATGACTATTATTCGGACAATTAGCCATTTTGCTTCTTTAAAGATGGTTAATCTAATCCGATGTTTCTCAACGTGCCAGGAAATGATATCAATTATACAGTATTGTGACTAGTTCAAATAGAATTTGCCATTAAAAAAAAGAATTTTTATGAATAAATATTTAACAGTGGAGATATTCAGAAAACAATGTTTATGAATGTGTCGAAATGTTCAGACCCAGAATACCAAAAAAATAACATCTGTACGGAAAATGCCAGTGATCAGTCTTCAAAGAATAATAAAGACAAAGTTCCCACTGAAATATGAACATTTTTAGTGAAAATAATCTGAAAACAATATTTGTGAATGTGTCGAAATGTTCAGACCCAGAATACATAAATAACACCTGTACGGAAAATGCCAGTGATCAGTCTTCAAGGAATAATACAGAAAAAGTTCCCACTGAAATATGAACATTTTTAGTGAAAATATTCTGAAAATATTTGCGAATGTGTCGAAATGTTCAGACCCAGAATACATAAATAACACCTGTACGGAAAATGCCAGTGATCAGTCTTCAAAGGATAATAAAGAAAAAGTTCCCACTGAAATATGAACATTTTTAGTGAAAATATTCTGAAAATAATATCTGTGAATGTGTCGAAATGTTCAGACCCAGAATACATAAATAACACATGTACGGAAAATGCCAGTGATCAGTCTTCAAGGGATAATAAAGAAAAAGTTCCCACTGAAATATGAACATTTTTAGTGAAAATATTCTGAAAATAATATTTGTGAATGTGTCGAAATGTTCAGACCCAGAATACCTAAATAACATTTGTATAGCAAATGACAGTGACCAATTTTCAAGGTTGGTTGTTGGATTGTATTTTTATAGCGCCAAATTTGACCTTGATGCGACAAACACAAGACAGACAGCATCAGTAATGAATATACACACACATGGAAAATTTTACTGACACAGAAATGCAAAATACAGCCAGAATGGAATCAAACACCATCCACAAGAATAAATTTTAAAAAATTCTACTGAAATTAAAGATCAAAGCTGTATTCAGTTCTCAAATCGAATACTGAACACCATTTCTTCGGAAGTTCGCATTGCTGCAAGTACTTGTTTCGATACACAAGTGACGTGATTTTTTAAAACTAATAGGCTTACAGATTTAAATTTTAATATAAATAAGAACCACGGGACTTTGTTTAATTTTGGTGTAAAGAAATATATTTTTGAAAGTATTTGTAACGCAACAAATATAAACTATTGGTAATCAGGATAAGATATGACTAAAATCGACACAAATTAATTTTATGACTTTGGCCTGAGGATGCAACATGATTTCTTTCTTCCAGAGATTGATAACTAGTTCAAATACAAATTTACATTTGTCAGTATTCGGCACTGTATACATAAATGTATTGATCTACTTTATGTTTATGCCATAATGTTTCTTATGTTAGTTTAATATGTATGGCAGTGTGTCTACTACATTTCTGTAGGTCCATTTAGGGACTTTTTCAGGACATTTTAGGGACTTTTTAAAATAAATTTATGATCTGATTTTACATGATTATATGGGTCAGTTAGATGCAATTATGCTTTAAAATCACACTTTTTTTATTGCTTACAGTCTAATCTCGAGAAAAGAGGACTCTAGTAACAAATGCCAGTTTTAATATATATAAGCTGTTTTCTAAATACAATTTTAAAAATAAAGAGAACCCATAAATCATGTCAAAGTAGATAAACATATTAAACAATTACTCTACATTATATTCATTATTTTCGTTTTCTAAAAACTTGAAATTTTAATAAAAATTGAAAAAAATCAACAATTACTTAAAAAAAATATTTCGTAATTAAAATTTTTTATTTTTATGTTTTATGCATCAAACGAAGCTGGTAAAAAAATTATATAACAATTTGTGTATTTAAAAAAACTGTCTCCGATTGGGGGAATTACACCATTTTCATTTTCTTTACAGTTTGCAATTTTCTTATTTTCACTTGTTTTAAGTTCAACAGCAGCCATCTTTTGTTTTCGCCTTAATTTTTTTCTCTTCCATCCATAAATGGACTTTTTTTTTCTGATAGTAAAGAGGAGATAGATTTCGGGACCAGGTTTCCGTTTTCGGCATATTTTCGGGACTAGTAGAAACCATGTAAGAACTTTAAAAAAATGAAGATGTATTAACGAGTAAATTTGTTAGGACAGGGCGCTCGCCTTTTAATAAAGGATTTACCACGCCGCTGTCTCACAAAGATTGAGAACCCCTTTGAAAAACCATTTGGAAATCGTTACTTTACTAGAACATGATAACAACAAAGCAATTCGGATGAATAATAATAGCTTCCTATTTAGACATCAGCAACTCGATTGTGAGTTACCACTTTAGTAATCCTTTCATTTGAGTACGAGAGCTTGGCAATGTTAGCGAGTTACGCTCCTAATTAAAAAAAAAAAAAACGTTTAACAAAAGTAGAAGTAGTTGGGTACTTAATTAACTTCGTACTGAGGCACAACACACCGGGCGATGATTCGGGATCAAACTCGAAAGGAAAAATCCGATGACAACACTACGTAATTTTGAACTACGGTCAGATGACGAGGTCACACCTGAGCTGGCACTCCACTCTCCAAATTTCCACACCACGTCAACGAGATAAAAAATAGGAGATACGTTTTAATACTTTTATTCAACGCAAAGTAATCTTAAAAATACAGGAGCATAATTTGAAGCAATAAACAATAACACGGAATCAAACGGTTGAAAACACAGAACCTGCTTAATATTTTAACTTCAAATCTGGTTTCCTTAAACAATTAAAGAGGAAAATACACTACAAAGGTAACGGGTACAAAAGTACAAAGTGATGTGCATCGTCGTTCACATCACTTTGACAACAATAAGAGCTTTGTCCTAGCCATTAGATAGTTTAATAATGAAATGAGCTGAAACACAGAACACTCAATTTTAGAAACTCTAGCAGAGTAAATGAGTTATAAAAAATCAGATGCTTCATCTGCCATATGCATTTTTGTTATATGCAACAACTTCGATTATTTAACCCTGATATTAGAGTGAGATACATATAAGGCCTGTGGAACACAAAAAGAAAAGGTATTATCTTTTTAAAATGACATCCACTTAACTCCTCTAGAAAAAAGCGAGGGATTACTTTCAATTCTTCTTGTGTTTGTTGTTTTCGTATAATTTTTCAATTAGTTAATGTTTCATATCCTTCTTATTGTTCATTGCGGCTCTAAGAGTTATAAGTGATAAAGCGAAGTACAATAAGTGATAAAGCGCGACTTCGACGAGAAGATAATTCAACCTCGAGCCAGTCGAATTTTGAAATGGCGTGAAAGCGCGTTACGAAAAGAAGGGTGCCGTACGTAAAAGCATGGATGATTATCGCTGTGGATGTTTTCCCCTACCAACTCGCTATCACTTACTTTTGGCACCGAACAATAACCGTGGATCCAGAATCCACGCTTGAGACGCCAGTTGTTGAAACACTATGTTAATAGTATCATCAGTCACCTAACTTAACAAATAGACTAGCTCAAAACCACGTGAATCGACTGCCAAGTAGTGGGAATTACAAATTATTTTCGTTTAACATTATTTAATTATACTTTGCTATTATCTTTTCTTCTTTATATAGCTTACAAGCTGAATAACCCGGCGGTGTTCGAGTTTCAAATAAGACCGCGACAGCTTAAATATGGCCGCGACATTTCCATGTGTTAACTCAAATAAACAAGCTCTGTAGAACGTGTTTCCTACTTCGACAACTAAAATATGGCCGCGACATTTCCCTGTGTTAACTCAAATACACAAGCCCTGTAGAATGTGTTTCCTACTTCGACATCTAAAATATGGCTGCGACATTTCCCTGTGTTAACTCAAATACACAAGCCCTGTAGAACGTGTTTACTACTTCGACAGCTAAAATATGGCCACGACATTTCCCTGTGTTAACTCAAATACACAAGCCCTGCAGAAAGTGTTTCCTACTTCGACAGCTAAAATATGACCGCGACATTTTCCTGTGTGAACTAAAATACCCAAATCCTGTAAAACGTGTTTCCTACCACGACAGCTAAAATATGATCGCGGGATTTCCCTGTGTTAACTCAAATACACAAACCCTGTAGAACGTGTTTTCTTGTTCGTGTCCATTAATTGCAAGAAAACAAACTTTAGATTTTAAAATTGGGGCTTCGAGGGCACTTTTAGAATTACCTGTGTGCCAATTTTCATTGCTACAGATAGGTCTGAAGGCAGGAAAGAAATAGCCTATCTCTTCCGCAGTGTTCTAAAGTATAAGTGTACCCAATTTGGTGTGGATTGGTCAAATGTTGTAGATATGTATATAGAATATATAAACACACATTACCTTTTTATAAAGAGATGAAAAACGTAAAACATATGTGTGATATCTGGTCGCTGTTGGCGATCAATTTAAGAGAGTTCTTGGTGACCAACTTCCCTGCGTGGAAGGGTTGCCATAGAAAAAATTGCATTCGGATACTTGCCTCGGCTAAGAGAGGTTGTTTTTGTTTTGAGGTGGGATGTACTGCACCGGATGAAATGAAATTTGTCTTTATGTGCGTGCTGTTTTTATCATTTAATTAAATTGTTATTTTTATAATCTCGTGCTTGGTCTTTGAAAATGAAGAACATCACACTCTCATTTACAAAAACTACTTGTTATCTTATGCTATACAGTTGATTTTGTTAAGA
This sequence comes from Metellina segmentata, assembly GCA_947359465.1. Lineage (NCBI taxonomy): Eukaryota > Metazoa > Arthropoda > Arachnida > Araneae > Tetragnathidae > Metellina > Metellina segmentata. The sequence continues at coordinate 110,392,602 of OX375876.1, read as the reverse complement.
TGACCGCCAATAAAAATGACAAAAAGAAATTGCCGAAAGCACTCTTTAGTCGCACGCATTACCAAATTTATCCACCAGTAAACGACTCCCAATTTTCGTATGTTCCAAAAGTCAATTCCCAGTGTAGCCCAATGGCAGTGGCGGCATTTGAATAATGTGGAGTGCAGGTGACAAACTCTCGGAAACGCGATCACACAATGAGGAGAAAAGAGGAAGGCCGTAAAAGGAGACAGGGATCTCAAAAGCCAATTTAACTGCCTGCTTGCCGTCGATATCTTTTTTCTGTATCGGGGTGTAAGTAGAGCTTCGTCGCCCTCGGCATATCATCTCGCTCCGTAAGCACGCCACCATCAAAATAGGGTTGCCCCCTGCGCTTTTATCGCCAAGATCTCTGGAGTCAGAAATCACCCGCAACTGAGATTCGATTCTGTTATTTGGTGCCTCGGGTCAACCATCGCACACGCTTCGGTGGTGTGGAATTTAGGTACTTCCTACAGCTGAGACACGATGCGGAGCATTAGGAGCCTCGGAATTATTTATGTTCCTGCCGTTCGGGAATTTCTTCAAATTTAATTATATCAATTTAAACTGAATTTATAGTGCAAACCGTACTTTCCTAAACTTCTTGGCCTCAACAACCCCAATTTTTTTCGACGCAACCTCTGGAAAAACTGTCGCAACTAATAATAAATTGCAAGCGTCAATTCCCGCATATTTCGAATTTCACAAATATTTATGATTTTCAATGTAATTTTAAAATTTCTACAAGCTAGTTTGTGGAAGCAAAACAACTTGGAAATTAAATTACAAAGCCATTTATAAAATCGAAGTAAAAAAAAAATTAAATTGCATATAAACGTTAGATTAGTAATTAAAATCAATCAAATCCGTGAAACTAAAAATCACCGATAACGAGAAGGTTGAGCCTGGTGTTGTGCTAGAATGTGTCTGTATTAGACTATTTTCGTCAGTAGAATCCTTATATCTTTAGTCAACTATTCGCAGTAGGTTTCAATTTTTAATAAAAAGTAGAAATGACAATGCACAGTGTAGTAAGTATGTAGGATGAAATGTTTGCTTAAAATATTCTTAGGTGATCCTTTTTTAGCCTCTTATTGCTCGCTCTCGCTGCTCACAATGACCCCCATTTTCCTGAGTCTTCGACGATTCCTTTAGCGCTCACAAGGGAGCTGTAACGCCCTCTTTCGGAAACTATGGTATAAAATAAAATCTTTAATTACAAATCAGTCAACAATGAGGTATTTTAAGATGACCGGAACAGTTAATAGGTTTGTTTTAAATTCCCCCATAAAACACATAACTAAATAAACACGTATTTCGGTTGAAAGAATACTAGGTACTATTTTATTGGTTAAGAATGTTAAAACTAGTAGGAAGTCATACAAGAAAAATGCGCGGATATATGCGTGTGAACCATCCAAAGGGTTGAAAGGCATTAAAACATTTTATTATAATTAATAAACAGTAATCCACATTTTTTTTTATGAAGAGAACTAATAATATGTTTGAAATTTCCTAACATTGGAAATATATTATTACTTTTCTGCTATCTCTACCATCGAAAGTCAATTCTTGTAATTTAGACTTAAAGAATAGACTTCAATTAATTAATTCTGCATCATCATCTTACAAAACAAAGTAGGAAAATGAATTCAAATTGTCTTCGAAATGTTTACAACAATATTCTTGTACGATGTTAGTTGGGGGAAAAATGACGAATAGCTACCACCTATATATTTTGATAATTTAAAATCAGACAAAAAATATAAATGAATTTTGCTTTTGAATAAGACATAAATAAAACGTATAACTCATGAATTCAATTAAAGAAAATGTTTCTGTATTTACGACAGTCTCAATTTTTAAAACTGAAGTGTGTTGGCTGCTAGCCTATATTCAAATAAGGTCTCTCAATTAATTAATTCTGTAACATCATATTACAAAACAAAGTAGGAAAATGAATTCTAATCGTCTTCGAAATGTTTACAACAATATTCTTGTACGATGTTAGTTGGGGGAAAAATGACGAATAGCTACCACCTATATATTTTGATAATTTAAAATCAGACAAAAAATATAAATGAATTTTGCTTTTGAATAAGACATAAATAAAACGTATAACTCATGAATTCAATTAAAGAAAATGTTTCTGTATTTACGACAGTCTCAATTTTTAAAACTGAAGTGTGTTGGCTGCTAGCCTATATTCAAATAAGGTCTCTCAATTAATTAATTCTGTAACATCATATTACAAAACAAAGTAGGAAAATGAATTCTAATCGTCTTCGAAATGCTTACAACAATTTTCTAGTACGATGTTAGCAAGAAAAAAAAATTGAAGAATAGCTGCTATCTGTTAATTTGAAACCAGACAAAAAATATAAATGAATTTTGTTTTTGAATAAAACCTCTTCAGTCGGTATCTTATAAAAAATCCCGTCTTAGAAACACAACATAAACACATAAGAAAGTAATGACTACATTTACACTATTTAATTATAATTGTAATTCCCTGTTTCAGGTACTCAAAAATGATGCTTGAATATTTCCACGGTGTTCCACGAGTACTTGAGATCGGGGCGATGTCGTGCCAAGTCGCGGCACCCCGCCACAAGGATCGAGCGGTCATTCTGCATACGCTGCCCCTCCGATGCAAATCGCCAGGGTGACGTTAGTCATCCGATGCTCTCCCAAATCCCCTTCCCCCGCATTGGCCGATGCGAATCACGTGGCGCAGCAGTAAAAATGGCCCCTCAGGCATTTCTCCCTCGACTGACCACCCGATCTATTTTCGGGATACAGGGAATCAAGTCGGAAAAGCTCCTTTGGTACGTAAATTTACCTCCCTCCTTTGAATAAAAGACTCGCCTCAGATAAGCCACAAGATGGATGGCAGCGATTTGCATCTGCATGGGAAACCACATGCATCATTCACTCTCACACCGAGAGGCTGTTAATTATTACTCAAGCATCGAATCTTGGCGACAGTGATTTAATTTCAATACTAATAAATGGTCATAAAACAAGAAGTCAATAAAGTGAACTTTCTTTCTTCAAACTTGCGAATTTGTCGGATACGTTCGAATATTATTTTCTACAACAAAGCCTATGTATGAAAATAATTTTGGACTTTCAGAGCAAATATTCAGGTTTTAAAGGCCCTTTAAAATTTAAAATGAAAAGTAAGGTCACTTGGAACCTTGTTTCAGTATTTTTGATTACAAAATTTGTAAAAAGTAAATACTCAAGAAATAACAAAATCGCGCAACGTCCGTTTAGTAAATGTAAACAATGATAATGGTAGCTAAAAGGTTTATTTGAACGTTTAAATAAGTTCTTAGAAAGGTACCTCGTAAAAAACGATATTACGGAGAAAACAGAGTTTAAAATTTGAAACAATTGATTAGTTCAATTAAGTTTATGATCAGTTTTATTTGCGCTTTTAAAACTTTTAATGGGAATTGAAACAAAAATTATCATTTGAAAGATCATAAAATAAATTGTCCAAATCTCAAAATCAATGCATTTTTTTAAATTTTGGGCTCCAACAGACACGTTGACGTGACATGGCTCAATAGATATCAAATCACATTCCCTCATTGCGCGCCTTGTTAATATAACAACAATTCGGAATTTAGCGATCGAGAAAAACATCCCAGTGAAAGTGTTTTTACAACTACCCAAGTAACACGGCAGTGAAACAACTTTTACATTATTTTCGGGGAGGCAAAACGATGTTTCGGACATCAGAGTACATGACATAGCTAAGGAAGAGTTTTGATTCATGTGAATTTCAGTTGTTTAAATTTATTTAAGAGCAGTAAGTTATACAAACAGACACAAATGCTCACACAGCAAGCAATCAAAACTCGAGAAGAAATGAAGACAAGAAAAATATTCTCAGGAGAGATGCTTCACGGCAATTACAGAGACCACGAGGTAAAAACACTTTTAAAGATAGTTTTCGCAGGGCTTATTCAGAATCAAGACTAGCCAAGATGTTTTTTTAGAAACTAATCTCGCGTTATTTATTTAAAAGGATAAACAGCTTAAAACCTGATATCGTTTTTCTTAAATTGTTTGGGTATTGTTAAGTAAACATTGCTGTGCCACGAAAATAGCCAGAAGAATTTAAAGTGCCTACACACATGTTGAAAAATTAAGAATAATAAAATCCGAGATGAATATCATGTCAAGTATTTAGTACCTTCACTGAGGCACATAAAATGACAAATGAATGTTCTATAAGCTATGTGATATAAAATAATGATGCCGACATACCTCGGGATGGTACTGATAAATCAGGAAAAGTAAAAATGCTTAGGTGACCGAACACATAGTAGGTTTTAGGTTATAAAAAAAAGGAGTTAGGGGGAGAAACACTTTTACTTTGTTAAACGCAACGTATTACGGAATATGTCATATTCTGACCTTAATGCAAGCCTCACAAAGCAGACTTGTTTTTCACAACGCTGTCCAAGAGTCCTCTTTGCTGTTGTGCGATCCTATGCAGACTAAAATGCCACGTCCGAGAACATTCGGAGCATGCTCTATCGGATTTAGATCAGGTGACCTTGTTGGATACGAATTTTACAGCATCCTAAATTTTTGGACAGGTGTATACATTGTTCTTAAATCTAAGTCTTATGGATATTCGTTCGCATTTGTGTGTACCGAAAAATATGTATGTGTTAAATTATCAGAATGAGGAACTTGCACCAGTGAAGGAAAATGCTCATTTCTGTGTTTTATTAACAGATTGATCGTCAAAATGTTCAAAAACGACACTTAAAAGCCATAAAATGGACTTAATTAATTAAAATTTCAAGTGTTAAATTACCGAAAAGTACGGCAAAAGCACATGACCTCAAAACGCTACGTGACGTCAATGTGCACCACGATGTACGTTTGTCTAGCGCGTTGAAATGTCATATTGCTTGCTCTTTTAAATTTTAAACAATCAATTAAAAAAATTATTTCCTTGCTATTTCAACGTCGCTATTAAAGTAAACAAACCGATACAGTGCATATTGACGTCATCACAAGAAGCGCCGTAGGAAAACTAGCGTTTATGAGATGAAGTAAACAGTGCGAACTTTATAAATTTTTTTATGTTACCTTTTCGGGTTATAAAAGTAAAAAAGAAGATACTATCCCGCATATTCTTTCATTTTCTATATTATAAAAATGTAAACAAAAAACGAGCAAGTTCTTCATTAGCATGTGCAAGCAGAAGTGTTTCATTGGAAACTGAGAGGAGAGGTTCGCATACAAAAAGGTGACTTACGAGGTTGAGAGCTTTTTCAGAGTCGACGCTGTCTTCATCGTGTCTGAGGTCCGTCGTGTCATGACTAGTGCTACTGTCTTGGGTGTCATTCGAGAGATCGCCATTCATCCCGGAATCTATAAAAAAAGGGAACATTGAAATAAAAATAGAATCATACAAACAAGCAGTAATTGTTGTAACTAAAACACACAATATAACTCGCAAATTTCCAACACATAAAAAACGAAATATTGATTTTTTACATCATAGTAGATAAAACGTTTTAGTGGAGGAAGAATTTATAAAAACGTTCACAAAGAAAGCTTCAATTTAAATAAATTTTAAAATAACTTACTTCCATTAGCAACATCTTACTTAAATAAATGATCTGGGGACAATTACGTACGAGTAAATGGGAACGACACAATTCAAGTACAAATTAAGAATATCGTTGACACTCAATACTTCACACCCCAGTGCAAGAGATCATAGGTCAACAAGTACGTCTTTTCAAAAGCATTTAAAGTTTTGAAACGATATGAAACAATGAAGAACATGGCCATTCATCGTAGATTTGTCATTTTTTTTACGATTTGAATATCATCAGACACCGAGTTACGAAATATTTATTTTCTCTCAAGTTTTGGGATCTTTGCACCGAAGACACAATTTGAATAAATGAGACTGAGAACTTGTGCTAGAAAATATCTACACGAACGAAGATAATAGTGCAAAGAGAAAAGGAGCAATGCACTAGATCAGTGAATGTACTTATGATCAAAGTCTGCATTTTTGCAGCTGAATATAGAGGCTATTTGTCACTTTCTATTCATGTCGTTCAAAGTTTAAAGATCTTTTTTAAAATAAGTACTTTAAATTTAGCACAGGTGAGAGAGAGAGAGAGGGATAGATAGATAGAGAGAGAGAGCGAGAGAGAGAGAGAAAAGAGGAACAAAGAGATTGATTACTGTACTCTATTTTTTTCTGTACAGGTAGAATTACTCAGGTTGAATTAGTTAACTAACTTCCGCTTTCGTTAATAAATTGTAATTCTTACTCACATAACATGTAACAACTATCGCACTCTAACAAAGGTACACAATTGTTAAATACACAATTTCACATGTATGTCATATTTAACCATTTAACATTATGATAGAGTTTAAATTTTTAGAAGGAAAGAAAAGTGTCTAGAGTGCACCAATGTTACCCTGAATGTCTAGAATAGTTCAGAGTACGCATTCATTGAATAAAGGTAGAGTACTCACAGTATGCAAAGTTTCAAGAAAAATAGTCAATCGTGTTTGGATGTAGTACGGGCATACACATACAGAGATACAGATGGATGGAGACCAGACGCGCAAGAGACAGATTGTGCATCAAAAAGGTCCAAAACAGACAGAAAACTTGGAATGAGTCGAAAATAATCAAAGTACAAACAAACACTCCATTTTTATTTATATAGATGTTCTCATTTCTCCTGCAATAGAAAGAGAGCGAGATTGAGGAAGGCAAAGAGAAAAGAGAGATTAAAAGAGGAATAGTGAGGAGTGATAAGAGTACGCACAAATCTGTCCGTTTCAAAAATTGGAATAGTCAAATTCAGGTAAGCGCATAGTTTTTCAGTGACCAAAGTGTTCGTAAGACATCTGTCACTCATCTCTCGGTCATCCTCCGAGGGTTGCTCAATTCAAGAACTTTCTACGAGAAAGTACAGAAGAACAGAGCGATTGCTCTACTCTTTTCCATTCTGAACTCTCTACTTTTACTGCTTCTGATAAAGCAATAATGCAGAACAGCTAGAAAAGGGAGGAAAATAGCAATTAAAGAGAGGGAATAAGAGGAACTTAAAGAAAAGAACGATTAAAGAGAGGGAATAAGACGAACTTTAAGAGAAGAAAATAACGATTAAAGAGAAGGAATCAGAACTTTAGGAGAAGAAAATAACGATTAAAGAGAGGGAATAAGTGGAACTTTAAGAAAAGAAAATAACGATTAAAGAGAGGGAATAAGACGAACTTTAAGAGAAGAAAATAACGATTAAAGAGAAGGAATCAGAACTTTAGAAGAAGAAAATAACGATTAAAGAGAGGGAATAAGTGGAACTTTAAGAAAAGAAAATAACGATTAAAGAGAGGATAAGACGAACTTTAAGAGAAGAAAATAATGATTAAAGAGAAGGAATAAGAACTTTGGGAGAAGAAAATAACGATTAAAGAGAGGGAATAAGAGGAACTTTAAGAGAAGAAAATAACGATTAAAAAAGAGCACAAAAGGAATAACAAGGAAAAGGAGAATAAAATAAAGTTTGAAAGAGGGCATAAGAGGAAAACATCACGAGAAGAAAATAACGATTAAAATAGGGCATAAAGGGAACAAGCAAGAGAAAAGAGATGAGAATAAAGATCGAGAGAGGGCACAGGAGGAACAGCGAGAGAGAAAATAGCGATACAGTACACGAGAGTAGCACGAAGAGAAAAAGGGAAAGGCACACAGGGTCAGAGAAGGGTGAGAAACCAGAACAGATAAAACACGGCGGAGAGAGAAATAAAGGAGAGAAAGAGTGAACAGATAAAGAGAAAACTCTCTCTCTCGATTCGAGATAAACAGAAGACACCGTGGACGAAATTCACAAGATCTTGATCTCGAGGAAGTCCGCCCTGGACCGAGAAGGGGGGAAACACTCGCTCGGGAGCAAACGCATCTAAACGGGTTACTTTGAATGCTAGACAAAACAGATTTTAAAATATATCCAAACACACGGCGCGTGGAGAGGGGAGGAACGCTCCCCTTCCGCGTAGCGCTCTCATTGCCAATCTCGTTTGTGATTGCGCTGACCGTTTTCGGACTGGACAGCGGGAGCGGAGAGAGAGAGGAAGCAGAAGAAATCTAATCCCGAGGCACGAAGAGCACTGGACGTGTTCGGCCGGAATATGAGATCAAAAGTTTCGCTCCCGCTTCATCATTTCACAGAGGAGATTCGGAGAGACAGGGCGCTCCCAAATATATCGATACGGTGCGAGAAATCTGCACATTGCAGTAAGCTCTCCCCAGCTCGCTCTCTTCACTTCACTGAGCCCCCCCCCCCTCGTTCCTCGGAAGGCACCTGAGACCGCTTTTCATAAATGTGTTCGAGACGAGGGGGTGGAGATGGAAAAACAAAAATCCCGGTTCGACGTGTCACAAGTGAAGAAAGCGGTAAGTATCGGACGCGACAGAATATTCCTCCCTCAATTTTCGGAGTGACCAAGATATGAAAACAAGAAGTGCTGGCCTCAGCTGCGAAGGGGAAGGTCCATTTCCAAGTTTGATTTGTTTCGAGTTCTTGGGGGTTCGATTTCCAAATTTGATTGCCAAGCTTATCGAAAGGTATTTGCGTCTGTTCGATGCATTCACGCAGCTTGGAAATAGATGTTACCCTATGTTTGTGACGATTGTCGCATTTACATGCAAGTTTCAATGTTTTTAAGCGTAGGTGTACCAATTAGTCCGATCCAAGTTCCTTCGTTCAAATAAGGATTATTGTTTAATGATATATGTTTTAGTTGTCATCGTTATCGAGCAACTGATGGTCTCTTCCATGAAAGGATGATAGCCAACCACTTTATCGCAATCGGAAAATCGGAAGAATAACTTAAGATTTGCGGGTCAACTATTAGTCTGAAACAGGCGCAGGAAATATAAACTAACTTTAATTTGTGAGTTGAATTACACCATAGATAATCTCATTTGTCAAAAAGTTTCGTACTTCAAAACCACTTCAGGGTGTGTTGGGTTTAAGGGCTCAAGGTTCAAAAATAGACAAGCGATCGATCGCAACAGGTTGGCTCTGGGTTTTATATCCCAAATGTCACATTTGGCCAAACACAAAACAGTTAATGTGACGTAAAGGTAATACAAACACAAGGAGAGTGTTACCGACAAAGGTACAGGGAACAATGCACTTTATTTTCGGAATCCTTCCCTCGACAGTAGGAAACAGTAACCGTAGGAACATAAGAATCTGCCATTTCGAAACAGTCTGTTTTACCATTAGCTAAACGACTAATAATGAGGATTTCCAAGCCAAGTTCGATTATAAAGCTGATTAGACGCACACAAAAGGATAACCTCAAATTATATTTACTGACAGCATTGGATAAAATTTAAATAAAAACAAGAAGTATATTTAACCAAACGTAAATACTGTATTCCGACGCTTACAACAGAACACTATTTTGCGAGATGCTTGAAAGACAATGCGATCCTGTTAGCCAAAAGGTTCTTCATGGTGGAGATGGATTACACTGCTGTATATTCTACTGTAATACAAGTTAACTCTTGTAGTAGTGTCTAAGTGAACCACAAATCTATTAAATAGATGCCTACGTTGAAACCAAACTACGTCTAAAATGACTCAAGCCACAGACCTGTGATCAAATCGGATGTCTTATTTAACACAAAGAAAATACTCTGGCCAATACCTTCGATGATTGCAACCTTCGCCGATATTCGAACTTCGATTCCATCGCGTCTGGTTCTTGGAAGATGTGATCCAGAAAGAGTGAGAGTGAGAGAGAGAGAGAGAGAAGGAAGGAGGAGAGAGAGAGAAATACCTTTCACTCCATTAGACGTCAACCTAACAACAGAAGACTTAACCCCCGCACACAACAACAACGACTCCCACACCCCCAATTGTCCACTCTCGGCAAGTTATGACTAATGGACGAACGAACTCCAACAACTTCTGACGCGTGGGTCTCCTTCTCTCCGCTCTCCGAGGCACAAATATAAATCTACAAACGTGAACGTGTGTGTTCGACAATACGGACTCGTGCGGGGAAAAACGAGAAGAGTCAACTCCAGTCTTCGCTCGATTTCCCACTAATGACTGCGATTTAAAATGCGACCCATTTCTTCATTTCGGACATCTGGGGAACGTTTCCGTCCTTCGGGCGAGGAAACGGTGTCAAATAAATATCTTTACTGGTTTCTAAACCTAACTGGAAGTTTTGCATTAAAGGATTTCAAACTTGGAAATGAAACTAGATTCATCAAAATCAACTCATATTCTCTGTCAACGCGATGTATGTTTAAAATCGAGCTCTTTAAAGATCTGGATTTTTTTACTTTGTTTTTAATCTCATAAATTGGATTTATCTTGCATAATTATAGGTTTTATCTAGTTTATCCTGCTATTAATAGTGAGCAATTTTGAAAAAAAGACGCATTGCATTAATTTAAACTGGTAGGTACTTCCACTATATCTTTGTGGATGCATCATACTATACTCGATCCTTTAATTAAAGTTCAACAAGCTTAGAATACCACATATTGAGAACAGAAAGGTGATGTATGAGGATAATAAAGATTTAAAGATAATAAACCAGAAACTTCAGATGAAAAAGCATTAAAGTATATTTAGTAAAAAAACCCAACCAACATTCAAGCAACGGAAATACTTCGAAATTGTTTGTAAGGAATTATTTCAACTTCGTAATGCATCGGTAAGTTTTATCCAACGCGCAAGGTTACATTTTATTCATGCAAACCTCACACACTAAAGTATTTGATTTAAGTATTTGATGCATCATACAATACTCGATCCTTTAATTAAAATTCAACAAGCTTAGAATACCACATATTGAGAACAGAAAGGTGATGTATGAGACAAGGCATGCTATTGCCAGGCATCTTTAAAGATAAATAAACCCGAAACTTCAGATGATAAAAATTATATTTATTAACATAAACCCAACCAACATTCAAGCAATGGAAATAATTCGAAATTGTTTGTAAGGAATAATTTCAACCTCGTAATGCATCGGTAAGTTTTATCCAACGCGCGAGGTAACATTTTATTCATGCAAACCTGAAACACAATAGTATTTGAATTAAGTATTTGAAGTATTTGATGCATCATACTATACTCGATCCTTTAATTAAAGTTCAACAAGCTTAGAATATCACATATTGAAAACAGAAAGTTGATGTATGAGACAAGACATGCTATTGCTGGGCATCTTTAAAGATAATAAACCCGAAACTTTAGATGATAAATGCATAAAAATTATATTTATTTAAAAAAAAAACCAACCGACATTCAAGCAACGGAAATAATTCGAAATTGTTTGTAAGGAATTATTTCAACCTCGTAATGCATCGGTAAGTTTTATCCAACGCACGAAGTAACATTTTATTCATGCAAACCTCAAACACAAAAGTATTTGAAAAGCTATTGCGAATCGAAATCGGTACTTATTTTCATACGTCGAATTTTCCAGCCAGGACCTTTAGTTAGAGAAACGTGAAGCTTAGCGGTAAATTACAACCCAAACCAATTGGACCCAGCAGCAGACAAGGCAACTTAAAATTTCCCACTTAATTTTAAAAGCCCCCGGTCAATACTCGCCGTCCGGCCAAATCACAGTCCGGCCACCGACGCTTAGTTAAACGGAGACCACAAACGACATAGGCCACTATGCCGCCCAACCGAGAGCGGAGGCGTACTCTTCACCCCAGTCTCCAAATCAGTCCAACAGATGTTCCTGATGGAGGGGAAATGTATTCCTAGTTCCCATTGTTGGTCCGTCCGGCAACAACGACTGACCCTGTCCAGTGTTCCTCCGAAGTGGACAAAGGCACGGCCAGTCCAGGTGACCACACTCCATTGTCCGTGGCGCCGATTACGATGCTTTGCCATCTCCGGCAATGCACTTAGAGCTGTCCTAATATATAACGGCCACGGGAGAGGATTTTTTTTTCGGCCCGCGCGCACAAAAAGAGATCCATATGCTTCTTCGGTCTTTTCTCAACACGCCCTGTGATGTCCGGGAATATTTCGGGCTCGTTGTATGTGATCTGCAATCGTTATCCTTCATTCAGAATAGGGAATCGAGGCACGCATTTGCGAGTCTTTTAGGCCACATGATTAGGGGAGAGATACTTTTACCCCGCACAACTTTCACAAAAGAGACTTTTCTCAATCGGAGGTATATTAATAAATCTGCTTCAGGTTGATATATAAATTATATCGAACGGTCCACAGTTGTTATGAATCAGGTACTATAGTATGTACTTGGAACCGTTTATGCCGCATGATGAGGGAAGAGATGCTTTTACCCACACAACTTGGATAATAGAGACATCTCTCAGTACGAGTCGGTGGGGAAATATGGAGAATGGGATTCGAGCTCAGGCGTTGACCTGGTCATTTGACCGTGGTTCAAAATTACGAGGTGTTGTCCTCGGATAGTTCACCCCGGAATCAGTCACGTCGTCAATAGCACGTTGTATTACTTCAGTTGCGACGTAAATTAACTAACTACAATTGGAGAATTTTTTTTATTGTTGATAAATCTGGTTTAGGTTGATTGTTTGCATAAAAGTACCACGAAATGGAACAATCCGATATAATTTTAAAACAGATCGTTGATTTAAGTAAAGATTTTCTGAAAGAAAGTTTTTTACCAGGTCTGAAGATCAAGAAAACAGTAATCTTAAAATAAAGGCACTGAAATCTAATATATTTGACATACATGTAAAATTTCAGAGCTATGAGATTTCAGAATATTGTAGTAACACTTTTACCGCACATACTTGTAATGACAAAATAACCAAATCTAATGGTTGAAAAAATCCCAAGAAACGGATTCAATTGGTCAAAAAAGGTCAAAACTGGTTAGAAGCCCTTCAGGGAAGACTACAAATTGCAGAACGGATATATTCGTGTGACCTCTTCAGACGAAGTCACATTACGCATCCATTCTCTGGTCCGTCGATCAGCTTACTGGTTGCTCGGAGCGGATTCAAAAGAGCTAGCTTTATATCTCACGCAACGGTGGTGAGTTGCGGACTGAAATTGCATCGAAGTGGGAAGACAAACAAAATTCCCATTCCTCCCCCTCCAAAGAGCGGGGTGAATTCTCGGAGGAGGGAAGACCCCTCCGTTTTCAATTCGAACCCGGCCTCTTAATAAGGGCGCACACAGCAGCTAGCCGAGTCATGCGGGTAAAGTGTAAAGCAACCCCCTACTAAATCATTCCCGTCTCTATTCGTTTCTGGAATGGGAGAACACGCGTCAAGGTTCAGAGGGATTTCTCTGGAAATAGGCTATCCATATACGCTGGACGGTTATACATATATATGTATACAAAACGAGACGAGGGAATAACTGAATTAACAAGAAAGAGCTCACGCTTTTACAACTATTGTTTATACCATTTAGCTGTTCGCCTGATAAGTAATTAAAATGTATGTTACTGTCTAATTTGGACTGCCAGTTCAAGGTCCGTACGAAATCAGAAAATATGCCGGATAAGAGTCGTCGCTTCACACCAACAGATTCCGAATCCAGTAGAGACTGACCAATGAAGATTCAGGTAAGGTAATTTTAATAAGCGTCGTACTAGAGCAACACAACGGGCTATTGACGACGGTCCAGGTAATTGGTAATTTCGATCTAGAGGCTAACACCTAAACCATCAGATCGGTTCGTCGGCCATCTGTGAGTAGGTAATTGGTAATTTTTTCATTAACGCCGTTCTAGAGCAACACAACAGGCCATTGACGACGGTCCGGGATCAATACCCCTAAGGGACAAATCCGATGACAACAGCACATAATTTTGAACCACGGTCAGATGACGAGGCAACTCCTGAGCTGCCACCCCACTCTCCAAACTTCCACACCAACCCAACGTGAGGACTTTAGGCCACGATAGATTTAAGGTACAAAAGTCGTCTCTACACCATGTGATTACAAATATCCATGCACTGACCTGGATTCGAACCAAGAACCTTCCGATTTAGAGGTTAACACCTTAACCACTAGACCGGTTGGTAGGCATGTAGATTCAGGAAAGCTGCTTCAATAAGAAATAGCTTGTTCGTCTTGAAACCCTTCACATTGCTTGAATTTGGAGTGTTCCGCTTCAATGCGAAACTGAATCTACGTAAATCAGTTTCTACTGGATTCGGGTTGTTTCGCTCAGTTTTTTTTTTTTTTGGTTGTATGGCAACCAAAAATTGTCAAGTAAATAAACAAACGCACAAGGAAAGATTCACTGACACAGAAAAGAGAAATACACCCAGGGTTAAGTCGAACCCAGATAGATTCGGTTTGACCAGGATTATCTTGATATGAAGTGGCCCTGAGATATCATAAATCTTAAACGATAACAACTTCTTATCTTGAAAAGCTACCTAAAATCGCAATTTTTAACATGGAAAGCGAACCTAATAGAAAATTAAACTAACCTGTATAAGTTTTGATAATAATTAACGAGCAAGGACATACGTCCCCCGAGGCAGTCCAATTAGATATTGGACAATAGCATGAAGGGCATGTTTGGATAAGCGTTGAATTCCGATGCAGAAGAGCTCGTGTACGCTTAGGTGTTGTATGGAAATGTAATGTGAATTAAGATGCGTAACCTTGTATAAGCAATAAAGACAGTAAATGAAAGATAGATAAGAAAACGGCAATGAAGAATCTGGTTGTTTACAGACCTAAGCAATACTGAATGGCGGAACAAGGAAATGTCAAGCAGCCAACCCAATTTCGAAACATAAGAGGCTCGAACTCGGAACCAGGTGCTCCAGCCTACCAGTTTCTTAAAAACGACACCTTAATCCGCACCTGGTGGTGGATCCTGGTAACTAGTAGGCTTACCTGATTCTTTGTTTTACAAAATAATCAAGTGTTTTACGAATATGATCGACATATCTTCCTTTTCCCACCAAAACTACCCTAATTACAATATTTTTTTAACCCGTAGGTCCAGTCAAATTAAGTGGCCCAGTGCCATCGATCCATTTACTTTTACGTTGCTTGGCACAACTTGGCCAAATAAGACCCCTGTGCCTCAAAACAAATGAATGACAGTAGAGCAAAAAACGAACACAAATCATCATATTAAAAATTCGCCATTGGCAGTGCCACAAAAAAAAAAAAATACGAATGCTGAAGCGAAAGGGAACAAAGAACACAGAATCCCATTGTCATCTTATCCAGCCAAATACCACCAAGGCCCCGGATGACAAAAATAAAAACATTTAGGAGCCAGCTCAATTTTAAGGAGCCAAGACTATATACTAATACTTTTTCTAACGCTGAGTATATCGCAGAACGCATTACACATACACACGCGCAGTAAATAATATGCTATCTATAGTGTAACTGAGACAATAAAAAATAACATTTTTATAATCTACATTAGATATTTTGCTCCATTTTTTGACCTTTTATAACCTTAAAAATCATATTTTTTCCCATGAAAAATAAAGTTTTCTACAGAAACATAAAAATCTAGGCGCCAGACCAAATTTTTTAGGCGCCATGACGGCCGGGGATTTGTCGTGCCGACCTAAACCAAAACTTCTATAAGCAATTCAAAAATCCTCTCAACTATCGAATTAGCCTTTAGTGCCACCAACAATGAATATACACGCAGAGACAAAAACGGAACGCAGAATTCCACCGTCATCCAAACCAGCCAAACACCCCATCCCGCAAATGCAAGGTGCAACGGGGGTCGTCATCCACGGAGGTAATTACATGCTCGGAGAAAAATGGAAACAAGGAGGAGGAAGCTGACGCGTGCATCACCATTCAATCGCGGCGACTGGAAGCGCTAAATATGGAACTGGACCTCTATCATCCCCCCTCCCTTGCTGCTCCGCGGAGGAGGAAGAGGCAAAGGCGAGCAGGGGACGAGGCGGAGGAGGCCACTTCTAATGCACGCCGCAGCGTCCAGCAGCAAATTAAATTTGGACATCCAGAGCGGGCTTGAATGGCCCCCTGGCCGGCGATGTCTTGTCCATGTCAGATCAATCATAGAGAATGAAAGTGCAAAACGCACTCTGGTCGAAATTGATTTTTAGATTTCTTGTGTCGGCGGTAGGCCCCGCGGGGCCATTTGCTCCGGCGGACCGCACAGAGAGGAGGGTGGAGGAAAAGCAAGGAAACATTGTGTCAGGTATAGCAGTTATAGAAACGCATTTCTGGCTCGCATTAAACAGGGGGACGGAACGGCCTTAGATGGGCTCTTTTTTTTTCTTCCCTTCTTCTTCTTTTAAAGAAGCGAGCGGGAAAATTTGAGCGAGTGCACCACTGACCCATAGGCAGAGATTTCTTTTATCTTGGCTCGGGTTGATTGTTCGGGGCAGCGTCAGTGATGCGGGAGATCACCGAAGGGAGCCATTATATATCCAGCGGTGATTTGGAGCGAGCGGGAAGGCAGGCAATCGCACATTTTGGCTGGAAGTGCGGCACATAAGACGGGAACGAGAGTTGATCAGGATGCACAGTTATAGCTTCAGGGGGCGCAGATATCTGTCACGGTCGGAGCGGGGAAGATTGGCCGGGAAACAACGGAATACATTAAGGTATCCTCCGATATACAAAGGATGCGACCATTCAAACAAGTAAATCCGCAGGATGCTTGTTCTTTGTTCGCTTGTGGATGACCCTTCCTTCCAGCAAAAAGGAACACACACTTCCAGACGTTTCGCATAAAAGTAGAGCACGGAAATATCTTAAAATGGTCGTTTTTGCATGTTTCCGGAGAACCTCGTGGTAACTGCAGTAAAACCTACGGCTTTATTACTACGGCCCTGAACTAAAGGTGCTGTTTTGACATGGCGCATATATATTTCTACACGAGCGTAGCTATTCTGTTTGAATTCAACCGAAAGTTTATGTAATTGGGAGTAAAAGACAAGAAAAACAAGCTTTCAAAGTTTTGCTTGTAACTTTTAAGCCTCAGAATGTCGAGTATTGAATATAAATGAACCTTTAAAGGTCATTCCCCATAAAGAGCTCGAGTAATAAAATTTGGAGAGCCTTGACAACGTATAGCTGGTCCCATAGACCATCATGAAGCCTCGTTGAAATATACGAGTGCCAAGAAATTTCAGGCAGCCCTTTGCAGACAGACTAGTGGGTTGACCTCGGACATCAGATCTGTGTCCTTCGATGAGGGACATAAGACGTTTTCAACTTCCTT
This sequence comes from Metellina segmentata, assembly GCA_947359465.1. NCBI lineage: Eukaryota > Metazoa > Arthropoda > Arachnida > Araneae > Tetragnathidae > Metellina > Metellina segmentata. The sequence continues at coordinate 110,375,329 of OX375876.1, read as the reverse complement.
AAAATATAGCATTGAACAAGTCTCCCCAACGATCTATATGGAATGGTCTCTCTGGATCTAGTGTTGGACTTCTTGAGCGTGTTTGAACTCATGGACAGTCTTGCAGTTTAGCTAGGCTTTAAGGAATAAGTAGCAGCAACACATGTGCATAGGTACCGGTCGTATTAGCCCTCGTATAACAAAAAATTGACCAGAGCGATAGAACCTCACCAAATCAAACCGTAAAAGCTTTCCAAGGGCGCAATAATTAATTTTGTGAAGGAGGAAAAAGTCAGTGGTAAAAATGAATTAGAGGCCTACAAAATGTTGAGACAAGAGAAAATTTAGTTTCCACAACAATGATAGTACGATTGAAGCTCTTTCAAAAAATATTTTGTTACCAGAATATCAAGACTTACATAAAAAAAGGGAAAACTTTTAAAACTTAAAAAAAGTCCTTACTTAAAACAACAGATTGCGATCTTTATACAGCAACGATCTCTTGATAGGTAAAGCACATATACTGACTGCTGTGATTATGAATAAATGTAAAGTAATTTCTTTACATAATATCAAATTAAAGAGAGAAAATTCTTTATTTTTCAGGAAAGCCAGGCTTACTACTCAATTTTGCTTTAATTTCTTTCACACATCAGAATTGAACATTAAAGAAAATAATTACAAAAACACTTTTCTTATTCGGTTGGAACAAAGACATGCACGTTGAATTCCCCAAGGGATCATCTCAGAACGAAACGAATTGTTCACATTTAGGTAACAATTCGACGACCAACGGGTCTGGTGGTTAAGGCGTTAGCCTCTAGATCGGAAGGTTCCTGCTTCGAATCCGGTTATGGATGTTTGTAAGCGTATGGTGTAGAGGCGGCTGATGCACCTTATATCTGTCGTGGCCGAAAGTCCTCACATTGGGTTGGCGTGGAAGTTTGGAGAGTAGGGTGCCAGCTCAGGTGTAGCCTCGTCATCTAACCGTGGTTCAAAATTACGTGGTGTTGTCATCGAATCTTTCCCTTAGGGGATTGATCCCGGACCGTCGTCAATAGCCCATTGTGTTAATCTAGTACGACGTTAATTATAAATTTACAATTACAATCATCGGAATTAAACATTTTTTTTCCAATGACAGGTACTGGATTCTATCCTTGGCCACTGCAAGGCCGGAAGTGAAGGTCGACTACTTCCAATGGCGGACACTAAGGACCTGGCCTTGGCCACTACAAGGCCGGAAGTGATGGTCACTTGTGAAGGGGCCCCCAGTTGGAGGACCATCATTGACCCTAAGAAAGGACAGCACACTTTACACCCATGCCCTGACCCCGGATTCGAACCAGGAACCTTCCGATCCAGAGGCCAACATTTTAACCACTAGACCGGTTGGTCGGCACGGAATTGAACATCAAAGACAAAAAATTATGAACGGTTTGAACAAAGCCACGCACGGTGAATTCCCGAAGCGCTCACCTCAGAACGAACTCCTCACATTTAGGTAACAAATCACCGAGATATACAATTGAAATGAAGAGGAGATTAAGATGCTCCAGACTCAGCATATTTTTTGCACCCCAAAATCCGATCCTAAAACAAAACAAAGCCTCTTACAGCAAAAGGCTAATTAGCCATTTCCTTAAGGAAAAGGCGAGTCTAATAAACGAGGGAGCCGCTAAACCGTCGGGGATCGCAGCAGGTGAGAGAGAGAGAGAGAAAGAGACGCCGGCTCTCTTGGCAGTCGGAGGTGCGGGATGGGCACATGACGGATTATGACGCATCTCCCAGTCAATGAATGAGAAGTCTCAATCGTGAGCTGTCACTGCCCCCTCTACGACAAAGAAGGACGGGAAATAATTTACAAGAATACTGAGCAAGAGAGGTCGAGTTCTGAGGGAGGAAGTCTCGTGCGGGGGGCGATTAGGCGTTAGAAATTATTAACTCGACCGAAAACAGGGAGGAGGCAACGTGCGACGTTTTCGAGAAGCACCCAGATATATTTTTGTCTGCTGTGGAAAATAAAATATAAAAACGTACTTGTCTAGATGCTGTAGGCGGGAGCGGATTTAGAAACGTATGGGTGACATTTATATTTTTGCAATAAATTTTATTTAAATGTGTCATTTTTTGTAATAAATATGAGGTACCTCCAGCGTGTTATATTACTATTCTATAGAATATGATAGGAGCTACCACCATAAATATTTATCTAAAATTTGAAAGAAGCTTATACTATTTCAATTTAAGTTTTATAGTATCCTTTAAGTTCATGTTTCTCAAATTCTGCAATTTTCAGTTGTGTCGCTCTTCTTGCCGTGGTGCGACATGATATAGATTCATTAAACCGATTTAATATTTTCGCAATTCACACACACACACACACACACAAATAATAATAATAGCAAATAAAAATTGAAAATAGTGAATAAATAATAATAAATAAGACATTCTATAGGTTTTTGAAAAAGTCACATTACATTAGCAACAACATAAGGTAATCACCGATTCATGTTATTTTACGTGTTGTCCTGGGATCTTTCCACTAAGGGATTGATCCCGGACCATCGTCAATAGCCCATTGTGTTGCTCTGTACGACGTTATTAAAAACTACCAAATTAGCATGTTATTAAAATCTGAATAGAATGATTAAAAAAAAAAAACATTTAAATTCTACACTTCTCATTGTCAAACTGAATTCAACCCTTATTACGCACATACATGATAGTTTGTTGAAAGAGTCAAGCAAATCACATATATGATTAATACATTACATTTGACACGAATATCCATACTTACATGCATACTCCGCTCGATACCGAAAACTCAATCGCACGCATGCGAATGTCAATATTTCTTGTGTCGACCCAATCTGCGGCTTGCCTAGTGGTATCGAGGACACATAAAATGTTTCCAGCATGATTTTCAAAATCGTAAACAAAAACAATAATTTAAATGCCAGGAATTCGACTTATCTTATTACAAAATTGTGGATAGTAGCCATAAAATTTATTATCAGAAAATACAGTATAAGAAAAACCTAATACCCTTTTTGAAAACATTCATGCCACATAACAATTATACCGAGTTGATATTTTATATTACAACAATATGAAAACACAGGATAACTAGGTAAGCTCAACCAAGCTTATCGGAAGAGACTTATTACTTGCCTTGAATGGGGAAAAGAATGCTCGTAGATTACCAATTTCAGATATTGTGGATAATGCCGCATGGTCTGAAATCTGTCAAGATTGCTCAATTGGCTCAATTTAACGCTTTACAGTGATTTTCTTGCTGTACCAGCCAAGAAAAAGAAGACCGCTATGGAGAAACGGTATTTGCATACGTCGGGGTGTTTTCCCAGAACGTCACTCTGCTGTAACCAGTACCACTACAGAATATGCACCAATACTACGGTGTTGTGACAGCCGTTCTTGGAAAAGCTGAGTATACAACACAAACTAAGCTGTCACAGAAAGAATAAAATTAAGATGCCGATGGAAATGAAGTAGCGGGAGGAAAGAAAAAGGCGCTGTCGGAACAGCTGAAAAGTGGAAATGAGGACGGACTGAAATAGGAAGGCTGTGACATAATAGGTCCTTTTCGGATTTTGTGATACTTGTGTGCGTTCATGAATTTTCTCTTTTGAGATTTTAATTCAAATTTAACCGAAGACAACTAATATGTTCAAGACAATTCGTTTTTCTATTAATTTTTTAAAGTCGCGCATGATATTGATATTTGTTACGTTAAGTTTAAAAGAAACCAAATAATTTTAGTTATCGAAATACCAATACAAAATTTAAAGCATGCTACACACTTTGTCATTCAAGCCAATAGATGGCGCCACACTCCCATGGTGAAGATGGATGGGATGGAATCTAAAGCAGATTTCTTGGAGCCAAATAATATTTTTAGAAAAACTTCAGGAAAAACAGTGGATGCTGATGTTTCTACAAAACGCGAAAAGTTATTGATAATTTCTACAATCAGAAATTATTAAAGCCTTGCGATAACGAAGCAACAAAACGTTAACAAAATGCCAAAAGGTTTCTTTCATTGAAGGTTTATTGATAAAACAATTTTTTTTTGCCCGAATTAAACTAATGTCTAAACTTTGAAGCAAATATTTTGTGTAGGTTGGAGTAATATTCCCCCCCCCCCCCAAAAAAAAATGAAGCGTCAAAAAAGTCAAGAAAAACTTTTCTTTACGAAGTGTAATATCTTACGCGAGAATGTGATATATTCCTAACATACACGAGTTTATACAAACCAATTTAGGTTTCGAAAACTTATATTTGAAAGTACCAAAATAAGTTTAGTGAATTGGAAATGTTTTGAAGCATAATTCAATTCGAGCAATAAGTGTCTCCACAGTTTAAATAATTTAACATGGAAGATTTATCATTAAATGTGTCCAGGATTTATTGCAACAAATATTTTTCAATAAATCAGAAAAACTATACATTTTTGAAAACACTGAATCTGATGATAATTTCTTGAGCTTTGAGACAACATTTGGGAAACCTATAGATTAAAATATAGCAGACAAGGAATCTTGCTTAACAATCGAACAAATGAATTCACTGGGCAAAAATACTTTCAATACCATACAAATGGCAATATCCCGCTAATTGTGGATTAAAAATTTGTAGTAAGGAAAAAAAATTGCAAAAACGTTTTTGAAGAGAGAATTTAACGTGAAATTAATGATTCAATATAAAGATTAGAGAAATTGGAAACTAAAAAACTATAATCTAAATATTGTTTTCAGAATTTCTATATATATTTGTCTTGACATGTAAGTTGTACAAAATACCTATCCCATACCGTTAGAGGTTAGAGTTTTTATCAATGAAAATGCATCAATGAGCAATATATGTTTAAATGATAATCAAATAGTTTTTTTTATCAAATTTGTTTTAATTTTAAGATATATTAAAATATACACCCCAAAATATTCTAAAGCTTTCATTTTATAATTTACCGGCCTCCATTTAACTCAGCCCCCAATTAAATTAGTCGAAAGAAGTGAAAAGGTAAGCTATTTCTAATCCTAAGCTAGAAATTCTACCTCTTCCAAGATGAACTTCGCGAGCTCAGTTTTCACTACTTTTTGATGGTAGGACATCCTTTTGTTGCACTTAGACCCGGTGCACACATCCGGTTTTTCAACCTGCGGCGCCACTGCGGCACCGAAGCCCAACTATGAACACATAACCGTGAAATGACGCACAAACTCATTTCGCGCCATTTGTGATAAATATTCTATCGAAGAAAACGTGTTTATTTCGCTTACTTGGTGTAAAAAAGTATATTTTGAAATAAGATAGATGTTACTGGATACAACCATTTATTAATTCTTATTTATATTCCATTTGTTTATGAAAACAAGGTACTTCAGAAAGGAAACTCATGTGCGGCGCCGTGTGGAACTGCGGTACAAATTGCAAGCACGTTGGACGTGCGTCGCCCCAGCGTTACTGGAGGCATGTGCGCACTGCTCCATTGGATCTAATGTATCTCAAACCACACATGTGCATGTTGAAAAACCGGAAGTGTGCATCGGGCCTTTCGATAGAGAAATACAGGAGAGCAACTATTAACGGAGTTTTAACTGAAAAATGTCACGAAACAGCGAAAGGAATAGCTCGAGTCTAACAAAGGAGGCTGACATTGAAGGAGATTATAAATATAGATTAAAGGCGACCTAAGGGAGAACGTGAGAAAAGGGAAATGTTCGGGAACCTTTCGAGGTTGGTGGTTGTTCCGAGAAATGCAGACGAAAGGACTGCTAATTCTTCCAGGGATCTACATTAGGTTTCCCGCACACGGCGGCCTCTAATGCAGCAGAAAGAAAGAAGGGGGTAGATCCCCAAAGCTAATCGGCTGGACCTTCCATCCCCAGCAAGGTTCTTATTTTGGTAGCGACCGGCCGCCATTTTGAAGCTAAAGCCTCATGGACACTCGGGAAGCGAAATTAAACCACGATTCAAACTGAAAGGGATTCAGTTAAGTGGGAAGTGAATCGAAAATAAATTGTTCAAGTTCTCAAGGAAATTCGCACAGGTAATTCGGTTATTCAGATGCGAGGGACACCATTTCAGAAAAAATTGAACTGTGTAAATAAAAACTGAATTCCATTTTTACAATATTCTATTCAATTTAACAAAATTGATTCGCCATTTTTAATTTCTTTGAATTGATTTTAATGCCCCAGGTAACTGTAAATTATGTTTTGTTTAGCTTTAAAAAAAGGTGTATGTTACAATTTTGCTTGGAATAGATTTTTTGAACTGTATAATACTTTCTAGGATGCTGATAAATTGTTAAATGGTTTAAATTCCACAAGTAATCTGCTTCAATGAAGTGTTTTGTTTATCTCCTATCTAACAGTATTTGTACATCTTTTTATGCCTTATTCGGATTATTTATTCTTTTGTTCTTCAATTGGATATTTACTATAGATAAAAAAACTTAATAAAATAAGTAAAAAGTTTTGTTGCAATAAAGGGGGCTGCTGCTGAAAGTAAGACAATTTTCTTGAACTTTCCAGAAACTCCAAAGGGAGAAATACTACAGAATTACTAAACAACTACCTTCGATCACAATAATTTTAGGCAGTAAAAATATAAAAGGTTATTTAATAGTGTCATGCGTCTAAAACCTATTCATCCTATAAGGAAAATAAATAGTATGCATACGAATTTGTGTAGTTCGAAAAATGTGTTCATTCCATTTCGAAAATCAAAGCCTAATACCCGGTAGACCTATCAAAAGCCAGTAATTAATTCCTTGAACTAAGTTTACTAGTTAAACTATTAACTGTTAAAAAACAAAACTAATTAAAATTTAAAGGATGCTATTTTTTAAAATCCTAACAGCCAACACTTTTGAATAAAAATGTTTTGAAAAATTTTCAAACCTTTAACAGAACAAACTTTTAGTTTTAAGATACTAACTATTTGTGTTAGGTTAATTAACTCGAACATTACAAGAAAAGTGGAATTAATGAAGTACAATAAATCTTTCATCGGTTGTATACAAATTAACCTGAAGATGTATGCGTACAGAAGGAAAATATATATTAAAAGTCTATCACTCATTCTAAGCGTGTTTCGTTTAAAAATTGGTGAAAATACCCATAAACAAACATTGCACAAATTGAAAAGTAAAAGTTATTAAAAGTAGATGCAGAATGGTAATACTGATCCTTATTTTTAAGTCTTTATAATTAAATAAAATTTTAAAAATTCAAGGGAGATTTTAAAGTTCCAGTGGGGGAGTTTAAATTAATGCAGTACTTGTGAGCAGTGTTACTTCTGAGTATAGATAAAATGCGAAGTACTCAAGTGTTATAGCTGTACTTTTGCTAATATTTTTACGCGCTTTTATGCAAAGACTCAAAAACTTTAGTAGATTCAATCTCAAAGCATATATTTACGAAGCGCTACCACGTGTTAATAAAACGGCAGTGATAAAATGGAAGATTCCTCCCAACCTATTTTTGAATCAGAAAAATAGTAAAGGGATCAATTAAGGATCAGTCGAAAACTGATTGGTTGAGCTAGGAACGAACGAAAACTAAAAGCCAGCGTACACAATTACTAACCGACTGCAGATTCATTTTTACCGAAACATTTCCAGCGTAATTGTACGAAATAAAGCATCGGAACGAGCGTTAGTATTGTTGGAGAGTTTCAGAGAAGAGAAATTTCAAGTTGGGAAGAGAAATCCTCTCAGGAAACGAGCAAACAACCATCATAGTACAGAAAATTCTGAGGGCGCTTCCTCGATATCAGAAAAGGAAGAAAAAGGGAAGATAAAAAAAATCCCCGGTTTTAGAGAGAGCATCTGTCGTTGACTGTTCTGCCCCTGGGGTCAGCATGAGAGGCTCCAGCAAGGCGGCCAAAGACTGATGCCGGACACTGAGTTCCAGTGACAGAGATGAAACGTCCGTCACAACTGGCACCTCGGGGCGTTCCCGTCTTACACCCCCTCTTTCTTTCCATCTCTCTCTCTCTCTCTCAGGAGAAGCGAGCGAGAGAAAGATACCAATTCCAAAAGTGTGGTACAGTTCAACGGTTTCGGTCGATGGAACGGCCGCCAGGACGAGGACTTTGCATCATCCATATTTCTTTCCGCGCTGAACCGGGTATCTACATGACAACCGAATGCGAATGAGAACCCGAAGACACCATTCAATGCCACTGGGAGAGAAAAAATAGTTCCTGGCGCGATGGGCGAAAGAGAGGTGTTCGATTACGGTTGTCAGGAAGTGCCACACAACAGCGAAATAACTGGAGAGAACTCTGGTGAACTTGTTGCGGAAGAGACGGAATCCAGGAGCGATGCCAAACGCTATTCATATCTTATTTTACCTATTTACAAACTTTCAGAGCGAAAAGTAAACTGTTTTTAAATTTTTTTTACATACGTGAACATTTTCCTACTTGCAGAAGTTTGGAGAGTGGGGTACCAGCTCAGGTGTTACCTCGTCATCTGAGTGTGGTTCAAAATTACGTGGGGTTATCCTCGGATCTATCCCTTAGGGGATTGATCCCGGACCGTCGACAATAGCCCGTTGAGTTGCTCTACAACGACGTTAATTTAAAAAAAATGCCAATTACCTACTGCAGATAGCAGAGCGAAAAGTAAACTGTTTAATTTTTTTTTTACATACGTGAACATTTTCCTACTTGTAGATGTTTGGAGAGTGGGGTACCAGCTCAGGTGTTACCTCGTCATCTGAGTGTGGTTCAAAATTACGTGGGGTTATCCTCGGATCTATCCCTTAGGGGATTGATCCCGGACCGTCGACAATAGCCCGTTGAGTTGCTCTACAACGACGTTAATTTAAAAAAAATGCCAATTACCTACTGCAGATAGCAGAGCGAAAAGTAAACTGTTTAATTTTTTTTTTACATACGTGAACATTTTCCTACTTGTAGATGTTTGGAGAGTGGGGTACCAGCTCAGGTGTTACCTCGTCATCTGAGTGTGGTTCAAAATTACGTGGGGTTATCCTCGGTTCTATCTCTTAGGGGATTGATCCCGGATCGTCGTCAATAACCCGTTGTGTTGCTCTAGAACGACGTTAATGAAAAATTTACCAATTACCTACTCGCAGATGGCTGACCAACCGATCTGGTGGTCAAGGTGTTAGCCTCTAGATCGGAAGGTACCTGGTTCGAAAACGGGTCAGTGCATGGATGATTGTAAGTGTATAGTGTAGAGGCGGCTGGTGCACCTTAAATCTGCCGTGGCCGACAGTCCTCACGTTGGGTTGGTGTGGAAGTTTGGAGAGTGGGGTGCAAGCTCAGGTGTTGCCTCGTCATCTGACCGTGTTTCAAAATTACGTGGTGTTGTCATCCGATCTTTCCCTTATGGGATTGATCCAGGACCGTCGTCAATAGCCCGTTGTGTTGCTCTAGTACGACTTTAATTAAAAAATTACCAAATTACTACTCGCAGCTGTCGAACTTCAAATTACTCGTTCATGTAAACGAATGAATCTAATAGAATAAAATATCAGTGATAGTGGTTTTCAAGTGGATAAATTTGAAGATAGACATAATAGACCCTCCGACATTCTTATTAAATAAAATAATTATTTATAAAATAATAAAGCAGATCACATCAACCAGCTTACTTTCTGATAGTATCGTTTGTTACGCAGAGGATCTGGTTTGTCCAATAGGCTTTCCTTTCATGCACTAAAATTATACAATATTTACCCTTAAATTTTGAAAAAATTAATGCGCCCTGGAGCACAACAATGTTGGCGACAGCACGGGATGAATTCCAAAGGGAAAGATCCTAGGACGCACCTCATCATTTGGAACCGGATGTCAGATGACGAGGTCAACACTTGAGGTGGCACCTCACATTCCAAACTTCTACATCGCGCCAACGTGAGGACATTTGAGGCCATGAGACTTAACGCGCACTAGCCCCCACGAAATACGACCAACTTTGGTTGGATTAGGTTTCGAACATGCACCCCTTCCGTTTGCTAATGAACTAACCCAACCAACTGAACAACTGCGGCCCCCTGGACTTTTTGGGAATCATCAGAACCGATTTTTGGAAGTATCAACACAGCCATGATAGCTGTTTCAGTTAAACTTAAATTGAAACGAAAAGAAAAACCAACCATCCAACTCTCTGCAAGAACTGAGGCCGAACCAGCGAAGTGCAATGGGGATTATGAAGGATCAGACTCTTTTGCATCGACTCAGCAAAGCGTCTAACAAGGCAGAATGTAAATATAAAATGAGGCGCATCCGATAGTCGATATCCTGGAACAGATTCAATCGATCGATATACAAAGGGGTCAGTCATCGAGGGGCGGAGGGAGGTCGAAGAATAAACTCGGACTCCGGTCGAGTGGAACGCAGAATGGTCGGTCACGGAAAAATGGACACAAGTAAAACGGTCGTTCGTCAAAAGAATTAAATTGGATGGAAAAAATACGAAATAGATATAAAAGTTCTGGCTCGCAAGAGCGATATAGAATTTTTATGTTTTATGCCCAAAGAAAATGGCGAAAGAAAACGGTTGAAAAATCCTAATCGCTTCTGGCTTATTACTCGCGTCATAATGATCCGGAGGATTAAAATAGTTCTTTCTTTCTTCCCTTCGGAAAAGAGATCGCAAATACTTGGAAGACAATTACCTTAATCAGTTAGCCGGAGAAATATTTAAAAAAATTATTTCTTATTTAGAGCCATCCCAGACTTCGAATGAGATGATTGATGACTTCTATGGTCAGAGTGATGGAACTTTTCCCCAAGTATAGCAGATGGCGCGCACAAAAAAGACGCCTCCCCGCAGTTTGACTAAAAGCTATTTTTAGAGGGACCCTTAAAAAACGACTAATCTCTTTTTAAATGCCTTTAAAACGCCTGGGAAGAATGCGTATGCTCTTGCTCGTTGCAACATCTCATTTGAAAGTGCTGTAAATATGGATGGTCTAAGGAAAATGAGGTCCGGGAAAAATCATGATTTTTTTTTTAAGTCACCAATTTTGGACGAAGATAATATGATATTTGCTGCACAAACTCGAAAGGGATAATTCGTTACTCGTTTGACTTTAAAAGAACATTAGAACAACTTCAGAGTTCATGAAATTAGAATTGATTATCCCGAGAATAACTGTTTTGCATGTTGCATATATTGTACAACATAGTATGATGTAATTACTGTACAGATGTAACAATATACAGATATAATAATGTATCGATGTAATATCGCTCTAACATTCTGGATAGACTTCGGTGGCATGCTCTATCCATCCCAACCACACTTATTGAAAATGGTACGGTAAGTACTAAGAGAGAGGTAAGGGTTTAACAAACTAAATCTAGAAAAAACAGTTTATATCAACTGGAGTCTTCTCAAAAGTTTTCTATGGTACAGAAATATAAATATGTTCCAATGTGCCCTCTATGTTCAAACAAATATATTCTTCCTCGTTGAATTGTTAAACATCGTGAGAGGATTTTTTAGTGTACACATAAACTAAAAGGAAAAATTGCCTTTTGTAAACCATCCTGGTGGTTCTCTCCATGAAGTATTTTGTCATTTGCTAAGCTGATCAGATCTTGGTGATGATATATTTAGTCATTAGAAAAAAACTGACCAGACCGTGATCTTGTCATCATACAAAAAATTTGGCATTATGATGACGAGACATCCCGTCATTAGTAAAATTGGTCAGACATTGATGAACAAGCTATCTCGTCGAAACTTCTTGGTAAAAAATTTCGATTTTCTACCATTTCGGCGATGCGTTAATATTTGTTACAGCGACATGCTGGAATAGCATTCCAAGCTACGTCACGAGTTACGAAAACAGTTACAAAAACACCATAACACCTTCTTTGTATTTAGTATTACAGAAAAACCCTATCATAAGTTTCCACCAATGGTAGATTTGAGATATTTATTCATATTCGAACAAGATTCATTGTTTTCCCGTACTTTGAATCCTACGAATGAATGTCACAGACACAAACAATTACATTTACCAACTTGGTCAGAACTCATTAGAATTAACAACGATAGAGAATTTGAGGGAAAAAGTATAAAAATACACATTGTCAGGAACGTATTCCAAAGATTTTGTTTGGGTTTCTCTCTTTAAATCCTTTTACGAACATGAGGGGTAATTAGATCATGTATCAAACAAAAAAAAATTATGAAAAAAAAAAAAAAAAAAAAAAAAGAGAGTACGATTAAAGCAGACTAAATAATTCGTATAATCATGCTAAATCGTCTGTCGATCATACACATAGGTACCCAATATATTTTATTCTTTACAATACATTATTTTGTTTTGTCATCTTTACAACGTGAAAAGAATTGCACCTTTTCTAGATGGTCAACTCGATTATTAATACTACATTAATGCCCTTGCTGTCCTATTGTATAGAGTATTTATATTTTGATAAAAATTTATGTATAATTATTTTTTGTGAAAGGAAAATTTCAGTATACTCAGTAAATATTTATTTGTTAATCATAATATATTAATGGGAACATTAACTGCACGTTTCATCTATACATCACAACGTATCTTCTTTTTTGAAAAGATAACAGTAATCTTATTACTAAATCAATGAAAACTGCAAGTCAGGATTGCGATTATTCACAATTGGCGACGCTTCGATGTAAAATACGTGCAATCGCATTGTTTTATTAGCTTTGGTCGGAAAACCTAAAGCTATTGTTCTCGCTTCATGTGGTCTATTTATTCCACAATCCGATTGTTCTTAATTTTGTATCAATGAATAAAAGCACTGCACTGGGCTAAGAAAAATCGATCGGTTTCTAGCTCCAAATTTCGAATCAGTTTGACCACCAATCCGAAATACTAATCTATAATTTATTTTCAAAGATATTACTCTGCAAAGCGAGAAATATCTTTTGAGATGTAACTATTTCCAATACAAAATGCATAGCAGTTTCACTTCTTAATTAACCATTTCAGGGGCAGTGGTATTCGACGGTATTAAAAGTATTTATTGAGGCAAATAAATATCCTCCCTTTGATATTCGGATATCTAGGAGGGTTCCCAAAGTGCTGAATATTATTACTTCGTTAGTGGTTATGTTCGACATTAAAGCCAAGTTCTAAGTATTTAAAATGTCTATAATTTAATACAGCGATAATGGCAGAGGTGTTTCTCCAATGAGACCAAAAATTTGTCTGAAAAGAACCATTTGTTCACAGATAGAAATTGGCGGGCGTGTTTTTGAGACGATCATCTGGGTCTTCTGAAGAGTGAAAAGAATTTCGAGGGTTAAAAGGGACTCGGAGATATGAACACAGAGGAAGGACGTAATGGGAGTCCTTTGGTCCCAAAACATTTAAGTGGAAATACGGTCTTTTAATGTAAATGTAGAGCAATTATGTTAGCTGAATTCAAACGAATGTTTTAAGAAGTGGCATGACATCCTTAATTGGTAATAATAGTAAAAACGATTTTACATGGCTCTTTAAAGGGTATATAATTTCTTCGTTACTCACTATGCATACGTCTCCGGGTTGTAAATTGTACGTTTTAGATAAACTTTCAAAGGGGAAAACAGGATTACTTTGTTACTCATTAAAATAGCAAAAGCTTAAATGAATATCTGGTAACTAACTAATGATTTCTACACGACAGGATGGGAAAACATACTTACTTTGATACTCATTAAAATCACAAAATCTTAAAGGAAAATCTGGTAACTAACTAACGATTTCTACACGCCAGGTTGGGAAAATAGAATTACTTTGCTACTCTTTAATAGGACAAAAGCTCAAAGGAATATCTGGTAACTAACCAATGATTTCGACACGACAGGTTGGGAAAGCATAATTACTTTGCTACTCATTAAGATGACAAAAGCTCAAAGTAAAATCTGGTAACTAACTAACGATTTCTACACGCCAGGATGGAAAATAAAATTACTCTGTTACTCATTAAAATGACAAAATCTTAAAGGAATATCTGGTAATTAACTAACGATTTCTTTACAACAGGTTGGGAAAATAGAATTACTTTGCTACTCATTAATAGGACAAAAGCTTAAAGAAAAATCTCTTAACTAACTAATGATTTCGACACGACAGGTTGGGAAAACAGAATTACTCTGTTACTCATTAAAATGGCAAAAGCTCAAAGGAATATCTGGTAACTAACTAACGATGATTTCCACACGACAGGTTGGGAAAACAGAATTACTCTGTTACTCATTAAAATGGCAAAAGCTCAAAGGAATATCTGGTAACTAACTAACGATGATTTCCACACGACAGGTTGGGAAAACAGAATTACTTTGTTACTCATTAAAATGGCAAAAGCTCAAAGGAATATCTGGTAACTAACTAACGATGATTTCCACACGACAGGTTGGGAAAACAGAATTACTCTGTTACTCATTAAAATGGCAAAAGCTCAAAGGAATATCTGGTAACTAACTAACGATGATTTCCACACGACAGGTTGGGAAAACAGAATTACTCTGTTACTCATTAAAATGACAAAAGCTCAAAGGAATATCTGGTAACTAACTAACGATGATTTCCACACGACAGGTTGGGAAAACAGAATTACTCTGTTACTCATTAAAATGACAAAAGCTCAAAGGAATATCTGGTAACTAACTAACGATGATTTCCACACGACAGGTTGGGAAAACAGAATTACTTTGTTACTCATTAAAATGACAAAAGCTTTTAGGAAAATCTGGTAACTAACTAACTATTTCAACACGACAGATTGAGCATCTCAGCGTCACTTTTGAGGCCAACTGTCTTCCGTTTTGCATGAAAGAGACGAAGCGAGCGAGTCCATTCCTCCCAAGGAATCCTCGGATAGGAAGACACTAACAAGAGCGAGAGAGCGCGAGTCCCGAGGGAGATCGGCTATCGAAGGAGAGATGTTCTGATTCAACACCGCAGATAAATTCATTAAGCAACCGAGAACGCCCACCGACCCTTGCAGACCACACACACAATCTCGGTAATTAACGTGGATCCCAGGGGAAACAACGCCGGCGATTATCGGTAACCCCGGTAAGTTTTTTTTTTATGCGGAAACATCCCTCGGATGCGTATAGAGGTATCATAGCCAACATCATCACGCAAATGTAGCGAGTAGGAAAATTATGAATGCAAAGTGCAACGGAAAAGTGTTACGAAATTTGCACTAAGAAATGAATAAAAATAGATCAGCTCTTTTCAAGGATCGTTTATCAATAACTCTGCACTTTGGTAGAAAAAGAGGTAATGTCCGGATTCGATGGTTTTTGAGATGTCCGCAAATCACGCTACGGTAATGAAAAATGTCATAGTAATGGCCATAATACTCATAGCCAATACCCTCCTGCATTATGAAAGAATCCAAGTGTTTTCTGTACGTTTATTGCAAATAAAAATCACTAAATCAGGTGTTATCGAAATCTGCAAACTGGCTTTTTTCTACTCGGGTATACATAATTAAGAACCGAGCTAATGCGAATGATAAAGCAAACGTGATGATCTTTAATCGTTAGAAATCTGAGAGGCGTTTTTTGTCGAGCTAAATGTAGATGGCGGAAGTAGTTTTTTGGGGAAACTTACATTCTAAACATAATCCGGACGTAGCGCCACTTGGCTTAATTTCCGAACACGATTTCAGGGCGGCGGCATTAGAAACCCAAAGAATGGATAACGAATTCATAAAAGATAGTTAATGGGTCGACGCTAATTAGATTAAAAGCCAAACTCATAGTTTCTTTACACTAAAAAAACCCACTAATTAACATCAGGAATAAAGAAATAAGGATACAAAGTCAAAATTAAAAATGAAACTATCCCTGTCAAACCATTTCGAGTTTTAAGCAAGCTTTCATTTTGTCTTTACTGTAACATTATATAGTCGTCGTAATCTGTCTCATTTTTACAACAGAAAGCATTATAAATGACTCATTTGAATTGAAATAAAGCAGTGCTTCATAAATTTTTCACAGGTGTCATATGAAGTAATTACCTGTTCAGACGGTTACTTCTGGTCGGTAAGTGGATTAATCCCCTGTTTGAACCCTTTTGCAACATTGTGGTAAGAGTTCAAAGTTTATGTACATACATACATACACGCATATGTTATTGCATAATATCTTTGTTAGATTTTCAGACAATTTGTTAAGATTAGCAAAATATATAGAAGAAAGTATTATGGGAATCAAAGGCATTTAAACAAAATTTTTGTTTATTTTTCTTCACATTTTAGGTGCTTTTAGGTCAAGAAAACGTGGTCCCAGTTTGCACTGAATCTATAATTTCAATGGTAATGGTCAACGAAAAGTTGGAAATGAACAATAAATAATACAAGACGAAAACATATTCGGCATGTAATTGAAGAACAAATGTTTGCATCTTTAATACCAAATACATGCTAGAAAAGTACTCATATGACAATCCCTGTGTGTGAGAGTAATTGATGACAGAGTGGATGAGAGTAATTTAAATTTTTCAATGGTAGGTGACATTGGATTTTGATGGCACAAAAGCCAAGCTGCGTCAAACACATGACTGTCAGCATAAGGAAAAAGGTGCAACAACTGACTTTTACATTAAAATGAAACTGATATGAAGGCGTGAGCATCTGTTCGTGCTGGTTAGTTCGGTTTTATAGGCCATATCTGGCCAAGCTGTTCCAAACAACTGGCCAAACAACGTTTAGATAAGGACGAACACAATCAAATAAAGTTTTTTTAAGCAGAACAGAGAAAAATACACCCAGGAAGTAATAGGACATGACAGAAATCGAACCAGCGTTGCCCACAACTCGCAGGTTCCTAGTAGGGATGCGACATTGATGTCGATGTTTTCGAAACATTGATGTTTTTTAAAAACATCGATGTATTGGAGTCGATGTTTTTGTAACATCGATGTTTATACTTGTCGATGTTTTTACGCTATCAATGTTTTATTTTTAAATGAAAAAAGTACAGTTTAAAATTTTTTTTAAATAACCTAGTAGCATAATTTTTATAATCAGCAAATTGAACATACTTTTAGAACAAAGTGGCCAAGGGTGAAGGGTCTGAAATGTAGGGTTGCGACATTGATGTTGATGTTTTCAAAACATTTATGTTCGATAAAAATATCGATGTATTGGAGCCGATGTTGCATCACTAGTTGCTAAAGCATTGATGGTTTTGGGGCGATATATTATCAACATCGATGTTTTAATTTTGAACATCGATGTTTTGCTGTCGATGTCGCATCAATAGTTGCTAAACCAGTTTTAAGAAATGGGTAAAAAAATTTAAATACACTGAATTTTGAAAACATTGATGGTTTTGGGGCGATGGATTATCAACATCGATGTTTTAATTTTGAACATCGATGTTTCAAAACATCGATGCATTGCTGTCGATGTCGCATCCCTAGTTCCTAGCACAGTTGACAAACACACAGCGTCACTGCGTTTCCGAATTCGTGCATATCACGAGGCAGATATTTCGTATGGCCCATTGCCATGCATACCTGCTCATATAGCCGGACACTGCGTAACACAAACAAACCCATCCAATGTTTATTCATACTTTCCACACATGCCGTATTGCCACACACCCCGTATCGAATAAGAAACGAGCAACAAGGCTACGCGCATTTCATTCAATAAGAATCATCATTCCAGGGAAGGGAAAGTGACGAACAAGGCATAAATGAATCGACAAACTTTATATAATTAATGCAGAACATTTCCTTGAAGAAGTGCACACAATTCGCAAGTGGAATCCCTGTCCCAATCCTTGAATCCGTGCTTGAACTTCATAAGTGTGAGGGCAACAAAATCAACCGCAATAACCTTGCGCAGTGAATGCAAAAAAAAAAAAAAAATCAACGGTATCGAAAAGAAAGACAATAACGAATGTTCTGTGAGTAGGAGGAAGTAAATTAAAAAATATGAAATAAAAAAAAGGCAAAGAATCAACCTTAGAGAAGAATAAACAATTTTTTTAAATCTCGGATGCATCTACACGTGTATCCTTCAAGAACTTTGTAACCCTGACCCATATTCGGTAATGATAAGCATATCTCTCGATTTTTAGGGAGTAAACAACCAAGAAACCGGCGTTTTTACAAAAAAAAATAGAAACCAAATTTTGTCAACGTGAACGCTTGATAGATGGAGTTCTTTGCTATCGAATCCGAAGGTTGAATATTCTCGATGTCACAATGTTGTATACGTTAAGTGCACGGAAAAGGTTATCACCAAAAATATTTTGTTTATAAACAACAAGATTCAATCATTGCAGAATTACACCATCAAAAGAAAATAAAGGTGGAATGTTATTAGATCGTTGATAACGTTTTCTTCACTTTCATATAATCAGATATAAATTCATTATATCCTTGTCTATTGTTATTCTAGGTAAAAGAAATACACGAGGAATTTTGCAGATCACGTTCATTTTGCAGATCGAGAGACAAGAGTAGAACTAGGCGCTTTCAAATTGCATACACCTAATTTCTAGAACGACCAAAAAAAATTTACGAAAAGATTTTTTTACAACCTCCTACATAACAAAATTCTTTCGTTCGTTTTAGTTCCTTGCACTTATTTACGCTCCCAAGTACATCACAAATAATTGTAAATTATCTTTTGTAAAACTTTAAAAAAAAAAGAATGTATGTACTAACAATTTTTCCACAGATCGTTTAAAACTGGCTAACGCTTACTCGGAGGTTGATATATTTTTAATGAGTTTAATACAATAAGCAATCTGCTTCAATGAAGTGTTGTTTTATCTCACGGTATTTATGTATGTATTTTTAGCTGCCATTTTGGATGGTATATTTTTTCTCTAATTGGATACTTTTGAAAGTAGTTGGTTCGACAAAAGCAAATACAGTGAATATCAAAAGGGCATTTTGTCTTTATATACTCCAACAGCTGCATTTTCAAATATAAATGTTCAAAGATTATTCAGCGTTTGCACAAAAATTGAACTGGACCTAATAAAAACGGACTACCATTTTCGAATCTACTGACTCGCAAGGACATGAAAGTCAATTGCATTTCGGAAGCCAAAACCACCGAAGAAATCAAAATTAAGAAAAGCACAGTTCCATGTGTCATCAACTAAAAGCAGAAAATTCGGAATGTAAAGCTGAAACTTCATCAAAGGACTCGCAAGTGAAGGATTAAAGAAACCTGAATCTGGGACAGGAAACTAAGCAGATCAAAGCAAGCTTAAATTGTGTAAACTAGTCTGTTTACAGCTGAAAGGGAAGTGAGGCGTATCGGACACTACTGTCACTGAATCTCATGCATTAGTAATGCAATTACACAGCAACAGTCAAAGCAATCGGATACTTTCTTGCTTTCGCTCTTTATACAATTCCGAGTCGATTTTACGGAGCGTCTGGCAGCGAAGGGCTTAAAAATGTTAACACCCCACACCTTAAGTTTCAACCAACACAATCAGGCCTTCTAGTTTGTGCTTTATTTCACGTTCGGTTGGTTGATTTGAGATTCATGGCGCTTTTAGTACAAAAATGGACAAGCTGAGCCAAATGCAAGACAGTAAATGATTTTATAAGAATTGATTAAAAATTTCAACAAGCAACTAAATCAATTTTAAAAGAATGCGAAAACCACGCAGATGATGCATGACATGAATCAATGAACACGAAAACAAAGTAACACATTTTTGTCAAAACAATGGAAACAAACGTTAGAATAAATAGTCATCAGCATAAAAAGGTAAAATATGGAATTAAAAAATGACGCCATTATATCTCCTAATCTTTATTTTGGACAAAAAATTTCCGTTCGGACGATTTTCGCACGAACACTTCCTTCATCTATTACAAGAACTTGATTTTATCATGTTCTCTTTTAGAATGCTCTGTTCTGTGTGTTCAACAAGATTATATAAAAATGCTTCACAGCCGAAATGTTAGTTTTTATGAGCATAGAAAATTCCTATTAAGCCAGTAATAGGATTATTAGTTATTACGAATTGCTCCATTAAACAGTATTATAATTTTAAAAATAGATAGTTTAACTAACAACGGGTATTTTACGAACACAAAGAAAAAAAAACACCAGATGTTTGTTGGCAAAGAACCGGGACCTAAAAAGATGTCACAGAAATGTAACAAAAATTTTCAGTTTTACTTAAATTTTGGCTTATATATATTAAATGAACTATCCACCTCTTTAAGAGTGTCAACGTGCATTAAAAAGCAAAAAGAGTGAAGAGTTATTTTATTACCTTAAAGTAACTGATTTACTGCTTCTTTGAAAATTTTATTTTGGAAATTTAAGGAACTGGTTGAAGTGGGCAGGAAATACGTAAATATATACTAAAAAAAGTATATTGCACTACCTTCATTCTTGGAAGAAATATAATGTATACAGTTCAATAGAAACAAGATTCCAACGCTTTACAATGAATTTAAAAGTACTTAAATAAGCATGGGCGAATGAAAACTGTAGCTTGTAGATGCGACATAATACAGTTTTCCTCAGAACGATAAATTAACTACTTCGACGAGTTCCAACACGTATTTAAAAAAAAATAGTCTTTGCAAATTTGTATTAAACACAGTTCGTCTAACCACTGGAGGGGATATTGTACATTATTGTATCAATGCATAATAGATAGTATAAATGAATTAAACTAAACAACTACTGAAAGAAATAATAACAATATGTGCGTGAAAGATATATGATGCGATAAAGTCAAAATAAAATTGACTTTAAAAAATCCGAATGGGCTTGTTTTCGTTTGTTGTTATCTATTTATTTGTAGATAGCAGAGAATACTATCCAAACATTAAAATTGGGAGAATAGTCGAAAATTTTCACTTTAAAATCCATTTTTTAGGAAATTGCAATTTATTGATTATAGGAATGAACCTTATTTTCTGTAAAATTCATATTATCTATAAGCACTACACAATAGGAATTATGTATAATCGTTAGTTTTTATTATAAAACGTAATACATTTCTCATAATGCTGCCAAGGTGAAATTTAGATATGATGAGCAATTCACACCATATTTTTGCATATAAGTAAGACGTGCACTCATTAAACTTATTGGTTTGGGATGGATTAAAAACGAACTGAGTGAACTCAAAAATAACTGTACACATATTGTCAAAGAACTAAATAAATCACTCTTTTCGAGCAAAACTATTAAAAAGAGCACAGAGTACGAAAATCACTGAATCATTTCTTTTCTTTCTTTATATCTAATGATGTTCTCAGAAGATCTTTTAAACTTGTGACTTTTGTCATTGATGAAATCCATTCATTCGATTAGAAAATATATCGGACGCCATTTTATTTTTGTCTTTAGAACAAAATAATCGATTTTTCTCCTCCTGGCGAATATTCTCAAGAATATTCGAAGATTAATACCAATAAATTTACATATTTATGTATTTGCTTTAGGTTTAATAACTAATAATAACCTATAACTAAAAATAACCCATAAACTAATAATAAAAAACTATGACACGACACCTACAATAGGGCGATGGGGCAGTACTTGAAGATAGTATAAGCGTTGCTGGAAAAAGTAAGTTACAGCTGTTTGGTCCGAAACATGCAATTTCGTTTTTCATTTCAGAAAGACTAGAAATTTTTGCACATTAAATTACTTTCACAATAGAAAGTAATAACCGCAAGAGGAGGGAGCACCCTTCCTAAAAATGACCAAGAGGGTCCGAAATCAATAACAGGCATTCCTCACACCACACCATCCGAACGTCCTATCCCCAGAGAAATTCCTGCTCTCGAAAATTTCCACCAAGATTACACAAGAGTACTTTCACCCCAGTAAGAATATAATATCCCTCATTTGAATTTTCATCATATATGCGGGTGGGGCCGTTGCCCTTCGCTGGGGGAGCGGGTGATTTTTAAACAAGGGGGGAAGGATGAGGAAACAGGTACGAGTGGGGGGGGGTCGAGAAAAATGGGTGGGGCTTCGGGAGTGAAATATTCTGCCTTGATTCCACCCCCTCATTGAATAGGTCCCCTCACCCCCGCGCTTTTGTGGGGCAGGTCAGGATTGGAGAGTATCCCTCGCCTCGCTTCACAAAACCATTAAAACCCCTTTAAATGGAAGCCAGCGGATTCAAAAGTTCGCTGGACGGTGAAAGTGCATAGGTGTGCTAATGCAGGTTCCCGATGCGGGCGTCGTTTTTTATTTTTTAAAGTCTTTTTTTCAGTTCAGTTGTAGCACTTTCCAGAGAGTATGACTCGATTTCAAAAGACGTAACACCCAGTTCATCTCGCCAAAGAAAAAAATACGCCCGAGTCAAATATGAGAGGGATTCTCAGTGTGCATTGGCTACCGAAGGAAAAATACTAGGAACTAATTTAATGCAATGCCAATTTGGTGACGTTTGGAGCTAAAATGAGTGACAAAATGTATTCGGTTGAGAAGACATGTTACAGAAGAGGTTAACCAAAGCATTAGCACCATCTGCATTTAGCTTTACAGAAAAACTCGGATATAATATCAAACACACCCGAAGAATAGTTGACAATTTAAGAGCTAAAAGACTAACAAATGTCAAATACATTTGATTTATCGCTAACTTGACAGTGATTGACGTAAATATAAGCGACACGTTAAAATTGCATCGATTGATATGCCAAATCGTTCACAAGTTTCGAACGAGGTTACCAAAAACATAGCGCCCTCTTTATTTATCTTCATTGAAAAATATCTAGCATTGAATACTAGAATAATACAGACGTCGCTTCTTTAAATAATATTGACAATTCAAAAAAGTGAAATTTACGAGAAAGACAACTAAAAGATATAAAAATGTTAAATATATTTCAGTATCAGTTTGAAAGCTGTCGAATTACACATCATAGTCGTCAGTTCGGCAATAAAATAAGCAAAATCTGAGTTTTCAGAAAAATGCATACAAAGTTTGGAAGCTGAAGTAAAAAAAATGATAACTTTCCAATTTACCATTATTTTTGCTTTAACAGAGAAATTTATTTAGTTTACGAAAAAGAGTTTGTATATTTGATATAATATAATAGAGTAACAGACAAGGAGAGGTATTTTCAGGGTAAATACACTAGACGGAAAGCGAAGATCTTACTAGCGCTACCCAAATGCTAACTAAACTTACAAATGCTAACTAAACTTACAAATGCTAACAAAACTAAACGAACGAATCACTCAGAATATGAAAAAGTAAACCTTAATAGGAGTATTGGAAAAGAATACAAATTATTATTTTTAAGTTAAAAGCCAAACTTATCGAAACGTATTTAAGATGTCAGTGAGTTGAGTAACAGGAAAAATAATAAAAAAGTGTGAAACTATTAATAGTAAAAATTTCATTGCATCCCATGATATAGTGCAGCACAAACATTTTTTAAACTGTTCATAAAACTCTTCCAAGTAGTAAAGCACGGAACAGTATGTGTTCGTTCTGTTCCGTTATCGTAAAATGTAAGTTGGAAGAAATACGGACGGTTAAATGTATGTTTAGATAGGTTCAGTGCACTTTAACATTAAAAATAATCATAACACAATAAATCTAATCTTGCGAACAGTACGTAATACGTTAGTGGGAGCTTATTGTTAAACATACGAAGTTGATTACGGCAATGAGTTAAAATGAATGTAATTTAAATCTATTTCTTGCAACGCATAATTAATAAAAAGGTAACTGAAATTATAGGGTGTCAAACATAAGTAAACACACGAAAATTAGCTAAATGAGAGACGATATGGATAGTTGCTTAAAACTACAGAAAGGCAGATTTTTTTTATAAATTTAAAATTAATAAAGGAGACGGTATTTCAAATATCAAGTTCTCATTAAAACTCATGACTAGATTTCTTATGGTTCTGTAGCTTTGGAAGTTAGAGTAATAAGGAACTTGCACCAGTGAGGAAAATGCTCATTTCTGTGATTTACTAATATATTGATCGTCAAAATGTTCAAATACGACAATTAAAACCCATAAAATGGACTTAATTAATTAAAATTTCAAGTGTTAAATTACCGAAAAGTACGGCAAAAGCACATGACCTCAAAACGCTACGTGACGTCATTGTGCACCATGATGTAATCTTTACGTTTGTCTAGCGTGTTGAAATTTCATATTGCTTACTCTTTTAGTTTTTTAACAATCAATTAAAAAAATTTTCTTGTTATTTCAACGTCGCTATAAAAGTAAACAAACCGTCATAGTGCATAGTGATGTCACACGAAGCAGCGTAGAAAACTAGCGTTTTTGAGATGAAGTAAATAGTGCGAACTTAAATTTTTTTTTTATTTTACTATTTTGGGCTATAAAAGTAAAAAAGAAAGATGCTTTCCATCATATTTTTTCATTTTCAAAACTATAAAAATATAAACAAAAAACGTGCAAGTTCCTCATTGTAATGGTCTAATACTTGGTAGGCCTTCCATGGGAGCGTAGAACTGCAAAAATGCAATGCGCCATGGACTCCAAGAGTTTGCGGAAGCATTCTGTAGGCATTGAACACTACGTCCTACATAGCGGTCCACAGTTATGTTTTATTACGAGAAGTAGGATTTGTGTGATCCAATATCGCGTTGAAAGATATGCCAGATGTGTGTGTTCGAAAACGTTCAAATCTGGTGATACATATGGGGGTGACAAGACCCAAAACTCAGATAGATGTACAACAAACCATAATTTGGCGTTTCTAGACTTGTAGTGCGGCGCATAGTCCTGTTGGAAGACGCCAACCATTCAAAATGAATGCAAGGACATTAAAGTATAACTGGCCAGAAAGGATTTACACATAGATTTTACCAGCCATAGACGTTTGTAGACGTACAAGGGATCCAATGAAATACCAGCTAAACAAACCTATACCCCATTACGGAGGAATCACCAGCTCGTAAAGAACCCTGTTAATATGCGGGATCAATGATTTCAAGGTTTTTTTTGTTTAAAGACGGATCTCTCAACCTGTACAAGAAACAGTTGGGAAACGCGACTCGTCAAACCAGGCTACAAGTTTCCAATCATCAAGTGTCTAGTGGAGGTATTCCCGAGCCCAGGCGAAGCAAATAGCTGTGTGGAGTATTCATTGAGTTGGGCATTGGCCCCTAAAGTCCATATCATTGAGGGAAAGTTACAATTTTCACGGTGATATCTATTGATGAACCAGCGTTGATTTCCGATGTTATAGGAGGCAGTGTTGCACCCCTATCGCGTGATAAGATTTTTAACAGCAAACGCTGATCACATCCACCCAATCTTTTAACAGAAACACCGCTGTTGTAAGTTACAGGTTTGCCCAGAATTCTTACACTCACGGCACACCCTGGAAATGATAGTATGTGAAAACCCAAACTTATCAACCTCCGAAATGCTATGATCCATCTCACCAGCTCCAATGATTAAACCGCGCTAAAATTCACTTAAATCGTAATAACTTGCCACTCTCGCTGCGAAAACGGCTCAAGATGCTTATATAAATGTCTATAGCTTTATATACGCACTGGCTAGGACTGCTAGCAATGACGTGCATAGATGGCATTGTTATGTATTTTGCATAGGTTAGTTTGTATTAGTCTCTTGGGACGAATATCTTACAAGTGAGTGGGATGCAATTGTAAAAGACGTTAACAAGTTACTGTGGTAACGTAACTAAGATGCGAACTTTTCGACATACACTGCATTAGAAATACAAATCTATACCAGTAAGGAGTGCATGAAATGCGACTCTTTTTTATTAAAATTTTACGTTTGGAGGTATGAAAGGTGTAAATCGATACTTACACTCATTACAAATTGATGCTGTAATGGTAATTTTAGTTAACGTCGTACTTGAGCAACACAACGGGCTATTGACGACGGTCCGGAATCAGTCCCTTAAGGGAAAGATTCGAGGACAACACCTCGTAATTTTGAACCACGGTCAGATGACGAAATACAGATTGATGCATCGGATGGGAGTGGTGAGAATGATAGATATGAACAATTAACAAACTTCAGCGTAGATGCTACGCGCGGGTTTGTAAGTGTGTGCAACTCTTTTTGAAGGCCAAAAGCAATAAATGAATCCACAACTCTACTTTTTTTACAACTCTACTCTACCACCCTAACACTACTTTACCCTTTAAATTTCAAACCCATCCAATACATTTTAAGCACGTGTGTAAGTTACAATACTAATTAAACTATACAACCCCTCAAAACAAAACCATTTACGGGAAAACTACCTAGATTCAATGTAGCTGTATACATTTACAAGTGCACAGTTCTGAACTAAATTGCTTACCATAAACTATCTATTGCAATTGATACCCTAACAAGGAAAACCTATTTCCTCTCAAGACTATTATGCATTAAATGTGTTTGTAAAGCTATAAAACGTTCATTTATTACAGTAGTCAAACAGCCGTTGTGTTTAAAACCAATCTGCTCTATGTATGACTACGCCGTATTAGAATGTATTTTAGAAATGGAACTGTTACTGTTTTAAAGCTTCGGCGCAGCTGAATAATAATCCTAGAAAAATATCTTAAACGACTCTATTGACTCATCCAGAACAGTCGTATTCTCAAGTTTTATGCAATTCCATAATAGTTTCAATTTCCTGTAATTTATAGAAAGGACAAAATATACACAGCGCCTCCTTGCATCGTAAGTAATATTGGCATTAATGCATTTACCTCCTGTTTCAAGAATGGCCAGGTGAGCAAAGTAGTAAAACTTATTGGGTTGCTATCGCAAATCGTATCTTAACTATACCCGATAAGAAAGAAATTGTTGTTAAAGTCAACAATCCTATTCCAGTGATTTTATACACGGAATGGGCAATGGAGCAAACAAAGAATAAAGACTGTTACATTCGACAGCGATAACTGCAATGATAAGGACAGATGAAAAATTAAAGCTTTGTCCAACATTATTAGGCCTAATCTATTCCAAGCAGATATCGCTCGTCACGAATAACTCATTAGCGGTATAAACAAAACGCCCGAAATGATCAACACGGAGCGTTCCCTGAATCCTTAATATCATCCGAGCCTGTTTTAAAGTGTGAAGTACTTGAGGTGATGTAGCTAATAGGTCCTTTACCGTATAGATTAAAATCACAAGTAAACAAGTAAATAAAGAATTCGCAGAATAATGTTTCACAATTGGTACGCATTCGTTGAGAACACGGTTCGCTAGCTTTGTTGTAGATTGCTTGCTTGTTTTCGTTCTTACAGCGCAAGGGACATATTTGGCCAAGCTGCGTCAAACACAAGACAACTTCAAGTAATGAACACACAAGGAATGTTTGTGACACAGAAGAGCGCAATACGCCCAAAGAATTTCAGCCCGGTGCATAAGTCTTGTGCTTCAAGTGTTACATAAGTGCGCAGACAAGTGTAAAGTACTTCATAAGTGCCAGTTCTTACGACTAATAGTCTTATTGATTACCCGAGTTTTTTAATTTCCAGTCCCGAATCGATT
This sequence comes from Metellina segmentata, assembly GCA_947359465.1. Classification (NCBI taxonomy): domain Eukaryota; kingdom Metazoa; phylum Arthropoda; class Arachnida; order Araneae; family Tetragnathidae; genus Metellina; species Metellina segmentata. Next base: position 110,347,862 of record OX375876.1, on the reverse strand, counting down.
CGAACCCTACATCGACTGATTCACCGTATCAAAAACACTAGAGATTTCAGCCCGGTGCACAAGTCTTGTTCTTATGAAAATGAAGTGTTACATAAGTGCGCAGATAGGTGTAAAGTGCTTCACAAGTGCCAGTTTTTTCCGACAAATAGTCTTATTGCTTACCCGAGTAATTTAATTTCCAATCTCGAATCGATTCAAACCCTACATTGACTGATTCACTGCATCAAAAATATAAGATTTCAGCCCGAATATAAGTCTTGTTCTTAAGAAAATTAAGTGTTTTATTCAGTGCGCAGATAAGTGTAAAGTACTTCATAAGTGCCAGTTCTTACGACTAATCGTCTTATTGATTACCCGAGTAATTTAATTCCCAGTCCCGAACCGATTCGAACCCTACATCGACTGGATTCACCGTATCAAAAACACGAGATTCCAGCCCGAATATAAGTTTTGTTCTTAAGAAAATTAAGGTTTCATTAAAAGCGCAGATAAGTGTAAAATACTTCGCAAGTGCCAGTTCTTACGACTAATCGTCTTATTGATTACCCGAGTAATTTAATTCCCAGTCCCGAACCGAATCGAACCCTACATCGACTGGATTCACCGTATCAAAAACACGAGATTCCAGCCCGAAAATAAGTTTTGTTTTTAAGAAAATTAAGGTTTCATTAATAGCGCAGATAAGTGTAAAATACTTCGCAAGTGCCAGTTCTTACGACTTATCGTCTTATTGATTACCCGAGTAATTTAATTTCCAATCCCGAATCGATTCGAACCCTACACCGACTGATTCACCATATCAAAAACACGCGAGATTTCAGCCCGGTGCATGTCTTGTTCTTAAGAAAATGAAGTGTTTTAGTAAGTGTGCAGACAAGTGTAAAGTACTTCACAAGTGCCAGTTCTTACGACTAATCGTCTTATTGATCAACCGAGTAATTTAATTTACAGTCCCGAATCGATTCGAACCCTACATAGTCTAATTCACCGTATCAAAAACACGAGAGATTTCAGCCCGGTGCATAAGTCTTGTTCTTATGAAAATGAAGTGTTTTAGTACGTGTGCAGACAGTGTAAAGTACTTCACAAGTGCCAGTTCTTCCGACTAATCGTCTTATTGATCAGCCGAGTAATTTAATTTCCAGTCTCGAATCGATTCGATGGATAGCACATCGACTGATTCACCGCATCAAAAACAGGAGAGATTTGAGCCCGGTGCAAAATCTTTCGTCAGCTCTCGGTGCTCCTCCAAAAAAGTGCCGCGAGCCTTTTCCTGCAGTGGCACCAGAGACAGAGTCGCAACGGCGAAGTGTAGCGGATCATAGATTTCGACGTTAAGACATAAATTTTTTAGCCTTTGCCCTCACGTGACCGGAATCAGGAGTTCTCTGGAAACATTGTATTTCGTCCGCTCCGTTTCTCCATCTTTATTTCTCTCAGGGAACAACGGCGAGGGAGGGAAGAAATAGCCACCCGCGAGAAGAGGGGAAAAAAACAACCTAGGAAGCTAAAAATGTCACACATAGCTTCGGAGGAATAAAAAAGTTCCACTTCTGCAGTCGCATTTTTTACGAAAAGTTTTCTTTTGCACTCTTTTACCATGCCCTCTGCTGTTTGTTATTTAAAACACACAAACAATAGATTTTTTTAAAACTATACGACAGAAGCTCATAGCTTCCGGCACAATCGAATATAAAAATTTTCTTCGGATAAGTTAGGGGAAAAAAAAACTAGAATAGAAATTACAAGAGGAATATTTCGTCGGCTTGCCAAGTGAAGCACACCAAGTTAAAATTTTAAACATACCGAGTCTTTTTATAAAGATTTTCTAGACACAGAATGGTAGTGACGTTAGATTGGTAAAGTTCCCTCTACGTCTCTTTCTCTGATTTTCTTTTCTTTGCATGGTTACATTTATTCTTGAGAAACACATTTATTGAATTTAGCACAGCGACAGGAATTTTTTCATCTTTATTTTCTTAGCTATTTTTTCGCACGTGTTTCACTTGAAAGTTGATGATTTGATAAAAACACGAAATATTTAATTTTTTCATAGAATACGAGCATTTGTAATTCTTTAAAATGCTTGTCTAGAGATGCAGGTAAATTACACTGTACTAGTAAACGCATTTTAAATCTAGACAAGTATTAAAACAATATAAACCTAAAAAACTGCATTTTAATAAAAAATTACGAATAAAACCACATTTTGATTATTAATGAGGAACTACCATCTTTCGTTGCTTGGACAGCGACCCTATTTGGGAGTAGCCTCGTTGCGTTAACAAATCTTGCAGAAACACACAAGGAAAACCACATGTCTAACGTACAAACTTCCATTTTCTTCCCCAACCAAAATGGCGCGCCACAGCAAAACAGTCTTAGACTTAAAAGCATGGTCGATAAATATTACTTTACAAGTAACATCTGTACGGAACAAAATTAAATTTCTGAATCTGGAAGAAAAAGAATTAGTCTTACACCCAGCTTTTCCACCCAAGTATCCTGTTCCAGCAACCTTTTTTTTTGTGTGGAAGACGGCAAAGTGAAACAAAGCCGCTTTCATCTGCCGTTGCAAGGAACCCGGGCGAATGCAATTAGAAAACTTACAAAGAGTCACGGGGAGGGATACGACGTAATTATCGAACAGTGTAACTGTACGCCCATCAATCCAAAACGGAACAAATATGTCTAAAGTATAACAATACGTAAAAAAAAGAAGAGACCCCCAAGTTCTTCTTGGAGGAGTGAATGATTTTATTCTTTGAGTTAAGATTCGCTTTCGACTGTTTTTTTCCCCTCTCTTTTCTTTTAATGTTTGGAGAGGAACTCAGACAAAAGCGAAAATGAATCATGGTGGGGGAGACGCGTTACAACGTAATTAGTTTCCTCTGCCTCAAGACTGATGAAGGCTTCAATTTTCGATTTGAAGCTACAGTTACACAAGAAATGGAACTTAAAGCACCCCTTGCCGTTGCTGGAATAGGTTGCAATTCTGGAAGGAAGTTCAAATGGATTTTATCCTCGACAAAACGGCGATTCGAATCCATCCTTCTCCGTTAATACTTTTCTTATTCTTTACAACTCTTCAAGTGGTTTTGATATCGTCCATCTCGATCTGACCGATTTTGCTAATGACCCGATATCTCTTCCATCAAGATCTGATCAGTTTTGCTAATGACGAGATACTTCATCATGAGAAACCTGCCCTATTACTCCAAATACCTGTACCTTACACCCGCCAAATACTTGTACCCGGGCATTATAAAAGTGGACATTACTCGGAACTGGTGGCAGTTTGGTATAGGTTTCTGCATCAGAGGCTGCCCACGACAGGACAGTTTTCGATGCATTGGTAAGTCACCAGTGGACAATATGCAGTCGCTGGGTTCGAGGTTAACGTGAATCGTCATGGTAACTGCTTTTGGCTGTCTTGCACTGAATTACATCGTGATTGCGTTTGCATCCTCGCTTTAAAAATAACGTGTGTTTGCAATCACTTATGCCCATTGTCAATCCCATCTGTATAATTTTGAAGGTAGGATAATTTTCTATTTGGATTTCGTTAATGCTAGCTCAAGTCTTGATATACCAATTAACTTAATATAAAAGTTCAAAGCATGTTATTGACTGGAACTATTTGTAAACGACATATTTGTAGATCTTTCGACAGTCAGCAATTCCTATTCAGAATGTGCACAGAGGTGGATATTAGCCTCTCTATAAACGCCCATGTAAAATACTTCAAAATAAAATAACTTTCTCGAAAATCGTAAAAAGCAAAACAAAAATAATAATAAGATTCACTAGCTGTTGCTCACAAGACCTGTCGAAACATCGTCACCACAGAAACACTACAGCCATCTACATTTAGCTTGACAGAAAATGAGTCTCATACTTTCATTATAGTCCGATAATACAGATCCTGATTTTGAATTTGTAAAATTATCAATTGATACATTTTCTTGAGTTTCTAAAAGTATTATAATTGAATAAATAATATTTGCAAAACAACAGATTTTTTTCTACAAAGAACAAATCTGCAATGGACTTTTCAAACAGTATCAATTGCAATTTGAAATATTATACTATGTACTAATCATTAAGGCAGAAAAAAATAATCGTATTGATCATTGTTAAAAATCACATTCTTTATCACATGGAAGATAATCAAACGCAAAGACTTACCTTTATAAAAGTAAAGGGTACCGAATATTTTTCTCCATATTGCAAGGTAAAGATGTTACACCTGCAGTCACTCTTGGTTATTGCTCGATTGGTAGCATTCGGTTTTGCCCACCGGTATTAAATAAATGACTTCATGGAAGGTACGTGCCTCAACGAGTTATTGACGCGTGTATCAAAATAAACTCAAGTAATGTATATGCCTATATAAATCGACAAATTTGGTTGCAGTAACAACCAGCCAGTCCAGAAATGAACCGCGAAAATACAATGGAACAATAAAAAACATGATGCCGAATGACGAGAAAATATTTCAAGACTCTTGGAATACCCCTTCTCCTTCGTTGGGATGATCAGTTGGATGTTTTCCAGGTTTGAAATACACAAATGAAAGCCAATTATCTCAAACATTAGATTACAGTATTTTTTAAGCACAGCACAAATGAAGTTTAACAACCCCCATTAGTGTCTACTATTATGATTAAAAAAGAATTCATTGAAACAAAGACAGCTTAAATTAGGCTGAATTACAGCTTGAGCTATGCGCACATCAGTGTTACCATATATTTATATCGTGATTCATGTCTAGTCTTCAAATTAACACGCTAAAGCATTCCATGCCATTCTAATTCATGCCAAAATCTGGAAGTATGCCCAATGTCATAAAACATCCAAAATTAGAAACGAATTCAAAAATAATACATTTGAATAACAATTCAAACACCAATATCTTCAACAGTAAAAGTATTTTTTCGGACATGAAAGTTACTTTTCTTCAAATGTCATACAAATTGATGCTAGTCCTGTCACTATATTTGAAAATTAACAAAAAGTATGTTTCATTAACAAATATTCAGAGGTATCAAAACCCTCCTATCTTTCATAATATAGATATATTTTTTAAAAGTCAGCGTTTTCATGTGCGTCCATTTAAGAACTAAAAGGAGACACACATTAGATGTCCATCTGACCACATGAAAAAACTATTTTAAAATCCCTTATAGTGCATAGTATAGAGCATTATAAAACATCAATCTTCAAACCATACATTTTTGTACGGATTAAATCTTAGATTTAGCTGGGAAAATATCTTGCGCACAGCAAGAAGATAGTAATTAAAGTTAATACACATGTAGCAAGAGTTAATGCAATATAAACTCCACTAAATTAAAATTATTTTTTCCCCCATCACAACGCAAGCGAACACCTATTTCCAGTGAGAAAAGCACAAAAGCATGCTTTTTTACAATCCAGGCACTTCGTCCTGCCAATAGAGAGTTCAAGGCAGGCCAAAGGTAGTTGGGATGCATTTATTAAAAAAAAACCACAGGAATACAATACTAATACAAGGTGAAACAGAAAAACAACACTGCAATTTAATTACAGATATGCACGTATTGTAGGTAGTTGAATTTACGTCGCACTGGAACAAGACAACGGACAATTGGAGATGGTCCGGGATCAATCTCGAATGGAAAGATCCGAGGACAGAAGACGAGCTAGCACCCCAAGCTCCGAACTTCCACATCACACCAAAATGAGGACATTCGAGGCTCGACAGATTTCACGTGCCCAATGGCTGTCTTTGGTTGGATCGAATGGTAATCATCAGGTTGCTAATCCGCGACTCTATCAACTAACACAGCTCATTTAAATATGGAAACCTCAAATATGACTAGGATTAATACAATCTACCCTCTGTCTCTGCAGTCTGGATATGCTCCCTTGTTAGCCATAGGGGGTTGCTTATTATTGTCAACAGCAACTATCCATTGTGATAGACTATCAATGGGTGGTTTAACCCGGTGAATGACCGTGGAAAAAACCCAGGCAAACACACCTAGTGACCAGGGTCCCTCCGCCCTGGTCACTATACGGACAGAAGGAAACTTTGATTTGAATCTGTAGAAAAGATGACTCTGATCACCGCGTGTTTGCCCGTGATATCTCTGAGGGATTTCTCTTGTTCCACTGTAACAGTCCATTCAAACAGCATGACTGAAAAAAAATCACTCTTCTTTCGAGTAGACTTCGGAAAGCAATAAACCTAACCAATTTGCATCCTTGTTACTAAAACCGTGCTCTGTGAAATTTTAGGGTTCGTTGATATTGGTTAGTTTAATGGAGCATGGGCCCTATTTGGCCAAGTTGCGCAAACGTCAAGTAAACGCGCATTTGCACACGCACACAGAATGGTTTACTGGTAAAATGGTAATGGTAATTTTAGTTAACGTCGTACTTGAGTAACACAACGGGCTATTGACGTCGATCCGCGATCAGTCCCTTAAGAGAAAGATCCGAGGACAACTTCTCGTAATTTTGAACCACGGTCAGATGACGAGGCAACACCTGAGTTGGCACCCCACTCCCCAAACTTCCACACCAACCCAACGTGAGGACTTTCGGCCACGACAGATTTAAGGTGCACCAGCCGTCTCTACACCATACGCTCACAATCATCGATGCACTGACCGTATTCGAACCAGGTACCTTCCGATCTAGAGGCTAGCACCTTGACCACCGAATCGGTTGGTCGGCCATCTGCGAGTAGGTAATTGGTAATTTTTTTCATTAACGTCGTTCCAAAGCAACACAACGTGTATTGACGACGGTCCAGGATCAATCCCGTAAGGGAAAGATTCGATGACAACCCAACGTAATTTTGAGCCACGGTGAGATGATGAGGTAACACCTGAGCTGGCACACTACTCTCCAAACATCTGCAAGTAGGAAAATGTTCACGTATGTAAAAAAAAATTATATAGTTTACTTTTCGCTCCGAAAGTTTATAAATAGGTGAAATAAAATATGAACAGCGTTTGACTCAACGTGAGGACTTTCGGCCACGACAGATTTAAGGCGCACCAGCCGCCTCTACACCATACGCTTACAAACATCCATGCCCGGACCCGAACCAGGAACCTTCCGATCTAAAGGCACACAGACACCTTAACCACTATACGGGTTGGTCGGCCACTGAAGGTAGAAAAACACTTACGATGGAATCGAACCTGCAACGACTACGACTCGCAGGTTGCTAGCACAGTGATCAAATTCACCGAGTTTTTATTTAAAGGAAGAGAATGATTTTGAAAGAAATGTGGTGACGTCACAGGCTCGTGCCAACAACAGTGAAATCCAGCATTTAGAAAACGACGCGGTCATCGCGATATGGCAATTCATCTGTCGAACACACAAAAACCATTTCAACAAACCTCTATAACTAGTCGGTGTCCGCATCGCCCGGCAAGTTCCATAAAAAGGAAGTTGTCTCTGATCACGTGAGTCAGGGGGCTCCAAGCGGGCAAACCCACCGAGCCCCGGCGACACCCACCCGCCCCCGAAAGAGCAGGCAGCAAGAAATCAATCAATAAAATAAACTAACTCTTAAAAAGGAAGAAAAAAAAAGGAGGTAGAACCAAGGGGAAGAATGAGAAAGCAGGGGGGGGGGGAAAGCAAACTCCAGCCTCCTCTCCTTGCTTTTACCATCTCTGCCGGTGAAGTTGGAATCTCTAATCCGGCGGCGACTTTTGCTTCTGAAAAGCAACGCTCCGTTGTCTCAAAAGAGGGAGCAAAGAAAACAAGCAAACGTAAAAAAGGCGAGTCTGGAAAAAAAAAGAACGGACCCCTGCACGGTCGTATTAGTGGCGACTGTCCATTAGAGGGCGGCCCGCGGGTCTAATGCCTCCTGCACAGCACCACCTAATCGAATTCATGATCTGCTTACAAAAAGAGACAGCAGCCGAAGAAACAGACAGTCTTCTCTCGCTCCTCTTCCCATTCTGCTCCCACCTTTTTTTTTTCAAGGGGTGGTGGGTGGGTGCGGAAAAAGGAAAAGGTACATAAGCCCCGATACCAAACGGGAGGGGGGTGTCGCAGTGTGGGAGGGAGAGCATGTGTCCGAAATGATTCTGTCCAGAGGCAACAACGCCGGTAGGTGACCCTATAAAGACATCCAGGATAAAAACGAAGAGGCGAGAGAGGGAGAATGCAAAGGCAAAAATAGATAGGCAGGAAAACATGCAGCTGGCTTGCATGAATATATTTCCTACGACTGCTGGTCAAGTAAATCATATGGACTTCCGATATGGATCAGGTACCCGCAATCCCTCTCCCCCATCCCTTTTTGCCGAGATATCCGGACACCCGTCCCTCAGGCGTTTACAATAAGGCGATGCAAAAATTGATTTTACTTACCCCAGTGTGGACATTAGCCCATACACAAAACAGGATTTTGAGAAACAAAAGGAATACTCCCGGCCTTTTCCGGGCGATTTTGATATGCGTCCCCGAGACAGTGGCCGAAAAAGAAAGAGAAAAGAGGGGGAAAAAATAATAACGGCACACGCATATTGGATGGGGGCAGAATCCCATTTTGTATTGAAAACACGTGGACACGGATATACATATGCTTCTATACATACACGATGGTCATCACGGCCGGAGAGTTCTTCTGAATTGCAAATACGGTCAGCAGAGGATGGGAAAACTAAAAGGAGAGAGAGAAGAGGGAGAAAAAGAGAAATCTAAGTCCTCCCATTTTATATTTTCCCATATTTGCTTTTATCCCCTTCTGCTCCCTCGTATCATGTTAGGCAGAGTGCGGAAACGATATTATGCAAACCGACATACGGCGAGTGCTGATGGACAGTGTCAACAGGATATAACGTCCGAAAAATTCAAACGGCAAGCACGCTGCTTGACCTGATGGGATGGAATGGGTATGCGGGGGTAGGATACAGATATATTTATAGAAAAATATATATACGTAAAGAATCGAACACTGGGAATATTTCCGGTTGGCACAAAGAAATCCAAAGGAAAGGGCTAGACAAATATTTTTTATTCCGAGCTGGAATTTTATTTTGAGTATGCCTAAGAGGCAAAGAGTTTTTCCCTGAAAACTTTAAATTTAACTCGTTGGAGAGCGGAACGAAATGTATCGTTTATTAAACGCGGATGCGAGAATAGTATTTGCATTTAACTTTCACAATTGCTTTAATGTACTGATGGCAGAGCGTCGATCCTCACATTTAATATTATTTCAATCCATTTACAACGAATTACAACGAATATATTGCATCCTCATTCGCATAAATGGATTTCCTTTAAATGAAATAAAGTTATCCAAAAATATACAAGATTTGCGTTTATTTTTACCCGTGTTATTTATTGTTCCGAGTGCAATGCATGGCAAAAAGCACACCGCATTCAGGTTACCAGTTTGATTGTGAACATCTACTTCAGTTTTATTCCCATTCTCTTATTAAAAGGCGATTTATCATTTAGGACCCGACAAACTTTCACTTCATCTTTCTGCGTTAATTTTTATCATCCAGATTTCTCATTGCTTTCTGATCTGACTGTTGTAGAACTTCATTAAAGGAGCGAGGAGTTCAGTGTAGTTTTAGCAATAATATGCATATCCATAGATCTAATCAAGAGGCAAAATTTGACGAATGAATACAGTAACGATCGATTTTATAATGTTTACAACAATTGTTGCGATTGGACAATAAACTAATTCGAAATAAAAACGTCGATTTCTGTGACACGTACATTTGGGAAGTACGATAAACACAAAACTTGTAAAGAATGAATACAAGTTTAAAGTTTATTAATTCAAAAAACACGCATCTCCCAGAATACATCTCGGTCTTCAATAAATTCCTCTTTGATAAAAAATAAATTTAACAAATCTAAGTTCAGATCAACCAAGTGTATATGTTACCTGCTTAAGTATTGAGCACCAACAAAACTTTCATCATGGCGGAAAAAATTATTAGGATATACCGTGGAATAAGATGACAAGATAAACCATTCCAGCAATCGCCTGAGAATAGTCTATTATTAGGCTATTGCATTACTCTATATATAAAATAAAATATTCCTGGTATGTTTATTCCGGGAGACTCGAACGACCTTGGGGCATTACGAATGTCCCGTTTTATCGCATCATTTCAATGGCTCCAGTTAAAGGACTGGTAATTTTGTAATTTTTAATTAACGTCGTACTAGAGCAACACAACGGGCTATTGACGACGGTGCGGGAATAATCCCATAAGGGAAAAATACGAGGAGAACACCACGAATTGAACCACGGTCAGATGACGAGGCAACACCTGAGATGGCACCCCACTCTCCAAACTTCCACACCAACTCAACGTGAGGACTTTCGTGATTTAAGGTGCACCAGCCACCTCTACACCATACACTTACAAACATCCATGCCCAAACCCGGACTCAAACCAGGAACTTTCCGATCTAGAGGCTAACACCTTAACCACCAGACCGGTTGGTCAACTAACAGCTCTTTGAATCCTGTTTATTTCAGCAATGTATTTGTTCGATATGATTTGAGGTGCGAAAGTCGCTCACAAAAATCCACGCACCGACCCGGACTCGAACCGGGAAACCTTCCGATCTAGAGGCTGACACCTTAACCACCGGACCGGTAGGGTCGGCTCACTAAAGGACTGGAAACCACAACAAAAAATGCATGCAATGAATTAAAGATACATCTCTGAAGAAAGTTTCGGGTAATACACCAGAGCCGCCTCGAGTGCAGACAGGTGGAAAATAGAACCTTAAGAGTCAATGTCCGGAAGAAAAAACCCAAAAGCACGGGGCGAAAAAAAAAGTACAGCCAGGGACAAAGGGGGCGATTTTTTATGCAAGACGAGGGGGGTACAATAATCGGGCATCCATAAAAAGAAGGGTCGGACAAAAAAAAAAACGGAATCAGATATTATGTATATAAAAGAATGGAATCCCAGGGGAGCGCGTGGGGAACGCGCACGGCACGCGCTGTACGTCAGGTAAGAGGTACTTTCCGTGGGGTGCCTACAACTTTTTTTGTGATGAAAGTATGAGCCTATAAATAAGCCTAACCGGCGCGTGGTTTACAATGGGGCCCGGGATAGGCCCATAGCAGCACGGGTCCGCACGTGGCAGCAGGGCGACAACCCCGTGGCCCAGGTGTTGCCGTGGGTATTTTTTTGTTCTGTTATCCAGGGGGTGAGGGAGCCAGATGGCCCGGGGCCAACGCCCGCCGTCCCTGTCCTTCCGCATACAGGGGGTGCTCTTCCGGGTCCGATGTGCAAAGTCACAAATGGGGAAAAAAAAAAACGGCCTTGAACTCTTCCCGAGTCGCGCTTCGATTTGACTCGTGGAAAAAATTACCTTGAAAAGTTTGCTTCGTGGAAAAAAAGAAGGAAAAGGTGGAGGAAGTGACATATAAAAAGGAACGAGTTATGAGGAATACGAATGGAATAGAATAGCAGGCACTGGAAGTTTGTTGTTGGAAGGAAATTGTTTGCTTTCTTGCATCGCTGCGACGTGTTTTTTTCAATACATCAAGTCATTAAGGTGAATTAAAAAGAAAATTGATATAGGCTTAAATTTCGCTCTAATGGTTGGTTAATTTGGGTAGCAGAGGAAAAGAATGAAATAATTCATTTTGATCATAAAAAAAAAATTGAGCAGAAATAAATACATAAGGCGTTACAGATTTGATCAAAAGAAGAAACAAATCACTGATATACAAACAATTAATTACATCCGTGTTCCTTCTACGCCTTAGAAACTAGCACTATGACCTTGAGGGTCGAAAATGCACTGTAGACCTTTGAGAGAAAGATTTTAAGCATATTAGGTTGTGGGTAGGTAGGTTGTTGAATTAACGTCGCACTAGAGAAACACAACGGGATATTAGCAACAATCTTAACGCGTAGAAACCGCGGACAATGCCTCGAAATTTTGAACCACGGTTAGATGACGAGGTTAACACTTGAGCTGGCACAGGGGTGCAGACAAGGACTGTGAAATTTGCAAAACTTTAAACTGGAGAATTATAGCCAATGGCACGCCAAGATAACAGGAACAGAATAATCGAGAAGGCCGAGGCTCCCACTGGGTTGTTGAGGAAAATGAACATTCTAGAACAATGCTAATACCGTTAATAGCTCATTGATGTTAAGCTGTGGTTGCTTATATTTAAGTAGATTTAACGTAAACCAATGTACTCTACCCTGGATGCCGATTAAAAAATTAGCTGAACAGTGCAGAGGGCAAACTATAATCATACTTTACAAAAATAATTACTTACAAGCTTATATTCGTGGAAAAGAAAATATAAATAATATTCAAGATTTGAGAATCGTGACCATCTCTTCAGATCATTTCAAATATTGCATGCAGAATTAAAATGCTTTTAGTGACTATTCATATATATTGTAATCTTAATATTTAAGGAGATGAAATTTGCTATTTTGTGTTAAGGCAGAGGTATGCTTTGAACGAACAGCATTTCATGGTAACGTAGAAGCCTGAAGAACGGGTTTGAATATCAGAGAAATATTCAAGAGAGTGAGATCGATTTTTAGTTTTAATTTAATTGGGAACGATTGCTTGATTTCAAACATTTATAAATAAGCGTATTCGACAAACCTACAGTCACTTAAAAGTTTCAGTAGTTTAATATAGTGTACTTGAACAAAACCATTTATTTCACTTAAAGCATGATTGGATAGTTCACAATTACCACTTCCATACATTTTTGGATGAGAAACTATATATTTATCAAAACAAGGGATACCAGTCGATAATTAATTTTCAGGATTATCAAAAGAAAATAAGGATTCATATTAATACTAGAACTTTAAGACTCCAAGGGGCAAAGTATCTAAGCATCTGTGCAACAATCCTTCACTGGGGCTATTAGCATTCTGAGTGGTGATAGTGTTCTAGGTTTAGCAGTACCTGAAGCAAAACGAACAGCTGAAAAGTCAACAAACTCCAATTTGAGACTAATCTTGGCGTGCTACTGCATGCAATGTTCATCGTCCCCTGTACAATTTCGATGCGGCACAAACAATACATCAAGCGTTCTCCAGTAAGATTCACAAACAGAAACGAATTCAATCTACTAACACAGAATTAACGAGGAGTTCCAGCACGTGTGCCTTTGTGTTCCTCTTCTCATCACAGGATGAAATGGAAAATCCGAAAAGGAATACCACTCTTCCCTATCCCCTTCCAAGGCTATACCGCACACCTTTGTGAAGGCCTAGCGGTTCACACTCAATTGAAGGTAATTGTGACCTATTACTGGCTTCCGTTAAGGCAGAATTTTTTACTTTTCCAGCGTTTCATCTCGCGTTAGGGTGAGCAAAAAACCGGTTTTCGCGGAGATGATGATCAAAGAGGAACATTTTTTTCTTCTTTTCGAACAGACCCTTGCCACTTTCCCTTCCGGATAACTTTTTCCTTCGGTTTTTTCCCCCTCCCATTTCATTGCTTTCCCCCTTTTAAAAGAAAACCACAATATTTCCCCTTCCCTTCCCAGGTTTATTAGAACAGAAGAGTGAAAGGAGGAAGAGAGAGATTAAAAGAAAAAAAAATCCCCAAAAGGATTAAGAGAGGATTCCCGAAGATTGACAAGAGGATGGAAACTAAGAGCGAAGTGATTGTGGGGCGAGCGAAAAGTGCGTTTTTAACAGCTCACGTCCGTCCATACGGAGGTGAGTACGTGCGTCCACGGCGGCCCCGTTTACCGTACACCCGGCCGGTATTTAATACCAGACGCAGCCGTAAACGGGGCCGCCCTTTTATCAGGCTGAGCCCCAAAAAACACGAGGGGGTCGTATAAACGCGGATTCGCCAAGATTTCCCTCGGCCGGCAGAGAGGGGGATCGAAAACCATAAAGTTTAATGATCCGGAGGAAAGAAAACCGAGAGAAGGGCGGCGGCGGAGAAGATGAAGTATCCGTGTCGAAAAGATCAGAGCATGCAAAAGGAGCTCCCGTGTTGTTGTACCTTGTTTTTATTCCGCTCTTCCCCCTAAGGTTTCTCGCGGATCAAGGGCAACAGTTGCTGGGAAATAAAGAATCGGAGGCAAGCGGGACGCAGTACAAACAAAAGCAGCGATCGCGACGTGCAAGTCGATATAACTCTCGCACTCTTTAACCCTTGCCTGAAGTGGCAGTTGGAACTCCTTTTATGGGTCGAAAAGGGGAAAATAAGATTTGATTTCTTTCCGCTGTGTATTTTAATGGATAAGTTTAAAAAAAGATTTTCATGATGAAATTGACTCACATGAATAAAAACCTTTCTCTGTTCTACAGACTAAATTTTCATGAGATGTTTACATAAAAGAGGATCATGTAAAAAAAGAATGAAGGCAACATTTTTTCTACTAGATTTAGAAAACTATAATTATTTCTCAGATGTTGATAATTGTGTAATGATTTCAATTTAATAAGTAATTTGCTTGAATGAAATATTTTGTTTGACCTCTTATCTAACTGTATTTAAGGATGTCTTTTTTTCCTTGCCATTTAACTTGCCAACGTAACCCTCCTAGTCAAGAAATCCCCGCAGTGTAGTATTGCTTTAACCTCTTCAACTTACACACAATCTCCAACCGACATTAAACACCACAACCAGCATACCAACTTAACCCTCTGAGTCAAGAAATCTCCGCAATGTAGTACGGCTTTAACCCTCAACTTACATAATCTGAAACCGACATTAAACACCACGAGCAGCACACCAAGTTAATTCTCAAGAAATTTCCCCATAGTGTAGTAATTATGTTTAGTGTAGTAATTATGTTATTTAGTTAATATATGTTTTGTTCTCTGCGATTGGATATTTTATTAGGTATTTGGTAATTTTTAAGTAGCGTGGTACTGGAGCAACACAACGGGCTATTGGCGACGGGTTCGCGATCAACCTCCGATCTATTTTGTTGGGAAAACAATAAATAAACTGCAGAAGAAGACATTAATTAAAAATATTAATGTGAAAAAAATATCACTGCTTATATTAAGGCCAATAAGTGAAAAGTACTGCAGTCAACCAAAAGATTTTAATTTAAAGCACATCGATTATAAAAGAAATAATCAAATGTTCAGAGTTTAGTTTCATCTAACTTCAAGAAGCAAGAAAACTAAAACTGAGAAAACGGATGCAACTCGAGTGTTTTGTTACTGGCTGACCTTTTTCTGCTACCAATATTATGTTTGTTACTATCTTGCGCTTTGTCTTACTTCTGTTCCCTTTGGGCATAATTGGATAAATCAGCAAGATTGGTTGGTTGGGTTTTATGGCACAAAAGAAATATTTGACAAATGCTGCTCCAAACACAAGACAGAGATCACCAGATAAAGGACCACACGGAAAGTTTGACTGACACGTAGCAGAGAGGAAAAAAACAAGGTAAGTTACGAGAATCGAACCTGCGCTCATCTGCATGCAAAGTTAAAACACACATACAAAAAGTGATATCAATGCTCAATGCTTTAGAGTGCCACCTTCACTCCACCTGCGTTGCTCACTTCCAAGACCTACCCCAGAATGAACCTAGCATCCAAACAAAGGAAGTGCAGAGAGAATGTATATGATATAATCGACACCCTGGCCTTCGGTGGCAGGGACTTCAGAAACACAGTTCCCAAACAATCATCAGATATCCAACAAGAAAAGCTAGCACAATTCTGTGCGCTTAAGAAACTGATCAACTCCCAAGGGAGACCACTCAATCGGTAAATCCTCACAAAGACAGCAAAGGGGAATCTCCCCAGGCAGAATATATGACTAAACAATAAAAAAAATGAATAAAAAATAAACAAAATTTTTTCATTCACGTCACTTGGTAGTTCTTTAATATATAAATACTGGAACATTTAAACACTAAATGAATAAAAAAAAAATGCAGCACCCCTTCCAACTTGATCTCCAACTGACAATAAAAACTACGAGCGTCCTACCAACGATCGAGACTGCGCTCCTTTGCATGAAAGGGTCAATACATTACAATAATTCATCATTTCTTCAATATTGTTACTCGACAGTCATTTAACTTTAATGTACCACTTAAACAGTGGTACATTCAAAATCAAACGAAGCATGCGACATCACTCAAGTTCGATCTCCAACCGACATTAAACATCACGACCAGCATGCCAACTTAACCCTCTGAGTCAAGAAATCTCAGCATTGTAGTATTGCTTTAACCCTCAACTTACATAATCTCTAACCGACATTAAACACTACGACCAGCATAACAGCTTAACCCTCAGAGTCAAGAAATCTCCGCAGTGTAGTACTGCTTTAGCCTCCAACTTACACATAATCTCCAACCGACACTAAACACCACAACCAGCATACCAATTTAACCCTCAGAGTCAAGAAATCTCCGCAGTGTAGTACTGCTTTAACCTTCAACTTACACATAATCTCCAACTGACATTAAACACCACAACCAGCATACCAACTTAACCCTCAGATTCAAGAAATCTCCGCAGTGTAGTACTGCTTCAACCTTCAACTTACACATAATCAACCGACATTAAACACTACGACCAGCATACTAACTAAACCCTCAGAGTCAAGATATCTCCGCGGTGTAGTACTGCGTTAACCTCCAACTTACACATAATCTCCAACCGACACTAAACACCACAACCAGCATACCAACTTAACCCTCAGATTCAAGAAATCTCCGCAGTGTGGTACTGCTTTAACCTTCAACTTACACATAATCTCCAACCGACATTAAACACCACGAGCAGCACACCACCTTAATTCTCAAGAAATTTCCGCATAGTGTAGTAATGTTTTAACCTTCAACTTACATAATGACTAAATAACCACATCTAATGGTTGAAATAATCGAAGGAAAGATCAACCCTTTTTAGAAGTCACGCAGAGGACACCGGGAAGAAGGGTTAGCGAAAAGCGTTGCAAATCCAACCTAACCAGATTTAAAACATACAGTCTCGGGTTAAAAATCCCGTCATGTCTGATACTCGGACAGAGACGGCAAACTGAAATTTGATTTAAAAAAAAAAAAATCCCACATCTTGGGGAGATGGGGGCCTAAGGAAGAAGCGAGACCTATAAAGAGGGAGAAATCCGAGCGAGAGGAAAGTAAGCAACGGGTCCTCTTCCTTATTTCCCTCACGGAATCCGTGAAATGGATTGGCGAGCGAAAATGTTATTCTGATTCGAGCCAATCGATCCATCATCACGGGGTCCGCCAGAACAGATTTAACGTAATCGCGAAATTGGCCCAGGAAATGAGTTTGGAACCTTCATTCGCAATTCCCCCGAACTCTCTCCTTTCCCGAGTTGGGGAGCCAGAGAAAGTAGCGATTTAATCATAAGCTAATCCTAATATAAATTATCGGGTTCCCGCCACTCCCCATTTTGGTTACTTTGCCTTGTTAGCGGAACGTTGCATTATTTATTAACGCCGCACCACAAATAAGAGCGCCCCATCACACACGGACCTATAACTAGATGGGTTTTTAGATCGGCCGCTTCTTAACCACTGCGCGATTATCGAAAGGGACTGGGAACCACCTTTTCTTTATTGATGAAGGAATTCGCATCGGTGGAGAATAGTCCACGACTTATTCTGAAATCAAAACTTCTGAAGGATGCTTAAAAAATTTGAACAAAATTATTTTATCTATCACCCTTGAATAGTCGTAATATTAGTGTGCATTGAAACTTACCCTTGGTATGTTCAAAAAATTTATATAGCTCAAAATACTATAATTAAATCTTATAACTCAAAATACTATGATTAAATCTTATAACTCAAAATATTATAATTAAATCTTATAACTCAAAATATTATAATTAAATCTTATAACTCAAAATATTATATTTAAATCTTATAACTCAAAATATTATAATTAAATCTTATAACTCAAAATATTATATTTAAATCTTATAACCCAAAATATTATATTTAAATCTTATAACTCAAAATATTACAATTAAATCTTATAACTCAAAATATTATATTTAAATCTTATAACTCAAAATATTATATTTAAATCTTATAACCCAAAATATTATATTTAAATCTTATAATTAAATCTTATAACTCAAAATATTATATTTAAATCTTATAACCCAAAATATTATATTTAAATCTTATAACTCAAAATATTACAATTAAATCTTATAACTCAAAATATTATATTTAAATCTTATAACCCAAAATATTATATTTAAATCTTATAACCCAAAATATTATATTTAAATCTTATAACTCAAAATATTATAATTAAATCTTATAACTCAAAATATTATAATTAAATCTTATAACTCAAAATATTACAATTAAATCTTATAACTCAAAATATTACAGTTAAATCTTATAACTCAAAATTCCATCTATCTCAATAATAATCGCACAAAAACTCGTTAATACAGAACTCAATTAGACACAGCTCACAACTACATCTCAATTAAAAATTCTAAATGAAATTTTAAAAAACTACACATATTTTAAAACAAAATGGAAATATGGAAAATTACCTACCTATTAATAATTTCATTTTCTATAGCATACGCGGTTTCACTAAGTTTCTGCATATAGTTTGCACATTCTACAACTTTATCATAAATATTAACGCGCTTGCATTACTCGTTTTCCTATATCTGTGTCATGTTTTAATATTAATTTTGTGCGTGATTTATTTTTCGTGAAAGTATTTAAATATTTTATTTAACTTTTATCATTTTCGAGGATAAAAGCGATCTAATTCGCCGCAAGTTTGTTTTTTAAATAGTAGGATAAGAAATTGAAATCTATGAGTATGATTGGTCATAGGGAAACACACACAGAACAGAGGAACTTCTTTGCACCTCAGTTTTTCTTAGCTTTTGCATAGGAGAAAGATAAATGATATTAAACTAATTTAATAAAAACGCTACGTATAATACAACATTATAAACTATTTGAAGTGAGTTTAATGATTTTAGTTAAGAGAATTAGTCAATAATCCATTCACAAAGAAATTTCTGAAAGCAAAAACTATTAAAGCAAGCCATCGATCAGGGTTATGATACACAAAGATTCGACAGGTTTTCATCCCAGGATTCCTTTCAAACTAGCTTTTAACAAATTGTATAATAGGTAAGATAATAATAAGTAAGATCATAAAAGAATTGTATCCTTAGTAAACAAAAGTTGTATAGATGTTAGCATTTAATCTAAACGATATTTAAAATAGAAAAAATGGTGATACATTTCATCCAAATTTAACGATGATATTACTTTTTGTACAAAGTCATAATTATTAGAATTTTCAAAGCATTAATAACATCCGGCATACCATTGTAATGAAACTCTAATGTTAACTCCTAATGTTTCTTACCTGCTATTTTCTTCAAAAAATATGTTCTCAATGGTGATATGAAAGGATGGACTCCGAATTATTAGATATTGATAAGACACACGTGAACTGACAACGATCAACTTCAAATAAACAAGAGAATGTTCTGCCAGGTGTGACAGCATACAGTTTGCAACTGGACTAAGATCCTCAAAAAAGTTTTGACGTCACACTTTTTTCTCAACGGGTACAGTTTTGTTTTTACAGCGGATATTAGATTTTTTACGAGTAGTGCCCAGGTATTGGTTAACAGAAACGTAAGAATCCGTTTTGCTAGTGTAGTTGTAAATTTCTACAGCTGTAAGGCCCTATATAATAAGTACTAAAGAAGAAAACATTTATTTTTTAGTATTTATTCGTTTCCGTGAGATGTTCTCTCACAATACAATGTACAGAATTGAAATGAACTCTAAGAACTAAATACCCATCGACTGATAAAAATATACAGACTACATCGGAATATACAGCAAGTCGAAAAAGCGTACGATGAATTTTTTGAATGTATTTGGAATGCGAAACTATGATTGCTGAAAATGAAGGCGATTATAATATTTCCAATGCAACATATCGGTAGCATTTAAAATAAATAACACTATCTTACAGATGAAATTTGAGTGATTAAGCATCTCCATGGAAAATAACACATCGAAATGTTAATTACCAAAACCATTTGTGGATAAACCAGAGGTGGGATAGGCTTAACGTAGACCAATGAAATAGACTATGGGTGACAAAGGTTTTAGGGTCACATATGGCCTTCTAGGTTTTTAAATAGGGCCCCTTTTACTAAATTCAAATCTTACCAAACATACCTTTTTGACTGAATCCAAATCTTACAAAACAAATCTTATTTTTATCAAGACATTTTTGTACTTCATTTATTTTATATTTGTTTGAGGATCAGTAAGTATGCGGTACACATGGAATGCGACACACATATACATCACTACGCTAGGTTTTTGAATGGGGCCTCTTTTGCTAAATACAAATCTTACCAAACAAATCTTTTTGACTGAATCCAAACCTTACAAAACAAATCCTTTTATTTTTATTAATACACATTTGTACTTCATTTATTTTATATATGTTTGAGGATCAGTAAGTATGCGGTACGCATGGAATGCGACACACATATACATCACTACGCTAGGTTTTTGAATGGGGGCCCCTTTTGCTAAATACAAATCTTACCAAACAAACTTTTTTGACCTGAATCTAAACCTTACAAAACACATCCTTTTATTTTTATTAATACATTTTTGTACTTCATTTGTTTTATATTTGTTTGGGGATCAGTAAGTATGCGGTACACATGGAATGCGACACACACATACATAGTCTTCTAAGGGGTCATTTCTAAGCCAACTTTAGCCTTCTTGACCAATAAATGCTTCACGAAACTCATACAGTCAATACACGAGTTGGTTATTTTTGTTTTACGGCGCAAGTACGATATTTGGCCAACCTGTGCCAAACACAAGAGAGTCGAAGGTCGAGTAACGGGCATACACACAAAAGGAAAGTATTACTGACACAGAAGAGGAAAATATCCACAGGGAGTAATCGAACAACTCACAGGTTGCTAGCGCAGTGGGAACCAATAGAAGACGCCATCTAGTTCTCAAGAATTCTAGGATAAAAGCACTGGTGTCCTTCGAAAATACCACGAGTGGGCAGAATGCATAAGATATGCTTTCTTGTCAGTTTAGGGAGCGATCCCGAGATGGTCGATTCAGCAGGAATGGTGGTCAGAGATGGAAAGGGAAAGAAGTGTGGGAGAAAGGTCTGTTCGGATTAGAGGGTCTGGAGGATGAATACCGGCAGGGGATAAGAGCTGTACGTGCTACACGTGTAAGGGGGACTTTTCCAAATGCAGGGAGGGCAAAGTCGCATTAAATGAGTCACGCGGCATAGTCTCCCTGCTTCGCCCTCATTTTACTAGCCTAGGGCCGATGCACGAGCTCAAAGGCAAGAGAGAGAATGGAACGCGGGTCGAATGCCAATTATTTGCAGATACACAAAACGCATCGAAGGGGAACTAAAGGGCAGTGGAAACAAAATACGAGGAACAGATTTGGAGCATGATGCACTTTATAATTGGTCTGTCGCAATAAATACGCAACTGTTACGGACCAAATTAGATGATCGAAGCGTTATTTGAATAGAACTGATATTTTTTATGTGGTGAAATTGTAATTGGTTTGACTTTTCAGAAGTAATCCACCGTGGAAGAAAATAATGATCGATTCTTTAAGGCAATTAATTTATTTTCAATGACCATTTTAACCTTCTCGTTCCAGATGGTTTATAAACATGGACTTATGATTTGACTCCCCTTCCCTTAGTTTACGGAGGATGCAATGTGACAGCATCTCCCATGGTGAACCGGGTCAACACTAAGACTGCCACGTTCTCGTCAACGAAATGCTTTAAAGGACTATACGTTTATTAGCAGGATTTAAGAGAAAAAAGTCAACTATGCAACGGAACTGCGTAGTTCAATCCTGAGTTTCACGAGATCTCTTGAGTAGTATATTAATGCTTTTATCGCCACCAAACGCACTTAACTAAAAAACCACAACAATTGTTTGAAAGAATCCAATGAGATTCTAGTAGTCAAGAAGGTGAAAATTGATTAGAAGTCAACCAGGGACAACATGTTTCAGAATGACACATACCTGCATATCCCCTCAGAGGGTTAAAAGACGAAGTAAGAAAAAGATAGTATTTACAAAGGAATCGTAACTGTTTAGCATAGCGCCATTTTGGTGACGTTTAAACGAATTGGCGTTGACGAGTGAAGTGCCACACACTAATTCGGAATCCATTCTTTAAAATTTTTATTGACGAAGTGTTGAAAATCGTATTCGAGAAACATACAAAGTGAAGTCACGTCAGAGGAAACGCGTGAGAAACCACTACAGCCACCTATATTTGTTTGACAGAAAAGGCTCTCATAGGAATAAAAATGAAGTGCTACACACCAATTCAGAATCCGTTCTTTTAAATTTTTATTGACGAAGTGTTCAAAATCGTATTCGAGAAACGTGCCAAGTGACGTCACGTCAGTAATGCACGCAGGAAACGCGTGAGAAACCATTACATCCACCTATATCTAGCGTGCCAGAAAATGACTATCGCAGGAATAAAAATTAAGTGCGACAAATCAATTTGGAATCCTTCTTTGGAGTTTTTATTGACGAAGAGCTGAAAATTGTATTCGAGAAGCAAGCAAAGTGACGTCACGTCATTAATGGAAACAGGAAAAGCGTAAGAAACCACTACAGCCACCTATATTTAGCGTGACAGAAAATGCCTATCGTAGGAATAAAAATGAAGTGCCACACACCAATTCGGAATCCGTTCTTTAAATTTTTTTTTGACGAAGTGTTGAAAATTATATTTGAGAAACATGCCAAGTGACGTCACGTCAGTAATACATACAGGAAACGCGTGAGAAGCCACTACAGCCACCAATATTTAGCGTGTCAGAAAATGCCTATCATAGGAATAAAAATGAAGTGCGACACATCAATTCGGAATCCTTCTTTGGAATTTTTATTGACGAAGATCTGATAATCGTATTCGAGAAGCAAGCCAAGTGACGTCACGTCAGTAATGCAAACAGGAAACGCGTAAAAAACACTACAGCCACCTACATTAAGCGTGACAGAAAAAAAATGTCTCTCATAGGAATAAAAAAAAATCCAAGCATCTTAGGCTTCCCGATACACCCAACACCAAGTAATTCCCAATAACAAGTGGCACGTAACGCAAAAAGCGGTCTCCTCCCGTCGGCATGTCCACCCCGTGCAGTAGGCAAATCCAGCATGAAGTGGAGGTGGCGGAGCAAATCCCTGCATCCTTCCCAAAGAGTGCTCCCGATTAGAGCACAAAGAGTTGCTCGCGATTGGTCGGGCGAGGGCGGGGGTGCATTATTCCGGGTTGGAAATGGTATGCGCGGCGGACAAAAAGGGGTGGGATGCAGAAGGCAGCAAAGGGAAACGGCGACATGTGCGGCGGATGCATCAAACGGCGATGAAGCATTTTTAATGCAAGGGCTGTTTGCGCATGCAAGGAGGAAAAGTCCCTCGCTATTTCCTTCCTCGTGATTAGCGATTCCCCACCGGAATGCTGGAGGCAAAAGGGTGGAGACAGGGAAGGGTGTGCTTTCGCTATCGATCCACGCTTCCCGCCTGCTACTGGACACAGAAGCACGTGCGGATCGCTTCACAACACGCCGTGTTTACCCCGCGGAAGGGTTTCCTCGCAAGAAAACACGGGCCTCGTTTGAACTCGTATGCTTAACCGACTGAGGGGCTCACACGCATTTATCCGACCTGCATCTTAGTCTTCCTTGATGACTTCTGGCCAATTTTGATCTGGATCGAAATAATTTTTTCTGGAATTCTTACAAACACTAGATGTGGTTATTTAGTGTGTGTTTGTGGGGGAGAAATATTACTCAACTCCGAAATAGCGAATTACTCAGAGGGTTAAAATAGGATTTCACGCGTTTTGCTAGATATGCCGATTCTATTTCTTACACGATTATAATCGTCACAGAGATCCATTCAAAAATATATTCTTTGAATTCAATTTTGTTGTATAGTTTGTTTTAATCGTGGTCATAACGTTTGCCGCTCAGTAGGTCCGGTTTCGAAATTAAATTTTTAACCTTTTGACTACGGCTATTGATATAACTGGCACGATTCTCGTAACGTTCAAGGTACATCTGCTGTACCTGGTCATAGTCTAAATGCTTTCTTGGAGCGATTCTTATAACTTTCAAAGAACAACTACTGTACCGATCATAGTGTAAAGGTTAAGCATATGAAATGGGTGATTATCCCTTTTACGAGAAATAGCGTTTTACCTTCTGGGTGTTCCCTCACTAAGAGTCGTCAGTCCGTCCTCAGTAGGGTTAAAGGCGAGAGGACAACGGACGGATATTTGGAAAAAAAGTTTCGTCTCTTAAGAGAACTTATTGTCATTTGTGCTCAATGTATTTCTATCGCTTTTCTGTTCTGCAACTATACTGTTTTCGGTTTTTCTTTCTGTGGTATATTCAGTGCTTCAGTAGATGTCGAGTAACTGGATTTGTCTGTCAGAGTACGAACAGATAAACGTCTATCCAGTTTCAAATAGCTTGGTAATAGGATATGTTTAGGTAACCCGAAACACATTACTTGAAATTTGCATAGGCTTCATATAGAATTTGAATTAAAACTAGCGACGAAAAAACTTCGGCATTTTACGCAATTCAGGAAAGTGGCTTCAATCTTTAGATGCATTTCGAAACAGTTCGATACATATAAGAAAAATATTTTTTTGGTTAATTTGGTTGGATAGATTTTACGGGGGTGGATAGGGTATATTTGATCAAATTGCGTCAAACGCAAGACAAACACCCACACGAAAATTTGGCCGACATGTCCAACACTGAAGAGAGAAATACAACTAGGGTAAGCTTGCGCCGAACACAACTACAACTGCTAAAGTTATGGACAAGCTCACTGTCATATCTTATCAACTTTTTTACTTTTTTGTTTTCAATGACCGATCGGCCTTTGCTACAAGGGGCAAAATGACGGCCACTTGTGAAGGAGCACCCAGTGGTTGAGCCCACTACTCTTAACTGGGATAATCATCAACATCCATACGCTTGCAGACGGGATTCGAACCCGGGAGCCACTGAGGCAAACGAGAGCTATGATCCTTATACCAGACAAGCGGCCATCAATTTAATCATATCGCCCCCCGGCGAGAAAAGTGACACACCTCAAAAAATTAAAATGT
The DNA here is from genome assembly GCA_947359465.1 of Metellina segmentata. NCBI lineage: Eukaryota > Metazoa > Arthropoda > Arachnida > Araneae > Tetragnathidae > Metellina > Metellina segmentata. The sequence goes on along the minus strand of OX375876.1, from coordinate 110,322,681 downwards.
TGATGTTATGTCATTGAAATTGCAGCACGTGGGGGACCACCGTCCTATTAAAGATGTATTCCTTCCCTTATACCATCACATCTTGCTGTCCGGTCCATTATTGTAGGGTAGTGTATATCAATGCATGACTTACGCACGAGAGTTATATAATCAACCCATTTGTTAAGCTCAACTTAAAAATGTTACGAACGTAAATGACAATACGATATTTTTTTGTAAACAGATACGCATCATGTTTTGTAAATGAACTGAATGGAGAACGAATCGATATCTTGGGACGTTTTAAAGAAAGGGAATCTGCAGTCCGAAAGGTCAGTAGCTATGGAAAATGAAGTTCGGAAATCGCGAGAGAGAGAAATCGACCGCAGGAAGTCAGCACAAAGTGAAACAGAGTAGAGCAAAGGAGGCGGCCTGAAAAGAGAAAGGGATGCGCGAAGGAGAAAAAGGGGAAAAACAGCCGAATCCTCAGGAAACGTCTTAATTGGGCCAACCACTTTGCGGGCAGCGCGGGTTCTAACTGAAGACGAGTCCTCCGATGGCAAAATGTGCGGAAATTGATGGCAGAGCTTTTAATCCTCTTAAAGAGACGTTGAGAGAGGAGAAACATAAGACAAAATAGAAGGGCCCCTTCTTTTTCTTCTCTCCCTGCGAGACGCGTACTCCTTGACTTGCCTTGACATCACCCCACCCCACTCCTGACCACGCGAAGACGAAATTCTTTTTTGAAGAAAAACGCGGTCATCATGGATGTCATGTTAAAAACAATGTCCGGGGGCAGGAAACACCGGCGTATATGATTACGCGCCTGCATTCTGTTTCACGATGCCGTGTGGGGCCAAATAGAAATAGGAGGTTAAAGTGAAACCGGATGCATAAAACCATTTTATACTTTGTTCCACTCCCGCGCAAAAAACAACAAAAAAGAAGGAAAAGAGGCAATTCAATACTTTTTTCTGGACGAGGATTGTCTTCGGTGTAAAAGCGGGGAGACGGGGAAAATGAAATCTAAACATAAATGAAACGCATAAGCCCTAACAGACGAGCGGACTACGCTATAACATTTCATGGGAACAAATATTAAGAACTAGTAGTTTGAATTATGCTATAAGGAGTCTTACAGGACTAGATTGATTGGGTTGGTTAGTTTCTTCAGGACGCAAAGGGCCAGTTCTGGCCGAGCCGCGCTAATCAATTTTTTCCGTCAAGTAAAAGGGCCTACATACACAAGGGAAATTTTATGGACACCAGATAGAAATACGCCCAAGTCAACGAAGATGTATGATATTTAGATTACAATTAAATTGAAGAGCAGAGTTTTGAATTACTTCAATTACTTAGCCATTTTCCCAGGTGCAGAATTGTATTCAGTGTTCTGCAACACAACTCTCCAAGCAATTGCAATTGTTCTGCAGCCATTTTGTACGAATTTTTCAAAACTGCAATCAAATCGAAAACAGACGTAAAACACAATTATTGGCTAAATATGTATTACATATTTATAATAAATAATCAAAATTAATTAACTTACTTTACTTTAAACCAATGCGTACTTTCAGAATTTTGTCGATAACTTTTGAAGTTAAATATTTTGTAACTGCACATAGATGTGTAATTTTTAAAGTGTTTGTGGTAATTTGGGGCAGTGTAGGGAGGTTGTTCTGTTGCTAGAGAAGAAAAAAAAGTTGTGGCAATGAACGCGCTTTGCACTACAGAACATCGTAACTTACGATTAAAAAAATCGGCCAAAATTTGGATAAAATTAAGGAAAAATTGTTCTGCAAAGACATTGTTCTGCGATGTACGTCCACTTTTTGCTCCAGGGGTGAATTTTATATTGTTTCATCGAAAGATAAAAAAAAATAACTTAGTATCAGATATGGGGTCTAGTTAACCCACTTAGGGGTTCACATTCTGGTACCAGCAGTCTTCCCTGCATCACTTCAAACCATTTTTGATCTTCTTGACCAATAGGATTCTTTCAACCAATAGACCATAGCCCGTTGTGTTGCTCTAGTGTGACGTTAAATTAAAAAATACCGCAATACTAAATACCTCAAAGTATAGATGTGGCTATTTAGACCATAATATGTGTTGTGGGGTTAAAAGCAATGCTCTGCAGTGTAGTCTACATTAATAAATATCGTGGTGCCTAGAGGGTTTATACCTTACTTGTTCAGCAACAAAAATCTAACTATGCAAGTAAGTTTTTTCAAGGAAGAAGTAAAATATTTTAAATATGTTTCGTTCAAATGAGTCAAAACTCAGTCTAGCAAACTAGTTAGCAGATTATACGAGGTATTCAAGTTTACACATAGTTTAAAAAATAACAAAAATATATTTTCCCCCGATTATATACTTTTACTTATGATACACAAAGAATATCTATCATTTACATTTATAACAAAAATTTAAGCTCTAAGAACTCCAATGAAATCTTTCACAAAACAGGTGAATTAGAATAATTATTAAATATTAAAATAGTGCTTTGTTATATCAAATGCTATAGAATAAATGTGGCTCTTGAAAATGAATTGAATTACTTAATGGAACTTTTAATTCTTCTATTCCTTTTAGGAGGCATAGTGTAGTTATACAAAATGGACCGAAAAAAAATCAAACTATTAAAAATTGTTAATAATCATAAAGGATACTATTAAATTAAATGCAATACTTACAAGAAAAATTTGCAACACGTAATTTGAATTAATGCTGTAGTTCCTATGAAATATTCTTATTATTAAACATTAATTTACATTTTCTATTAATTTATAACTAGTACAAGATTAAATTTCCTCTCATGATTCTTAAATTTAATTATTTGAATAATCGTTATATTTTGTTTGATATTATTTATAATTTGAACTCACAAGAATAATTTTGGTATTTGTTTAACAAAATGTTTGCTATCAACAAGTAAAAAGAAAATACAATAGGAGATGTGAGTTTTTTGGGTTCATTACCAAAACTGGTTATTTAGATAATTAACTGGTAATTAAAAAAAAAACAAGAACACAAACTCAAGAATAATGAATGGAAACAAAGTAGGCTTTATTAAAGTGCATTATTTTATAGCTACTTTTTCGTTAATGCCTCAACAAAAGAGCTAGGTCAAGTCGACCCAGTACAGACTCCAACACAAGACAAAAATTCCATAGTCCACTCCTCTTGCCAGACCAACACAGGCCAGTGCATTAGTGTTTGAACAAAGCTTTCAAATCTCTCTCATCCCCGACCCAAAATATGCTTCGCTCAGTCATAAGTTAATTGAATAACTTGAAATCAAGAAGCTACCCTTAACGATGGCCTAAAAACTCGGCGGGATTGAATATGCAACCCTAAACTCCGCAGCCGTATAATTATTTCCAACGCCAAATATCCCATTTTGCATCAAAATAATATCCAAAATGACCCATAATCGCTATGCCTATATATTCAGGAATGGGAGTGTTAAAAAAAACCGTCTCGCCCAACATAAATAGCTAGAGCGATTCGGAACGCAGATGGGAGAAAAAAAGGAACAATTGTTCAAAAGCTCGTAACGTTTCGTCATTATGAATATGAAAAATGATTTAAAGTAAGTAAATCGGTAGTCAGTAGTTTGCAAATGACCGGTTACGGTAATACCGGGGCGAGGGGGAACCGAGAAACGGTACTTGTAGAAATACATTTATAGAGAGAGAGAGAGAGAAGAAGAAAGGGGAGGGGGGTGCGAGTGGGGGGTGCCACCATTGCATTTGTTTCAAGTTGATTAATGGCGCACTGGCATCAGTCCCAGCACAGCAATGTATCGATCGTTGCGAAATACGTGGGGATCAATTACACTAAGTGGTCCCGACTCGAATCTGTAATAACAATGTAACGCAATTGCAACGCTGAAGGCTATTTGTTTCCGGCGTCAAAAAGCTACTTACAGGCCTCGACTCCGACTCGTGTGCCATCTTGAAGGCCTTTTTTATTTCCTTTATTTCATTCCTTTTTTTAAAGAAACGATGCGGGAGGAACATTTCATTTGCCAATGGATGAGCAGAGTGGCACGAGAACGAATGAAGATAAGATATGGAAGGAAATGAGAGTTCTTGGATAAATGATGGCCGATGTTGAATATGAAAACTTTTCTTTAAAAGAGGAGTTCGATATTGATATAAAAACCTTGATGTATTAGCATAGCGGAAAAGTTGTTTATTATATAAATGAAAGGACCTTTCTTTGACAGTATTATGCGCAAAAATAACTTCTTGACCTCTGTAAAAACCTGCTGTGCCAGAAAAATATTCCTTTTGCGTTTGTCCATCCCTTGATGTCCTGTGTTTAGTACCAGCTTGGACTGACATGTTCCTCGCATCATAAAACCCAAACAACTTTTATGAAACAATTCTGACTCATAATGAAGCGGTGAAAATTAAATGAAACTAATGATAAAAATTAGGATCACAAACTTTGAAAAGCAAATTTCGCCCGTTGCACGCCATGAAATGAATTGAGGAAAATCTCCGAACTGTAGGAATGTAATATACTTGTTAATTAAAAATAAACAATCGCCAAAATAAACTTTGGTTCGCTAGTTGTCTTTAACATAAAAATGTCCAAATAAACTTGACACCGCTTTTGTAAAAAAAATGTTTATTTCTGGACAGAACTATCGGCTAAATAGTAAATCATCGCCGAATTCAAACGACAAAAAGCTCCATTTAGATATCATTGGAGCCCCAAATCAGTCATTTAAACTAATAAATAAACAGTTATGAAGGAAAGCGACACCATTAATTAGTGTAATTTATTCAACACAGTACAAGGGAAAATTTCAATGTGTAACTTTCGTTTTATGGGGCAAGGGCCATAGTTAGGCAAGACAATGTCAAGTAATGGACATACACGCGTAATACCAAGAGGACAAGTAGGTAAATTAATCGATTCAAGTATTCAACACATTGGAAGAGAGAGTTTCATTGTGCAACTTTCGAAAGATTTCAAGAAATCAAGACAGATTCAACTATTAACGTTGTATTCGAAACTGGGTTGGGTTTCATGGGGCAAGGGCCATAGTTAGTCATGATAACGACAAGTGATGGACATACACTGGCAATACCAAGAGGATAAGTAGGTAAAAACATCAATTTAAGCATTCCAACACATTAGAAGGGAGAATATCATTGTGCAACTTTCGAAAGATTTCAAGAAATCGAGGCGGATTCAACTATTTAACGATGCATTCGAAACATGAAAATGGTAAAGAGAATGATGACTAGAGAAACGTTGGTTGGGTTTTATGGGGTAAGGGCCATATTTAGTCAAGTAATGGACATACACACGCAATACCAAGAGGACAAGTAGGTAAATTCACCAATTCAAGTATTCTAACACATTAGAAGGGAGAATTTCAATATGTAACTTTCGAAAGATTTCAAGAAATCGAGACGGATTCAACTATTTAACGATGCATTCGAAACATGAAAATGGTAAAGAGAATGATCACTAGAGAAACGTTGGTTGGGTTTTATGGGGTAAGGGCCATATTTAGTCAAGTAATGGACATACACACGCAATACCAAGAGGACAAGTAGGTAAATTCACCAATTCAAGTATTCTAACACATTAGAAGGGAGAATTTCAATATGTAACTTTCGAAAGATTTCAAGAAATCGAAACGGATTCAACTATTTAACGATGCATTCGAAACATGAAAATGGTAAAGAGAATGATCACCAGAGAAATGTTGGTTGGGTTTTATGGGGTAAGGGCCATATTTAGTCAAGTAATGGACATACACACGCAATACCAAGAGGACAAGTAGGTAAATTCCTCAATTCAAGTATTCTAACACATTAGAAGGGAGAATTTCAATATGTAATTTTCGAAAGATTTCAAGAAATCAAGACGGATTCAACTATTTAATGATGCATTCGAAACATGGTTGGTGTTTATGGGGCAAGGGCCATAGTTAGTCAAGACAACGTCAAGCCAATGGACATACACGCGCAATACCAAGAGGACAAGTAGGTAAATTTCGGAAAGTTTGCATAATGCTGTCGCTTGTGAGAATCGGACCCATCGGTACTTTCCTCGCCGGGGGCTATTCTCAAGCAAGCACCCAGACAAGACAGCTGTTCCGAGAGTGGAAAGTGACCGAAACTCGCCGATGCTTCCACCACCACACTTAAGCGAAAGCGAGGGGGTGGTGGAGGCTCTTAACGCGAGGACTGTTTTAAGGCATTTCCATTCTAAAACGTACCCCGCAGCAGGCTGTTCCTTAAGACTCTCTTTCCTTCGTCTCCACCTTTCCCGAGGAGAGAGAACGCGTAACAGATGGGAAGAGGATCACAGCTGGAGGGAACAACGGACGGGGCCTGGAATATAAGCGCGGTAAGGCGTTTTCCTAATCCTGAATTACTCATACTTTACTTACCACTCGACTCTCGGGCTGAAAAATGGGCGAAGGGAGCTTAAAAAAACGACAAAAGAAATATAGAGAGGGAACAAAAAAAAAATCGCTTGATCGCGATTCTCTCTTTTCCTTATATATATCTTTATTTTTAATATATTAAGCAGCCATCCTTGCTGCTTCGTTGATCAGGAGACAGCGTAAAATGAGAGAAACACTTTCGCGATAGGGGGAAACGAAAAACAACAATAAATAAATAAGTAAAAAGAGAGACCCAAGTCCCTTTTTCCTCACTATTATTCCTATTCTCTTTGGAGGCGAGAAACATTTATACTTTTATTTTTTGGCAGGAACGTTAAAGGGAACTGCTGACTGCGAAATCGAATAAACGATGAAGAGGGTGAATCAGAATGGATGATGCATCCCTTACCGAGCCGACGTCGAGTGAGTGTAGGAGAGGATGACAAAACGCAGAGCGATGCGATGCAAGGAATATGCGGAGAGAGGAACACCTAGATTTTTTGGGGGTCTTAAGAGATAATGTAAAAGATGTATTCTTGTAAATGTATGAAGGCGTGGAGAGAGAGAGAGTTTGGCGTTTAAGGACCGTCCTGTCCAGACCATGTGCTGTTTCGACTCGATCTATGCGCGAATGCTAAGAGCGAGTACCGAAACAGGACTCCGACATGGAACAAATGCATGGCGGCGAAGACGAATCGTAATGTTTTATGCATTCGAAACTTCAATAGGCGAAAAGGAGCAGTTTGAATACATTGGCAGTCAAGAAAAATCCTAATCCGAAATACCATTAAAAGTGGCATTTGCTTTTCTGAAAAAGAAGCAGCGTTATTTCCGTATAAAATGATTGATTGATAATTTCAATTAAGAATACTTTTGGGTTTGAAATACTACTTTATAAATTTAAAAATCGATTATAAAATTATAAGTTTACACAGATGTTTTGGGATTCTATAGATACTGAACATGTACTGAAATTGAAGAGAGTTCCGACGATGTGACATGGAATCAAAATTGGATTGGACCGAGTGATACTGTAGCACCTACACATAAATATCAATGTATGTGCAACAATTATACTGCTATTATATACCCGATTCTAGTAATCCAATTACACGGAAGATCAATTCAAATTCAATACACTACTTAATCAAAGTAATTAGTAACTTTATCATTCGAACATTTGAAGGGCTTCTGTCAAAAATATTAGCAACATTTTCCAAATTTTTCAAGAGAGCGATTTTGAAGTTTAAAAAAATTATAATACTATAACGAGTTATTCACTTTTCAATAGGTAATGTAATCTGAAACATTCAAGCAATAAGAACTCATACAAACAATCAGAAATTCTTTTAATTTTCGTGAGTATAAATATTTTTAATTTGTTTCATTTACGGTACATATATTTTCTGTGGCTTATCACTAAGTTGCCCGGAGTACTTCATTTTTTGACAACATTCAAAACTCTGAAATTAATTACATTTTTAAGAGATAAATAAAAAGCGTGGAAAGGAAACAAAAATCATGCTTGAACCGAACGCTTTCTGAATCTGGATCTAAGAAGTCCGAGCTTCGGTTAGGCACGAGCGATTTCTTTTTTGCATACAGTCCCCCGAAATGCAGCGTTGCCAGACTAAAACAGAAACTATTCCAGAAATCAATAATGTATACATCAAGCAGTCACACCATTAAATTTGTCAAACAAACTGCAAACATAATGTAAAAAGCAACGGAAAAAGGATTTCCATTTTCGTCAGAAAGTTTTGCTCGGGGAAAGAATTCTGAAACGAACAAGAAAAACAGCAGATGCACCCATTCTTATAGGGAGTGGTACGTGGGGGAGTTACAAGACCCATCCCTTTCCACTTTTACTTTATACCAAATATTTTGAACAGCATCGGTAAAGAATTTCGCAAAAAAAAAAAGAAGTCGAAAGCGTATTTTACTTCCAGTTTCCAGAGCGGGACGCTGTTCCGCAAAAACAGGACTTCTACTTAGCGCTGGAAAAATCACATTTTCGAAAACCAGAACGCAAAAAAGCCAGACCAATATATAATGAAAAAAGAGCCCTCCTCGTAGTAAAATTTCCTGTTTTCCCTCTTGACATAGGGAAATTTTTGGAAATGTAGGAGAATTTCCCAAGAGACTTACCCAACAGCTAACTCCAGAGACTTCGGAGAAGAAGAAAAAAAATTGTGAGATAGAGAAAAAGAACTGGATGATGTGTATCCAGAGATCTTCCACAAATTCAAAAAGCCTGAATACCATTCATAGAACTGATCACGCACAGAGAAGATTGATATTTTAGGCATTCAATATTTAATGTGCCTTTCGGACACGATTGAAACCATATACATTAAAAAAGAAACACAACAAAAGGCAAATAAATATAAAACAGAGGATATATACTAGGAATATATTTGAAAGAATATGTAAGATCTCCACGCACAATGTACAATATTTAGTTTTTGGTAGAATTTTTAAGGATAAGAGCGAATTGAGTTTATTCCCAGTCTGCAGCGTGCTGTATATCTTCATCAACATCTCAGAAAATACTTTTCCTAGATAAACATGAGACGAAAAATGAATAAAGCTAACCCTAACTGGGTAACAGACTGGTTGAATTTTAAAATGCAAGAGCCCAATTAAGTCATAGGATTGAACATGAACCACCAACGACTCGCAGGTTGCTAACGCAATGCACAAACCCACTGAGCCTCAAAAGTATATAAAGCCATTTTTATTACAAGTAAAAAATCAACATCAATATTTTATTTCCGAATGGTAAAATGATACTAGTATGGAATTTCTTTACGTGGAAACAAATCACGACATATCATTTTAATATTCATTCGATATCTTTAAATAAGTGCTAACAATAAATCGAGATTTCGTTATAATTGAGTGTTTCCTTATAAATTTTAATACTAATACTAATATTTTTATTTTGCATATTGCTTGAAGAATTTATCACGATATGTAAACGGCCTAAAAAAAGCCGAACAATCTTTTTTCAATTTACTCATACTTAAAAACTCCAGAAACTTCAAACATCCAGCGTGATTGCGTAAGGACGAACCGTCCTGTTTCGAGTTTCCAGGTTGGAGTGGCCCAACTATGCACAACCTTTTTTTATCAATAAAGGGAAGTCAAGAAGCACTGCAACACGAACCAGAATGAAAACCGAAACAAGCCACAGCCCATCCGAATTCATTGGGGAGCCACAATTAAACGCGAGACCGTCCCTGATTTTTCGTATTTGAGCCGAGGAAGCGACCCAATGTGGTCTGGGAGAAAGAGTACAGAAATAGGGCGATAAGTATAGCAGCAAAGCAAACACACAAAGCCGCGTAAAAGAAAAAGACGGACGATAAAAGGAAGAGAAAGGGAGTGAGGGGGGGATGGAACGTCTTGTAAGGGCAAACGATCCGTTAATGGGCGAGCATGATGTCGGTGTATAGCTCATCGCCCCAAACCATCGGCCACATTTTCCACGCGGGACATTTGCTCGACAATTTCCTGCTCGTTTAGCTTGATTTCCGCTGAGTTGTCCCACAGCGCTGTTGCATTCAAATCGTGGAAAATTTCAATCACCAGTCTGGTATTTCATATACCAACGATTTACAACCGAGCCGCTAAAAAGGCACTGATGAGCCTTTAGATGGCGAAACGGTTTAAACTATTCAAGATTTATTTGATTTCAACGGTTTAGTTTTTAACTTTTGACAAATATGTAAATAAACATTTTCAAGAAAAAAACGATATAAATAATTTTGAGAATATTTTTTTCCGAATAAAATATTATTAATAAAGTGATACAAAAATATTTTTTAAACCCCTTTGACTTAAAAAGATTAGTAACCTATTTTTCGTGTGAACAAATCAAAATTTTAATAATTAGCTGGTGAGTGCTAAGAGGGGGAAAAGGTTGAAAACTCCCGCTATATACAGTACAATCTTGATTATCCGGTAATGTGAACCGAGGACACTTACAAAACCCAGAAACTGTTTTATAATTGTTGTTACCTCTTCATATAACGCGTGAACTTTCCGTGAACTGGTGAGAAAAAAAATCTGATTACCAGATTTAATTTTATTGTTTGATAGTCACAGTTCTCGATGAAACGTAATACTTTAAATCCTGAAGGTAGTATCACAATATTTGTATTGATGCAGAAGTTTGATTCAATAACATATCAATTTTAAAAGAAATGTCTAAATTTTAAAAAGTAATTTTTTTTTGTTACACGCACAAAATGTGATTGTTTACATATTTCCGCTGAATTTTATAGATTGATTACCTCAGGTGAGTTAAAGGAAAATATACATGTTTGTTTTTGTAATTTCTGACAGTTATTCGAGCTCTGATTAACCGAGAGTTCCAAATTTAGTATAATTTAGTCAGTGTTGAGTTTTTTTAAGCTTTAAATAGAGCTCCGAGCAAGAGATTGCGCACTTTGTCCAAAGAAGCAAAAAGTGCTGCAAAACAGATGACCTTTTTCAAGAGTTTAAAAGGTACTCAACTCGTCCTGATTTATTGTAAAATTATCACAATAAACACACACTGTGACACAAATCAAAGTATAAGTTATTCTTAATCCTAGCTTTACGAGATTTCAGTAGACGAAGTAGTAATACGTAGAGCAGTAAAATTTATTGTTTCTGAATCAGTTGAATCGGTACTTCGTGTAACTATGTCCATTTTACTAAGGTGACCTCCGTTCACATTACCTCAGGTAATCAAGTGTGTTTCGATTTATCAAAACTAAAATGCGAGAAACAAAAACAGAACTGTAGAAAAAATCATGTTTGATAAATTCGTTTACAAAACAAATCCAATCCAAAACATTTTTTAGCTGCGGATGTACAGGAAATCTATGCGCCAATTTCTTCGGAAAATGTTAATCAGATGTTCCGGAATCGGATTCAAATCAGTTATTTTTTTAAACGATTTAAAAATTAAGCATTACTACTCTTTGCTCTCTGTGTGGACAGAGTACATATTTAAAAAAGAAACTTAAAACTCCTAACTTTCCGATGGAGACATATTTGATGGCACACACATACACTATATGGAAAAAAAGTATTTGGACATTGCAGAAATTCAGAGGAGGATCCATCTAACTGTAAGGTTGTTTTTCATGGTTAGGACTTGGCCCATTGCTGTATGTACCTGGTACCATGAACTCTGACGTGTACCTCGACATTCTGGATGATTCGGCCTTGCCTACACTATGGTAATACTACGGCGATTATAGTTATTTCTTCCAACAGGATCGAGCTTCATTTCACACAACAAAACGTGTGCTGAATTGGTTTCCGGAAAATAAGATCAATTTTTTTGACTGGCCTGTTCAGAACCCCGATCTAAATCCAATCGAGCAGTTTTGAGACATACTGGATCGATGAGTACGACACCATCACGCATTCCTATCTTCACGACAATCTCTTCTCACAGCCTTACAAGAGGCTATTCCTGCCGACCTACAGTGAACTTGTGGAAAGTATGCCTCGACGTGTCTTAGCTGTAATACAAGCAGAAAGAGGGCCTATCCGTTGCTAAATAGAATAATAAAGCCCTTTCCCGAAAAACATGCAGTGTCCAAATACTCGAGTCCATAAAGTGTACATCTGCAATCAGTAAAATTTGAAACCTCTCGATGCGTCAAAAGGGAGGGTGGATATTTCTTGGAATCGATCTCCTATTATCCATTCGCACAGCATGAGTCACATGTCCATTTGAATCAATAGTTGATCGGGCTTTATAACGGGTCCGCTCTTCTCCTCCCGCGCCAGCACCGCATTGGTCGAGATTTTAGACGCGGGGAGGATGAGAATAGCAAATGGGGCCTCTAGGAGCAGGTGAAGAGAGAGGGATCGCTCTTGGATGGACAGAAACAGGGGTACCACAGGATGCCGAGCAACCTTGCAGTATTCATCGTTACACGGAAATTGGCTTTCTTTAGGACTTGAGCGTGTAATTAGACTTAACTTGGTTAGATGTATTTATGCTGCAAAATGGATACATTCCGCCATAAAGATTTAGTATTGGAAGAACTAGTTTTATTTCCGAAAAAAGTAATTCTGAATTAAATTTTGCATGCAATTTGAGAGTAGGAATGTTTGTTCTAAAGTTCAATTCGTTTTTGTTTTTATTTTATTAAACATTACGTCACAATTTTTTCAATGAATAAAATGGCAATAGGGAGCTCTACTTATCTTTTAAGACAACCTTGAAGGCGTAACTGAAAAAATATATACTATCTCACCGTGGCGCACTTGCTCAGAACTGATAGACCAGAATGGGCATGGACTAATTAATACATTTCTTTTGACTACAATTATGGAACCCCTTCATATTATATATCTCTCGCGGATGCTTTGGCATGAATGACGTAGTAATGAATAATTTCATGCCAAATTAAAGTGTTACGAGTTTATGTTCATGAGATTTTTCACTGATCTATAGGGTATTGTGGGCATTCATGCTAAGTAGATCTCAAGTATTGTGTTCGTATGGGGGACTTCCAGTGCTTACAAACACACCAAACGGTCTGCAAGGATTTCAATTCAGCTATCCAAATGAAAATGAGCGTGGTTTTCTTAGGATAAAGTATATAGCTTAAGATGCAAGGTTATCGGATTATGTAGTCGAGATTGCTAATACAATACCAATTACACAAACCGATAACCTTACACCGATAAAGATATAAAAAATAACGAAGTGAGCATTATCACCTTTAGACCATTTACAGCCATATATAATCTTAACACTTCACCTCGCATTGTTTTGAACAAAGCAGCTTTCATCTTAAGGATGAAAAACTTACAGTTCAGCATCCGAATTCACTGTTTTATCCACACACACCGCACAAAACGGTTGGTTAAGCTTTATGGCGAAGGGGTCATATTTGGCCAACATGCGCCAAACTCAAAGCAGACTACGCCAAGTAATGGACATGCATACACAATAAAAATTTCACTGTCACAAAAAGTAAGTTACAGGAATCGAACCTCCACCGATTTCAACTCGCAGGAAGCAGCAAAGTGGGCAAAACCATCGAAACACTCAATTAAGGCAAACTGATATTAAACACGAAATGTTTTTAGTAAACGTGTTTATTTCTGGCGGCATGTTACGGCATTTTAAGTTGTTATGTACTTCGAATACGTTTATTATTATTTATTACGTCTATTAATTGTGTAAGGCTGCTCTTGAGAGGGTGACGATCTCGACGAGAAATATTTCCCTCGTCAAGTAACTGGACATACACTCATAGATTACTCAAAAAATATTTTTGCTGACACAGAAAATAAGTAAATAAACCCAAGGAGAAATCAAACCTATGCCGCCTAAAACTCGTAGGTTGTTAGCGCAATGGACAAACCCACTAAGCCAACGGCGACCCCACGAACAAAAGAAAAACCAGTAAAATTATCTTTCTTCAAATAAAAAAGATATTTGTAACAGGAGGCGCGCATTTTTACAGCTACTTCTCACACACTAAAGATCAAGTGAAACAGACACACATAAAAAAAAATCCACGACCAAGGTGATAATTCGAATAACAAAGTCTCCATTCCGTTTCCCAGAACAATAACGAGAGAGCCAATGCGATCTAACTATCAAACAGGCTGTCGAGGCGCATGCGCAAAGGGGTTGGGCAAATTTCATTCAAATAGGATCATTAAAGGTCGAAGCGTGAAGAAGCAAGCGGAGAGAGAGGGCACCCAATCAAAATGCGTCAACCCTTCGGCTAATGACGGCACGGTATGCATAGATGCATGGAATAATGATGTTGGGTTTCGATTGAAACGGACACTGCTGCCGAGGAAAGGTACTCAAGTGAGCCCGGGAAAAAAAAGAAAGCAGTAATCAGCCACACTATTCTTATTTTGTACAACCTGTAGTTTGACTGTTCTAATGACCTCTGCAACATCATTTCAGTGGCTCGGGATTCGCATCTCACGGCCGCGAGCGAGAAGCTGAAAGGAACCAATTTTACAGAGACTCTTATGAGAATTCCTAGTCCCAAATAAAGGGATTATAATGTTGTTCGCAATTATAATCAACGAAGGCGAAAAGCGGCGTTCATCTTAACACATTGTTAAAAGACTACGCAAGAGTGTAAAGGAAGCGCTCTCCAACTTAGGAAGTTCATAGTTAAATAATGAAGACTTCTGTTTCCAAAAATACCACTGAATCAATTGATTATTGAAATCCCGCCATGCTGCGTCAGTGCTAACTTGCTCGGGAGCATTGCAACAACTCAACAAATGTTTGGTTGTTGATTTTTGGTAGAATTTAAGGTCTCGGGATTTGCATCTCACCCTGTGTGCCAGAAGATGGAAGCTAGCATTTTTCAGAAAATTTAATGACAATTCCCAATTGGAAATAAAGGCATTATACAGTGCGCAATAATGAGGAAGGGAGGCGAAAAGCTGCCATGTTAACATACATTGTTAAAAGACTACGCTAGAAGGGTACGGCATCGTCCTCCAACTTGGGAAGTTAATAGTTATATTATGAAGACTTCAGTTTAGGAAAGTAGAATCTTTTACGTTAGTCCGAAGTATAGAGACAATGAGCAGAATATTCTTGTGAAGTGCTAACTGCTCGAGAGCGTTTCAATAAATGCGACAGATTGATAAATGTTCGATAGTTGATTTTTAGAAGATATCTGAAATGGATCATGAGTTGTGGATATCGGTTAGTGAAAAGCGATCATCCGAGTACATCGCTATTGTGAACAATACATCAAAGCATGAGCGTGGAGAAAACATAATCGATTCGGTGCTTTTAAAGTGGTAGAAACGAGTCAGGTAAGAAAAATAGAAGCAGGAATTGGTCCCTTCAGTTAATTTGGAACAAGACTCTTTCTGCACAACAATTCAACCTGCACGGTCTGAGAAATAAAAGTTTTATGATTTTAATTTTTCCTTTGTTATAAATAAATCATCTATCAGTGTTAATCCGGTAGCCTTTCTCAGGAGCCAATCATCGCTGCAACGTCACTGCCATTATAAGAGAAAACTAAGCAAATACTGTGTGATCTGTTCACAAAGGAAAAAGTAATAGTCCACTAACTTCCTCACATTCCGAGTTTCTTATTCATTCAAAAAAAATGACAGTAAACTGACCCACGCTAAAACTCACAAGAGCTTGATCTACACAAGGCTTCACCAGCAAGATGAAATCGTCGACATTCGTCGTTAAAAATAGGTAAAAAATACATTTTACAAAACTGAACTTTTCCTTTTGGTACGAAAATATCGCATTTCTGTGCAAATGCATCAAATTTTTTGAAGTGAACCATCGCTGCAACACCACTGCCATTATAAAAGAAAAGTGCCCAGAGAATATCGATTTGTTCACAACCAAAAAATAATCGTCCAATTCCCTCCTCACATTCTAGTTTCTCATTCATTTAAAAAAGACGACAGTGAACTGACCCAAGGTAAAACTCGCAGGAGTTTGATCAACACAAATCTTCACGAGCAAATGCAGACATCGTAGGTCAAAAATATTACAAGGAATTTTTACAAATGAATCGCCGCGATGCATCTTCACTGAGCGCATTTTAAAAAGAAGGCTGCGTTCCAAGGATAGAGAAAGAGAAAAAAAAAAGACGCGATTCTCAAAAGAGAATCCAAACAAAGGAGCGAGCCTCAGTGTCCCACTTGCAATTGAATGTGTGAGAGCAGAAAATGCGAAGTTGTAGAAAACTAATGTCCGATGGTCCACATCTCTATGCGGCGAGTGTGATTACTTTGGCATGCAGAAGCGAGCGAACATGGAAGGTGGTAGAATGTATTATCGCGCAGAATGGCGGGGGAAGATGAAAAGGAAGGAAAGAAAGAGATAGCCATAGAGTCTCCGATGCAGGGACTGTGATGTATAGATAGAGACTGTGTTGGTCAGCTTTACATAAAAGACGTGTAAAGATCGATCCACGCTTAATCCTCCTTGTCCTCCTCCTCTCTTATTCAGCAAGTCCCCTCCCTCAGATCGACCGAAGCGGCCTCTGCTGGAGACGCCTCTAAACAGCCGTTATAAAATCCCCCTTGACCCATCATAATAAGATGCGTGAGAACATTTGCCTAACAAGTACGCGAGGCATCCGACGCACACCCCAGACAATAGACATAAAAGGACGTCTTACCACTTTCAAGAACGCAGCAATCCCTATTTAGTAATCAGAGTTCATAGTCGCAGCTAATAAGAAAAGATTGAAGCAGAACATTTACAGTGGGAGATCATTTCTGTGCTCAGATGGCATAATGTTATAAGTCACGTTTTTAATTTTTCGTGACAGCAATTTCAAGATTCAACATGTGGTTCTGTGGTTTTTGACTTATCACAATTTTCCACCTTTGTTTTCTCATAAACTGAAAGAAAAATACCTACGACATTTTACCACCTTCTAAACATTAACAAACCAGACTCCAGGATGGGACTTACTCATTTTTTTGGGGGGAAAAGTGACTTATAACATTTTGCCATGAGCATATATTTATAAAGGTGGCATTAATAATATGAACCAATTTTATATTTCAACCAGTCAAAATTAAAAACAAAACGAGGTTACATTGAATTATTTTTATATTTGTGACATACTTAAATAAATAGTTGCTTACGCAGTTTGTTTCACAACCCGACAAATAACCAGCACCTATTTCTACCCAAAACTCATAAAATACCTTTTTTTTTGCATTGTGTCTAACTTGATCTCCCCTGTACAGTAAAATATTAGTAATAAATTATTCTGATATCAACTTGAACAAAAATGCCTAAATACATGACGTCAGAATCCTTTAAAAGTAGTTTGTTAACAAGAGAATTCGTAATAGAAAATAAATATCCATTCCAACTCCATACCACAGGCATAGCTTTAAGGTAAAAGCGACCTTCATGCATGAATGGATGACGAGCGTTTTGAGATGTTTGACGGAGGAATCACAGATAAAGACGCTGAAAAACTTTTCGGGTAAAAATTTAGTTTCAAACTGACTGATTAAGACTTACATAAAAATCCAATACTCATGCTAAAAATATCTAATTAAATTATAAAACTAATAAGCTCCAGTTAAAATAATCTTTCAAAAAAATTTTCACATTTATAATCACGCGTTAAATGTATTTGTAACAAATGAATAGAAATTATGTTTGGTTTGGTATAAAAAAGTATCTTGATTGTGTTCTAAGAAATAAGGTGCATTGAGAAGTAAGGTAAAAGTAACGAATAAAATAAAGTACGTGGATTTTTTATGTACTGCATGGTATACAGTACATAAAAATCTACATACTATATACTAGTTATGCAGTTTCATTTCATGTAAGACAACTTTATACGAGACAAATTTGTACACACTAAGGGCCTCGCTGACGCTCCACAACGCCATCTCGCTTCGATCGCATCAATGAACAACATATGATATTCCTAACATTATAACATATAATGAACAATATATATGATATTCCCCAATTATTGTTTACAATATATAATATTCCTAAAAAAAAATTTCAAATATAAATTTGTTGTACTACTGAAAAATTATACAGTACCTTTGGAATCAGAACTCAAACAATTTGGAATTCAAATTGAAACTTTGAGCACATTTTGACTCGAAATGTGTGCGTTGCTTTGGAAATTGAATACCCAGTATGTCGTTTGTAAGCTGTAATAGCTCTCGACTAATATTAATTTTTTTTCATTAAAATTTTATCCAATAACGCAATAAAATCAATTGAAGCGCGAGGATTCGTGGTAAACAAACAATCGTACAGTGTTGTCAAAACGCGAAAACAAATAACGTCTTTTTTTAGTGCCACGAAAGATAATTATATATATAGATAGTACGATTGCATCGATAGAGTCGCCAAGATTTAAATAATACACCCCTCCTCTAACGACTCATCAAAAAGGTCCAGAGCACCACAAGGCGAGGAGGGGTAAATACAGATGACACATATGTGCCAATAGATCCTAACCCAGTTTAATTTAATCAGAAAAATTTAATCAAGAAAACAAGAGATAAGACCTCTACTTCAAAACAAAATAGAGATCACCAAGAATAAATAGCAAGATTTGAAAGACGGATTCTAATGCAAGAAAATACCAAAATACAGAATACAATTGCTCTTCTAAGGGTAGAGTAAAAAGGGAACGTAACCAAGCGACACGCACATTGTAAATAGCGCGTTTCGCACATTTTCCCATCCACCACCACCAAAATGTTTGAACCAACCTGCTGTGAGCTTCAGCGTGCCGATGCAGATTCCAGCACTGAGGTATCATTAATTGCGCTACAAAAAAACAGAACCACGGGTTTTGATGAAGTTCATTATACCCAAAATGCGAATCCGTTCCGGAGATTGAGTAAGACAGGAAGAGGCGGGGATACGAAGCACAATTTTTATTTCCTATCCAGCCAGCAAAGCAGGAAATTTTAAGTGATTAACGCTCTCCTTACAAGTGAAACAATGTTGTGCCTACTAAGAGGATGCTAGTCGAGCAGCTTTTGCATCAATTTCCTCTGCCAAAGGATACGATTAGCCCTGAAACTTTGGAGTTTTAGCATTGCTTTTTAATATAAAAATGAAGCTTGAGACAATAGCTGTATTTTGCATGAACAATTTTATTTAGAAGGTTAATTAGAACATATATACAAATAAAATCTAGCGCTTTTAATAAAATATATGTATTAGTTTTACTTTAAAAAAAAAAAGGAAATGCATTGAGCGCTTTGTATATGAATAAAAATACGAATAAAAGGTATTTAATTAAAATCTAACATTTAAAAGTCGAAAATTTTACAAATCTGCCTGAAGGCTGACTTCGGTAAGAAAAATCTTTAATTGAATATCATTATAATGAGAGAGAAAATCAGTAAGCTACAGCTTTCCTAATCAAAATGAGTACAACACGAATCACATTGTTTTGAAATTTATAAATGTACATTTGATTGATTTGCGTTTAGAAGATTCTAAGATTATTGGATATTTTCACTTGAAATTTAACTGTGAACGTTTATAGAGTAAGTTAATAAAAACATGAAAGTAAGAATTGGTTACGAATTTTTTTTAATGCAAGATAAACTAACAGTTTAGTTTTTGGGAAATGCTTCAGCTGGTAAGTTTGAAGCTTTTGACGATGAGCAGTTTAGAGTCTGGTCGTATTGTTTATCGATAAATGAAATCATCAAGGGAAAAAAGAGGAAAATATGTATACAAAACAATGTGAATGCAGTTTCTAAAAAACAATTTGGTTTTTATAATCAATGTGAGTTATATTGTTATTTTAAAAGGAACTTTCTCGGCGATGTATATTGGTTTAACCAATGTGAATTTTAACTGATAAATTATTTACGTCGCATTGCTTGAGCATATTTCAATTGTTTAGGCATGTTGAGAAAAAGGTGAAAAATAAATTCCAGTTTGTTTCAACATATATTTAAAATTTTCTCCATGTGTTTGAAAATGAAACATATTAAGCAGAACTAGACAAATTGAATGCCATAGCATAACACAGAAATTTGATATTAAAAGGAATAACAAAATTTACTAAGGTTATATTTTAATTATTTACTTAAAAACGAATTCTGAAGTATTATACTGACGTTATTTAAAGTACTTTTTAATCCCTAAAAGAGTACTCATTAGGTAATTAATTACACCACACCTTTGTTGCTAAGCACCTTACATGTCTACGTTAAAATTATAGAAAGTATTAACTTCCAAATATAATATATTTTGTAGTTTAGAAATATAACGTATTTTATTAATCAAATAATTGAAAGGCAGAATATTTTGCAATTTCAAAGTTGCAGTTCGTTTTCTTATGAGTTTTTAATTTTTTTTAAGCTAGTAAATATTAGGATTATAGTTTTTATATGTGAAACACCGCACTAGAAAACTGAAAATGCAATCTTACATGTTTCTAGTCGCAAACAAGATTAAGTCAGGAAGCTCCATGAAATATCGTGTATCTATGTATTTTGTAGTATTCACGACAGCAATCTTTAAATTAGCAACAATTTCCACGAATTTTAACTCAATTTACACAAAATAGCCTTTCATCGATAACAATGCACTTATTGAAGAGATAAGATGAAAGCAAACAACAGAAAAACTCTAGAACGATAGATGACTTAGTTACCAAACACAACAGTAATCTCGCAATCGTTGTTAAATAAATACTCAGCCGATAAGGAGTGTAATAGAAAAACGTTTTTATGCAGATGGCCACTTCTGTATAAAAAAGGTCTACTTCTTTGTTATTAAAAATCAGGAGGTGATTTTCAAACAAAGTTGTGAAGAAACTTTACGAAAGAGTATGCGGCTCGGGTTACGATAGAAACTGTCAACCTTGTTGTGAAGTTAAACACTCTAGATTGTTGTGACTGATCCCAAAGAAAGAGCATACATAGGGGTGGGGAAAGTTAGGAAGGAGATTAAGGAAAGAGCATACATTACTGTGGTGAAAACTAGATGTACGAGGCGACCATAAGATGGTGAAATCTACGGAAGGGCGCTTGAATACTTAAATGATATCCGTTACAGAAATACTCGGAAAATTTCAAATTAGAAGAGCTCGTACCATTTAAAAAATTGGGTTAACAACATTTAAATAAAAGCACGAAGATTACAACTCATTAAATAACAGTGACTACAAAAAATGTACTTATATGTTCTGCTGCAATAAGTCTGCGATTTTATTAAATATTCTACAAATTAAAATTTCTTCAGAGGACTGTTTGCTAGAAAAGAAAGATGCTCATTGATGCATTTTTATAGGAGAAAAAAAAAAACGTTCACAGAACTAAAACTACTAAAAAACAACCTTTTATTTCGCAAGATCTATAAGACGTTGAAAGGCAACATAGGATTGCAATTATCAAAGCAATTCATGCGCAAGAACAAGGGAAATGCAATTTTGTTTTGATCACAAGAATAGTTCCACAAACTTACAGAATTATCCCCCAAGGCAGTACGGAAAAGAAAACGTTTCAAGAGCATATTATATTCTACATGAAAACTTGATAGAAAACAACACAAGAAGACAGATCAAAAGTCGGCGGGCAGTAATAGTGATCGGGGAGAATCGGGTTCAACCACCTGATGTGGAGTGATGACAAATAGAATTGACATTAGCACCGGAACCGGAGTCCAAACAAATGAAAGATTTCGATACATTTGGCATCGGCGAAGATAAATTCTTCGCCTTCATCGCATTTTCAATCATAAGAATAGGGCGGAAAAAGAAAATGGCACACCTCGCGAGTAATGTTAAAGTCTTATTGCTACCATATATCTTATTTAAGGAATCTCCAGCTCGGAAGGGCTGAGATACAGCAGAGGAGGGCTCACCAGGTAACTTGCGACAGAAAAGCTGTTGTTTCCGAGATTAACAGTTAAAAGATTTCGCGCGATCCATAAAAACCGGTTCCAAATATGTAGAACAATATAAATTAAAACAATATAGTACGTTTAAAAATTAAAGGATAGAATAAATGCCAACTTATACTCTCAAGAGTTCGAATATCAACACGGATACAGTTATAAAAACTATTCCAATGTATAAATAAAACGAAAAATATTTAAATAATTTGTAATTTTTGTGATTAAATTACAGCTTACGTAAGAAAATGCACATATTTAAAATAAGGAACACTGTAGCGCTCTAATTTAATATGTGTAAGAGAATTAAATGCGAAAGATCTGGAAAAGGAATGGCAAATTGATACAGCATAATAGGATAAATTTGAAAGAACATTTTTATGATATAAAACCTATTTAGAAGTTGGTTGAAAGTTTTAGATTTGTGATAAACTTTTGGATACGTGAGGCCATTCAAAGGATTACCCTTGCTTATGCTGTTTTATACCTAAAATATTTAAATATAAACATAAATTTGCTGCTCTAGAACTATGGGAGCCCTACACCCCGATTACGCGCACTAGATCTTCTATGGAACTAACAAATGGACAAAACTCTTGTAAAGCATATCACAATATTTGAGAAGTAGTATGAAAATAAACTGAAGAAAGTTGAGAAACCTGTTAGTAAAACGTATGCCCAGGGTTCTTAATCTATTCGTTATACTTTCAATGCCCCCCATATCTAATCTATTTTTCAAAAAAATCTCGATTACTAATACGAATTTATGCAAGATATAGCCAACGTAACATAAGCTTTTAAAGAAGAAACTGAATATTCTATCTAAACAAAAATGCGACAGGAATAACGTAAAACCATAGAAGACCAAAGACATTTAATTATATGGGCACAATAGAAATAAACAAAAATATAAATCCATACAGGAATTTCAATATTGAGAGCATCCAGAATATATCCACCAAAATTAAATACTTAGTACTGTACACTGAGTACTGATGGTTATTCACTGCAGCTAATTTTATGGGCGATAATTCTAGAACACTTTAAGTCTACGGTCTTTTACTCGTGAAAGTGAAACAGCCTTGTTTAGTGATATAAATCAAGTTGAGTGTACGGAATGCTTTGGGTTACAGCTTTGTTGCTCACCAACTACCCGACGCAAGTATCAATGAACTTCCGATTAATGCTACTGCTGGCATTCAGCGTAACAATTTGAGAATTGTATGATCATGGTACTTCATAACAATAATACACATCTTAGTTGACTGTTTACTCTTTATATAGTTCAAAGAACATTAAGTATCATCATTAAAATATAATTAAAAAAATAAAATGCTGTATAAAGTTATTGTTGAAGAGTCCGAAAGTATTTCGTAATCACATATATGTTGACACCTTTTTACGTGTTTTTGCCGTATGATTAACTATGTTTAGTTACACATCAAGTTTCGGAAAAATTTAAATTACGAAGTCAACTGATGTGCTAGCAATTGAAGGCCGACTAAAGTATAAATAGTTTTAATGTCTTCCAAGAGGTTATTAGAAACTATTTCAAAGTTTATTGAACCAAGGTGGATTTTAGAGTTACTAAAAACTACTCTAACAATAATTTTGAATAAATCAAATTCCATTATTTTGGAAATAGCGTATGATTGCGGAAAACTCCCATAAACTGAGGATTCGATGTTCGTGTATTTCTATTCTGTTAGTATACTTACAGGCAGTATTGATGTTACTATGGATATTACTTAATTTGAATAATAAAATCAAATGAGCAAAACGCAAACAAAAAAAAATTTGAAACAAATTTATTACCGTAAAAACGGCAATAGGATGGAAATTGATATGATTTTCACTGTAAATTAAAATTTCTGGACATTCATTTATGTTTTGATATGCATTCTTCATTTAAAAAATTAGTAGGCTTTTAGCCTTCCGAAGGGTTTAAACGTATAATCCCACTCAGCAACAGAAGTTTGTCTAGTAAGATTTCTACGTTTTACCTTAATGAAAACACTATTGCTTAGGATTCTTTCAATCAATAGATGTGGTTATTTAATCAGCATTTGTGCTATGGGAAAAAGCAATACTAGGAAGATCTCATGACGTTCAAAGGGTTGACACATAATTGCCTTGCGTAGTTAAATTTCCCCTTCCAATTTTTGATTATGCGCGTATAATAGTACAACGTTTTGCGAGAACGCGCGAAAAAAAACCCAACTTTAAAGAAAATTTTAAAATCTTCAAAACTGTTCCTTTATGTAAAGAATGCACTTTAAAAAACAAGGACTCTGAACAGGCAAAGGAAGACGTTTTACATCCATAGCTTGATACCACTGCTTGACAGAGGCTGCAACATGACATGAAGCATTGTCGTCATGGAAGTAACATTCGTCCATTTCATAAAACTGCCAGAGCGTAGCAAGAACCTGATGGTCCAAAATGTTCATGCAGGCGTCGGCGTTCAATTGACCAGGAACAACATGCAAAGGCCGTACCACGAAAAACACCCCCAAACAAGTAGTCGGATTTTATGCAAATCCGCTGGCGTCCGGTTCATTATTGTAGGGTAGTGTGTTATAAATAAATAAGAAAATAAAGTTCATCCCAAGAATCAAATCGCCTTTGGTTTGCAAATAGAATCCCGAATACATATCGCGGGAGGAAAAATTCCTTTAATTCCTCTCTGAATGGCAAAGGATGAATGGAGGCGATGCTTAATCTCACATAAAGTGACTCGCAAAAGGAAGCCAACGCATAAGCAAGAGAGAGAGAGAGAGAGAAAGAGAGAGAGAGAGGGGGTGACGGGAAGAATTACTATTAAAGAGGGAAAAAAGCAAGCGCGGCTATCACCTCCGTCCATTTAGGCCAACAATAGGCAAATAACAATAACCGTATAAAAACCATAAACCGGGCAGAAGTCGGTGGGAGAGAGGAATGGTCCGAGATAAACACGGACAGCAGCAAATGACGAGGGACTAGTGACCGAATGCGAGGCGACAAACTCAATCAGGGCCGCAAAAATAATATAACAAGTGAGCGGGGGAGAGAGAAGATGAAGAAGAAGAGAACCGATTATTCACAAAAGAAGAGTCGCGAATGAAAGAGGTCATCGCGGTGACGTCACAACGGGCCAATTAATCGAAGTTGGGCTGGTGATTGATAAGAGGAGCGTTTCCTCAGGCCGACGTCATCAAAGTCCCCGGGCCGTGACGTCGGAAATGGCCGTTCCTGCTATCGATCCGGTTCGGCGAAGTGGTCAGCTTTCTAACCAGTCGGACCCACTGGACGGATGGTGGACCACACGACAAATCCATCGAAAAGCCCCCGCGCACACGCCCCGCAGATGAATACATACAGAAGACCAATCCAATAAATGTCGCTTTTGGATGAAATATTCCGGAACCACTGTCACGAAGTATTTCTGCCATCTCGAGATGTATGTACGCAATTAATTTATTGCACCGGCCCATGCCACTTCAAGTTCAACTGGGAGAGGACGCATTAAAAGTGAAGGATGCAAACGAATGGCGTTGTCACTTTGCCAGTAAAAAAAAAAAAACACCGAGAAACTGCCATCAGCCATTTTTTTTAAAAAAGCGTTTCAAAACATCGAATGTATTTTTTCCAAGATTGGTTCATTCAGCTAAAGTTTTAAATCAACATTTTAATATATCACGAGCACCTTTTAAAAGTAATTTAAATCGGAACAATTGAGTGAAAATTCAAGACCACGTACGAGATTGATTCCCTTGGAAATAAATATCTCATTTTGAGAAGCGCCACAGTTGAAAATGAATGAAGAATTGCTATCAGAAACTGCCATCAGCCATTTTTTTAAAATGCGTTTCAAAACATCGAATGTATTTCTTCAAGATTGGTTCAATCAGTTAAAGGTTTAAATCAACATTTTAAAATATCACGAGCATCTTTTAAAAGTAATTTAAATCGGAACAATTGAGTGAAAATTCATGACCACGTACGAGATTTATTCCCTTGACCATAAATATCTCATCTTGAGAAGCGCCATAGTTGAAAATGAATGAAGAAATGCTATCAGAAACTGCCATTAGCCATTTTTTTAAAATGCGTTTCAAAACATCGAATGTATTTCTTCAAGATTGTTTTAATCAGTTAAAGTTTCAAATCAACATTTTAAAATATCACGAGCATCTTTTAAAAGTAATTTAAATCGGAACAATTGATTAAAAATTCAAGACGATGTATGAAATTGATTCCCTTGAAAATAAATATCTCATCTTGAGAAATGCCAAATTTGAAAAGGAATGAAGAATTTACTCCTGGAATAAAAGAACTCATAAAACTAGAACAAACTGAACCTCAAATCAAGACGTCGGTCATAATTTCTTCTATACAATTAAAATTGGAGCGAATTTAACAATTCAAGTTAACAAGCGTTAATTTTCAATTTTTGGTCTTCCTTATAAAGTATGCTTTTGTATGTGTGTGTGTGTTACGTCACTTTTCCTGAATGTTACGATATTAGGACACCGTTGTTGTGTAGCTTCACAAGATTATTTTACATAACTTAAATATACGAAAAAGAATAGTTATCCCCGAGAAGCTTACAAAAGAATGGACAGGATCTTTGGGTTAATCACAACTTAGAGTCGCACAATGGCGAAACGTTGACCGAAAGTAGGAGAGGGCACCACCAAACACAGGTCGTCTTAGGATATATTTAGTATGTCGAATAACATTGGAATAAAGGAGATTTGAATAACCATACAAAAAGCAAAAAAGTTATGCATGGAAAGAGCGATAAAGATAGCAGTAATAAGGCATTTGTGTGGCGTGCGCTGTGTAATCCTTCTGTTCCGTTATCCAATGTATCAGTCGAACAAAATAAAGGAAATAAAAAATGTATGGTGTACCTATTGTTTTCAATGTAACTTTAACAACGGAAAACGGGGACAAGAAAAAAAAATGATTGATATATAGACCACATTCTATGAAATGAAATTAAAGAAAAAATACTTTATGATGTATTGCGGATAGAATAGTTTTCATGACACCAATATAAATTTCTCACGATTTTGAATCAATTGCTTTTTGTACCCAACACTCTGGTTTGTAAAGTTATGGAGGACAAACGATTATAAGTTTATATAATGATTTATCAAATAATTCGCTAATAAATTTAATAAACGATATAATTTTTGTGAGTGATTGCGTATGCCGTGAAAAGGTTAATCATTTTTAAGAATAAGAGCCTTGATTTTTATTGAAATCATCAGGACTTGCAAATGTTTGCAGTTATGCACTGCATTTTCATACAAATTTTTTCTTATCACCATCCAAGATAATTTTTACACGCAGTTCGTACCGTTTACTCATCAACCACAAAATATACTCGGTTGCATGAATTTTATAGCGTAATGGCCATGGTTTGGCAGAGCTGTTCACAAGACAGACAACGATAAGTAATAGACACACAAAAAGAAAGTTTTGTTGATACAGAAGATAGAAAAGAGGAATCGAACTCTGCTAAATATAAAACATAAGATTTCATTATTTAAAATTTCCAAACCACAAACGATTTCGATGAATTCACTCATCATCGAGAAAATATTTTCTAGTAAACAATCGAGCGCCTCAGTATGAGAAGATAAAATACTCATCAGAATTTATCGACATTGTGACCATTACAAAATGTAAAACGCCAGATTAGTATCTATGTAGGGCAAATTTGAACATTTGACATGAGATTTTTTGCTGAAAATTGAGTATTTACAATGGCTGATAATGTTTTCTATTTCCCATTTGGAGATATTTCGTTGATAAGATAATCGAATTGAATCAATGTTGAAAATTAGTCATACGTTTATGGCAACTAAATATGTATCGTTAGGATGAACAAACGGTCGGTGTTTCCACTAAACAAGCGAATACATTTCGAAAAGTTAGGCATCGAATATGACGACCGGATTCAAAACCTTGGATGAAACTAAAAATGAACTGTAAAATTGTATAGAATTAGTAACCTTTTGGACAAACATTTTCCAAACTGCATTTTTCAATAGTGACTAAAATGACAAAAGACATCACAAATGGGGTTTTCGTAAGAATAGCTTCTAATTTCCCTGATTATTCACGAACAATTTTCTATACACATTATTTTGGGTAACATTACATTGCCATCATCCATAATACATCACTATTTCTTTAGATGGCACTATCGGAGCATAGAAAACATTTCAAGTTATTTAAGTTCTAATAGTGTATTTCAAATGATATTGTCGATGCATTCGAAAGTTTCACAAACAAAATTATAACTTCCTTTCTTAATTTCATGTAAACAAAATACACATTTATCTGAAAAGCAATGGCCATTAATCACTTCTGAGTCCAAATGGTTAAAAACTGTGACGAGGCCGGATTTGCCATTATCGTATACATTTTCAGGATAATATTTCATCGATCGAATTTTTTAGATCAATTTTAAAATTTACGAAAGTGAATTTGTTTTACTCATTTGCTTGTTTTGTATTTACCTTAATGTTTTATCATTACATTAATGCATGTTCTTTTTTATTGAGTACAAATCCTCTAGCATAAAATCTATTTTCGGACTTTCACTTCCTCTTTCTCACACTTCGCTTCAATTTTCTCATTTGAATATCACTGCTTGTGTCTCAGCGATAATTGTCACTTCTACAATGACATATAAGGCCCGATTGCGATAGTGAACTCATAGCACAAATACTTTCCCAGGCTGCATTCAATAGCACTCTCAGGCTTGTAGATATATCATTTAAAGGGATTTTATTCTTGTCATATCATTATCACGTGAAGAACCCAGAGACGAGCTGACTGTTGCAACGGGGAGTGGACCTTAACTGCAAAATTAATTTCTCTTCAACAAATTAATATATTTAAACTTTTTCACGTATCTTGCATATATGTGTTTAACGGTGAAATATATTTGCGTAAATCTTAAGCTCATGCGATGTTGGTCATAGTTCGGTTTAGTGTTATCAACAATTTTGCAGTTGATTTACATTGATGTGAATGTCTTATGAAATGTTTTCTGAAATATATTTATTGGTTTAGTGTTGTCAACAATTTTGCAGTTCATTTCCATTGATGTGGTGAATGTCTTCTGAAATATTTTCTGAAATATTACATTGATGTGATGAATGTCTTATGAAATGTTTTCTGAAATATATTTAGTGGTTTAGATTTGTTTAGTGTTATCAACAATTTTGCAGTTGATTTACATTGATGTGGTAAATGTATTCTGAAATATATTTGCGTAAATCTTTAAGCGTATGCGATGTTAGTCATAGATCGGCTTAGTGTTATCAACAATTTTGCAGTTGATTTACATTGACGTGAATGTCTTATGAAATGTTTTCTGAAATATATTTATTGGTTTAGATTGGTTTAGTGTTGTCAACAATTTTGCAGTTCATTTCCATTGATGTGGTGAATGTCTTCTGAAATATTTTCTGAAATATTACATTGATGTGATGAATGTCTTATGAAATGTTTTCTGAAATATATTTAGTGGTTTAGATCGGTTTAGTGTTATCAACAATTTTGCAGTTGATTTACATTGATGTGGTAAATGTCTTCTGAAATATATTTGCGTAAATCTTAAGAGTATGCGATGTTAGTCATAGATCGGTTTAGTGTTATCAAAAATTTTGCAATTGATTTACATTTGATGTGGTGAATGTCTTCTGAAATGAACACATTTTGTTTAATTTGCTGTGTCAAGTTGGTACAATTGTTAAAGTTTAAGCAACAATTGCTTTAGTTGGGTTTTATAGCACAACGGCCATATTTGTCAGCGTCAAACAGCGTCATTGGACTACACAGACAAGGGAGGTTTTACTGACACAGAAGAGAGCAATAAGCCCAGGGTGGCAACAACTCGCAAGTTGCTAGCGCAGTTAGCAAAAACTCGGAGCCGTGAACGCCTCTAAGATAGAATTGGAATGCGAAAAAACGTCAATTAAACGAATCGATACCCACAAGCATTTATCGAAAGACATGACATGCGAATGCTCTTGTTTTGCTTATAGAAATCCTACTGATTACATAGAATTTTGTTACTGATAGGTGCAAGACTAGAAAAAAGAGAAATACACTGAAAACTTTATAAAATACGTAAAAATGCATCAAAATCGCATTTGTTTATTAAACTTGAAAAAAAATGTGTACACAATCAATCAGTGTTATGAAAAGCATTGAAAATGCGAGTATAAATTTTTTTTTGAAACACATTTGAGCACTCGACTCTCTGTTATCCCAATCTTTGGAGAAAAGGAGCTTAAACTACATAGAAAGCAATTATGTTACACAATTTTAGATTTAGAAACTGGCCAAGGTCCCTAGTCGGGCATTAAAAAAATAATAATAAGTCTCACAAACAGCGATTAAAAAAGCAAATTAGGTGATATAAGAGACAAAACGTTTTTGAAGTACCTAGTTCTAGTTTATCTAACTAGTTCCGCCGAAATAACGAAAGTAAATTAAGCTACATACCTAGTTATTCTCACCGCAAAATAAGTATAACTGAAAAGTAACATAACTCTATTCCAACCAAGAAACCGTCACTTCGATTGAGCTAAATAAGAGCGACTGATGAAATAATTATAATTTACAATTATGCTGCATGTAATGAAAATAAGGATGTAGGGACAAAGAGGAAACCAATCTGAATTCTAATGACAAAGGAAATACCTTAAAGGGGAAAAAACAAGTAGAAAAGTCGTACGTGCAATGATTTCCAAGTACCACAAATTACTCTCATCTACACGATCTACCATAATAAAAAGAGTGACACACCTAAACTTTTTTTTTCACAACATAAGTTACGACATGCACAGGAGGGAACGTACACTTTTGGAAATCAGAGTGACGCGGTCCTATTATTTAAAAAAAATGAAACAGCAACAAAACAGTAGATGATAACGGGTTTCTTTCTTACCTTCCATTTCGATACTGTGTTTTCCGATGGAAGATTAGACCTACTACGAGAAATACTAGCGAACAGAGTATCTTCAGGAGTTCGAATGACGAAAGTACAAGGGGATTACACAGCAGAAGTTTAATAGATTTTCTCAAGTTATTACCACATGCCCACGTGATGGAAAAAAAGCCGTTTCCGAGAGGATGAAATAACGCGTCTGTCCTGCAAATTGGATACATATTCAAGCAAGCAAATACCAATGTTTGATTTTCAAATAGAATTCATAAATAATATTTGACGTTTTACGTCAGAGAGTAACGGTTTTATGCACACAAGACGGCGCAGCAGTCGACTCTAGACCAGACAAACATTCCACACGCTCAGCCTTATTTCCATCGGGTTCGCTCCTTGCTCTTACACTACTAAAAATATCCTACACTACTCTATTGTTAATTATACAAGAACGTTTCTAACGGGAAACAAAAACAAAAAACCCGTCCGTTTCAGATTTAAAATCGATGGAATTTTGCATAGAAAAAATTAACACTGAGCAGAAAAAAGTTCATAACATTGGAAATTTAAAATCGGTTCCTTGTTTTTATATATCGCACCCCGGCAAGAAAAGTGACGAAACTCAAAATTGCAGAATTTGAGAAATATCAATTTAAAGGATACTATAAAATTTAAATTTCAAGAATTTAATGTAGACTTTTGAAATTTGTCGATGGAGGTTTTTATTTGGTTTATCGATTCAGAAAAGTTTATCTGTATTGTACGTCTTTAGCATTTGCTAGCTACACCCACGCTTACTGTTTTACACTTTTTTTTGTGTGTAACCTCCACTGTTCACTAACAGAAATAAACGTACTTCAATCTGCAATCCGTGACATGAGAAAAACAGGTAGGCACAAATTTATTTATTTAAGGTACTTGATGACTGTAGAGCTAAATGAACATATCGCACCCCAGCGAGAAAAGTGACACAACTCAAAATTGCAGAATTTGAGAAACATCAACTTAAAGGATACTATAAAATTTAAATTTCAAGAATTTAATGTAGACTTTTGAAATTTGTCGATGGAGGTTTTTATTTGGTTTATCGATTTAGAAAAGTTTATCTGTATTGTATGTCTTTAGCATTTGATAGCTACACCCACGCTTACTGTTTTACACTTTTTTTGTGTGTACCTCGACTGTTCACTAACAGAAATAAACGTACTTCAATCTGCAATCCGTGATATGAGGAACACAGGTTCGCACAAACTTATTTATTCAAGGTACTTGATGACTGTAGAGCTAAATGAACATATCGTACCCCAACAAAAAAAGTGACACAACTCAAAATTGCAGAATTTGAGAAACGTCAACTTAAAGGATACTATAAAACTTATATTGAAATAGTATAAGCTTCTTTTAAATTTTAGGTAAGTATTTATGGTTGTAGCTTCTATTATATTCTATAGAATAATAATATAACAGGCTAGGGCACCTCATGCATATTTTTTAAAGACATAACATCGAAATTTTTATTTTTTGACTTGCGTCCCTTTTCTTGCCGGGGTGCGATACGCTCATTAGAAAGTAAATATCCCTCTAAATTAACAAAAAACCAGGACAAATTATCATGAACTGAATAAAATATCACGATTGGCGATATCACATCTAGTAAATGTTAAGGCTTCTCTAGCTCAGTACCAAGCAATGTCTGATTGAGGCCAACACTATCCAGGTGTATTTGCAACATTTTAAGATTCAATACTTGCTGTGTGTGATATAGGTACAAATATAATACTTCTGTTAACAGGAAGATTATTTTTGTTTCCGATCATCTATCTGCAGTACAGCGCAAAGAATAATACCCATGAATAATCACGTGAAAGTCAGTTTGTAAATTAGAAGATTTTTGTGAACTATAGTACACGCTATCTAACGAGTAGACGTCATTGTTATTGCAGAAATCTCATCGGAAAACTACCTACAGTGCATTTTATATTGCTACAAAAATGTGTTGAATTATTTTTTAAGTTTTAAGAAAAAATTCCGAAACAGCTGAATGTATTAACGATACAATTCATATTAAATAGCCACAGAAAACTCTATGGTAACTTAAGGCTTAAATTCAGATGATTTAGAAGATACATAATTCGTTAGAAACACGAGTTCACCGAAAGCAGATTTGTATCATTCACCCTAGAGACTAGAATGGAATGCAATAAACTAAATGCAAAATATCAAGAGACCTGATAAAGATAGCAGAGTACTTGGATGGGGTTAATAATCGGGTTAATAATAATTAATGGGGCAAATAATGATAAGCGAAATTACATTATACAACCAATCGATGACTTACATTAATTCTTATAAGGATGTGGGGACAAGATATAAACACCTAACCAATAATACGAGTAGAATCGGCATAGAAATAAAAGCTATGAAGGAATTCAGTACTTTCAACTTTTCTTAGATAACCTAAAATAGCTTGGATAACGTTACAAGACAAAAGAAAGTAGCAGATATATTTGTTCAAGAACTAATAAAACTTTCTTTGCAGTAGCAATATCCCTCCCCAATATGAAAAAATACCATCTCTTCCACAGTTTGCTTAAATAGATAAGAGGTATATGTTCAGCGTTGGTTAGATAAATACAATAGAATGAAATCAAAGTTGATAGAAACTAAAATGGGAAAACCTTTAGTGATGATTTCAGTTAATAATTGTAATTTACGATCTGCTGACATTTAAAATATGAGTGGGACAAGGACTTGAAAAATAGCATTTAATTTGGATTGAGTTTCATCTAAAAATTTGAGTGTATTTCGTAAACTTGACTGTGATGACCTACAACAGATAGAATCTCATATTACATCTATTTCATCTGTATACTTTGTAGTGAACTTCAAGGTAAACTTCGAATTCAAAAACGTCAAATTTTTTTATCAGGCTTCGAAAGTATATATAAAAAAAAAACACTTTTAAAAGTTCTGTGTTTGAATATAACTTTCTAAACAGACAAAACATTTCTATCCCCGTCAAAGGCCCATCTCTAAAATCTTTTATTAGGTCAGAACACTAATAAAAAAACTAAAATCAGAATAATCTTAAACTGATGCTTTGATGATGACTGCGCACTGATGCCTTTCCCAATCAGTTCCAGCCACTTTTCTCGTATACGTTACTATAAAAACAAATTAATTAGAGAGTAAATTTTGAGCTTTAAAACGATCCCGACGGCAAGGATTGGTTTTCAAAGCAATGTGATGTGCGAACTCTTTTTATGAAACATAAATCTCGTCAAAGAACCTTTTTTTTGTGGGAAAGGCACTTTGACCAATACACCCTTTTACCCCATGAGTTACTATGTGACACACGAAGTTGGAGCATAAAAGAAAAGTAGAAAAAAGATCTCCGAGATTCCACCTGTTTCAAAAGTTTTCGAGTCTTCCAATAGCGTGCATGGACGTCCTCCCCAATCAAAACCAAAAATTCCGAACAGTGGCAACAGTTCCTGTCAGCCATCTTTCTGCATTGGTCACGTTTCATGCTACCATACATGCCATAACTATGCAAATGCTTGGCTAAGCGATCAAGCCCTAAAAATAATATAAACGCCGTCATTGCTATGGGACGGAAGGAATGCCAGAAATGGACACCTTCCCCCACGTTTTATGTGTTGTAACATCACCCACTCTGTATTAACATCACCCACTCTGTATTAATAACTGTCTTTTAATTTATTCTTGATTACTCAAACTGCAGATCCCAGGGGTACATATTGTTTTCAAATATTTCTGATAAATATTACCCGTTTCAAGTTTTCATGACAAAACTCTTTCATTTTCTTAAGTGAGTTAACATTGTAAGTTACTACGTTTGAAGCAACTATTACTATTATGATTGCATGAATTGACTTCCCTGACTTGAAATATTTTTAACGTTAATTCAGAGATGATACCTGAGTCCAGATTAACTTTATCCGTTAGGCTTGATAACATATTATTAAGCTGTATGGAGGGAAGTTCTCTCCACTTTCAGGGTAAAAAAGAACGTAGGCATTGCCAAATGTGGTTAGTTTCAAAGAGCAAATGTGTGCGGTTCGTGATTCAAACCGGTTAAGGCACGAAACTCGAGTATACGTTAAACGGGAAATGATTGACGTGTGTGGTTTTAATAATTGAGGTAGATATACCGACATATATTATATTTGAAATTTTAATGTTTAATTTTTATTCACTAATCGTATTTTATCATTGTTTCTAGATTATTAATGGCGGGTATAATCATGTAATGCCTTATAATTACCATCAGTCAGACTGGCGACCCACTGAGATTATTTCTTTTCTTCCTTAGCTGGTTGAAAAGCAGCTTAAAATTGCAAGTGAAAATGTTTTGTTTCCCATTTAACACAGGCAACTTAAACTACAACCCGATGTACGGGAACGAGTCCTTAAGGATTGATCTCTTAAGATTTAGCCAATAAGAGCAATTGATTTCGAGTTAAAGGCAATCAAGCAATCGACACCGATTCATAATCGTTAGAACACACGAAACTTTCAGAACTAAAAACGTGAATAAATACACAAATGAAAAGGTTCCCACTCTTTAAGCAAAAGAAAAAGTAGGGCCTTTTACAGGTTACTTTTAAGTAGCAGATAGGCTGATGAATGCTCAATATAGCAGAAACTACCTCAGGTACTATTGTTTGATTTCATACCCAGTAATGATACTTGTCTGTAAGTCAAGAGCCTTGGATATTGGTTTCAGCGGATGGAAGGAAAGACTTGTAACAGATGGAACTTCTTAAATTGGCCTAATGACTTATCTGAGGTCACGTGTCATTGATGGGGGGGGGGTTGAACTCAGGCGGAATAAAATTTGCACTTTTTAAGCTTTGTGCATCGTTTAAGACCAAGCAAATTTTAAGAGCCCTTAAAATCAAAAACAAAATTAGGCCTTTTTAAGGCCCATGGGAACCCTGCTATTTGTGTAACACAGTGGTTGAATATAATTATGACACAAATCAGTTTTAAGATACAGTTACAAGTTATTTTTTTACGTTAATTTTCACTTTCATCACCTACTCTAAGTTCTGTAAGACCAATATAAGCGCACATTTGTTTATTGAATAAGTTGTAAATAACATACAACTTGTTTTCCGATTAGAAATCGTAAAGAGGGGAGGAAATATGTTTACTGAAATTGTTCTGCCACATTCTTTAATAAAAATAAAGTGTCCATAGTGAGATCATAAAAAGTTATAAATATCATGCATTTTCATACGAGACGTATTAGAAACTAATGTTCATTCGGATTTTCAAGGCTACGAATGAGGTGATCGAAAGAACACTTTATACTATTCTATGAAAGACAATAAAAAGTCTTATTCACCGAGTACACAAGGTAGTTGACACCAATTACTTGGGGTTTCATTTTATTCTTCATAATGTTACCAAAACGAGGGTGATGTAATTAATAACATAAAGAACAGAGCACTCTGAAAAATCCTCCTCCTCATACAACTTATATGAACATGGGTAGCGTTTGCCAGCTAATTTTTCTTTTCACGTGTCAGCTTGAGTTAGGTAAACAAACATCTCACAAAACTAGCTCATTCCAGAGTTAACGATATTTATTTAAGAAATAGCACATTTTATGTCAAAAGGCAGAGTAATGTTAGTTCTGAACAGCCTATCCTGAGACTCTTTGAAGTGAATGAACACCATTTAAAAGTCCAATAATGCGCACCGCAAAGTAAATAATGGCAAAGAAGGCATATCGGTGTTTACATGCATGTATTTACTCTATTAAGGACGCAAAAAGTCGTAAGCATCCGAAAGGTACGAGATTCATTTCAAGAAAAAATTAAAGCGTTCCTTATTTCGAACAAAACGCTGCCGTTATGACAATTACAAATTAGTTTTTCGTCTTTAAAAGCTTGTATCCTTTTTGGATCCGCGCTTGTAATTATAAACAATAATGCTCACCGCAAAGTAAATAATGGCAAAGAAGGCATATCTGTGTTTACATGCATGTATTTACTCTATTAAGGATACAAAAAGTCGTAAACATCCGAAAGGTACGAGATTCATTACAAGAAGGAAAATTAAAGCGTTCTTCATTTCAAACCAAACGCTGCCGTTAAAGACAATTAAAAATTATGTTTTCGTCTTTTTATGCTTGGATCCTTTTTGATTAACAAATTATAAACAAATGAATTTAAGCAAAGTATTTAAAAAAAACTGTTGACTAACTCGACCCAACGTAGGGACTTGGTTCAATGACCGCCAACCTAACTGCCGAGATGGTCGATCATTGTTTATTTACATAATAGAATATGGATTCTTTCCAAATTGAAACAACCCAATCCAGATCCCGGAGAGAAAAACGACGAGACGTAAGTTGCTAAAAATAGACACAACACAACTGCTGATCTATGGCTGCAAATCTCTTTTTAAAGAACGCATGTGTATCCGAGCCCGCTTCCTCGAAATAATAGGTTAACTGATACTCCTCGGATAAGATGTTGTCAGAGCTCGTCAGCCCTTGAGAAAACCAAGGAAAATTACGTGACAGTATGCGGGATGTTAACTGAAATACAATTGAACCCTCTATAATCCGAACCCTAGGATGCGCGGTATTGTTTCCATTTTTTTTACTAAACATTCATGCTTGTGAATTTAAGAGCAGAATCTTTCGAAAATTCCTTATCAATTTCGTTTTTTAACTAATGTATCCAATAAAATGAGCTCGTAAGTCCATATTCTGGTCGGAAGGAGCCTCACCAGAGACAAGGCTCTGACTATAACTGGACCTTTTGAAACGAAATGCGAACCTAAATCAAAACTGTTCGGATTTATCCTGATTTGGATTGTCAAGATTGCCTCGTCTCTAAATTTGCTCTCTTATCCGCTGTATATTTGTTGCTCATTAAATCTATTTGAAATACTTGTTGACTATTTATTTTCAAACTATTTGTATATTGAACTGCTGACATATTTAGCGAAAACCAGGATTTCTGCCAACTCGGAATATTCCCCTGCACCCGGATTTCTGGAAGTATTGCAATACAGAAAGTGAAAGGTAAGAAAAAGCTTTTCTTTGCATTCAACAGTTTTTAATCTGAATTTTGGTAAGACAATTATTGTAATTAAACAATTTCTCCGTCCCAAAATACGTGTCCCATTTAACACGAAGTTTACTTCGAAATGGTTATCACATTTGTTGAAAAGATGGAAAACAAAGATTTAATTGTAAGTTATCTTTCTAAAATGGGTAAATATTACATATTAAGACAGGTTTTCTTTTATTATAGTTTTAGGATAATAATGAACACTACTTGGAAAGCGATTTTCGTCTCATTTTTTCTTTCTTAATATGCAAAATTGATAGAAATTTCTTCCCCCCAAATGACATTATTACGCTTTCTATTCATGTTTGCAATGTTAAAAAAATGTTTTCTAAAGGGATTTTAAATGTTCTTTTTAGCAGTCTTTGCATACAATACAAGAAAACGATCGAGTTTTAGTTTGCCTTATTCTGGAGGCAAATTGTTTTCTAGTTGATAGAGTTCACTTCAAAACTGAAGAAAAACTATTACACTTCGATACATTTTTGTACTTCTAATGCCCGACTTTCTTCGTAAGGGGCGAAGTGACGGCTATTTGTAAAGAATAAATCCAATGGATAAGCAACCGTTATACTTAACAGGGACATGCACCAATTACATTAATAGATTCTTGGGATTCGAACCCAGAACCTACTGGGTGGCACATACTATGACCACTCTACTATCGGCTGAAAACTCCGAAACAAAAATGAATGAGAAATCATGACACATTTTGAAACAGAAGGAGTAGTATTTTTAAGGAAATAATAATGAATATCAGGTTAAAATCAGTCCACTAAATCTCAAAGGAAAGGATTGAAAATGAATACATATTGCAGTAAATCGAACGGCTTGTAACCTATTCGGTCTTCGGCACTACAAGGAGCGAACTGTAGGCTATTTGTGAAGGAGCATCCAAAGGGTAAGCCGCCATTACCCCTATCAGGGACAATTACCAATATCCATGCAACTACAAACAGAGATTCGAACCCGGAACCTACTAAGTGACAAACAAATATTTTGATCACTTCACCAATTAGTCGGATAGAATTCGAAAAAATGGGCAAATGTGACACATTGTGGGAAGAGTAAGCAGTACATTTAAGGAACTGATAATGGATAACAGGTTGAATATAGTACACAAACTCTCAAAGGGAAGGATTGAAAACTAAAGCACATCGAAGTAAATCGAAAGGGTTGATTTGATCGCAGTCGTATATTTGAGCGGTAATTCCATTAAGTCCACGAAAGGACTTACTTTATAAGGACACCTGTCGCCGGCACTCGATTTTTACCAGCCTTTGTTTACATTAAAAGAGACGATCCAGAGGCATTTGCCTTATACCGTTGTCGAAGTTGGTACAGTTCTCTTCAAAGTCGAAGACAACTATTAACATTCAAAGCAACAATGTGTAAACGTGACACTTGTTTTGAGACAGAGGGAGTAGTATTTTAATGGAACTGGTCAATGGATGGTAGTTTGAAAAAATCAATCAACTCTCAAGGGGAAGTATTGAAAATTAAAGCAAATCCAAAGGGTTGATTTGATTGCCGTCGTATATTTGAGCGGTAATTCCATTGATTAAGTCCGCTAAAGGACTTACTTTATAAGGACACCTGTCGCCGGTACTCGATTTTTACCAGCCTTTGTTTACAATAAAAGAGACGATCCAGAGGCATTTGTCTTATACCGTTGACGAAGTTGGTACAGTTCTCTTCAAAGACAACTATCAACATTCAAAACAACAATGTGTAAATGTGACACCTGTTTTGAGACAGAGGGAGTAGTATTTCAACGGAACTGGTCAATGGATGGTAGGTTGAAAAAGTCAATCCACTCTCAAGGGGAAAGGATTGAAAATCAGCACGCATCGAAGCAAATTGAAAAGGGGTAGTAGCGTCGAGATTCGAACGCTATGGAAAACTCGAGTGGTAATTCCATCAATTAATTTGGCGTGGACTCACTTCCCAAGGACAGCTGGAAAAGAAGAATAAAAAGCAAGCTAGGTCACTCACCTGTGTTGTCGTGTGGGGACTTTTCATCGCTGCTCGAGGTTCCGTTAGCGCCCCTGCCACCAACAGGCCAGGGTAAACGGGGACCGAACTTGCTCGCCCACAGGAGCGGGAAAAAGGGATGCACATTGACGGCATCCATCCCGAATCTCCGCCGCCGGTTCCCAGTCAGCCGTGCGGCACTTCAGCGGCCGGCCTGCGGTAGGCGAGCGGCATGGCAAGAGGAATCACACCGAACGAACTGGTCCACCCGAAAAAGAGAGTCCTCGTTCCAAAGTCCCGGAGGAAACCGATGGAGCGGAGCGAAGGGGAAAAAAAAAAGCAGACACTCGGGTTTGTGTGTGCCTCCGCGGAGGAAGAAGGAGCTGCTGTTGTTGTTTCTCTCCCCGGCGAAGGAGAGTGAGTTAAGGCAACCGTTGCTGAGGTAGGAAGAGTGGTTCTGAAAAATAAGTCGCGTCACCGCGTCACACTGTGGGTGCCGACGGCGGCGTGACGTCGGTACGCGTGCGAACCGATTGAACGCCACACGGCTTCTGCCTCGTGCCGCCGCCCTCCTCCTACGGTGGCCACGACTGCAGCGCCACTCAACCACTTTAGCCAGAAAACATCCCTCCGCTCCCCCTCCTCTCCGCCCGAGT
The DNA here is from genome assembly GCA_947359465.1 of Metellina segmentata. Lineage (NCBI taxonomy): Eukaryota > Metazoa > Arthropoda > Arachnida > Araneae > Tetragnathidae > Metellina > Metellina segmentata. Next base: position 110,282,189 of record OX375876.1, on the reverse strand, counting down.
CTCCATACGTAAATAGATTCTCTCTCTCCATCTCGCATTCAATCAATCAATCAGACACACAAAGCGAAAGATGCCTTCATTTCCTTGCGGATTTCCCCACACCTCGTGGACACGGGGATTCCAACGCTTTTCGTCGGGGGGCTCTTCCTTGGCTCACGTGACAATCAACCACGACACGTTTTGTTTACAAAACACGACGACAATGTATTCGGAGCTTTCGAAATTCAAATTAAGCAATCGAAAATATGAATATTTCAAAATAAAACTCCATGTATGATTCCTGGAGTCTATAGTGGGGATATATTTATTTAGTGTGTCATTCCGAGATTGTTTCTTGTTGCATGAGCTGAGAAAGAGAGTAAAGTAATAAAGCACATAAGTGCAGTTAGAAGAGTAGAGTAAGAGAGTAGTTAGAAGAGTACAGGAAAAGAGTAGTTAAAAGAGTACTCGAAAAGAGTAGTTAGAAGAGTACACGAAAAGAGTAGTTAGAAGAGTACAGTAAGAGAGTAGTTAGAAATGTACAGTAATAGAGTATTTAGAAGTGTAGAGTAAGAAAACACATTTGTGTAGTTAGAAGAGTACAGTTATAGAGTATTTAGAAGCGTTGAGTAAGAGAGCACATTAGTGCAGTTAGAAGAGTAGAGTAAGACAGTAGTTAGAAGAGTACAGTAATAGAGTATTTAGAAGCGTATAATAGGAGAGATATATAGAAGTTCTGTTTGCACACACATTTTTAACACTCGAATGTATTATTTCGACATCAGACAAAGGAACCAAGAAGTACATTTTGGAAGGATTTAATATTGCTTTCTTGATGTAAAGGAGCAATAGTAAGTTTTTCCCACCTTTTTAAATAAAATTAAATTACTATTAAAAATAAAACAAAATGATACCAAGTCCCAATTACACCCTGCTTGTCAAGGTTTGCAAAATCGATAATTTGAAAAACTCATCCACAAGATATAATATTCACGAATAAATCTGCATTCTATTTTGTCGTTATAAAGTATTGATTAAAAATCACGTTAGAAATCTTCAAAAGTGTACACACAGTAAAAAAAATTAGTGATTGGTTATAAAGTATTGGTATTTTTTTCTATCAAATGGTGAATAAGAAAGGAAAGAAGCTTTAGTACTTTTACACAAAAGTTTTAAAATCTGTACAACTCAGATGAATAATTTTTAACTCTCAGAGAATCATGCACTCTTGGTTACCCCATGTAATCTGCAGTTTTCAGAGCATTACTTCTGAGAAAATTTTAAACTTCTCGACTAATAGAATCCATTTTGGGATGATTTCAACCAATATATGTGTGTCTATTTCGTGTGAGTAAAAGCAATTGTACAATTCTCAGAAATCTCTGAACTCTCAGAGTTAATCGATGATAGATCAAAATCAATTGTAAAATTGCATGACTTGCTTTCGAAATTTTTTTTTTAAATAGGAGAAAAAACATTTATTTTTTATTTTGTAGATCACTACAATTATTTTTAGAAAATTATCAATTCTCATTACAAATTCATATTTAAACCATTACCAAAACAATACCAACTGTTTTATTCAGGGTACTAGGATGGTTGGGTTAAAAGGAACAAGGACCATGTTAAGGGGACCGGGAAAGCAAAATTCGACTAAAAAATCAATTTCTATTTTATTGCTCCTTTATATAGTTCAAAATCTCCTCTTTCCAATGATATATCACACTAGATAATAGAATACGAGGAAGTTTGAAAATTATGCACGTTTTCAACAAGCACTTCACATCTGACACGGCCTTTCAAATGTAAATAAACCGTTTGTGGACATTTCTAATCTTTGTTGCTCAACAATGTATATTATATTTTTTACTTTACTTTACTCAAATTATTTTCGATAATCTGGTAACAGTAGAGTTAACTGTAATCATTTAGTTTTTTTCTAACTATTTTTATTAATTTTACCATGCGATATAAGTTAGCACTTTCTGAGACATGACATTTGATCTATTATGGACTAGCAATAAGGATAAATGTTGGTTTTCTGCACAATATGCAACAATCTGTCTGGGCAGAATATTTTTATTTACTGTCAAGTAACTTAAATCCAAATCACGGTCTTTGTCCAGTTGGGAATGAAAGCTGGTGCAAATTTCAACGTGCTGTAGCTAAAAGTGATGTATATTACCATGATAAACACACACATATTGCCTTGCCTTATACTGCCTACATTTTGAAGACAGTTAAATCAAATTTCAGAGACTTGGCGAATTCAGAATTGTTGAAAAAATGTGTTCACGGAAAGACTCAAAACCCAAATGAATCGGTGAACAATGTGATTTGGACTCGCGTTCCAAAAAATGTGTTTGTAACCATCCAAACTTTTTTTGATTTTTTGAAAATTGAATTTTTTAGAAATTTAAATGTGTTGAAAAAGGCTATCTAAAAAGTGATATTCAGTTAAAAATTTCTATAAATTAAAATTTTTAAATAAAAAAAAAGTGAGCTGTTAAAGTTTGTATAACATATCAGTCTAACCACCATAAAATTTTTGTGTTGATTACTATTATAGTTATTGAGAAAAAGGGTCTTGAATTTCGTGAATTTAACATGGAGGAGATAGAGTCTTCTCGGTCCCCTTAAGATAACGTCCACGGACTTACACACAAAGAAAACCACCAGACAGAAGCGAGAAATACACCTAGAGTAAACGCATCGAAATTACGTTGCCTCCAACTCGTAGGAGCGTGTTAAAGAAAGAAGAAGACTAAATATTATGTAGCTCAGTAACTTCTTACAGGATTTTCTCAACTTCCATTAAAAATTCATATTTAACCATTGTTAAGGATATGCACTGTTTTATTCAGAGAAGTATTAGGAAAATACATTATCAGACTCAACCCTTTACAATACTGTATCTACTCCACAACACAAAATAGTTAAGTCTATTGATTGAGAGAATCCTAGAAAAGATTCAAAAGGTTAAAACTGGTTAGAAGTCATGTAAATTAGGGTTTACAATGATATAAATGTGAACCCCTCAAAGGGTTAAAGGATCCTTGCACTGCTAATAGCCCGTTTGGAAAAGCAGTGGATTAGCAACCGGAGGGTTACTAGGTCCAACTAAAAACCGTCTTGCACGTGGGGGGACTAGTTTAGGTTAAATCTGTCGTAACCTAAAATGTCCTCACGTTGACAAGGCGTGGAAGTTTGGGGAGTACAGTACCAGCTCAGGGGTTGACCTCGTCATATGACCGTGGTTCAAAATTATGCGGTGGTGATCTCGCATTTTTCCCCTTCATGATGGATCCGGGAAGCCGCCAATAGCCCGTTCTGTTGCTCCAGTGAGACGTTAATTCAACTCCTCCTTACACAGACTATTATATTTGATACTGGGAGGTTACAGGAAGCTGCCGAGGTTCGCAGATGTAATAGCCGATTGTGGTGGCTTCGCCAACTATTGAAGGTGAATAAACTTCGCTTTCCTTTACTATCACAGGTGTCAAATTAAAAGTTGGTAGATACACTGTTCTACAATAATGGACTGGGCAACAGAGGATTTGCATAAAATACGCCTACTTGTTTGGGGGTGTTTTTCGTGGTACGGCCATTGCATGTTGTTCCTGGTCAATTGAACGACGACGCCTACACGAAATTTTTGGACCACCAGGTTCTTCCTACGCTCTGGCAATTTTATGGAATGGACGGATGTTACATCCAGAACGACAACGATCCATGCCACGTTGCAGCCTCTGTCAAGCAGTGGTATCAAGATATGGATGTAAAACGGCTTCCCTGGCTTGACCTAAACCCTATAGAACGTTCGAAGGACGCGGTAGAGCAACAATTACGGACCAGGGAAGGCCGTCCGAAATCTATAGCTGAGCTGGCGACATTCTTGCAGCAGGAATGGACACACATACCCATAGCTGTGTATCAAAACCTTGTTGAAAGTATGCCCAGAAGGGTTGCTAGTGTCAATGCAGCACGTGGGGGACCATCCCCTATTAAAGCATTATTCTTTCCCTTATACCCCATCACATCTTGCTGTCCGGTCCATTATTGTAGGGTAGTGTAGTGTGTTATATTCCGGGGTGTACGTTTTATGTTTAATTTTTCACGCGCGCGTTTTAACGCAGAATTGATTACCCGCGAAACGACGACCATCCCCAAACGCCGGCGGCACACTTTCCCTGTCGCGGGCAAAATTGATATTTCACAGCCCTCCGAGTGCCCGCATCCTGCAGCTTTGTTTCCGAGCGGTGGCAGAGAAACAACACAAATCAGGACGCCTTCCGCGGGCACCAGGGGACGCTGACTTCGCGCGGGAGACAAGAAGGATGAAACCGAAAGAAGAAAAAATATAAAAGGAAGAGAGAGAGCGAGAGAAGAAACGACGCTAAAGGAATCGATCGCCCCGATCTGGTCAGTTCGGGGGGGGGGGACGAACGAAGGCCGGGCTGTCGATATTCGTGAAATTTAAAGCTCGCCCGTTCCGTGACTACAGTTACGGATGACAGCCACTGGTCTGTCTCTCCCCCCCCCCTCTCGCTCCATCCCCCCAGCACGCTGACGGAGGGATGGGGAGAAATGCTCCCTGGGACCTCCGACAAGTGAGAGAGACACACGAAAAGGAAACAATTTTCAAAATAATAACAAAAATAAATGACGTCGGATAGAGCGGAATAAAAGATTTTCGAAAGACGCTATTTTACATCCATTGAGATTTCGAAGGGGCGATAAAGAATTTGTTTACACTGTTGCAGATACATCTCTCTGTATAAGTAGCGTTTATACGTTTGCGGGTAATGACGTTTCCCTCGCTTTTTCACCCTCACAAGAGCAGCTTTACGCAATGATAGATAATAACAGCAAAATGCCGTAACATACCGCCGCATAGGAACCAGTTGGATGATCATATTTTTATGCTTAATATTTTACATCGCTTACCATGGTAAAAAAAAAAAGTACTTTTCAACTTTTATTTACACTTAAAATTTACAAAAAAGGAAAATATTTCTGATCAATGTTCTTAATCTTACTGTTTATCACACACGTAACGCGCCACGTACAGTTAAAAAAAATATACATGCAGGTTGTTAATAGAAAAACTTTTTAAATGCATGCAATTTATTCAAAAGTTAAGATCACACAAGTTATTCAAAAATTAAGATCGCACAAGTTATTCAAAAATTAAGATCGCACAAGTTATTCAACTGTTCCAGCATTAAGGATAAGGAAATTCGAAATGAATCCGGTACCAAGTACCTGCACTTAAGTTCCTCAAATGACAAATCAAATAGCTGAATGGAATAAAATAAGAGGATCTTCATACCTCGCGATGCTACTGGAAACTAAAGAAATGAAAATAAAATGCTTAGGTGAATATATTGTAGGTTTCAGTTCTTGCAAAATTTTTGTTTTGTTAAAAGCAACCTAACAGTGATTGTGCTGGCCGATGACCTTAATGCGGCCTCCCGTGCAAATGTGCCTCTTTTTACAAGACTGTCCAAGAGTTAATGTGGTCAGGAGTCTCATCTAGAGCACGTCTGTGCTCTAGCGCGGACCTTGGTGAAATTATGTAAGTCGATATACAACGTCTAAGAACATGCCAAGCTGGATGGGATCGATATTAAGTAACCTTGCTTCATACGAGTTCAGCATTATGCATAGTTTTTGAGCATGTCTATTTTGCAATTTGTTAAGACAGTACAAAGTCGCGCGATTTATTTTTCGTTATCATCAGATCGAAAATCACAAGCTGACATAAAGAATAATTTTCCAAAATTCTATAAAATGCAGGTCGTTATTATAAAATTAAAAGGCCAGATGCAGGCATGTAAATAGTTACTTAACGTCGCACTGCGGAAAAATAACGGAGTATTGCTAAGATAGTAGGCTCTTGTGTGAATAAAAATATAATGAAAGTTGATTGAACGAAATATAATCCTATAACTATGTGAATTTTAGCAAAATGTAATAATTAACTAACTCAGATTAAGGAAATAATAACAAAAAGAACTTCTCTAATAATCATTTATTCCATAATCATTTATTCCATAACCATTTATTCCATTCCTAATAATCAATTTCCATAACCGTTTATGGAAAAAATTTAATCACTGAGTCTAGTACAATTTTCTCTTTAATTTATATTACTTTTATTTTTTATACAAAACATGCACAAAAATAATAAATATTTTGTAAACCGCGTTGATATCTAAGAAACGGATAATTTTCAGCAAGGCAGGATTCACACAAAATACCATTCCTTCTTTTTCTACGAGCGTATTCTTCACAACTTAAAGCGTCGCATCTAAATTATTTCCGCGTCAAAAGTGGCGATGCTCATAAACACCAAATCGATGGTCGATGCAAGTCACCAATACGGCGACATAGATAGAACAACTCATACCCTCATAAGGGTACTCATTCAACATCATCTTTGGCATTTCGAGGTTACAATATGGGCCCACCAGTCACTTTCTTTCGCATACGGTAAGGACTCGCCGACTTCGAACGCAAGGCACCGGGTCCGATGACCACCTAAAGCGCGAGGAAAAGTGGCCTTTAGAAAACACAAGCGGATGTAGCAATGACCTAGATTGAGGTTACAAAGAGGGTCAACGACACAGAAACACAAGCGGCGATCGCGGCAGAGCAATGATGATGAGCGAAGAGGGGCCCCGAGAACGATCACGGGTAGCTTCACGGCATAAATGGCCCCGTCGCCCCCGCCCCTGGGTCAGATCCCCTCGTCACCACTCGCACATTTTCTCAACGTCTCGTTAATTCCGAGCATTTGTTTCCTTTTGTTCAACATGTTGCAATCCGCCGGTGCTAACAGCCATGTCCGAGCGATTCCCCATTGTGCTTCCTGCGCCGGTGAACAGTCGCGGCGAATAGTTTCCCTCTTGACGACCAACCATTCGGGAACAGTGACTTGCGTTTGAATAAAGTACGATTTAAGAATTATAAAAACAAATATCGATTCGCGGCTTAATACTTAAAGAAACATAGCTAAAGAAAGAGACAAACTCCTTGCTAAGGTCTTCAGGACCAAATAGTTTGGTAATTTTGAATTAAGGTCGTACAAGAGTAGAGTAACACCGGGCTGTAGACGACGGTCCGGGATCAATCCCCTAAGGGAAAGATCCGAGGTATGGTAATTTTAATTAACGTCGTACTAGAGCAGAGCAACACAACGGGTTATGCACGAAGGTCCGGGATCAATCCCCTAAGGTAAAGATCCGAGGTAATTTGGTAATTTAATTAACGTAATACTACAGCAACACAACAGCTATTGACGAAGGTCCGGGACCAATCCCATAAGAAAAAGATCGGAGGACAACACCACGTAATTTTGAACCACGGTCAAATGACGAGGGAACGTCTGAGCTGGCACTCCACTTTCCAAACTTCCACACCAACCCAACGTGAGGACATTCGGTGACGACAGATTTAACTGCACCAGCCGCCTCCAAACCATACGCTTACAAACATACATGCACTGACCCGGATTCGAATCAAGAACCTTCCGATCTAGAGGCTAACAACATAACCACCAGACCGGTTGGTCAGCCCAAGAGCAATAGGAGTCACTTGTTCTTGTATTCTTAACTAGACACAACTCCCTACAGAATTATCTATTCCCAATTGGCGTCGCAAACTCTCCAACTTGCCTTCTGAGTGGCCTTTCAGACATGACAGGAAAACGCCTCAATAGTCACCCCGATCTTACAGGCGTGGCTGTGAATAATACTAACCACATGTGCGTAATTGGTTGGTAGTTGAATTTACATTGCACTGGAGCAACGTAATGAGCTATTGGCGATGGTCCGGCATCAATCCGAAAAGAGAGATCCGAGAAAAACACCTCGTAGTTTTAAACAACAGTCAAATGACGACAGCAGCATCTGAGCGGGCACTCCATTCTTCAAGCATTCACACCGCGCCAACATGAGGACATTTGAGGCCACGACATAGTTAACACGCGCCAGCTCCCACGTATATGAGGGTCGTTGGTTGGATAGAGCTCGTAACCCTCTGATTGTTAATCGAACTCTTCCAACCGGGCAACCGCGGCTCCCCAAATGTGCATAGATCAAGGTACTATTGCAATCGGTAAGAGTAAGGGTAATTTTAGTTAACGTCGTACTAGAGCAACACAACGGGCTATTGACGACGGTCCGGGATCAGTACCTTAAGGGAAAGATCCGAGGACAACACCTCGTAATTTTGAACCACGGTCACTGACGAACTATTGCAATCGGGGGGGGGGGGAAAACAAAAACTAAATATATAGACCTATAACTATAAAAATATATCATATAAAAAATTATGATTTGACAGTTTTTCTAAACTTAAAGCACACATTTAAAGTCTATTTTATTTGAGAACGTTTAAAGGAACGTTGTATACAACACTCACACAGAAAAGTCCTTTTTTCAAATAACTTCTTCAGCAAATCTACTAATAGGGTATTTATTAGTTACAAACTAATCTAGGGTACAAAAGAAAATAATTTATTACGAAAAAATAACCCGATAAAACAATCCAATTTTAAATTAATTTATTTCGCGAATGATCTAACCGAAGGTAAACCTTCAGGTAAGATAAACGCGCATTTAAATGTCCATGTTTTCAGCCTTAAAGTTTGGAAAAGATAAAAAATACCGAGACATTTAGAAAATGACAAGAGAAATTCCATAAGTACACACACAGAAAACACATACATTCAGCGCGTCTGAGACTCAATCTTAAATACGTATGATGTATGGAAGGACCGGAAGTTGATTATAGGACAAGCACGTAAGAGGACGCAAAAGGAAAAGAGGAAAACGGGAAAAAGAGAGACAAAAGTTGGTATATCATTTGGAAAACGGTGACACTCTGGAGTAGGGGGCAGAAAAGCATGTAAAGGTTCGAAGGAGAGTGCCGGGGGAGAGCAGAACATATAGAGGACATACGCTCGAAGGGGTGGGATACTCAAACCATACATCAAAAACTTCGCCGTATTCGCTTCTGGACGAGAGTGTTGGAAACCGGTAATTTGCGCCCGGATTACGATTAGTAAATGTCGGACTCGAAAACCGATTTGTGCCGTCAAATATTTGTCATTCACGGCGAGACGATTCGTCGACGGCTGGGTTAAAAATACAGGGAACAACGGATGGTCAAGCAGACGGGACACTGGGAAGGTATAGGTGGACACGGAGGAAGGACAGGGGAATGAGGAAAAAAAATCGCTTTTTGCAATTTTTTCCCCCGACTCTTAACTGTCAGATATAAATCAGAGAGTTAGAAATACGGAAAAAAAATAGTTTCTGTTTTATGTGAGAAGTAATTTTAAACTCTTTTCGGAAAATACTGTTTAATGTGAAGCTGTTTTATTTCGTTCTAACTTTAATGGATCGGTTGAATTACATTTTTTTTTGCTTTGCCGCGTTCGCGCGTTGAACTTTAGATCGAATGCTAGGTTGGATGTAAATTAATGTGGTTTTTCTTGTCGAGCCTTTTCAAGAGAGTTAACCCTAAAGGGGGTCCGGGACACAAAAATCGTCAAATTTTCGAAATTTTTTTTTTATTACTTTAAGAAATTCTCTGTGTTTTTCAGCTTAAAATGGCGTCTAAATCATGTTTCTATTTTAATTAGAACTAGAGATATAATAATTTTTGTGGTGCGTTGTTTTAAAAATCTAACACTCTTGACAGTTGTTGCCATGGCAACAACATCTGTACTTAAAACTTTAAATACGTTTTTCTCCATGATGCATTTTTTCAAGATTTCCTGTATTCAAATTGCTATAAGTCGAAAACCGATAAAGTTTAAGGGTTGAAATTTGGAATATATCTTTTTCAAACATTATACTTTAATTTTGATTCAGAAAATTTAAAACAAATATTTACTTTTAAAAATATGACTTTTTTAAAAAAAAAGTACCTTAAAATTTTCAAATATTTTTATTCAAATATTTTTCATTTTTTATTAAATTAATATTTTTTAAATTCCTGAATCAGAATTAAAGTTAATAAATTTGTGAATAATTTAATGCAAGAATTTGGAAATTGATCAAGAATGTTTTGAGCCTTAGCAATTTAAAATGACCCCTCTTTTTTTCAAAAAATTTTAATTTAAAATTTTTAAAGAACTTTTGAAAAAATTTTGTGTTGTGATTTTGCTTATTAGTTAGATGGGTAATCAGTACAAAAAAATTCAAAACTCTAAATTAATTAATAAAATTTTTTTTTCAATGTGTCCCGGACCCCCTTAACTGCTGTCACAAACCGTCTCGTAACTAGTGTGGAGGGGTCTCTTAGACCTCACTCACTAAAGTGAGTATAAAGTTGATTAATACCATGTATTAAGGAAAGATTCTTTAGTTAATTTTTATTTATACATTTTAAATTCAGATAATTCAATTCTTAACATGAAATACATTTTATCTATATCTATAAAATTCAAATGCCACTCACTCACTGACTCATCACTGTATCTCAAGAACTACAAGTCCTAGGAAGCTGAAATTTTGCAGGGGGATTCTTCTTATACCGTAGGGGTGCACTAAGAAAGGATTTTGAAAAATTCGAATCCTAAGATGCCTAAAATTGACCTAAGGCCTAAGCCAAAATCAATTTGAAATCGCCATTGAAATAACATTGAGTGCAAAGCGATTGCTGCACGCATCTCAGATTGCTTTACCAGTGTTGATCGAAAAACAATTTTCTTAAAATAAATTAAATTATAATGTTCATGTTTGAACTGAATTTTTACTTATTTCCATGATGAAAATAATATTTATAAATATTTGATTGACGAAGAAAGAATATTTAGAACATTTAATTTTATATTTACTTAAATTTTATAATGGAGCACGAAAAGCACAAACGATAAAATCATTGATCATAAAAGCGTAATTTCGCTACTCGGTAATCTGGCAACCTCAGAATTAATTTTTTAATTTGATTTATAATTCTTTTTTGGGGTATTTGAGTTGAAAACGAGATGATTGCGGTCATATTTGGGGATTCCCAAGTATTATAAATATGTGTTCTTTTTGCTTATGAATCATTGTCTTTATCAACATTGTTCCAGTTTTTTGTCGAATTGTTTTACTTCAGAATATATTCAGGAAGTCGAAATTCAACACGCTAGAACAGATTTTTTTTCTTCAGAATTCTGCCTTTTTTAAGGATTGGAATTTTGTTTCTGTTTGCTTATGTATTCCGGTATATTACCTATTCCAGAATTATTATTTAGGAGTTGGATTTTACTTATTTCCTGCAAAATATCACTAGACATGGGTACTTTCGTGGTGGTATATGTATATTTCCACCAAATTTCTTTAAATCTTTGGTTGAATACGTAATAGTGTGTAGAAAATAAAATTTACAAATCAAAATATTTTTTAAGTGTGTAATTTATTATTTTAAAATGACATGAAAAATTTCAAAACTAACTTTAAAATTCGACGGGTTACGTTTAATTAAAACGGGTAGTCATACTTTGTAGTTCAAAATATATTTCAAAATTTTGATATAGCTTTTCATTGAAAGCCGATTAAAATAAACTAAATTTCATTTGTTTTTCGTGTTTCATGGATGTTATTGAAAGTTTACGCCATAGTCAAGTAACTACATCTATCATTCTAAATAGATACGTGCTTTCCATTTAGAAACCAAATTTCTGATCTTAAAAATACCATAAAGGTTCAATTTAAAACTGTATGTGTTGGAGAAAAGGGAATTTTTAACAAGACTTTGTTGATCTTGGAATAATATCACACAAAGTAATTTTGAAAAATTTAAATTTTACGTCTTAGAAAAAAAAAGAGACAGAAAGTTGAGGTTGCTTACTCTATTTATTGAAGCTGTTCTTACCCAACTTAGATGCATGTGATTCGTTCGTTGAAAATGATTTTCTTTTTGTAAAAGCGACGTAAAATCAATTAATCGATTGGGTTTAATGATGACATGTATTTCTAACAAAAGCAATGTTATTTCACATGCGACTGAATGTAATTTTCTGGAAAAAAGTGCGTTTGCTTCAAATTAAATTATTCACGAATGCCGTAAATTTTTAGCCCCCTTGGACATATAGAACGCAGGTTAATATGTAGCCTATCATATCCACAGGGTTCTAAAATATAAGTGTATCAAATGTGTGGATTGGTCAATAGGTGGATTAGTGTAGAGAACAGACAAACGTCAACTCTGCTTTATATATCTAACAGAAGTTCCCTTATTACACCTGCCGCTCAACGGAATTTTTAAGAAAAATTGCGTTTGCGTCAAACTAAATTAGTAACGAATGCTGTAACAGTTTAATTTACCATCTTCTCATATTGATGATGAAATTCGAAACTGTCGCATACTAGGTGAAATAATGGCACAGTGAAAACATATTCATAGGAAAACTAGGTGCACGACTATCCACCAAAAATTCGCCATTTTTACTGAAATTGAATGCACGGGAAAATTCGCAGTCACTCCAAAACTTAAAATCAACTTCAGCAGAAGTGTGACGAATATGAAATGGATTATATAGTTGGATACAACATATATATATATACATATTTGTGTCCGAAGTAAATTGTAAAGGCGATGGAGAAGTTAAATTGGTATTATAGTTTTTCCCCGCACACTTAAATGATGTTAACATTCTTTTATGAAAAAGAATTGATGATGACTTTTCATTCAACATATTATTAATTCAACCCGAGCAAAGCCGGGTATTTCTGCTAGTATTACTATATAAGTTAAGTAGATTCCAAGTCTCTTCAGGCTCAGCTTTCGGACCTAATTTTACAGGACGTTTCGACCCTGGAAACTGTAAAACAGTGTTGTGTTTTGGTGTTCTAACGGCACGATTAGGTCCCCCTCTCCCCCCGGGCATCCCATTTGAAGTTATTTTTTCCGTAGAAATATTATTCTTGTGAAGACGCACTTGGAATGTCTTCATCTACCTGTCGTATTCACTTTCAATAATATTATCCGAAATTTCACTGTCACAGTACTCTATTTCCGACCAATTATCAAGAATATCCTGAATTTCTTTTTGTGTAAGATACACAGGTCGTTTTTTAGTAAGTTTGTTGGCATTTTAGGCTCACTGCCGAAATTCCCTACTCCAACTTAGACGATTTCATTCAACAAGAACGGTATCCCAAATGCTGTGAAGGGGTCTAAGAGACCACGCGGGGGAAATGCAAATAGTGTAAAACACGAAATAGTTGGGGCAGCCAAACCAGTCTTGGAATATAGGTCCGGTTGGCGTTGTAGGAAGGTACTGAATAGGATAGGGACCAACACTCACTTTAAGGGGTGGAAACGACCTGTCAAAAATGACTCGGGGGTCTGTGAGACCCACGACAGCAGTTAAAGGTTAACGACTGGTTAGCTTCTGTAACTTTAGTATGGGTTTAAGCTTGAACGAGAAGTTTTCTTCCTCTCTCCGTTTTGAGGGATTTTATTAGAATAATGTACGTAACTCGACGTACATTATATATATATATATATATAAATGTTATTCTTAACGGAACTGGTCTATATATATATATATATATATATATATATATATATATATATATTCTTAAAGGAACTGGTCTCCCCCTCTATCGAATCAGATGAACGAGGGGACAATCAAAATGATATTATATTTTTACATTCTTCGGCCAAGAAATGTGTGCTTTAGAATTGAAATGGTTGCGCGAGTTTTATAACATGTTCTTTGATCTTGGAGAGGTCACATATGCAGTAAGCCTGCTGAAGATCCATTTCAGACATTGAAGAAATGTAACACTGCAATTTCTGGTTCACAATTGACAGTAACAGTATTTTCATCAGATTCTCAAAAATAAAGGTTATATAATGACCCCCACTCGAAATCGCACAACCAAACAGTTGCTCTACGAGGATGAAGACGTCATTCCCGAATTAACTTTGGGTTTTCTGATCCCAATGACGACCGTCATGTATAAATTACCTATTGATCTCGAAATGAAGCGTCAAGAAATCGAACAAATCACGAGTCAGAATGAGCCCGTGTTTTCAGCGCAGGCCGAGGCGGTTATTCGACCGATGTCACGTTCCATAAATTTTCATTTCTGATCAAACAATATATGTACGAACATATTTCATTCCAAAGTTCTTCCAAAACAAAATGGTGCCTTTACATAAAAATAATCCGATTTAAGAAACACCGAAAGCGCAGTCGTTAAAAAGACAAGGGAAATAAAGGCCAGGAAGCTGCAAGAGCAAAAAACTACAAATGCAACTTGATTAGCAATATTGCTGATGAGGTCTGTGAGGTCAGCAGCGAATGTCATTAGGAGGGTTCCGACCCGACTCATCTCTGTTTATTTCAATCCGCGAACCCTTTCGGTGTTTTATTGGAAGAAACACCCCTCCCCCCAATAACTGATTGAGTTACGACCCTCCTCTCCTGCCACAAAACACGATCTGTTAATTAACCAGCTCTGTTGAAACAAGGGAGATCTGTTCCTTTCTTCCCCTCGCCACCGCAGACGTTATGAGTGGGAAGAAAAGAAACTGCAATGTATTGTATCCACAGCCAACAGTTTCCGCTTGTGTGACGAATATCGCTGCACATCAGTTTCGAATAAATGTCGATCTATTCGGGTCCATGATTAAAATAAAATCCATGCGAATTGAAAATGGTTTCCTAATTTCATTTATATTGGCTCAAAGTCATTGAGCTAGTATTCTATTGGATCAACACTTTTAATAAGCATAAGGACATATGGTTCTGAACTGAACGTTTAGATGTGGAAAATAAGGAATTATCTATAGGAGCTACTTGGTTTAAAGAGTTTCCTTTTATGTCACTGTTACGAAGATCAAATGTCACAATAATTCAAAATTGGTTTGGTTGGGTTTTATGACGCAAGGGCCAAAGGCAAGACAACGTCCATTAATGGTCCACACAGAAGAAATACGCCTAGGCAGGTATAGAAACTGCGCCGCCTACAAGAATTCATGATTGGAAGCACAATTATTAAATGAAGAGCACACGTGTAGCATATAAAATTTTAAGAAGAATTATTTTTCTGCCTTGAGGTATATAGGAAAAAAATCTTCTTTAAGACGGTTTATAATTTAATCAACATTAATCATTAGCATTATGAAATTAGCAGAAGAACAATTGCATTCACAACAAGCCATGAATCCTTAGAAAAGAAATCTAAGTATCAAGTTCATACGTAGGTCTCAATTAAGTCCTAAAATTAGAGATGCAATATATTCCTTTCACCAAATTGCAAGTTTAAATTTTACGCGTGTGTAATATTTGAAAATGTGATCATAAGCGAAAACACAGGCGTAGAAGAGGCAGATAATTAAGTGGATTGATTAAGTCACCTGGCATACCTTGTGCTCTTAGTCGAGGAGTTTTTATGGAAAGTATTTGAAAGCAGATTTACTTTAGATTTCACTGCCATCACTATACATTATCTATTAAGAAACTTTTGCGTAGATGCTTTGCGAGGGTCTGCAAGTTATTCGAAATAAATCGAAATTGTAATGAAAAATGCTGCCTACACGAGTCCTTTCGCCTTTACTTTTAAATTCCAAGCTAACACGTGCAACAAAAAAGTATCCTACTTTCCCACGCACTGTTCAAGGAACAAACCGAAGAAGGTGTTTGAGACGTCTTCAAATTCAAATAGTAGCATTACCTAGGAACGTGAGAGCTCTTATCTTACAGTAGCGTATAACTACCCTTACGACAATAGTAACTCAGTCACAATTACCACTCGAACTAAGTCACAAATGAAGTGAAGAAATTTTTGAGAAGAATCTAAATAGTCCATATAAATTTTCAGGTCTCGATTTGTACTGAAATTGAAAACGCATGACATTTTTCACCCAATGGCCAGTTTGAATTTAAAGCGTGTAACCAAACTGTACCCCATTTCCCACACACTTTCCAAGGAACAAAACGACGCAATCGAGGAAGGTGTGTGAGGCGTTCTCAAAGGGTGGCATTACCTAGGAACGTGAGCGCTCATCCTTCAGTAGCGAATACCTATCCCTCGCGACAGTTGCAGCTATTAAACATTTATACAGCGCAGAGGGAAGGGGAAAAATTGTTGAAGGCAGTCATAATTTATATTCTGTTTGGACTTTATATCCCCGATGTACATTTGGAAACCCACTCCGCCATCCATCTATGCCAGGGCGCGAGAACTCCCGACAACAGCACTGCATGAAGAGCTCAAGCGCCATTTCACCGCAAATGTAAACCCGTTTTCAACAGAGTTCGTTATAAACTCCACATATTCCATCACTTTTTCTTGGGTCGACAGGTTCACCGGAGCACGCTGACCAATCTGAATTTTATTTCGTGACTCCCTGCGAGTTTTTCACATTTCCCATTTTTACTTTCCTTCCTTCACTTCTCCGAGGGGGGAAGAAATATTATTATCGCCCGCCTCTCTCCACTGCGGCCATGTTTACTGGCAAGTACATGGAATACATTTGATGGGATTTAAATTTTTTTTGAAATAACAATCCGTTTAGAAATTAAAACTCATTCAGTTTTCAAAGGAAAAGAATGTCGAATTAAGTATTGCTTTGTATTAAGTATATTAAGTATTGCCTACATAAGATTGGAGTGGCTACCTCCCCGATCTGTCCGCTTTGTTGCGATGGTCTTATGAACAGACAACACCTTGCGGAGTGCTCTAATTTACATTGACACCAGGGATACTTCTCCCCAAGGACTTTATTCGCTATATTGGACGGCAAGACAGCGTATGGTCGAAAGGCCTTGAGCTGGGTGTAGGATAAAAAAAAAGTATTGCTTTATCATTATAAAGGCACAAATTCTATTTAATATATTGCCACAGGTTGAGCTGTACGAATGATAAATAACTGCAAGAAAACAGAATTAGTTCCAGGTTCAAAAATGCCATTAGACTTTGATAGCAAGTGATATTTCTACCTAATTATTTTTTTATTTGAATTTAAGCAACTTAATTTGTATTTTTGGTAATGGCAGCGCAGAACTTTTCAGAAGCTTCTTGTAATCAATAGTAAAACATCAAATGATCTTCACTATTACATGTTGATTATTATTTATTGATCATTCCGATTTCACTCTTGTTAAGTTGTTTCTCTTTACCCCAAATAAACCTTTATACTAGCTTTCGAGTTTTTTAATTAACTCTTAAGTAACATTATACAAAAATGTTACAGGATTTTCAATTTTAGGGCTGAAGTTAACATTGGTCGAAGTCGTGAATGCACAGAGGAAGAAACTTTCTTAGGTGGTATGGCTGGAATTCAGATCCAGTAATGATACTTTTCCAAGGTCAAGTGTGTAATGATGCTTTCCCAAGGTTAATAGTCATTGCATTTGAATGAAAGCAAAGTGAAATACGTAATGTTTTAGTAAAAAAAAAAAAAAAAAAAATCTTTAATTTTTTTTATGGACTAAGCAAATAGTAAGAATTTTTGAAGGCCCTTAAAAACTAAAATGAAAATTCAGGCCTTTTTAAGGTTCGTGGGAACTCTATATTAATTGAAAAACTGATTATTTAGGTAATAAGTGCGAACACCAGTTAGGAAACTCAGAAAGTGATATAAATTAACTCAGTATTTATTAATTTAATGCTACTGTAGTATCAGAATATAAATAGGACGAAACAGGTTATTTAGTTATTACTTAAGTTAAATAATGACCTAAAATGAAGCTTGGAATAATTAATTGTTTTACAAATAATTAGAAATGAAAATTTCAAGTCGCGAAATTTATTAATAATTATTTTAAAGACATTATTTATAAGCAGAGTGTATGGTCGAAGGTAAGATAAGACTTACAAATTTCGAATGATAATAAAATTCTCCAAGTTTTCAACGAAGAAAAATTCAGACAATATTTAGACATAGAAGTGTGAAATAGAAAGTAACAGAATCAATTTAATCGTCTTATTTCTTTGCAACAAACTAAGGCAGGGTTAATAGATGATATCATATTATCGATAATTGAGCACTTTAAGAATCCCACAAAATGCTGATTTGCAACTAATTTATACGTTATAACCCCATTTCAACAAGCCTTCGTAATTAAAATGTAACACTAGCATCTAAAGGTGACACACAAATAAGCAATATCTTTCTCCACAACTTCGATGATTGAAATAGGAACTATAAAGCATAATTGTTTTATTTTAAACTAGCAAAATGTCTGTATCTTGATGGAATTTATAGTTCCTATGCTCGTTCCCTATACCCTCTAGAAAAGCATACAAATTTATTTATTTTTCTCTTCTCA
Organism: Metellina segmentata; assembly: GCA_947359465.1. Taxonomy (NCBI): domain Eukaryota; kingdom Metazoa; phylum Arthropoda; class Arachnida; order Araneae; family Tetragnathidae; genus Metellina; species Metellina segmentata. Next base: position 110,263,918 of record OX375876.1, on the reverse strand, counting down.
ACGCGTTAGAAGTATTGATGCTTAAACAGTGAAGTATTTAAATCAAAGAATTAATAGTTTTAATCGAAAAATACAGAACGCATCTCAACATATTATTGGAATTAATATGGGTGAACTTTATCAAACTCATTTTAAGAAATATATCTGAAACTAATTTTAATTCCATAACGAAACAATTTAAAATAAAATAGCTTGAAGCAACTAAGTATTTCACCATTATTCGTGAAATAAAAATCCAAAAATGAGAGAAATAAAAAGCGTCTTCATTGTAACACTGAAAATGAAGATTATACAGAACACCATGCTGATAAACCAATAACTTCTTAACAAATCCTTTACGACAACAGAAACAATGATAGCAACAGTAATGCCCCAGTTCCACCCAACGTCCCCAAAAATTCCGGCGATAAACATGATTTATCTCCACCGGCCCAAAACGCAAAATGCTATCGACAGACACGGAGGTCAATCGCTCATTTTGACCAATCCATATATACACACGGAAATAAATAACCCAAGGGGCTCGAAAATCTATTTTCTTGAAACCATGCTCGATTGAAAAATGGAAGTCCCGTTACCACGTGAACTCCAGTGATACAATATTTCGAATAGTAAACGTCATAAATTATGAACTTGAAGACCTCCTAGTTTATATTTCACGTAAACCAGGGAGGTAGATATAAAATGCAGTGCATGCAACACATAATTCAACGAATGGCTATGAAAAGGCACACTGACGTTGCAAATTCCTCTCCTCAGCGGAATTAATAGTCGGCGCAGAATGACAAGAGGTTTATAAAATATGTTGGGGAAACAAACAGGGAGAAAAAATGGATGGGGAATAACCGGAATACTTTATTTTCCAAAAAGAAGAGGGGCCGAAATGTTTCCGTGCCATACATATCGAGTAAGTAAGCAGAGAGAAGAGAATTTTACCTGTTGGAAATAAATAAACTGACATGTGAACAGCGTTCCTTCCCCACCCCCCTTCGAAATGACGCATGGCCCGGATGGAAAAGAGATGGCCAGTGAAAATGATAGCAGAGTGGTATTTCTTTGAAAATGCTTTTTCATGTTTCTTTCTGTCAGGCATTTGAATTGTAGGGATGAAATATTTTTAATTAGGCGAATGGACTGGAAGTGAAATAGTGCACTGAACAATTTCGGGAGTTAATATCCATTCCCTACGAATGCTCAAAATGTTTTACCTCGAAAATAAATAATTAACTGCCTGGAATATATATAGCTCCAATGTCCGACCACTAACCTCCTCGGCCTTTGGTACACTAAGGGGCGAACTGGTGATTATTTGTGAAGGAGCATCCATTGGTTAAGCCCCTATTATTTATTACAGTTACTATCAGTGAAATCAGTGCACTTACAAACTGAGTTTTGAAACTGGAATATGTACTGGGTGTCAGACATTTAATGCTAAATATAATACCCAACTAAAATACCAAAAGCACCTAGGTTATCAATTTTGATCCAACTTGGTATATTAAAGAATAGCAATGTCCTGCATTTTAATTTATGGCTTTAAGCATGACAAATAAAAACTTTCAACGACACCTGATTTTTATTTCAATCCATATCTCACTATTAAAGAAAACATCGCATTGCAGTAGTTGCAAATGAGCTAATTCCACAAAAAATTGGTCCAAACTTGTATTTTGATACAAATATAAATTTTTTTATCAAAAAACGTATGAAAAACAATTCCTTAGAAACAAAATACCTAAAATGATCATCACGGTAATACTCAAATAACATCGGAAAGTGCTTTTGTTATAGATCTCTGATAAACTAGATCAGCATACATCAACTCGAACATTTTAAAACTTGATATTAAAACAAGCCCACGACAAGATTCCTCTTGAGCATAAACAATTGAAATTAGGTATGAGCAATATTTTAAAAAGTTAAAAAATTGCAGGATGAAAACATTTTTTAAACTATAGTATAAGCTTCCAGTTCCACACCACCCTGACACATTGAAAGATTTAGTCTTATAGTTGGAGGTGTCTATAGTGAAAGTTTGGAGTTGGTGTACCTTATAGTTTCAAAATTTGAATAAAATATTTACACATGAAAAATATTTTCCATTTCATTTTATAAGCTAGAACGCCATTCCCTAATTTCTTCGCTGTCAACCAGGAAATTACACTTCTTTAGAATAATAATAAGAAATTACTTTCTTATTATTTCATTGAAGGTTAAGGATTGAAGGATTGGATTGGATTTGTGGCATTGGGTCCTCTTGGGACATATGCCAAACTCAATTGAAGGTTAAGGAAGAGAGTAGAAATGTCTCGCTTGAAAATATATGATAAACACCTCATAAAGCTTTTGAACTAACTCACATGAAGGAAGCCTTTTCTGGTCTCTTTGCTTCTCTGTGTCTATCCAGGGAGGACCTGCATATAAATCCTATGCTCCTCTTGGACTTTAAGGTACATGAACTCACAGAGGGTCTATGTCTGGACAACCTAGACCAAGCCCGTAGAATATTCCCGCTATCAGACCAAGTATGGTAAGAAAGAAAAAAATATTAAAAAATATGTTAAAGAAACTGAATCAGCAAAATAATATGCAAATCGAAGTGAGAAATCAATGCAGTTAGCTAGATTGTCGTCTTATCTATGGTTGGCACGGACGTATTGAAGGTGCATGAACTCGCAGAATATTTTGTCGAGAAAAATTGGTTAAGAAAGAAAAAATATGGTTAAGAAACTGGATTACTTAAACAATACGCAAATCGAAGTGAGAGATCAACGCAGTTAGCTAGATTGTAGTCTTATCTATGGTTGTCACGGAAGTATTGAAGGTGCATGTGCTCATGGACTAGCTTGTCGACACCAAATGGGTTAAAAAAATAACTAATGAAGGGTAAGAAACTGGATCAGCAAAACAATATGCAAATCGAAGTGAGAGATCAACGCAGTTAGCTAGACTGTCGTCTTACCTATAGTTGTCAAGAATGTAATAAAGGTGCATGAACTCGCGGACTAGCTTGACGAGACCAAATGGATTAAGAAAGAAAAAAATGTGGTTAAGAAACTGGATCAGCAAAACAGTATGCAAATCGAAGTGAGAGATCAACGCAGTTAGCTAGATTATCGTCCTATCTATGGTTGTAAAGAACGTGTGAAGGTGTACGTATCACGGACTAGATTGTCAAGACAAAGTGGGTAACGAAAACAATTTTAAAAAATATGTTAAAGAAGTCGGATAGTCAAAAAAAAAAAAAAAAACATTATGCAAAACAAAGCGAGAAAAGATCAAGGCATTCAACTCAACAACCAACTGCAAAGCGCAGCAGGTAGGAGGATCGAGCGGGTCGATAAAAGTGATACTCGACCGACCAATAAATCGTTTTAAAGTAAGAACTTACATTTTGAAAACAACGGAAACTTTCTCACCATGACTAAGCCGGCAGATCAAAAGAAGCCCCCGGGCTAAGGTTTTGATCGCCTTTTAAAAAGACCGCAACCGAACGACTCCAAAGTTTTGATTGTGGCCACTCGGAGGAAGAAAAAGGAAACACGCAGGACGAAAGACGGAGCGCTCCCATGGGAAATAAAGGAGATGTCAGCGGCCGGATTCCTGGCCGGACGGGCTGTAATTCGGAGCTTATTTCATTTGCATGCGCAGAGACACTGCATAATTAAATTTTCTTTTCTTTCGGCATGAGCAGACGGCGGAATCATTGAATTCAAATGTGTTTGGCTTTCAACCAAGGATCTAATAACGAGGAAAATTAAATTTAACTTTGAGATATGAAAGAAGAAGTACGATATAGCTAAACCTTTTCTTCGGTTAACTATTACCATATTTGGTCACCGAAATACAAACGAAATGTATGAACGCTATAATTACAATCCCATTTGTGGTAGCAAAGGAAAATATAAATCTTAATGACAACGATTATTTAAATTTTGAAGAGAAATACCAAATTTTCAACTGTAAATAACATATTTTTTATTTAGTTTTTGATTTACATATATTTTAACTATCATATGACAAGCAGTTCATCTTAGATTTTAAACAAACCATTTTCTGGATAATACCACGTATCGAATATAACAAAACTAAAAAACACGATGGTTTAGTTTAAAATACAAAAAGGAAGATTTTCTAACTGTTCCCAGAAGATTTTTTTTACGTTCAGTTAAAAGTATGCTAAAGTATATTAATATCATTTTTCAGGATAAATTTCTCCTTAATTTTTAAACAAAAAGATGAATTTTTTTATAAAGCTTGAAGCTTAATTTAGGACTTTTAGTTCACTTAAACGGAAGAAATTAAAACTTCTGCCGTGAATTGCACCAGAAAATTCGATAGATATTCTACCATCAAATGCTTTCACAGTGGATTTGAATGATAGAAAAACTCCTCATTAAAGTACTGAGTAACAACATCCAAGTACCGTTTCTTCTTCATACGTGGCTAGCCATAAAAAAGGCCGCGAATGCTAAGGACAATCGCATTTTTTATTGGCAAAATCCCAGTAAAAACGATAAAAGACACGGGACGCTAGAAAATGCTCGTTTCTCTGGAAATGCCACAAGTAGGGACAGTTCTAACGAAGTAGTGACACAATGTGGGAAGATTCGTTTTATCTGGTCGGGGGAAAAAAGCACGCAAATAAAAGGATTTCGATTCATTGCCTGCGAGTTTCCCTCTTAATCAAAAGTTAGAGTAGTTCTAGTGTAAAGTGCATATGTAGTGTCATTATTGGAAAGCAATCGTAATGTGTTCTGCCAGCGGCCTCTCGTTTATCTTCGCTCCCCCTTCCGCGGTCCGAACTTTAAACAACCAGGTATAAAGTCCAAAAGGAAGATACAAGCGGAATCTTCTCCCTCCCAGCGCCTGGCCACTTGTCCCGTGACATATGATAAGAGTGTCACTGTCATTTCTTCGCGACGTAATGCCACCCAATACTGGCCTCGTCCGTCACCATCCTTGTCAACAGCGTCCAGATTTTCTGATGGATTTAATGTTCGATTGCTACCAGAAAGAAAGAGCGAGAGCAGGAGAGAGAGAAACTAGTGTCCCCTTATCGACAACGATGGCTATCGAGCAGGGGGGCCCAGTGGGCCCTACTAGAAATCCTAGCCATCAATCTACGCCTATTAACCCTGACAGGCTCCTGCCTCCTCACCTTTTGGCCCCGACTCCTTGGGCGAGAGGCATAAGGTGTTATCGTCGGAGCAATGCCATCAATCAGCCTGACGACGGCCTCTCATTGGCCACGAGGGCGCGTGCCCCCGTCTCTTTTTTCTAATACTTTCTCCCAGTCTCTGCTCCTGTCTTTCGCTTTCTCTTTAAGCTACCCCCCAAAGGCCACGGCTCCGTCTTTTTCGCTCCCAGAGGTCCTCAAATTCCCGGCTCAGGAAAAGGAAAACTGTGCCAGAGTCAAACAGGACGCATGCGCGCGCTGCCCTCGTTCTGATGGATATTTATTTTATTTCAACGTTTTTCTCTGCTGTGCCGTTTCTTTTTTCCCGCTTCATTCTGACCCGCATTAAATAATATAGTCTCGAAGCGATATGGGACACCATAAAGAACTGGGGATAGCGCATTTAATGCTTTCCAATATTTTCGCTACTGTTGGGTGGGAAATTGAAATGCCGCTTTGAAGGACAGGCGGCCGATTAAACGCCTCTCGTTAATCGCCAAACTCTATAAAATAAAACTCAGCGACACTCTGCGTTTAGGACATCCTTAGTTCTATTCTTGGTCTATTTTGTTCTCGTAAGTGAGCTTTGTTCTGCAATTAGAGTATTCGGTTGAAAGTTCATTCCCGTAACGAAAGGTATGGACGGTCTCCATAGTGGCCAGTTAGCAGTTTGGAACATTGATAAATCGATTTCCTCCAAGAGAGCATTAAATAATTCGTCTCCAAGTGATACAAAACTTGAAGTTGCGCATTTAATATTTTCAAATATTTTCGCGGCTGTTTTGTTATTGATATAAATATCGCTATGAAGGATCCGCGATGATTAAAACACCTCGCCAATCGCTCTAGAAATAAAACTACGCTAAACTCGACTTTTAGGACACCCTAGTTGTATTCCCGGTTCAGTTTGTCATCGTAGGTGAGAACTGCTCGGTAATTAGTGTATTAGGTTTAAAGTTCATTCCCGAGTAAGGAAAGACAAGGAACAATTCTCTCAAGATTGGATTTCTCTGTGTTCATTTCTCTTATGTGTCAGTAAAATTTGCCTTCTGTGTGTATGTCCATTTACTTGAAGTTGTCTGACTTGTGTTTGGCACAGCTTGGCCTCATACGGACCATGCTCAATAAACTCAAACCAACCTCTCTTGGCTCATGAGCAGTTTTGGGGCATTGACAAAGCGATTTCCTCCTATAGGGTATTAAATAGTTAATCTCGAAACAATATGAGACGATAAAGAACCGGGGATTGCATATTCGACATTTTCCAATAATTTCAAGGCTACGTAGTCTGCACTTCAAATATCGTTTAAAAGGACAAGCGACGATTAAACGCCTCGTCAATATGTCGTAAATGCTCTAGAAATAAATCTCAGTAGTAGAAGCGACTTTTAGGACATCTAGTTGCATATCTAGTCTGGTTTGTTCTCGTAAGGAACATTGCTATGCAAACAAGTGGATTCTAGAAAGAGGTGGTTCTTATCGTTTCATTGAACCAAATAGAATTCATATCAATGCGAACTCATGTTTAGACCCTTCCACTTACATCATTATGAACTATCAGCGAGAATTTAGGATATATGTGGGTATATTAAAATAAAAAACAGATTTGATTCAGATAGACTAACAGCTTGTTCATTAGTTGTCCTTTGTTTTGGGCAGCCAATAAGATGATAAATAAAATACCAGGTAAAGAATGGAGGCCAAATCGGACATTCATATGAACAGAAAGTACTGTACAACAATGTACCGCAAGGGCTATTTATGGCCAAGCTGCACTAAACACGACAAGAGACAACGTCAAGTAATGATAGTTGATATTAATAATAGTAATGAACATACATACAAGTCATGTCAGTAAAATTTTACTGACATAAAAGAGAGGAATACGCCTAGACAGGAATCAAACTTGCGCTGCCTAGAATTCTCAGGTTGTTAGAGCATAAGCATAACCCAGAGTCACGGCGATCATTACGAAAGGACAAACGAAACAGGGTTCTAAATGTATAACTATCACCTTTTAATCTGCATTCAAGACTACATTTCGTACTAAAGAAATGTGTACAATAATTGATAGTTTAGTAACGGTACAACGAAGCAAATCTTCCATGATGATCGAAGAGATTTTTAGAAGCAAAAGAGCAAAACAACTATAAAAAATTATTCCATTCCCACCTTTTTTACCGACATATGATTTGGAACATCAAATTTCGCATTAAAAAAGCGTTTATACGAAAGCACTGACAACATTCGCGTGTGTGTATACGAAAGTGAGGAAACAGAATTTTGTAACTAATCTGTACCCACAATTATATTTAAGTCCGATGAAAAGTTGTTCCACATTTCAGAAACTTTGCAGACATCTTTGGTTGCAAAACCGCTGCAAGGAATACGACAAAACAAACAACAAAATAAAAAAAAAAGTTAAAAAGGCTCTGGAAAGTAAAGAAGTGATTCCAGTGTTCTAGAACCACCTCCTTTTCTGACATTTTTATACTCATATATATATATTCCTTCTCTTCTACCTTCTCCGCGGCTTAATGGGCGCTGCTCTGGTTACTGCCATTAAGGGAACCTTTTTCTTTCCCCAGCTTCAGTGTCCCTTTCTTTCTATTTTACTTCCACTTCTCCGCGGTATTTTTTATTTTGCACTTCTCTCACTAACCAAAAATCCTCTACCCATAAAAAATAGCAATAATGAAAGTTGGGAAGGTAGAGGTGGCTGAAGAATTCATTCAGAGTTAACTGAATTTTATGAGTGGGAGAGCTACAGTGGTGTACAAGAAACGGCCCCCAAGGGGACGCATCAATTATACAATCAATAATACCAATACCAAATCCCCCGCTCCAGAGATACCGAGACCCATAAAGATTGAGAGGAATATACGGAGGATTCTTGTTTAGGCAACAATGGCGAGAATCGAGGAACAACTGCCCGAGGCCGAGTGGCCAAAAATCAAGTGGCGAAGATTAATTCTAAACAGAACTTCTCTCAAGAAAGAACATTATCCGGAATGTATTACACCTTTTGCTCTTGATAATGAGTGGTTGAAAAAGTTAGGTTTGATGCACCTCAACCTCATTTCATGTGTAGAATATTATACTGGAAGCGATGTAAAATCGGATGAATAATGGATATTTGGAAGACTTGAAGTCAGCATACTTTTTAACTCTTTATTCATTTGGCGCCTCAGGAAAGATGTTCTTTTTTTTATTATCTAAACCGCTAGAATTCATACTTATACAGTTCGTTCATATGAAGTACAGCTAACAACTTAAAAAGTAATCCATAAAATATTAGTAACTTACAGGAGTTTCATGCTTTATATATATTTCAGCATGAGGGAACTTTCAAAAATTAACACCTCATGTTCGAAAGAGAACACCAATCATCAGGGATTATAAGGTTATAATTCACACCATATACTGTATTAAGTTCAAGGAAGTTTCTACCGTTGGCTCGAATTGAGCAAACCGGAAGAGTTACTTCAGTTCTTATGTGTATGTAATTCTTAAAACTCGAAAACCCAGCTAAGTTTTTGATATTGAAATAAAAAGTGTTTCGCCGTGAAAATGGGGAGAACTAAATAATTTACCTTAACTTATATAAAGGTGAACATTTTTTACTCCTGCTGATCTTAGAAAAGGTTATTTTTAACACCAGGAACGTGAAACATCTTGGATTCACACTAGGTCTCAATCCAATATACGCCCTAGTAAGCTTAACCATGATCTTTATTTGATCACTAGTCTTCTCAATTGTGATGGAGGTAAAAAACCTAAAACTATTACCAATACTCAGTTTGGTAAAACTAGTGGTATCAAAACTGAATGAGAAATGAAAATTTTTATCGTGATGAGGGAATTTTAATCGGAAGTACAGAATAAAAAAAATTATTCTGAAGTTTAGGAGAAATATATATGGCAAATGCTTCAAGAAAAATACGAGAAACAGTAACGAATCATAAATTACTGACATCTTAAATTAAATGAGGAAACTGAACATCAAAACTCTTTCCTTTCTTCCAAGAATAGGTCAAAAGATAACTTTCCCACGGCTTTCGAAATTGAACGACACATCACACGAAATATGGAATAATTTTGGACTCAATGTGGTGCTAAATAAAAGCTGCATAAAGCAGACAAAACATAAGACATAGGTAAACAAATACGAGGACAAAAATATAAACCTTCCCTATCGAATTACCAATCAGTTTTACCATCAGGCAATTTTAGAGTCCAGGCCGAAAATACCCATGATTACAAGACCTATTACAAACCGAAGTCTGCTCCATTCCAAGATGGTATCTGTGAGGAGGCCCTTCATACCATTTCTGAGCGAATGAGCTGCCTTTAAAGACAGACCACGAAGTAGAAAAGGCGAGCTAAAGATCAAGTGGTGTCCTTGTCGGTCCAATAATCCAATTACATTCCTCTGATGAGGGCCACTTGATTAGTGGAAAGCAAGGGTTACCTTAGAGGAGGAACAGGTGCGTGACTGTTCGCCTCACCTCGGCTCTTTGACAGCACACTGCAGAATAGTGGTGTAAGAACAAGAACGTTCACTTGGAAGCTCTGAAATCAATTCTTTTAGAAAATGCCGATTCAACTGGACCGCCCTTCGATACATTGTATCTAGCTTAGTGGTCAAGTCCACGTTTTCTGTTCCATGAGAGAACGTTCCAAGTAAGGTGCAAAAATTCCCCAAATTTCACTATTTTAGATTTATGTAACATTAGCCACTGCGTGGCTGGCCCGGCGTTGCCCGTGCCCAGCAAACCAACACCAGAGGCAATGCCGTGATGTAAGGTATTAAACTGGTGTAAAATTTTCCGCAGATTTCAAATCTGGTGAAGATATATTCAATTTAAAAATTATTTATTTACAGAAAATTATACTTTTAGGTATCAATCTAAAGTGAAATTTTCCGCAGATTTCAAATCCGTTGAAATTTTTAATCTCTATTTAGCGATTCCGATAACGTAAAAAAAACTTAACAATCCCAGTCAATAGGTTTTTTTATTTCTTGCTCTCATTCGTGAAAATAGGACAGGAAATGTATTCTGTTTTTTATTTTATTTTTAATAACGCGAACGGCACGAAATGAATTTGTTTATTTTTGGAAAGGGAAAGTTACCGTGACGTCACAAACTCTTGCGAAAATATAAAAGATATATTCAATTTAAAAGATATTTATATTTTAAAAAAATCATATTTTTACTTATGGATCGAATGTGAAATTTTCCGCACATTTCAAACCCGCCGAAATTTTTACTCTACCTTTAATGGTCTAGGAGATAGAAAAAGAACTAATTGACTCCAGTTAAGAGATTGTTTGTTTTTATTGTCTGGCTGAAAAATTATTCCTCCGGTCAAAATCAAAACGGAAATAAAAGCAATAAATGAAGACTATGTGATCTCTTCTATGCTGTAGCATTCAATAATGATTAAATTTCATTAAATTCATTTAAAAATCTTCTAGATTGAATTTTAAAATTTGCTGCTACCCAAAAAATTGCAAAAAATTCGGACTACCTGTGTGCCAAATCTCAATGCTGTAAGTGCCATAGAATCGTCAGGATTTTGCGGCCTCGAAAAAAACAGACAAACACTTCCTTTTATAATAATAGAGAATAGATGGTTCCCACTTTTTGGTGGGAGTAAAATTCAAGTATTTTTCCAGGACTATTTGAAATTTTTCAAAGACTATCGTAAAAAGGCAGAAATTCCCTCTTTAACCCCCACATTTTAGTAGACATCTTTTCTGAAAAACCTCCCTTATAATGTAACCTCTTCATTACCATTCCCATACTTAACAATTCCAAATATATTTCTAGTCAATATTTAAGCATGTTATGGAAAGGAAAATATTCTTAAAAAGAAAAAGTAAAGCAGCTAAGTTATTATACTTATATCCTATATGTTCGAACTGACACAGATTCCCATTGACCTTGAGAAAAGAAAATAAACACATGTTTTGATGAACAAGCGTATTGGGCGTATTCTTCGGAACCGGAATAAAACCACGCCTTCTAAGCGCGTACGTTTCAAGCCTATTCATACTCGAGAAAATTCCAGATAGAAATTTTTCAAAACACATTCAAGGATTTTAAATTACTTTGCACCAAATTCAAGTACTTTCCGGGGTCCTTGAAAACGAAAATGAAATTCAATTACTTTTCAAGGATTTTGAAGGCCCGTGGGAACCCTGTGTAAGATGCAGAGAATATTTTTTTTAAGTACATGGTATTGGTTCATCTCACTTCGACGACATTCTAAGAAAGTTGAGCGTAAACACAGAAAAATATTATTTATCGTTGGCGAAACCAGGCTGATGGCTTCCCTGAGTAGGAGAGTTCAAATGTAGCATTGGTATTATGCAGAATATCGAATATATTGTATAAATATAATTCTCTTACGTGGCACGCAAAAAAGACGTTATTTTTTTATCGCGTTCTGGCAACACTGTACGATTGTTATATATATATATATAAATCTCTTACGTGTAACACAAAAAAGACGTTATTTGTCATCGCGTTTTGGCAACACTCTACGATTGTTTGTTCACCACAAAGCCTCGCGCCTCAATTGTATCTATAGCGTTATCAGATGAATATTAGTCGAGCGGTTGCAGCTTACAAACCACATGCTGGGTATTCGATTTCCAAAGCAGCGCTAATATTTTGAGTTAAAATTTGCTCCAAATTTTCATTTGAATTCCAAATTGTTTGAGTTTTGATTCCAGAGGTACTGTATGACTTTTCTGTGGTACAACAAATTTAAATTTGAAAAAACATTTTTTTTTTGGAATATCATATTTGGTAAACAATGCTTTCCGCTAGGTCACATGTCTTTATTGAAACGAGCAAGGTTTTCCAGCGAACCAATGAGGATTGTAAAGCAATCCTCCGGGGGTTCTCGAGCGTTAGCGAGCAGGGAGCGGGGCTCCTAGTATTGTATAAGCGATTTGGAAGAAACGTGTCATATTTAAATTCCGATAGAGTTACAGATGTGAAGAGTGAAATTGAATATTAAAACATTTTTTTCGTGTTCAAAAAACTGCATTCGCAGAGCGCAAAAATCCGGAACTTGTGACCTAAATATGTGTCTCGCACGTGAAAATTTGCCTTTCCTTTTTGAATTCAAATGCTGCTAGGAAGGAGATGGCGTGAAAATGTGGCTTTGTAAACATCTCAATTCTAAAACGTCACGATAGGTAAGGATGACATAGAAAAATGATATTGGAAATCATTTACGTTAAAAAGTGTGCCTGCACAAAGGTTTGAAACTCTAACCCGATATGAGAAGGGTTCATCATCTTCGATTGAATACTGCATTTGAGATTTCCTGTCGAAGTGCTCAGATGACACATTTTTGACACTGCATATAGCATTAACTTCTCAGATGCAGTTAGTTTTCTCCATAAAGAAAAATGATAAAGGATGTCATAATACTACATCTCATCATAACATATGGTAAGTGCAATGGAACTGGACCAGGTACAGTAGTTGGAAGAGAACCAGCTTCAATCGAAGAGAAAGTAGTTTAATCGCTTCACAGATTTTCCAAGGTCTTTTCCATCTAGCCGTATCTTAAGGGCCTTAAACTTTTCTGCCATATCACTATCAACAAAAAGCAATTCTTGACTGATTTTAGTGTGAATTATTGTGTTGAATCCGAAGATCTTTCTCATGACTTCTCAGTTTTGTATACAGCAAACCCAAATCTAGTGACAGCACGTGCAGTATAACTGTTGTCACGAGAATTTAACCTTCCAGGTTCTACCTAAAATAGCTACCGTTTCCTCGATTTTCAGAGGTCGAATCAGTCTGCAACCCTTTCCCTTCAGGATATCGCTTTATGTTTCCTCAAAACACTGAGATTAATGAGTGAAGCAAGGGATGTATCGCTTCTTTGATAGATAAAACAAGTTAACGTATAAAGCGAGATCAGGAAGAAAAAAATCTGGATTTCTCTCTTCAAAGAGTTGTGATTTTGATTTGTCGCTCTGTTATAATGTTTTGCTACTCCGAAGATTCGTGGTAAATATTTGTATGATGCACAGAAGATAAGTTTGAAAAGCTACGTAATATATAAATCGGGAAGACGCAAATACTCAAATTCACCCTAGCGATTGAATTCATTTCAACACAGTTGTGAACCCTTTATTAATTATTGATCCTGCCTTATATTTCTGAAACACGAAGAAGAGTTATTAAGTATGGACTAAAGATACGTAATTAAACATAGGGTGGCTGAATTCAATACCAAATATATACACTTAATAATAAGTAATTCACATGTTTTTCAAATATAAATAGTGCATCTTGTGCTTAGTCCTACCCTTAAGTATTCCAACTTGTCTCTGTGAACAAATTGAGTCGTGCAACAAAAAACAAAGTGGAGACATGCTAAATTTGAAATAAATTTAAAAAAAATTGTATTAAAAAAGGGCATAATTGAAGTCAAGAAGCCTGCGTCAAGGTTTAAACTAGATGTTTAGTTATAACGGAGAAAATTAAGGCTTCAAAAAGAGCCTAGTGCATTTCGAATGAATTTTAACCAAAGTATAAGAGCTTCGAGTTTGAAATGTAACCCGAGCTACTGATATCTATAAAACAATAAAAAAAATATTCCTTTCAAAAGGGCAAATTTTATTGAAAAGGGAAAGAATCTAGCCACTAAAATAAGAAGCTGCCTAAATTAAAATTTAAGCTCTTAACAGTAGTTTATTATTTCTAAGTGTGAACTTTAAAATCAGAACCAAAGCGATTTTACGGTACATCAAGGAATTGTGTGCATTTCTTCGGTATTCTGCACTGTTATTTCGATGCATACAATATGAGGAACCTAGTAGACCCACATTGGGACACTTGCCCTTGCAGGTCGTTAAAACAGCGAGACCCGAGCCAATTCTTCATCGAGCCAACACAATGTAGCCCTGTAACCTGTCCGATAGATTCCTATAATAGAGAGGCGGCTTTATCCTTTGGTCTTCATTATATGAGCCTCTTTCGCAAAGCGTATACTTATCGAGTAGCCAATAACGGTCTGCCAAGTGCCGGAGTACCGTAGAAAAAGGTGTTACGGACTACTGCTACGGAGTAAAAATAGAGCCAAAAGGGAAGAGAGAGAGAAATAAAAGAAAGGAGGGGAAAAAAGCCGACCGGGTGCAAGGAGCAAAAAGCAGTAAACCTTTAAAGACTGACCGGGCGACTCCAATCCCATTATCTAAGGACGCGGATGTTGGGTCGGCCCTGGAGTCCAGCTGCTGCGACTGCCCGAAATGAAATTTCTGGATGGACCAGCGCGGGAAGTCCATAGGCGGGATCATAATACGAAAATATAAAAATAAAAGGCCGGAGTGGCGAGCAGTAGTTATAGGGTGCCCAAATGCACCCAAAGAGGCAACAATGGCTTTTCCAACGAGTGAGTCGCGCGGACAATCACGTCTACGGGCGCGAGGAGACACGTGAAAAATATGGCTTTCATATCCGCCGACATAAGGGCCATAAATCTCGCGGGGATTTTTTCGGCAATGGACATCGGGGGACCGGTCCGATATTGCCCGGACTCGGCAACTGGACGCTGCAAATTAACGCCCCCTGCCCTCCACGTGACAGCAAACGGATCGCTTCGACGAGGAATATTTATCGGCCTGTTTTCACCCCAGGCTTTCACGCTTCCTTGTATCTTCTTCATGGACCTTGGCTTTGGATGGGGGGAGGAACCCGCAAATTAATGTGGCATTAATTTCGTGAATGACGCATATGCGATGCCACGCTTTTTATGCCCCGTTTCTTTTCCCCGACACTCATTATGACGCCTATCTATCGATATTTATTACCTGTACAGACTGCAGCAGAAATCGATTGGAACCCACTCGTTGATTGAATATTGCCACCACTCAGTTATTTATAACAGCAAGGCAGGCATGGAGAAATGGTTAAAAAGCAGGACGAAAGACAAAATCACGTAATAAATTGTAAACAAGGAAGCTGCGAACCGTACTCCATGCGTGCTACTTTTTATAGCAAGACACAGCCCGTTTTGTGAGGTAACGTTTAGCGTTTAAATTCGAACATCAGATATTAAAAGGGACCATGATGAATGGAGAACACAAATTCAACGAATCGTACATTTTGCACCTGTGAAAAAAACAGGACTTGATCTAGATTGATTCAAGTAACCTATTGGTGAATAACTTTATATACACAGTTGAATCTACCAACCATCGACAACTACCCTTCTGTATCATTGTACGACTGACACAGTCCTAAGAACCTGAAATAAGGGTCTTCATACACTGAGTGACCAAATTATTAGACGCCCCTTCTAACTTGGATGGATCCATCAGCACAGCATGGAAACGTAACAACAATGTGTAGCATATGAAATTAAAAGGTATGTGCAGTATGGTATGAGGTATTCAATCAAGGTATTAGGCTGTTGCAAATAAAATGGCCGTTGAATGACGTCACGTTTCTAATGGTTCCGGAAGAAAACAAGAGCTGAGGTTTATGCAAATTGTTTATGTCATGGACAACATTGTACGTCGGTGATTCAATTGTAGTATTTGTTTCGCTCAATGAGCATTAAACATTGAATACTAGCGACGACAGATCACATCATAGAACCCAGTCAATGAAGTTTGCTATTTCTTTTCGAGTTCAAATCAGGAAATTCTGCAGAGGTTGCAGTAAAAGCATCAGCATTCGGTGGAAGAACAGCTAATGAGGTATCCACTCGCTATTGGTTTGTAAAATTTTCTCAGGAAATTTGAGGCTACACAAAACGAACCATGTGCCCATCGTCTTTCCTCCCTTAATTCGAATAATTAATGGATTTAATCGAATGAAATTCACATCAAACGATAAGAGATGGCCAAGACACAAATCTACATATTGCAACTGTTTTACAGCAATTGGCAATAACAGGAAAAGTAAGGAAGCTCGACAAGTGAGTGCCTCACAAACTCACTGATGGAAACACAGCACAGCGTTTGGTAGTGTGCTCTTCTCTCTTGTAAAGTAAAGCTTCTACAGCAAACTGTGACTGTGGATGAGAAGTGGATATTCTATGACAATCATACACTTTTGTTCGCAGTGGTTTGCAATGAAAGACGCTCCAGGAAGAACTCCGAAGGCATCTTTGCATCCAAAGATGTTGTTAACTCTATTGTAGTCTTATGCTGGTGTTATTCACTACTCATTCCTTTCACGGGGTCAAACGATAAATACAGCTATATATTGCAGATATGTGGCAAATGCAAGACAAATTGTGCCTTAAGCAACCAGCAATTGAGAATAGACACGAAGTCCTATTGCTTCAAGATAACAACCGACCACATACGATAATGCCAACTATACAGCAAATCAACAATTTGGGATACTAAATTGTTTCTCATCCTCCATACTCTATTGACATTTCCCCAACAGATTACCATTTTTCCGGCACTATTTGAGCCATTTTTGTCTAGTAAAAGATTTGCCAACAACGCATCAATTTATCGGGCAATGGAGGACTTCATCACTTCGAGAGCCACTGATTTTTACAAACATGGCATTACCTCGCCACACGTTGGCAACGATGCATTGATGCTGCTGGAAATTACTTTGATTAAACAGGTATTCTATTTTTATTCTTTTCTTTTTCAATCGTCCTAAAAATCGGCCATTTCATTTGCAAGAATCTCATATGTGTGTAAAAAAAGGTATAAGGCCAAAACATGGATTAGACAAAGATTTAAACGATGTTAAACAAGACACGATCTACAATTTCAGAAACTGCTAACATTCTAAGGGTTATTATTATATCAGTATGTGCAACTATTGCTGGGCAATGGTTTAAATATTTTGTAGAATCTTCGCCTAGAATTACGGCTTATCAGAGCTAAACTACTCGTTGATAGCATGGTGTGTAATGACTTGGTCACTAAGTCTATGAAGATATTCTTTGATAAGTTCTTTGATTGCTACGTCATAAGCAAGAGTATTTCAAGAGCGTTCGTTACAAAAGATTAGATGATTGACGAGGCAGGCGTAGGAAAAGAACCAAATCTAAAAGCAGAACAAGACTTCATTCCTGGAACTGTGACTCGTACAACAGGATCCTTAAAATATAAGCCAGCGATTAAACATGAAACATATATTGTACTTACCCACGATGCAGAATCGTAACTCTTCATCAAATTCTCCGTCACTACTACTTTCTCTACGAAACCGTTTTTCCTTGTGACCTGCAAGGAAATTGAATTTAAATTTTTAGAGGAACAAGAACAGACACATTAAATACACTTCAACTTTCTGTCAGCATAGAATTCATTTATCGACACCAGATAGTCCAAGAAATCCAGAAGAACTGTTCATTCGATTATCTGAACGCGAAGAGAAAGACTTGATCGTTTCTCTCACATGAATAATGGCCGTGACATGCTGAATTCTAAAGGTGTACCTTTACATAAACGGACAGTTAGTTCTCCGACCGAAAGCAAATTAGCCAGACATGTCTCTAAATATTCCAGACAAGATAATTACATTAAAAAAAATCATTTCTTTGTTCCTACGAGTGCAACAGGGAATTGAATGGGAGGCACACACACACGCGAGTGGTAAACCAATAAGACGAGGGTCCTTATTTGCTTTACAGGTCTCGTCAGGCAAGCACGAGATTATGGGAAATGTTCGCTCCAAAAAAGGTCCTTCGTCAGTCAAATATTTGCCCTGAAGTGGCCGATCATTTCTATATTATTACATGTTCCTATCTAAATAGTCATCTCTTCCGGAAAAAAACGTAACGACGAGCGATAGGGCGAGCAAATAATTCCCGTCGTGGTCGGACACGGATAGGCATATCCGTGCACCATATGACCCATGGCGAATCATTCTTCCGAGTGTCCAGCAGCATCGGGAAAGCTAATACGAGATGAGGATGCACGCGATTTGTATTTACGACCACATTTCCCAGTAAATCATTCGCTTCTTTTCTTTTAGCAGAAAAAGCGAGATGGGGGAAAGGCTCTTTCTTTCCGATATGAGGTCTTCGCTTTTTCATATTCGTGATCGAGTCCATGATGGACTGCGACAAGAGTTTCATTGTGTTTTCTTTGTGGGCGTCACAAAGGATAGTCGGATGATCACCATTGCGGGTCTAAGGGGGATAACAAATGAATGAATATGACGACAGGGAAAAGCAAATTGGAATGATGGATGGAGGCGAGCAGAAAGGAGGACTGCCAACAACTCAATATGATTTGCAGAGCGCTTACCCGACTAGGGCATTCTGTTTCTCTTTCTTGCGCATCGAAAATCAGATTGCTTATTGTCATCATACCAGCTGGGTTAAGCAGCTAATGGACCACTGGAAGATTGCTACGATCACGACTTGCGTTTTGATTCATAGGTCCACGTTACGTTCGGATAGGGAAAAGTTGGCTACTACGAACGTGGCTACCGTTGTACTGCTCTAACGAAAAAGACGGTATAATACAAATGATTTAATTCCATTTTTATTCGTGCAGTTGAAATACGAAATTATTGCCTAGATAATGAGTTTTTGTTAGTCTACAAATCTTAAAAATTAACACTTAATAATAGTTGCAATTGAGAAATATCAACTTTGATGCTTTGAGATACTGTCACCTGAATGAAAGAACTAAGTTGGGTTTAGGTATAGGACTGTGGCACATGAGACAGATAAACTATGCTGCGCAAGCACGATGGTACAGTTATGAGAAGAGACAGTTTACACGACAATGTCTGTTTCATATATACCTACATTTTACATTAGTTGATAGATGAAGCTAAGTGGTCGAAGAGTTAGTTACCTAGCTCTTGCATCAAAGTCTACATTATATCAGCTACGCTAATTTAAATATAACTGAAAATATCCATCTTTTGACAAATAGCGTTCTGTCATTTAGGTGATGACATATATCATTTTTCTTGTGATCTTCCGGAAAATAATTCAATCGTACGGCTTACAAGATAAATTACTCAGTTTAACAAAGAAGCATTGTTGAAATATAGCAAAGGCAGAAGGGGGGCAAGATAAAGAGCAATGAGGGGGGGGGGGTGAGAGTTTGGGGATAAGCTTTTTTGCTGTGAAATATCTTATAAAAAGGATGTTCAAGTTTGTCTAGTCAACCGGCTGAAGTACTCCAGATTTGGACCAGATCACATGAAACGAAAAGTAGTTTTCTCTGCTACATGAGCATTCCAAAGGAAAAACTAGTTTTACGGAGGGATGGGGAGCGCGTTCAACGAGAACGAAAGGAACACTAAAGAGAGTGTACTCTTTACTATTAGGATCCCATTCTAAGAATTTGCTCTCGAATAACACACGTTTTGTACTCTCCTAATGACCTACGTCTGAAAACTTAAATAAAATGGAAAATGATTTAATACATATACATAGCACATGTATTTTGTCGGTTTACTAATGATACACACCACGTCTTCAGACAGACGTCCACCAAGTGACCTTTTCTTTGCACGAGGATTTTTTCTCTTTGATTTCTTCTTGTAAAGCACAAGTTGAGCTAGTAGGGGGTAGAACGTTCGTTTCTCGTAACTAGTCCCCTTCGTTTTCTCACAACTGCTTTTCGACTAAATGAGTTTCACCTGTGGACCGCCGATTTCTCACCGCTATACTTTTTGTCACATTATATACGAATGAGATTAAAAAACAATTGTAATCAACATTTGTGTTTATCTTAAGCACTTTAACGACTAAACCGTCTTTGGGCGCCTTACAGACTTTATTTATAATTTCCACCTTTATTAATCTTACGGAACCTGGTAAAAAAAAGGGGTGCGGGGAAGAGGGCTGCGTTGGAATAAAGAAGAAAACCTATTTGTACCAAACATTTTGAAGGCAATTGAAGCTTTTAGAATCAGTGATTTAACTTTAAGCTGATGACTTATATAAACAAGCTTTTCAGAGACGGTGGTAAGCTAGAATAACTGAAATTTGTAGAATTTCGACATATATTTATTTATAATTCGTAACATATATCTCGATTGGATTTCCATAGTTTTTTCGGGTTCGATTCCCTCATGGATGTATTTCACTCTACCCTTTTTCAATATAACTTTCCTAGGACGTGTTTATCCATTTACTTGACTCAGTTTGGTACAACATGACCAAATTTGGCCAAAGCACCATAAAAACTCAATCCAAGCACGGTATGTTCACTTTTAACAAAACTGTTTAAAAATTGAAAGGAAAAAAAAAACCGAAATCATTCTGAATTAAGTCACTTTTTTTTAGAGAAAGTGCGAAACATTGCAATCGTGGCGTTTCCATAAAAAATATGCTACCGATACAAGTCCAAAGAAACATCCTCTTCGAATGGAAACATCTCGGGCAAACGCTCAGACAGAATGGAATGAAGATCAAACAGGAGGCTCCATCACTCGATATCAAAATGACCCTCTCTGCGAAGGGCCAGCAGGTGGGAGTCGGCTGTCATCATGATGAGACAAAAAGTAACCGTTCGGCGATGACCTAGAGCTCTATCTTTCACACTCGTAAGGGTTTTCATTGCAGTCCATCCCCAACGTGCGATCCGTCAGGACAATCATTTTGCTTAGGAGGGTGGAAGGGCAATTACCAGCAGCCGCCGCCGCACAGCAACCATTACTTGGAAAAAGCGCACCAGGCGGCAGAGATGTCTTTAGAGTTTTGTCACGGTTTCCCAGGCGGCCGATGGAGCTTTTTTACGACCAATAACATTTTATACAAGGATTTTTTGCTCAGGCCCCTCTTTTAAACCAGTGACCGAGAAAGAAAGGACCTAATAAAAATCGCATTCATGAGCGACGGCTGGCTACGCGATGGTGACGACAATTTTCCCAGAGAGAAGGCCTTCGGATATTGCCACGGACGGAAATATTAAGGCATGGCCCCTCGCTTTATCATGGCCGGAAGACGGAGTGATTTTTAAAAAAAGTGAGGAACGTGAAAATTGATGGGACTGTAATGTTCTTTTGAAAACATGCCTTGGAGATTTGTTTCACTTTTGAATTTCATGTAATTTATGCTCAGTAGGAAGTAGTGATAGTTTGACAGTCCCGGTAACTTTATATCTTTTCAGATAGGTCTTTATAGACCCGTACTATTTGACTTCAGCAACTCAATAGTACAATATCTTGAGTACTCTAATGAATAAACTGAATAGAATATGCATGTAAACAATAACTTCACATAAAAGAATGAATTAAAACATAGCTACGTATAGGACTGTAGATTCTGTATAAAGTTTCAAAACATTCAAATAGCTTTCAAGCAATATTCCGTTTTGTCAAGGCACTTCAATTTTATTTCCCACAGCAAGATAAACCATACAAATTACGGATATCCAACCTATTTTGATTCAGGTCTTTCCACACCATGGAAAGGTGACAGGAATTCAATGTTGCACCCTTAA
The DNA here is from genome assembly GCA_947359465.1 of Metellina segmentata. Taxonomy (NCBI): domain Eukaryota; kingdom Metazoa; phylum Arthropoda; class Arachnida; order Araneae; family Tetragnathidae; genus Metellina; species Metellina segmentata. The sequence goes on along the minus strand of OX375876.1, from coordinate 110,242,313 downwards.
AGAGTGGTCAACAACACTTGGACGGACCTTATAATTTCGTGAAGCAAACAATTGATCCTTTGAGTGGGCAGTCCCTTTTACAAAGGTTGTAACTTTAATTACCAATTACAAAAACCATAAATTAATACTACAATGTATATTCTTTTTCATACCCATTGATGGGTGAACTGATTCAGAGTGCAGATTACCAGTGTCAAAATTCTTGGGTTCATTCAGTCCATGAATTATTTCGTAGATTTGCAAAACACCAAGATAAAAACAATTGGATTTTAACGCTGACTGCATAAAAATGATCATTAACGATGATCTCCCAAAAGAGACCGAACGAAAATCATGTGCTAAATTAGGCTTAATGACAAATAAAGCAGGCCATACAACACCGCACTAATTTCTATGTAGGTACTAGGGATGCGACATCGATAGCAAAACATCGATGCTTTGAAACATCGATGTTCAAAATTAAATTATCGATGTTGACAATACATCTCCCCCAAAACATCGATGTTTTGAAACATCGATGTTTTGAAAATTCAGTGTATTTAAACTTTTTCGTCTATTTCTTAAAATTGTTTTAGCACGTAGTGATGCAACATCGACAGCAAAACATTAAAACATCGATGTTGATAATGTATCGCTCAAGAACTATCGATGTTTTTAAAATTCAGTGTATTTAAACTTTTTCCCCCATTTCTTAAAAGTGGTTTAGCAACTAGTGATGCGGCTCCAATACATCGATGTTTTTTTTATAAAACATCGATATCGATGTCGTATTCCTACTTTTCATACTCTTCATCCTTGGTCACTTTGGTATAAAAGTATGTTCAATTTGCTGATTATAAAAATTATGCTACTTGGTTATTTTTTAAATTTTTATTAAGGGTACTTTTTTCATTTAAAAATAAAACATCGATAACGTAAAAACATCGACAAGTATAAACATCGATGTTACAAAAACATCGACCCCAATACATCGATGTCAAATACATCGATGTTTAAAAAAAAACATCGATGTTTTAAAAACATCGACATCGATGTCGCATCCCTAGTAGGTACGCTGAAATTTATATGGATCATAGTCCAATATAACTTTTACAAGTCCTTCGCGTTTTGCGTAGTTTAAGAACAACATTGCAAAATCAAAGCTAAATGGATCTACTTCGGAAGAATCGCAGAATACAGTTCGAGTTTTCGTCAAACCCAAAAATAGAACTACACCATCAATGGCGGGGGCCTTCGAAAAATGAAAAATATCACAAAACGCTTTCAACTCGATTGTACAACACACACACTCCGTCCCCCAGACATCGTAGATCCTCATAATTCCATAAAACTTACATAACGAGACTGCGAGAAACAACAGCGGAACCCATTATACGAAATGAAGGTAGTCCCGGGTATTAGTTCCCACTAAAATGAGAAGTGGCCGGGCATTGGTTGGAGACAAGAACTGTTGCGTCCGCCGTTAAGATTTGATGCATTGAATGGGCTCCACTGCAAGGGGTTATTTCCCTTCCCGGCTTCGCCCGAGTGTAAGTTATAATGGAGAAAGCTCCTCTTCTCCCAAGCAGAGGGATTCCGATGAATAGTTAACGACTCAATCTTGCTTAATGAGGCCTGTGACTGACTCCCGAGCACGGCAAATGGGCCTCACGTGCTCCGCGGCATAGATACTTAATACTATTAGCTCATCTGGCCCAAACTCCCTTAATTTATAAGGGCGCGTATGAAGCGGCTCCTTCACCTTCGAGCTCGTTTCCCCAGATTCAGCGGGGAAGACAGTTACCGATGCGGGTCCTTTCTCGCTAATGGACACTCTCGCTCCTCCTGATGGCCAACATTAAGCAGAGGAGCCATACATTTTAATGGGCCGATGGTATAAATGAATTTTGAGGAGCCCCGTAATGACGGGCCGCATGAAAAATAGCGACAGGAAGCGATGCTGCTTGAATTATCAGATTATTCCGATCCAGGAGGGCGATGCTGGGGCGGAAGTCGCAAAAATCGCCACTCGGCATCCATCATAGGAAAAGGTCACACACAATATCGCAGCGTGGGGGGTTCAACCAGTATATGAGGTTGGAGTTGTGATGAAACGTCCGAAACCCAAATGACACTTCGGAAATCTCAGGGTTTCCACTCTCGAAGCAAAAGAAAATTTAGAGCCCTCTCGATGGCATTTCTCATTTTTAAGGCTACATTTCTCAAAGATAGAATAGATTAACGCGCGAGTAACCATGTTAAGAAACATTCATGGGTGTCTTACGAAATGTTAGTTTAGCAATTACAGGTCTAGTTTTGAAAACATACTTTTAGCCACCCTATAAATATCATGTCATCGATTTGAGCTTGCTTTTTGAATGCAAGTAAATAAAACATGCAATGTTTTCATAAAAACTGAGACTTTAAGAAATATTAATGACTTTTATCAGATATTAAGGTTTTAAAGGGCCCTTAAAAATTGAAAAATCCGGCCTTAACGATTTATAAGCCCCGTAGGAACCCTGTTAGTTTACTAAATCTTTCAAAGGAATAAGTACATAATAATCCAGGATAAATTATAAAGGGAAAAATTTATATGACTGATAACCGAAACAGCTAAATGTAATAGATCAATATACGTTCAATAGAACACGTTCCGATCAAACTAGTTAGATTTATTATATTTTAAAATCAAGATAACTGTTAAAAAACAAACAGAAAAGTACTTGTTGATCGATCCTAAGCGTAATTTTTTATGTACATATAAATTAATATACACGACTAAATTATACAAATAAATTTTACATTTTTAAAGTATAAATAGAACACCCATATTAAGCAGATTTACAAGCTTTACCCCACTATTTTCAGCTTTATAAAACTATCTTTTTTTATGACTAAATTATGGGCAGCTGAAAGTTTCTCGGTAGGAAAACGAGTTCCTCTATAGCCCAATGAAGACCCGAGTGAATATATGAATATAGATTGTTGTCATAATTACTATATTGCATGCGTTTCGGACAAGATTTTCAAAGTAGAGCATCGGAATGCATAAAAATATCGTTTATTATGTACAACCCTAATTCCTGATTTCAAGCCCCAAATAATTTTGTTTCGATGACAAAACAAAAAAGACATTTCAAATGCTTTCGCCTTTGACAAGTGGAATTTCTATTTAATTTTGCAAGAGACGGATATCCGTAAGATTTAATGCTGTTTTTCTTACACCCCATTCCAATTAAGTCGTCCGCAAGTAAATCCACACCCTTCGCGCGGTCCCAGTATTTGAGGAAACTATTTAACGGTGCGAAGCCTTATTCGGGGTATTCTGGTGGAATAAAAATCACACCATTCAAGAGGATTGTTTAAAAACAAAAAAGCGGCTGAAAAGTCCTCTGTCGTTTCCTTCAGGGATTATCCGTCCATCAGCAATCGATAGATGACCATTAGGGCTTTGCATTATTTATGTAGTGCAGTGGAGCTGACACTCCACTTCTCTTTCAGCACAACCCCTTATATAATCCTCATTCTCAGTTTCAGTTCTTGCCAAGGTCCGACGGGGTCTGGGGACAGAGGAAGGGGACAGAGAATATCAAAGTACTCCCCGAGGAACGAAAACGGCAGTTTTTTCGCACTTTTATATTTCCTCCAAGTTTTGAAGATAGTTTTTCCGAAGATCCCGCACACCGGTTTTATTTCTTTTCGGACACTTGACGATCTCAGATCGGCCATTTTCTTTCGAAGTGACAAAAAATCCACAGTACCGAAAACGGTGCTGGACTGCTTTGCTATTATACCAAGTACATTTTAATGTAAGACATACCACAATTAAATTGAACCACCTTCACTATTAAACGAAAAACAAAATCAGTTATCCATCTATGGCTAAGTTCAATATAATTTCAATTGAAAGAAACCATGGCAAATGAAAACAATTACAAATATATTCAAGAAGATAAAAAGAATTTTCAATTCTTTTAATGAGAGTGTAACACATGTAAGGTAAAGATTACACGTACTCTTTAAGAGTAGATAAAACATTATCACCTTGGGAAATTTTAAATTTGTAAAGTGGGGGCTGAGCCTCAAAAATTTGAAGTGGCTTATCACTTAGTTACCCGGAAGCCTAAAATTATAGCACATTAGCTAAATATAAAAATTAGAAACATTACAACTAATTTCTATTCAAATATTCAACGGGTGCAAAGGGTGATCACTTTAATAATTACTAAATCGATACCTTGTGCAATTATAAAGTGATGTAATTATTGAAACGATATAAAAATATTTAAGACAGTGTACGATTTGAAAACACTGTTAAAAATTGTCCGTAGTACTTAAAGGTATATGTGGTGTGAAAGGACCTTAAACTGATTAAAAACAAGATGACTTCAGAATCCAAAAAGGCAACTAATTTTAAGGGGTGGTATTAAATTATCATGGTTTAGTTGAACTTTTAATTGTATACCTTAACAAAACTTGGCACTAACTTATTTAAAAAGGTAGATATTCCTTAAAGTCGCACTGGAACAACAACATAACGGGCTATTAACAATGGTCTGGGATTAATAGCAATGGGAAAGGTCCCGGATAATAACAAAGGAAAAGGTCCGGGATTAATAGCAAAAGAAAAGGTCCGGGATTAATAGTAAAGGAATAGGTCCGAGGACTAGTTAATTTAACAAATAACCAAGTACAAATATAATACAGGAAATTAAACTAACACGAATTTCTATTAGACGTTTACTCATTGATTTTAAGACAATGTTTATTAAAATAGCAAGAGTAGAATGAATTATAAAAAATGAAAACAGCCAAACTTACATAAAGAAAGAAATGCAAACAAAAACCGGAAGAAACGTGAAGGAAAAAAAAATCGAATGTGTAATCTTGACAGCTGTCACAAAATCACTACCCAAAAGTATTTTACGTCCCAGTTTACACAGAGCTTAAAAGATAAGGGAAAACTGAAGATTGTGATTTCCCTCTCGTTTGAAAAGCAATTCTATGCTCAAGATTGTCAAAAACGTCAGGTGAAGACGCATAAAAGTACTTCGAGACTTGAAATTTCAAGCAAATTTGATAATAATGCGCAAGACTTCGCGTCTTTTGTAACGGAACATGTCAACAAATCACACAAAACTCGAGACGGGAAATGTTTAAATAAAAATGCTTCGTCTCGGATATCAAAAGTAGGGTTTCACGTGAAAGAAAATTTTGTCGCAGGATAAAATGCGAATGTGTCATCGAGAAATTCTTTGAACTAGTAGGTTACATGGAAAGTTGTTTTCCATCTGTTTTATTATGTTTTGTAATCAACATAATAAAAGCAATCAAATTTTAAAAATTATCAAAAACAGTTATTGTAATAGGCATATACAATTTCGATGTTAAGAGTTAAGAATATTAGCAAATTGGCAAGATATTTTCAAACTTCAGGTTTCATATGTGAATATAGGTCCAGATAAATCAGGTTAAAGTGCTACAGGTGAAAATTATTTAAATTTAAAATTTCATAAAATTTAATTGCTAAAAAATAAATTCTGCAACAGCTAAGTCAAACTATTCGAGGCTCTAAACTATTAAAAATAGGAAAGAATAAAAAAGTATAAATACCAATTAATTAGCCTACCCAAAAGAAAATCGAGATAAAATTCTTAATATCTTTAACTAACCTGGTTTGTAGTCAATAAAACAGTTTATTTTTAAAATTCAGTTTAAATTTTCTTAAAGTTTTAGTTATATTCTCATAGCATTCCAGGCAAGATGGAAAAAAATATTTATAGAAATTAAGAAGATAATAAACACGCGCTCGATCGCTATCCGTCGTTTAAAAGTTGTATTATGAATTGTAAAGTATTCCATTATGAATTGTACTAGATGAAATACATTGGAAATATTCAGTTTTCAGAAGTATACTTTAAGATTTAGGTTATGACAAACTATTTTCGCTGAAAAGTCATACAGGTATAAAATTTTCTATTGCTAATAATGCCGAGTAGAAACTACCACCATTAGTAACCAGTTGAGTATCTAAAGTAAATAATTTATAGCACAAAATAATGGAAATATAGTAAGGTGGAAACACTTTTAGAAAAGATGTTTCAATCGAACTTGCGAGGAGATATTTTTTTAATGAAATACAATGAGAACGACACTGATGTTATACATGCCTGTTTTCTTGTGTTACTGTTACCACTAATCCATTTTTTGACAACAAGTCAAAAATGAAGAAACTAGGATGTGAAAGGAAAACCTAATGGTGTAAGTTTCTTAGAAAACTGAAAACGTTTGTGTCTTTCTAAACGATGCTAACTTTGTAAAACAAAGTTTAAAATATTTCTAGTGGTGTTATAGTCTAATATAAGGAAAAGCAGTAAGATGAATCCCTCCATAGTATAATTTCCCCCAAACACGTTAAACTAAATCTAAAACCATCTGCACTGCCATAAAAGACACAACCATGTGCTTTAAAACACACTACCTATCCTCAACTTAATAGTCATGAGTGTACCATAAAAGTAAAACAAGAGCTTGAAGAATTGCCAACTGTGTTAGTCGTGAAAAGAACAAGGAGAATCCCATTCATAAAGTAATTCTCCCAAGCACACTAAACTGAAGACAAAAAAAAAAAAGACCGGATCATGTGGTTTAATGGCCTTGGCCTACCCTCAACTGAATACGAAATATTACCATTTACGTAATAATAGTGAGCTTAAAGAATTGAAGATGGTGTTACAATTATATATGACGGGGAACAACAGAACGATTCTAGCTATAAACAGCATCCCGAAACGCAATAAAAACAAAATAATCTCATATGCTAAAAAAGATTAGACCGAATTGGAAAAGAAATGAATAAGACGAATATCATACATTAAACTATTTCTCCAAACGCACTAAATGAAAGACAAAATCAACTGGTTGTTGAAACCAAATTGTTGGAAACAGCAATAAGACGAGAACAACGAGTACTTCACAAAATGCACTAAATTAAAGACACAATCAACTGATGTGTCAAAGATGACAAGATGAAATTGGTAAAAGGACAGTTATTAAACGAATCCCATAAATAAAAAAATTAAGGTACACGAGAAAGAAAATTTCGTCGCAGAATAAAATGCGAATGTGTTATCGAGAAAATGTATGGTACAATAGCGAAAGATCAATTAAAAACCAAACAGGAAGACCGAATTGTTGACAAGAACGGGAAATGTTGATATAAGACGAATACCATCCATAAACTACTTCACAAAATGCACTAAACTAAAGACAAAATCAAATGATGCGGTACAAAGAAGAGATCTGTAAGAGAACACCAATAAGACGAATCCTATACATAAACAATTTCGAAAAAATGACTTCAGTCCAAAATCCTTTCATGTGCCAAAACAGATGAGACGCGGGGGTTCCACACAGCCTCCAGTGTTGACAGATTGCGACGGAATTCAGCTCTTAAAAAACCGAAAGGGGGGAGAGTTATGATCATTGGAATGAGGGGGTGCTGCTGCGGGGGTTGAAAGGGGGCACAGGTAACCTCTGGAGTGGCAGGGTCGCCGCAGGGGTTTGTGTATAGCCACACGATACGCGCGTAATGGGACCTTTATAAATTGCAATCGGCTGTCACGGATGGCGTAAAAAAGTACACAATGGGTTTATGGAGGGTCGATCGCGGCCAGGAAGTTTCTCCTTTCAAGGCCTCTCGCAGTTCACCGCAACAGGTGGAATACCTTCCCATAGGCAAGGTAATAAGAGGATGCGGCGCTTTTCCGGGCTGCTGTCTTGTTTTTACCCTGTAGTTTCATTGTGTTCGGAAAACGTGGAAGCAATTTCGCTTATTTGATTCATGTGGTGAGTTGTGGGGATGTCGAAATCAGCAGGTGGGAGATATCGACACAGAGGGAAGGAGGAAAAGATCGGGCTTCCCAGATTTCACACAGTTGGACCAGAGAGTGAAATAATGGTACATAAAGATACCCCCAAGTACTACATAAATTTAGTCTTTGAGAATGCATATATTGTTCACATAAAAACGAGCATAAATATAAGAGATCACTAGGAAATTGGTAATTTTTAATTAACGTCGTACTATAGCAACACAAAGGGCTATTGACGACGGTCCGGGATCAATCCCCTCTGGGAAAGATCCGAAGAGAACACCACGTAATTTTGAATCACGGTCAGATGACGAGGCAACACCTGAGATGGCACCCCATCCTCCAAACTTCCACACCAACCCAACGTGAGGACATTCGGCCACGACAGTTTTAAGGTGCACCAGCCGCCTCTACACCATACGCTCACAAACACCCATGCAAACTGACCCGGATTCGAACCAGGAACCTTCCGGTCCTGAAGCACTAGACAGGTTAGTCGGCAAGAGATCACTAGGGGTTCATATTTTGCAAGACGTACGATACAATGGGAATTTTTTTTTATTAGAAAAAGCGGCGTATGTTCGATAACACCCATTCTGGGTGTATTACTCTCTTTCTGTGCCGGTAAAACTTTCGTTGTGTGTGAATTCATTATTTGACATTGTTGTGTTCGGAAAAGATTGGCCATATAGATTGGCATGGATTGGTTAGATCGGGGTTTATGGCACCTCCTGCGAAATAAAGGTAATAAGGTTGAATAATTGTTGAGCATTAAAGAGATATTAGCTTCGCACACAATGTGAATGAAAACACTTCATAAATTTTTTTTTCCTAATGGCGGGCACATTTTGACCGAAGTCATTGGCCACTACAAGGCCGGAAGTGATGGCCACTTGTGAAGGAGCACCCAGTGGGAGGGCCATCATTACCCCTAACAATTACTTTCGTAAGTTTGAACCATGTTCAGATGACGAAGCAACACCTGAGCTGGTATACGCTTACAAACATCCATGCCCGAACCCGGATTCGAACCGGGGACCTTCCGTTCCAGAGGCTAACACCTTAACCACTATACCGGTTGGTCGGCACACTTCATAAATTGAATAGTAAAAATCAAAGTTTTTTTCTTGTTGGAACATATTACAAACCTCAATCTTAAAAAGAATCTCGAAATTAAAGAATATACCACAAATGATTAAAAGTTGCCTATGAATATCTGAATTTGTTGGTACTTGGAAATATCGTTATCAATTTCTGCAAATCTGGAAAAAGTTTCCCAAGACAAGGTAAACTTTGGATACAAATAAGAGTTTTATAAAGAAAATATTCACAAAAGACACGACGGTTTAAAATATGAATCACGAACTCTTTCGACTGTTTTATTCAAGAAAACAAAGAGCAATAGGTAAAGATGAAGACTAAAAAAAACCTTCCATGGCTATGTCTTTGGATCAAGACGTCCCCATCACCTGGACAGAAGAGCATCAGGACCTTTCACTCCTGTTCCGGTGATAGATGCCGAGTTCCTTAAAAATGGCCATTGACTATTCTTTAATCTTTATTAATCGTTCCTTTAAATTATTATTATTTTTTTACTTAACTAAATAAAGAACATTTCCAATGTTCGCTTTCAGAGAGCATCCCCCGAAAGATTCAAAAATGATCACTTATTCCTTACCATTTTTCAGTCAGAGACAGATTACTCGGAAAAAAAGTTGCAAACCACCCTGGATAAAGAGCCTGCCAAATTCCGACTCCCTCAAATCCAGCGAACAGGAGCATTTCGCAGATGCGTCTGTCACCTTATGTCCGTCTAATGATCGGGTAATTGTATCGAGACGAGGGAAAAGAAGCCTTTCGCCACTTGGCCGAACAGACCTGGGTCCCTCCGTTCAATATCATAATGAGGGCTCAGGGAGGAAAAAAAAAGACTACTATCGTTTACCGTCACTGTCCACCCTCGTCCGCTAATACGGACGATAGCGGGTCCCGGTCAGCTGGTCGGAAGATGGGCATGACAGGCGGTCGGGGCTATCGCCGAAGCTAACTAATGACCGTCCCTATCTCAGCCTTAATAACTAAGGGTGGCTATCGTAGAGACGACAGTGTATATAGGGAAATGGTGACCAAAAATTGGCTACATCAGCCGGGAAGGGTAGCGTCGTTATCGGGCTGCCTCAGTCGCCGTCACGCTCGCTTAATTACACCGGGGGTCCCTTCGGAATAGACTCTTGGACTCGGGCTGACCTTAATGTAAGGAAGTGAGATAAAGAAGAACTACGCGGGAATGAAGGAAATGCAAGTCAAAATTCTTCCAGGAAAACTTATTGACTTAACGGCGCGTTTTTTTTTTCCCATTCGAACAATGGCAGTTTTCTGCAAGTTTACCAACTGCCGCAATATCACCCCACGACATCGAATGTAGATAAAAAAAAATGTTGAGATATATTCCTTCATCGGAATGGAGCGATTAGTACGGAAAGAATTTAATATGTAGTCAAATAAAGGTTTTTAAAAAGAGCTTTTGGGTATAGATAAATTTTTGCACTAGTCTCCGATGTATCCTCAAAGAACGGATGTTCAGTGTAAATTCTCGAGTTAAAATTAAAATACGAATTAACCACACACACACACGTTTTAGTATAAATTACACTAATAATTATTAACAATCGTTGCACTGTAAGGAAAATATCTCTGAACTATATTAAAACATGCCGACCAACCGGTCTAGTGGTTAAGGTGTTGGCCTCTGGATCGGAAGGTTCCTGGTTCGAATCCGGGGTCAGGGCATGGATGTAAATTGTGTTGTCCTTTGTTAGGAAGCGATGATGGTCCTCCCACTGGGTGCTCCTTCACAAGAGACCATCATTTCCGGCCTTGTAGTGGCCAATGACTATGTGCATTTGTGCCCGCCATTAGAAAAAAAAAAAAAATAAATAAATAAATATTAAAACATCCCAATTTTGAAAACTTTATTATTTCAATGGAGCCAATGTCCATTTTCAGAGGTAATTTGGAAATTTTTAGCTAACGTTGTACTAGAGCAACACAACGGGCTATTGACGACGGTCCGGGATCAGTGCCTTAAGGGAAAGATCCGAGGATAACACCTCGTAATTTTGAACTACGGTCAGATGACGAAGCAACACCAAAGCTGGCACCCCACTCTCCAATCTTCCACACCAACCCAACATGAGGACTCTCGGCCACGACAGATTTAAAGTGCACCAGCCGCCTCTACACCATACGCTTACAAACATCCGGACCCGGATTCGAACCAGGAACCTTCCGATCTAGAGGCTAACACCTCAACCACTATACCGGTTGATCGGCTCCATTTTCAGAGGAGCAGTTTATTGAAGCAAATTAAAAATCATTTAAATTTTCAGACAATATCATAATTGTAAGCAAGAACTAGGTAACTGAATTAGCTTTTGTTTTGAGGGGTAGAGGGAAAAATTTGTTTCGTCAATCCCATAACTACATTTTTCATTAGTCCATATATAGATCTTTAGAGGCCAAACAAAATTTAAGTGTTTGTAATAAATTCCTGTTTTCATCAGCTTTACTAATTTAAGTATAACTCAAAATACACATTTATTTTAGTTGCTAGTTCATACATTCAGATGACGATTTTCTATCACTAGAGGATTTTAGTAAAATAAAATAAATATTCGTAAATATTTCTGGAAACAAAAGAATAGGTGTAATACATTAAGCGAAAGCAATGAGCATCACATAAAATCCACCTAGTTTTAAAGCGAGAAAAAGTGAAAAATAATTTCTTATAAAAACTTCAACCTTTCCTCTTGTATCTGTTTTGAGTTTCTTTACAAGAAGACACAAGTATCATTGACACCATAAATGCTGAAGTATATAAAAGAGAACTAATGGGGGGGGGGGCACATACATCACCTGTGAAGCTTTAACGGTATTAAAAAATCTCGAATCACAACTCGCACTTCCCATTATGACGATAAGCCTTCAGCCGAGAAACCACGCAGAATATGTGCGAAAAGAGAGGACATAACTTGATTGGCATCGATTTCGGCCGGGCTTGTGGAGGGAAAAAAAAATCCGAACTGTGCCACAGACGTGAGAGAAAAAAATCCAGGTAAAAAAAAAAAGAGGCAAGAGCAGAAGAGAAAAAAAAACCCTTCGGCATGGCACGATTTTTTTTCTACCTTTTTATTGCCTTTCGTTACCAAAGAGCATAAAACACACGAAATGTCACGGTGGGGCCTAATGTTCAACGAGGCCAAAAAATTCCTATCACGAAGACCAATATTCATATCACTGTGACGCTGGGATAACTAATAGTTCTAGGGTCCGCCCAGCGATCTAACATCCCCACACACAGTAGCAGTTAACGAACGATACGTTTCGAAGCACATCTACATAAAAGAAATCACTATTTGACCATTCGTAATACATACAGCGCTTTTTTTGCTCCTCCGAAAGTCATTTGTTCTATCCCGAGGGAATGTTTCCGATCAATGCAATTGGTTTTCGGGTCTCGTTTTTTTATAGTATTAATATTACTGTGATTATCCCTTCGCCCGGAGCCGAGACCTATCCGTTTAAAATAAATTATGCTCATAACGGCGGTGGGCACATTGCGAAGAACAAAAAAAAACCGACACTAAATCATGTGTGATTTTTCTCTTTCGCAAAAGGGAATAACAATTCACTAGATGCAAAAATTGCCCCAGTAGGCGATATATCCCATCTTATTTTGAAGAAATATAAGCATCGCTGACATCTAAATAATTTTTGCTGAGGTTGCATTTATGTATACTTAAGTAAAATTTGAAATTACAACAAAAAAATTCTATTAAACTAGCCATTGAGTCGAAGAAATATACTAGAGTTGCATACATCTATAACTATTAGCTCAGGCTGCATTTACATATTTATAAGGAATATTTTAAATTTGAATTAATAGCAAAAAAAATCCATTTTATAAGCCATTGGGTCAAAGAAATACTAGCGTTGCATACATCTATAACTATAAGCTTAGGTTGCATACATCTATAACAAAAGCTTAGGTTGCATTTTATGTATATTTAAGTAATATTTTAAATTTATAATAATGACAAAAAAAATCCATTGTATTAGCCATTGGGTCGAAGAAATATTAACGTTGCATACATCTATAACTACAGGGTGTCATAAAAGTTCCCTTACTGTCGATTCGTGAACAAAATCAACAAACTTTGAAACAATTATTTTTATGCTAATGGTGAAAAGCAATTTTAATATAATGTAGGAAAAAAATTTGGACTTGCATTTATAATAAATATTCAAAATTTCCGCCCTTTTCTTGGAGGCGAAGTTGAAGTCGTTTACGCATATTTTTAGAAACACGTTTCAAGATGCTGGAAGTGACTTCTTGTATCCTTTGAGTAATGACAATTTTCAGATCACCTATTGTTTGTTGATTATCTTCATAAACTTCTTCAAATATATCCCCCCCCCAAAAAAAAAAAAAAAATCAGGCATGCGCAGATCAGGGAACGAGGTGGCCAAAGGTTTCTTGAGATGATCGCCAAAAAAAATCTTGAAGCATGCCCATGGTTTCATAACCTGTATGGCAGGTTGCAACGTCTTGTTGGAACCAAGAGTCTCGTTCATTCACTTCTAATAATGCAACAAATTGTTAAATAAGTTGCTATAGCGTATCTTTACTCGGTATTGTATCATTTGGATATTTATGTCGCCAAATTCTTTAAATCTTTCATATGATTTACATTCAAAATAAGCCTCAAACAGCGCAATTCTCTGAATGCGTGATAAATTTTTCTTGCAATGAAGAACAAAATGACGTGAAACTTTATTATCGTACAAATTGAGTGCGAAGAAAATATCAAACGATAAAAATTAAAGAGTTGATAAAACTATAAGCAGACGATAAAATTCAATAGTTAAAAAAACACGGGCAATAAATATTTTTAAAGTTGGAGTACGGGAACTTTTAGGACACCCTGTATAAGCTTACGTTTCATTTACGTATATTTAATTAATATTTTAAATTTGAAATAACAAAAAAAGGCGTGCAACGAAAATTTGACTGCATATTTTTAGCTGTAAAGCCTGTAGAGATGAGGATGCAACGATCTCTAGAAAACTCTTCTTGTTGCCAATAGCAAAATGATATCAATAAAGATAAGTATATAAACTTAATTCTGAAACTACGGAAACATAAACATACGAACTCTGTACCGTAATTTTCGATATTATTATGTCGCTATTTAATATTTATTTATTGTGAGCGAGCAGTTCCTCCATGAACGTATTTAAATATAACAATAACCAATCACAGGAGTGAGAATAAAAATGATTCACGTCTTCGCAAGTCTGGCTTTAATGTAAGAGAATTAACCGAAAATACAAATAAACAAACCCAACAGAAAAATGGTTGGTTGCTTTACGACCCTAATGATAAATTTAAACAATGCAATTGATCTTAAAGGAAATTCACGAAATGCCTCTTAAAAAGAATATTTGTAAGTTTCTTAGGGAAAAAATATTCCACAAAATAGAAATGCAAATCGTTATCTAGTTTAAATTGAAAGATGGTTCAGCAACTATCTTTTCAATTGAGTCGTTTATGCATTAATTAGTTTCATTGTGTTGTGCTTTTTACACAAAAAAATAACGAACTTCCATATACAAACAATTGTAAGAAAATTGTTATGGCTTAAGGAAACAAGGTCAATTCACGTGACAAACATTTTTAAAAGCACAAAAAAGGCATAAACTCACAGTGCATATTACAAACAGTTTAAGTGCCGAATATGCGTCAGAACATCAATGCTGCTACTGATATGAAAGTTTCACTTCGTCATGCAATCAACCAATCCACTATATCTGTAACGCTACAGATTCTGATATCATTTAAAAGATATGCACTTGTTTCCTCAATGTTTTAATATTTATCGATATAAAGGCGATACCTTGGTCATGAATCACAATTGACAAGCCATTGAACGATACTGAATAAACGAAGTTTTTTAAGGACAACCCTCTAAACAGTAGATGTACTCTGTGAATATGTATGTCATTCGCTTAAGTAATGCATATTTTACAATTCTAAACCCTCATTCTCTATCCTAAACACGATTTGCATCCTTCCAATGCTAATGGACCCTAGATTTCTTTTAGATATTCCTTAAACGTAGCCAGATACTGCAAAAGAATGCTGATTAAAAACCTTTCGGATGATTGATGAGCTCAAAGCAGAATGAAACGACACTAGGACGAGTCCAAGCGACTCACAACTCCTGATTAAACTGGCAAATATACGATTATTTGACTGATACTCGACCTACTATACACATCCATAAATAGACAATCTGAAAACATCCTGAAAATCGAGTGAAAATGGGACCTACTGCTGTACATTACATCGGCATTAGGGGGGCAAGACATCCTAGAAGAAATACTTAGTTCACACAAAATGCTTACTTAAGTTTGCCCACAGGAACCCCAAGATTTGCTTAAAATGGTATTTATATGTGGTGGTATTACAGTATTACATTCAAACATCGTAATATTCAATTGTGACGGCTTATTCCGAATTCAATGCAAAGTAAGACTTTGCTTTTCCTCTCTTCTGACATTTGTATTTTCGGGAGACAATATTCGTCAAAGAGTTGAATGATTTCATCGGAAACTGCTTCAATGAGGGATCTTCACAACTAATTAATACTAAACGATATAATTTTGTTGAAGAAATATTTATTGATTCAGAAGCTTAAAAAATCTCGAACAGAAAAAAGAGCCATTTTTCAGTTTAAAACAATAATGCTTTATAAATTTGTTTTCTCTCGTCCTTACAAATTATCAAAGCGAGGGAAAGTAATTATGATATTCATTAACACACTCACAGCCAAAAGTTAAGCACGGAGAGGAAAATGTTAATTTCCAGAAGCCAATCTGAATTTGAGAGGCAGAAATTTGCTGCAGAGGTAGATGGAAGTATGCAAATGTGTTATGTAACAGCCAATCACGGTTTCTTGTCGAGAAATATGCAAAAAATGCAGTCGTATAAGAAGCCAGCACTGTGAAGAGTTGGAGGAGTTGGGAGTCTTTTAAGGCCTTTTCAATTGAGACTAGATCTTTTGTCAAGCTTGCAAATGCCATGTGCTTTTCTGGAGGAACTGAGTCTGAAGTGTCGGTTACATTCAAAAGATAGTTTTCCTTTTCTTACTAGGTGCAGGAGAATCATATCTAATTCGTTTTTAAGGGCTTGGAAAACATATAATAAAACAATCTTAACTTTCGTCGATCGTAAAATCGTAATCGTGCAAGTAGAGTTCGCGTGAAACGCGTCCAATCAGTAGCGGGCGGCAGTGTTGCCAAACGAAAAAAAATCAAGAACCACTAAACTCCAAGATTCCTCACTGTGTGTATTTATCTTTTCTGGTACCAGTAAAACTTTAATTGAGTGTTATGTTCATTACTGACTTAGTCTGTCCTGTGTTTGGTGCAGCTTGGACAAACCTAGCTCTTGCGGCATAAAAAAAAAAAAAAAAAAAAAACATACCAACTAATTAAAAGAAGAGCAATAGTATTAATCAAAGTATAATTATACAGCATTAACTTACAAGTAAAGAATAAATTAATAAGATCGGGAAATGTATAACCGGGCATGTTTATTTACAATTGAAAACATAGTGGCGCGAGCGCTATCTATTGCAGCCCCTATTTTTGTCGTGCCAAGCCACTCAGAAACGGCTCTGGCTCTAGTCAACAAAGATTATCTCGAGGAGAATTCAGACCAAAAGAAATTTTTGAATGAATTCATTTTACGGTGCATTTAATGAAACAGACCCTTATCACTACCTCATCAGCAGTCGGTTTCCATATTCCGAAACGGACCAGAACAATGAATTAACCCCATCATTTTCTTCCCGAAGGTCAGGAGGTGGGAAAGGCGAAGGGTCTGGACGGACAGGGGCCGGCTAGCAGTTTGTAATCAAGACAGATGGGGCCCAGCCTTATCTCCTGGATGCACGGGGCCTTCTCGAGAAGAGCCGCAATGTTTCAAATCATCATCTGACGCGGGAAGGAGCAATGTCGACTAATGGCCCCTTGCTACTACTCCTCTGCTTCTTCATTTTTTCGCCCTATCCCTTTTCTGAGTAATCTTTTTTCTCTCTCTCTTCCACCCGTCTTGGCGTTAATTCGCCCAACCTGTTTTTGGGAAACTGCCGATAACGTTGGTCTTCCTGAGAGAATCCGATAAAATGAAAATAATAATAAAGCAAAAAAGGGCGCCGTAAGAAATGTGAGAGAGGTGCCGGGTGCCAACACCGGCGCTTTTGAAATTATAGTTGACACCCCCTCCGACGGCTAATAGCTGGGTCCTCCAAAATAGCATTTCTGTCTTAAGCCAACTTCCGACAGAATGATGCAGGGATATTTTCTCTTCCCCGAGCGCCGCCCTTTTAGCTCCTTTAATACGGATTTCCTGGTGCGGCGGGTGTCCGAGGGAAAAGAAATCAACCGAGAGAGCTTAAAAACTGTTTACGCTCACATTAAGAGATGCCACAGGAATCGATGCCACGCGTGGCATTACTCATTTCACGCATGATGCCTCCAGTCAAGAATTTGAAAGCCTTTTCATAATCTGAATGCCGTTTCATATTCAAAAATCTAATCCGCACCTGTAAATTGGTTAAAGGATTTTTTTTGAAAAAGTATAAATTTAAGCTTTTTGTTGGTTTTAGAAGGGTAATTGGTAATTTTTAGTTAACGTCGTACTAGAGCAACACAACGGGCTATTGACGACGGTCCGGGATCAGCCCCTCAAGGGAAAGATCCGAGGACAACACCTCGTAATTTTGAACCACGGTCAGATGACGAAGCAACACCTGAGCTGGCACCCCACTCTCCAAACTTCCACGTCAACCCAATGTGAGGACTTTCGGCCACGACAGATTTAAGGTGCACCAGCCGCCTCTACACCATACGTTTACAAACATCCATGCCCGGACCCGGATTCGAACCAGGAACCTTCCGATGTTTTAGAAGGGAAAAGGTCGATAAAACTATTCCGGAATCGAAGGACTGAGTGGTTGTGCCGAGTTAATACACTTGGAATGTTTACCTGAAAACTGCATATTGATGGTTGGTTGAGCTTTATGGCGCAAGAGCCCACATTTGGCCAATTTGAGCCAAACAAATGGACAAGCAAAGAGAAAAATAAACCCAGGGTGGAATCCAACTTTAAAACTGTTCTATTGAATAGCAATAAACCAAAAAATGAACAAGAAATGAAGTTGATTACATCAGGACTACAGCTAAATTTATTTATGAAATTCATTCACCTTTGTTCTTCTAGCAGCAAATTAACTAGCTCCATTTTAGGTAACCAATTTTTCATCAACTCACTACAGTAAAAGAAGTACTACGCTTGCAATATTTTATCTGATTTCATTCATGAATCAAAGTCTTTGTGAATTAGTTTAACTGGATGACTGTTTAACAATTAATAATTTAACATTTTAAAGATTGCAAACGTGAAGAGGTATTTCAAGTATCGTTGTTTTACAGTAAACACTTCGCAAAACCTATCGTTGGCTCATGAGGTATTAATATTGTATGTTTACAAATATGATCACTAAACTTGTTTTCCAAGCTCCTATGTCTGCATCAGCAATAAAAAGCTCTCTATAATCAAAATTAAAATTGTAAGTCTCAGCAGTCTAATATTTCGTTACATTTTATTAACATAATACTAGAGACTAAAACTGCAGAGAAATGAAATTTTTTTTTGAATTTCAACTCATAAAAAACTTTTTATTATCAAAATTAAAATTATTTTTTGTCTCAGCAGTCTAATATTTCGTTATATTTTATTAACTACTAAATATTAGACTAAAACTGCATAGAAATGAAAAATATTATTTGAATTTCATTTGTCATAAAACATGTCCCTATCATCAAAATTTAAAATTCTTGTCTCAGCAGTGTAATATTTCGTTATATCTTATTAACTACTAAATACTGGAGACTAAACTGCATAGAAATGAAAAATGTTATTTGAATTTAAATTCACAAAGAGCTCTCTATCAGCAAACTTTAAAATTCTTGTCTCAGCAGTCTATCATTTCGTTACATTTTATTAACTACTAAATACTAGAGACTAAACTGCATAGAAATGAAAAATGTTATTTGAATTTAAATTCAAAAAGAGCTCTCTATCCGCAAAATTTAAAATTCTTGTCTCAGCAGTGAAATATTTCGTTTAATTTTATTACCTCCTCAATACTAGAGACTAAAACTGCATAGAAAAGAAAAATGTTATTTAAATTTCTATTTAGAAAATGTCTCTATCATCAAAATTTAAAATTCCTGTATCAGCAGTCTAATATTTCGTTATATTTTATTAACTACTAAATACTAAAGGCTAAAACTGCATAAAAATGAAAAATGTTAAGTGAATTTCAATTCATAAAAGTATACTGTTTAAGAAGTAACTGGACAGGATTGTTGCACTTAACTACTCCATTCTGTGATAAAATTTAATACAAGAACTGGACAGCATTTACTCTTTTGATCACACTTGAAATTTAGTACTAAACTATATTTCTCGGAATCCGATGTGGTTTTACGTTACTCGACGACTTCTAGCATAAGAAGGAGCGGAGACGCACTTCGTTTGATCTTTATTTTTTGTGAGTGGCGACTGAAATTGGTCCTCCGGGAGCCAAGATGATGACACGATGAACGGATTAACAAAATAATGGTGGCCTGCAAACGAGATTTGGGCGAAGCAGAAGGTTTGCTTGCAGTAGGCATTAACAGGAGACAGAACCCTTTCCTTGAGGTATTTATTTCGGATTCGGCTAATGGCCTCAGTTCCCGCAAAAACAGGGGACGCCTTCTTTTAGTCGAAATCTGCGAGTGGAAAATTGAACTAAAAAGTGAGGTTTTGAGGATTTTATATGGCAAGAGATTCAATTCGAATGGTAAAAAGACCCGAATGCAACCCATTATCCGAAAAAAAATGAACAAAAATAGTGAATTACAAAGACAGATTTTGTGAGTTGCAAAACTTCGCTTTACTATTCTATATTACTATTCTATAGAATATAATAGAAGCTACAACCATAAATACTTACCTAAAATTCAAAAGAAGCTTTTACTATTTGAATATAAGTTTTACAGTATCCTTTAAGTTGATGTTTGTCAAACTCTTGCGATTTTGAGATGCGTTACTTTTCTCGCTGGGGTGCGATATGTTCATTTAACTCCACAGTCATCAATTACCTTGAATAAATAAGTTTATGCGAACCTGTGTTCCTCATATCACGGATTACAGATTGAAGTACGTTTATTTCTGTTAGTGAATAGTATACACAAAAAAAAAGTGTAAAACAGTAAGCGTGGGGGTAGCTAGCAAATGCTAAAAACATACTTTTCAGATAAACTTTTCTGAATCGACAAACAAAATAAAAACCTTCATCGACAAATTTCAAAAGTCTACATGAAATTCTTGAAATGAAATGTAGCTACACAAACACGATCGGATAAAGTTGTGTCGAAGCGAAAACGGCCCAGCTAGATGAGCAGATTGATAAAGAGCAGCAAGACGAGGAGAGAAGAAAAAGAAAGGAGAGGCCAGCTTGATCGGCATCCAAGAGCAGTTGTTTTGGCCAGCGTACATCAATGTGGCCGTCGGGTTTGTGCAAGAGATTAGCCTGTAATATTGGAGCGTATCTGTTCGGGGCCAGACCCCCCTCCCGCATTGTCTCTGTTTGTTCAGGTGGCTGATTATGGGTACATCGTTCTCTCCCCCTTCTTTTTTTTCCCGGTATTATTACAATTTTTTTTTTGATCGACACCGTATAAGATGGACAAAATGTCTCGGATATCGAAAAGTCTCAAATTCTTTATTAATTTTGCTGTTTTTTCTTTTGGAAAGGAAAATAAATACAGATTATGTTTAAGGGCTGCAGGGAGGGGAAAGGTTCACGTATGTGTCAATGCCAATGGTTATAACTCAAAAGCTTTCCTGTCCTAAAAATAAAGAGGTTGATAAAACAGATACGAGTTTATACTCGTCTTTTCTCTCTCTCTCTCTACATATATAAACAGGGTGTTATCAAATAATGAAAACACACTGGATTTATAAGGAATCCTTTACAACTATGTCTGTTTATGAAGGTGCCTCCTAACTGTAATTATTGACACTGGAGAATCCATATGCTGATTGAGCTCTGCGGTCACTTTGGCTGCAGTTGTTTTCTTTTTAGACACTAAAATCCGCTTCAATCCCCGTCGGTCTCTTTCACGGTTCTCCTTCCGTCCACTATTTTGCTTTGCCGATCTTGTCTTGCCGCGCTGCGTGTACTCTATCATGAATTTAGACACCTTGCCTCAAGAAACGCCTAAAAGCTGGGATGTTTCGGTCACAGTTGCTCCAACTAGTCGGGCTCCTACAATTTGACCTCTTTGAAAGTCTGTAAGGACTGACATTTTACGCTTTTCACAAAAATCCACGACGTATACAACTTTACTAAAAAGCTACCTCATACTGCCATGATATCTAGTACTTTTTAAATTAAAAACAAAACTGGTAGCTAGGATTATATTTTAAAGCTTACGAAGTGCATTCTTAACTGTCACTTTTATTCACAGGTGTTTCCATTATTTTGATAACCACCTGTATATACATATATCTATATATGTATATAAATAACTCCAAACTCATCAGGGAATAAGCGAACGCCCAAAAAAGCCATAATAGGCAATTACTTTTAACCTATTACTCAAAGATACTATATTGCAATGGTCTTATATTACAAAGGATATCTGGAATTAATGAGAGAACTACACAAGAAATAATTTAACACTGCCGTTATTAAAAAGTCATAATTGTTTATTCTTTTAAACTAAAAACATCTATTTTCATCTTCCTCTAAGGACCAAATTTATCATGCAACTTTAAATGACTCCCACGCGAATGGAGCAATATAGTTTTTCACTTAGATAAGGTATACTCATTAGGAAAATTGTCCCTATTTCCGTATTCAGTATTATAAACTACTTTTCTAATGACGTTATGGTACATTAAGTAATTAAATGAAATCACTATTTAAGTTATTCTGTTACCTAAGCTACATTTTTCAATGCTGATTCCGTAAGAAGTTTTTAAACAGTATATTAAGATCGTTGAACTTGTCTCTCGATATAATCAAGTCTTGTAGATATAAACGAAAACATTGCTATAAGAATGTCCAAAAAAGAGTTACAAAATTGGCTACAGGACAAATCTTCAATGAAGCCAACACACCCACCCTAAAACCTTTCAGAAATACTTTTTCCAAAAACTAACAACCATGACGTAAAAAGGGAGAGGAAAGCGACATACGTTAACAAACGGGATTAAAAAACGGAACAAAGACGGATAAAGCGGAACTGGCCACCCAAACCAAGATCGATTTTCCGATGTGTTTTAAGTGATCTGAAATAGCCCTGGACGCGAAGCCCAACCTTCTCTGCGAACTCATTACATTCTTCCAGTTTCTAATATTCATCGGATGGAGGAAATGCCGTACGCCCCAACTTCTCATCCCATTCGCGAGGAATATCTTCTTTTTAAGCCCGTTCCTTATTGGACAGGTGATTGCTCAGCTATCGAAACGGAAAGTTAAGCGCGTGCGAGGGGAAGGTGGAAAACCTTTCATTCAGAGATCCCACTGTCCCCCCCCCTTCCCCAAAACATTTGCGAGCCATCAAAGCACCTTTAATGGAAAATTCAAGAACGATAAGAAGCTCTCTTTATTGGCAAATCGCATTCAGCTCCGCCTCAAATCCGAATGACTAACATTGGAAAACTACTCAACATCCGTTGGTTAGTTGATAAAAGCCGGGACGTTGTGCAGGGCTTTTCGTGCCAGGGCGGATTATACAACTAGGCCCCCTCTCCCATCTACTGGCGTTGCTCTCTTCCTCTGAGAGGATCCTATACAAAGAGAAAGCTTTTATAACCGCCGATAAAACGGAATACACGAGCAGATAACAGTTACATCCAAAAGGCGAAAAGTTTTCAACCCAAAATAGCACAAATAAAAAATCTGTTACAGTAAAAAAAAATTTAGCTTTGTATGTATGAATGATAATTTCTAGAATCACATACTCTCCAGCATTGGTAACCCAGTCATCAGTAGCACTTCTTACCGACATAAGACATAGTGTCAATAAATTATTGATTAATTATTAAAATTAATAAAAAGTTACTAAGTAATAAATAAAAAAGTAATTAATTAATAATTAAAATAAATAAATAAAATTAAACAATTATTGAATAATTAATTGAAACAAATATTTTAAAACAATATTCAAAATTATTGACTAAATATAAAAGTGAATGAATCTTATTTTAAGTCGCACAATGCGATTTTGTTGAACAAACTAATTACCTATTTATTAACATCTCATCTACAATTATTTTTTGCTTGAAAAGCAAGCACTTTTTGTTTTTTTTAAGTATGCATTGCTTAGTTTGACATCGTAACAAACTTCCATATTTATTTTCGTTGTGAGGAGTGACTCCAGTGTTCATTCTTGGTTTTTTCGAACCATGCTGAAAATTCTCTCGCTGCTTGCATTGCTGTGAGGAACTGACAAAACTGACAACATTATTTTAGGCATTGCCACATATTTTGAGTAGCCATTGCTATCCTTGATTTAGGAAATTTTATACCAAGCTACATCAACTCTATCAGATTCCAAAATTTCAGAAGACAAGATCCGTAGTTTTTCACTATACATCCGTAGCTCCGTAGTTTTCACCTAATTTCCGTAGCAACTACAGAAATTCCGTTACAGTTGGAGAGTCTGGAATCAGAACAATCGTCACATGGAAGAGGTTAACATTCTAGCACAGATGATTTGTGGAAAATAAGCGTAGAAATTGAAAACTGTGTATTTTAGCTCGATTCTTAAACGATTTCACGAGAAAGTACTGATCGGAAAAAAACGAAATTAACATGATTTGTTCTTCATCGTATTCCCTGGACAATTAAGATTTTTTTCCGATGCGGCTATTAGTTTAGGGTTTATTAAGTGTCAAAAATGAAGAAGCGAAATTTCTTCCGCGAGTGAGCAAAACACATACAAATTTTCAGTCTTCAACCGTGAGGTTTTTTTTTAAAGAGTACCTCTCAACGTAAATTTTTGCAGCTCGTCGAGTTTTTTTTGAAATTTCAATTTAGTTCTTGATAATATTTTTTTGAAATTCGGGAAAAATCAGGACATTTTTTTTAAAACTGCCGTATCTATATCTTATTACTATTAGTTTTTAATTTTTAAAATATCGCAGTATACCTCAGAATGTACTATTTTTTACGGTACTATTATTTTTGAAATCGGTTAATAATTAAATTGGATGCGATCAAAAGTTGGTCATACAAAATTCGGAATCTTTGGATATTTTCGCTACTTTTTGTTTCGGGGGTTGGCGAGCGTAAGCGAGCAGGGGGCGGAGCCCCCTAGTTAAATAAAATTATTCAAACGAATATAACAGCATTTAGTTTCACTGGTGTCAATTGTCATTTTCGATAAACTGCATCGCAAAAGCACACTTCAGTCATATTATAACAATTTGATTCTGAACAGCTACTTCAATTTTATATCATTCCTTTGATCAAAGGCGATTCGGTATTTTTTATACGGAACCTATTTTTGCTCTCATCTTTTCATAGCTGATTTCTAGCAATCAGCTTTCTAATTTCTTTTGTCATCATACTTCTGAAAAATGTCATAAGAATGGCTAGACCATGTAGTTGAGCAATATTATGCTTATAGCTCTATAGCTCAATATAGGATATTTTAACAAAGCGGCAAATTTGGATAAGGAATCTCACAAACGACGATTTTGTGTTGATGTTCAAAAACGACACTTAAAACCCATAAAAGGGACTTAATTAAAATTTTCAAGTTTTAAATTATCGAAAAGTATGGCACAAGCACATGACCAAAAAACGCTACGTCACGTCATTGTACACCACGATGTAATGTTTACGTTTGTCTAGCCGTAACCTAGCGTTGAAATTTCATATTGCTTGCTCTTTTAATTTTTAAACAATCAATTAAAAAAAATTTTCTTGCTATTTCAACGTCGCTATTAAAGTAAACAGACTATCATGGGGCCATCGACCTTTAAATGAAATAGACGGATCATGTGGGCGGAGTCGATGTCGTAAGATCTCTGAAGGATGAATCACAAATGGACTTATCCGATTGGCTATGGAAGCGCAGACTAGTGTTTTTAATAACGGTGGATAGACACGTTTACCAATTAATAGTTTAGGATTCATGCTTTTACCCACAACCACGTGACACATCTTCAAACCAAGCAACTGGCAGAAATAACTTGAAACTGCGGTCGCATGCTCCGTCTATTTCATTTTAAGGTCGATGCATTGGGCACAGTGACGTCACAAAAAGCGGCGTAGTAAAACTAGCGTTTTTGAGATGGAATAAATTGTGCGAACTTAAACATTTTTTTTTATCTTTCCAGGCTATAAAAGTAAAAAAGAAAGATACTTTCCACCATATTTTTTCATTTTCTATATTATAAAAATATAAACAAAAAACGTGCAAGTTCCTCATTGTTCAAAGTTGAAAAATAATTTTAAGTTTTATAAAAGTAATTGTCTAAAAACTGATTCATTTAAAAAGGAGACGAAAGATTTAACCGAATAGGACAGGATGAACTAGAGCATGTATGCCTTAAATTCCGTTTAAAAAGAGACACTAAAAACGAATGCAAATATACATGTATTTTATTAAATTTCTCACTATAAAAACATACACACACAAGTCACATTCTAACAAAACTAAAGATTTCTTAGTATAAATAAAATATTTTTGAAGTATAGACGCCATTACTCTGCATTCCATTGTTGAAAAAAACAGTTGGATAGGTAGGTAATTAATTAACTCGGTACTGAAATAACACAGCGGGGCATTGGCGGCGGATGGTTTCAACGTTTAATGAAGGAATGATCATATTTGGTCAAACGCTAACGGTGACGATCCGAGTTCCATCACGGAAGGACAAGATCGGAGGACAACATCCCGTAATTTTGAACCAGTCATATGATGAAGTCAGCATCTGAGATAGCACCCGTCTTCAAACTACCAGACCACGTCAACCGTGAGGACATTTGAGGCCGCGGGCAACAAGGTACACGACCGTTCATCGCTGGACAATACTTTCGAACACGCTTCTTTCTAATTCATTAATTACTCTTGTAACTGGAATAGTTGGTAATATTTTGGCTAATTTCTAATTTACGTCGTACTAGAGCAACACCACGGGCTATTAACGACGATCTGGGTTCAATCCTCTAAGCGAAAGATCAGAGGACAACACCACGTAATTTTGAACCACGTTCAGATGACGAGGCAACTCCTGAGCTGGCATCCCATTCTCCAAACTTCGACACCCACCCAACATAAGGACTTTTCGGCCACGACAAATTTAAAGTATGGATGCGACATCGATGTTTTATAATAAACATCGATGTATTGGAGCCGATGTATTTTAACATCGGTGTTTTTACGTTGTCGATGTTGTATTTTTAAATGAAAAAGTGCCATTATAAAAATAACCAATTAGCATAATTTTCATAATCAGTAATCGAACATACTTTTAGACCTAAGTGTCTAAAGGGTGAGGAGTTTGAAAAGTAGGAATGCGACATCAATGTCGATGTTTCCAAAATATCGATTTTTTTTATAAAAACATTGATGTATTTACCATTGATTTATTAGAGTCGATAGTAATAAATTAATAAACACGGCAAATGACAAATTAAACCTCACCCCCGACGAACAATAATGTTTGAAGTTGCTAAACCAGTTTTAAGAAACGAGAGAAAAAAGTTTACATACACTGATGCCTTAAAAACATCGATGGTTTTTGGGCGATGTATATTATCAACATAGATGTTTTAATTTTGAAACATCGATGTTTTGCTGTCGATGTCGCATCCCTAATTTAAAATGCTCCAGCCGCATCTACACCATACGCTTACACACATCCATGCATTGATCCGGATTCGAACCAGAAACCTACCGAGAAGCTAACGCTTGACCGATTGGTCGGCGGAAAAGTAGTTCGATTTAGGGGAAAAGAATTAGACGCCAAAGAAATCAAAGAGCTCATTAACCGAAGGGGAAAAGAATTAACATGTTTTCATGATAGATTTATTGTGTCAGATTAAGTTGAATTTAATTTAAGATTTTAACGGTATTTAAATTGTAGGGGGATGCAAAAGAAAATCGAGTTCAAGCCATACGCTTACAGACATTCATGCATTGATCCGGATTCGAACCAGGAACCTTCCGATCTAGAGCCTAACACCTTACCGGTTGGTCGGTGGAAAAGGAGTTCGATTTAGGGGAAAAGAATTAGACGCCAAAGAAATCAAAGAGCTCATTAACCGAAGGGGGAAAAATTACATGTTTTCATGATAGATTTAGTGTATCGAATAAAGTTGAATTTAATTAAAAATATTAAGGATATTTAAATTGCAGGGGATAAAAAAGAAAATCGAGTTCAGGTCGCTGGAGTCGAAATCAGCGACGCTTCCAATTGAGTCGAAGAGATTTCTTATATCAGCGACAAAAGAAACAGATCATCAACAAACAAAGCAGAGGTCGACAGCAGGCTCGTTATAAAGATATACACACTTGACGCCGCCACAGGAGTGCTGCACGCCCATTGGCATAATTCGAGGCGTAAGGCCATTCGCTCATAACCGAGCAGGAAAAAACACTGAAAGACAGAGCTTCAAATAGTAGCTAATGTCCGAAGAATTAATGGAACCGCCGTAATGGATTGCCTTTCCCATGAGCCCAGTGGTCAGTTGGCCGACACCCCGGACGTGCCAAGAGAGACAGAAGGGGAGGGATGGCGGAGGGATGGAGCGAAACACTTAGACAAAACGCCATTGCAGCGTCGACCTTTAATGGGAGTGCCGTTTAATGGCTAATTGTGCTGTAATTCTGGATGAGGCCAACAAACCCCGGGAGGCTTTTCGAACACGAGTCGATGACAGCACTCGGCCTCTTGAAAAAAAGAGGAACAGATTGTGGGAAGGTGGAAAACAAAACTGCCGAGCAGAAGGGGGGAAAAAAAGGAGTGGAAAAGGAAGGAGGCGTGGGAAAAAAGCGCCAAGGTGCACGCCACGCGTACGCAACTGTTGCCGGTCGCACGAGAGGTGTTTTTCATTCCTCCTTTAATTCCCCCTTCGATAAATGTCACAGATAAGGAGCAAACATGATGCATTCACCGCACATAAAACCGCCTCCATTCTCTTGGCTGTGGATCCAAGTAGCGAACGGTAATCTGTCCAAATTGACAATTAAGGCCCGGTGGATACATCCGGTTTTTCAACGTGCGGCGCCGCTGCGGCAACGCAAGTGCGGTCTGAGATACATTAGATATAATGTAGTAGTGCACACATGCCTCCACGACGCACGTCCAACTTGCGTGCAATTTGTACCGCAGTTCCCCACGGCGCCGCAGCTCGCCGCACACGCTTCTCCGGTCTGATGTACCTTGTTTTCATAAATAAATGGAACATAAATAATAATTAATAAATGGTTCTATTCAGTAACGTCTATTTTTTGTTTCAAATTTTTTTTTCTCACCAATTAGGCGAATAAACACGTTTTTCTTCGATAGAATATTTATCGCAAAATGGCGGGAAATGAGTACCGCAACGTACAGCGGCGCCGCACGTTGAAAAACCGGATGTGTGCACCGGTCCTAAAACAGAGCAGAACGGGATGGTGAAATCAACTCACAACCACGCTTAAATAATTTGTTTGAGGTTCCAGTGATTTTTTTTTATTTATGATTATCTTGTTTTAGAAGACGGGACGGTTGTATATTTTCCATATTGCCGTTCAGTTAGGCACGACTAACTGGATAGCCGAAAAATTTCCTGTGTTTTGTAGCGACTGTAAAGATTTGAAAATTTCTGATCGCAGCCCGAATTCGACTTTACTGCAACCAATCGCTGAATGCCAACCCTATTTTACAACTGTCACTCAGAAAAAAGTCGAATGTGAAAGCATTGGTTACATATAAATGAATTGTGCACTTACTTTTGCAGCGTTCAAATATTTAGAGTATTATATTATTATTTTGAATGAAGTGACAGTAAAATTAGTATTTTTAAAGTTCAAATGAAATTAATACTAGTGTAGTGTAATATTCTGCCCTCTTGACTCAACCTCGACTTGCTAGGGAAAGCAAAGGCGCAAAGGTCACGTGGTAAGAGAAGAGAAGTGACCCTAGGAGGGGGGAAGGTGGTTTGATCAGGGTTGATCGGCGAGGGAAAGAGGAAGATAGTGACAGGGAACGATAGAGCGAGGAAGGCAACTGAATTTGTGGACCGTTCGTTCTTTAGAAGGCTCTTCCTTGATATTATAGCGCAGGTTTGTTGTGACTTTTACTCAAATAAACACTTGTTAATTGTCAGTGTTCTCTTTTCATATCAGTTTTGCCATTCACGAACCACAAGTGTAAAGCATTACAGCTAGTTTCTTTATATGAAACCAAATGTTACAAAGGACTTTTAAAGAAAGATGGTCGAAATGCTCACGTTTTAAAACCCATACCAACTAAACGGAATTTCCTTAGTATAATTCAACGTTTTATAGACTGACACGTTGCCTTTCAACGATAGTCCGTTTAAAGCACCCTAAGCAATAATTTTAGCAACTACAGTTCATAGAAAAAGTCGATTATTCAGGTTTTCATAAAGTACGATTCATTTGAGCGGGGTCCAGGATCAATCGGGAAGGTAAAGATCCAAGGACAACGCCTCGCAATTTTGAAACACGGACTGATGACGAGAAAACCCGAGCTGGCAATCCACTCAACTTCCACACCACACCAACGTGAGAAAATACGAGGCTACGACAGATTTAACTCGTCACAGCTCCCGTATACACGACGGTATTTGGTTGAACCTAGTTACGAACTCGCAATCCTCCGATTGCTAATCCATTTGCTATTCCAACTGGGTTACCTCGGCCACATTTTTTGTAGGATAGGCGGTCTCAGCAACAGCAGATAAATTCTTTCAGACTAAATAAGTTTTGGAAATTTTACAGCAGTGAACTGCCTCAAAAACCGAAGTTGAACCTGAAAATCACAAAAATTGAAAACTTGTGGAAGGAAACATTCAAACCTATAAGAAAAAAATATTAGGGTTTACAAAGTTTTTAGATACATTAAAAAAAAAAAAAATTGGGAAAGATCTCTTGTCATGGGAGAGTTAGCAGATAAAAAAATAAAAACATAAAACTTTCGAGGTAGTTTTGAAACAATTTAACTATACACCGAGTTTTTGTGTAAATGCTAATACTCTACCCATCAGAGTTACACCAGAGTAAATGAAATTACCTACAGGGGTCTGAGATATTTTAGAAAGTAACGAGTGCTGAGATAAAAGTGACACACGAAAACTTTTTAAGGCCTTAACAGAACTATTTTTTTTTAAGTTAAATTTAACCAGATTGAGATAATGAACGACTCGTTTGACTACAAACCTAAAATCTTGCATTAAAACACAAATGAAACGCTTCAACAAGTAGTTACAGTTGATAACAAAACTCCTCTAATCTTATCTCTGAAGAAAAAAAAAGAGACCGATACAAAGTAGAACCAATTTACTGTTAAATGATCTTCGATAGTTCCATTAAATAATGTGCCCAAGCGAGAACTTCGGTATTAGAGACAGAGAGGTTCCACTGCATCTGCGAAAGATTGGGCTAGAATATAATGATACTAACAAGAATTGCCTTGCTTTCATCATCATAAATGAAGATCATTGATATCTGTAGAGAATATACCTAAATGCTGGTTGTGAGTCAGCTTACATTTGGAGAACTGTGACCATAAACAAGTCAATGAAACTTTCCATCGCTTTGGAAGTTTTATAAATATAAGAAAAGGAAAATCGATAAAAGACGTTATGATAAATAATCAGTGACACAAATTATCCAAAATAAAGCCTATTCGCATATGCAAGTTTGGAAACATCGCAATATAGCAATATCTTTTATATTTTTGTCAAGAAATATTTTTAATAACTTTGATATATTCAAATAGTTTAGAATTCTTTCGAAGAAAAAGCCCCCACCCAAGCAAAACCTTTAATTGATTTTCTTTATATTGATACAAAATATTTCTAATTTCTTTTTTTATACAGCAAAATAATTCTTTAAAAATAAACTTACCTGTTTAAACTGACTGCATATAAATTATATAGTTAAACGATTAATAAAAAAATAGAAATAAGAGTTATAAAATGATATGAAGATGTACGAATGGCAATCCTTGCAGTAATTTCAACAGAGAATAAAATTATTATCTTGCAAATACATGCAATAAAGGAATTAAAAGATTGTGAAAACATAATTTTTAATTCATTGAACGGAATCTATGTAAAAACGTCTGAAATTAAAACAATAAACTTTGATTTCTCTTTCCATTAGATCTGAATTAAAAGTAAAAAGTTAATAAACAGAGATCTATTGTACACAATGTTTTGCCGTGAAAAAATATTTTGCCTTGTTATTTGGTATTAAAAATAAGTCGAAAAAGCAGGAGTGAAAAAGAGTAATTTTTTATGTCATTAAGTAGAATCCCATTCATATTTTCATGTCTATAATAAACACATTATATAATATGGATTGAATTAATAATTCTTCGCTATCACCTTACATCTTAACTACCACGAGTATTTTGGAAAAAAATTATAATAGCTAAAATATCATTTTAAATTCTTCCTAGACTTTCCAAGCTAGTAAAAATATTTTATCAACAAAACTTTACAAAAATAAAAATGCGAGATTCTGGGTAAGGCATCAATTTTTCTCGTTACCTTTATGCTGTTGTCATGTTTAATAGCAAATTCATGGAAGAGTTTTAAAAAACATCAAATGAAAAATTAGAATCGCTTTTTGTTTATTCATTAAAAAATATCTAACATTAAAAGTTATCTATCTTTACATAGCTTTAATTCAACTTTGGAATAAATACGTAGAGTAAAAATAAGAAAACAAAAACTCGAAACAAAATTATGGTTGTAAGAGAAAATAACTTTAACATAAAATTTAAAATATATTAAAAAAACATTCATTTCCGTCGAAATTAAGAAAATATTTAAAGCCATTCTTATGGTAACAGGTTAAGCACAAATGCTGATTGTTTACAAAAGTAATAAAATGAATCTGAAAATAATACCGTGATTATTGTTTTTATTTATCAGATCTTGCATGCAACTGCGTCCAGAGTATTAAAAAAAATTCAATCAGTAAATTACTTAATCGGAATTCCGCTGAATTGAAATAATTGCAAATTTAGAAACAATACAAAAATTATGAGATAGATTTAGAAAGGTGAAAATAAACTAAAATTGTTTTAGTTTACTATGTACTAAAGACGCTTGCGAAGAAACAAAATGTAAAGGGAAAAAATTATGAAATTAAATTAATTGCATTAAAAATGAAAATTTAAATGGATTTTTCTTTGAGACTATTCAAGACAAATCATAGTAACAGCATCCTAATTCTTAAATCCGTAAAAATCAGCTGACAGATTGAACATATTTTTAATTTCACTGAACTGGTAAATGATAAAGCCATTTAAAAAACTCAAAATTTTCGTGGACAAAATTCTACAAACCATTTTTAAAAATTGAAACTGGAATTTCGGAGTCAATTGTTTTTAATTCACGATAAAAGTAATCATCCAAGTATTTTGCTTCGAAAACCTCCAGGATCATCAAAATACTTAAAATGTAAACGCCTCGAAGTGTTATTGTTTATTATTTATTGAAATCTATCCAGCAATAAAGGAAAACAGATTTAACATTCGTTTAAATAATTGTTAATTATTTATATGTTTAATGAAATTAAATATACCGGTAACTCAAAATGTTTGCAGCCGAAAGCCCTATATATAGCGCAAATTAGCACTCTATTATTTCTGATGTGACCTGAAAAAGATAAACATTGCAAATGAAATTCTTATAAAACAAGAAGACTACCATCTAAATCAAATCACGTTACGTGTGGTACAGTGAAAACGACATACAATTGAACGAAATAAAAATATAATACCAGGTTCAAAAAACGCATTAGATTTTAATAGCTGATATCTGTTACGAAAATTTTGCATTTCTAGTAATGGCATTGTAAAAATTTAGAGATACATCTTGAAACAAATAATAAACAATCAAACACTGTTTGCTATTATACAGAACGTTTATTATTATTTATTTATCATTCTAGAACTTAGTTTGTTTTGTTGTGCTTTTAAGCCAAACTTAAATTTTCTTCTACCATATTTTTAATTATTTCTACTTGACAATACAAACTTATAATACTCGAGAATTCCAATATAGAACTTTTTGGTCAATTTATGTGTCCAAACATGATATAATTAGTTTTTTATTTCTTAACACCATTCAAAAGCGGTGGAAGCTGAGCATCAGTCAGTTATTTTATTATCATTCCAGAACTTATTTTGTTTTGTTTTTAAAATAAAATGACATTTTTTTCCCTCCAAAATTTAATTTATTTACACTTGACAGGTAATGGTAATTTTAGTTAACGTCGTACTAGAGCAACACAACGGGCTATTGACGACGGTCCGGGATCAGTCCCTTGAGGGAAAGATCCGAGAACAACATCTCGTAATTTTGAACCACGGTCAGATGACGAAGTTACACCTGAGCTGGCACCCCACTCTCCAAACTTCCACGCCAACCCAACGTGAGGACTTTCGGACACGACAGATTTAAGGTGCACCAACCGCCTCTACACCATACGCTTACAAACATCCATGCCCGTACCCGGATTCGAACCAAGAACCTTCCGATCTAGAGGCTAACACCTTAGCCACTATACCGGTTGGTCGGCAACACTTGACAGTACAAACATATAATACTTGAGAATTCCAATAGAAACTTCTTGGTAAATTTATATGTCCAATCATGAGATAATAGTTTTCTTATTTCTTAATATCATTCAAAAGCGGTGGAAGCTGAGCATTAGTCAATTATTTATCATTCTAGAACTTATTTTGTTTTGTTCTTAAAACAAAATGAAATTTTTTCTCTCCAAAATTTTAACCTTTAATGTTTTGCAAAACAAACTTCTAATTGATTCTATAACTTATTTTGTTATGCTTTGTTTTGCTTTTAAAACAAAATTAAATTTTTTTCCTTCCAAATTTTTAATTATTTCTACTTGACAATACAAACTTCTAACACTCGAGAATTCCAATAGAACTTCTTGGTAAATTTATATGACCAAACATGAGATAATTAGTTTTCTTATTTCTTAACACCATTCAAAAGCAGTGGAAGCTGAGCATCAGTCAATTATTTATCATTCTAGAACTTATTTTGTTTTGTTCTTAAAACAAAATGAAACTTTTTCTCTCCAAAATTTTAACTATTAATATTTCGCAAAAACAAACTTCTAACACTCAAAAATTCCAATAGAACTTCTTAGTCAATTCATATGTCCAAACATGAGATAATTAGTTTTCTTATTTCTCAACACCATTCAAAAGCGGTGGAAGCCGAGCATCGGTCAGTAGCAACAAAGGTGAGGGAGGAGGAAAAGCGTCCTGTTATAGGTGATGACGCTTCTTGATGGATGGCTGTTGACCTTTGACTATTCCCCTCCACATTACACTCGGGTTCATCTCTACTACGGTGACGGCATCGCCCGAGAAGAATGTTTAGACAGCTCCAGATAACCTCCGTGTCACTAGAGATGGTGTGTGCGACTGCTCACAAGAGGAATCTGCTTAACCCTTCTCAATTCTAATGCTTTCGATAGACGATGTAAGCATCGTTAGATAAGAAGACACTCATTTTGCGGAACATCTTCACTGAAACGATCGGAAAATGCATTAACCACATCGCGTTCAAAGAGAGGCGATTTGTTTTGTCTACGGTCTAGCCTTTAAAGAGAGCGCTAATCAAAGCTATAAAAAAGGCTAATCGAAGAGTTTAGAATGGCTGACCACAAATTCAGCTCGAAATGAATTAAACGTTGCTCATATTTTTTTCGATTAATACCTATTGATCGGTATTTATAGTAGAAAGTATAGTAACGTTTGATGAAAAACAGCTTTATTCGACCTATACAGTTCAAAAGTTTAAAGAAAAGCAACAATTAAAACAGTTTTTTTTTTTTTTTTTGTGTTAACATTATAAAGCAATGGATATAATGCACTTAATGAAACTATGATGTTTTAAGTCCCTGTTAAGCTATCGTATTTTTTACTATTTGATTAAAAGTTAAAATGCCTTTTAACTCGGGGCAAAAATTTTAAAATTCTAAAACAAGTTATATCGATTAATGTTTTGCTTTCAAAAACCTATTCTGAGAAGCATATATTCAGTTTGAATACGAATGCAAGTGAAATTTCTAAAGAAAGTTTCATTGGTCTAATTGTGTTTCTGCTCCGTTGCTTTTGGCGCCAAGAGCAGGAAATAAAGGGGTGTTTTGTGAGATCCCATTGGCTATTGTATAAAGGAAGAAAAGGGTTGCCGTACTCACATGAATCCACGAGCTCCGATTCAGGAACAATATGCAACAGCTAACTTAAATATCCGGAATCATTGGGCAACTCGTGTTGAATAATTCAATCGAATCGCTTTAAATTTTTGAGGGAAATGTCAGAATATTTCTTAAGATTATTCTTTCTTTTTATCAGATTCCATACTTCTTAAATTGGGCAACTATTATTATTTCTGAGGGTTAAAATTTTAAGTTACACAATTCTTTTTGTTACTCAAGAACACAAAACTGTTCAGTTGCCTATCAGTGGAATGAGAAACAAACCACGCAAATAAATGAAATTTCCACGCAATAACATTTTTATGACTACCTTAACATAAACTTTAAAAAAAAATACAATGTTTTAAATGAGTTCACGAGTTTAGTCTTTTGAGTAAACGTGATATCAGTATATCACAGTATTGCTTTTACATCACAACATACATAATAACGATATATACGTTAGACACATTCATTGGCTGAAAGAATCCTGGGAATCACTATTTAGCAGGAAGATTAAAGCTTCTTAGAACTTATATAGACTTTAGTAAAACTGAAGAAGGAATGCATGAGTGTGAAGTTCTCAGAAGGGTTAACAAGAGTGATAAAAATAAGGAAATATTTTTGTTGGCTTATAAGAGATAAAAGAATAAAGTAAAAAAACGAACTGCCACAAAACCAAACAATATTTTGTAAATAAGGCTTTCATTAACAAACGATATTTTGTAAATAAAGCTTTCATTCATAATTCCAAACGAAATTCAGATAAAATGAAAATTTTAACTAAATTCGAACAGATTAGTGATTTTATATACTGAGATAGCAGCATACGAGCAGTAAAGGCACATGTTCAATTCCAGGTTGTATTTCTCTCCTGTACCCTTGTGAGTGCGTTCATAAAACTGAAGGGGAAAAAAAACATTCCTTGGCGCATCTTGGCAGGATCAAGCTCTTGCACCACCAAAAATATTGAAGTTCCCAAACAAAATCGGATTGAGACTGAATAACAAGCAATGACAGATAGATTATCTTTTTGTTTACATTAAAGCTTCAAACGGTACATTAGCTGAACATTGAAATTCGACTACTCCAGGAACAGATTGCACAAAAACGCAAATCTATTCCAACTCGGAACTAAAAAGAACCTGATCAGCGGACGGACGTAGAAATCAGCAATCCAACAAACACGCCTAACCATACGTCCGCTTGCAAAACAAACTTCATTTTTCCTCTTCTCCGCTCGCTGATTCCCCATTCCCTCCCACCATTCCCCTTTTCTCATTTCTCCCTTCCAAAAAGTCGAGCCGGACCCTTCAGAGTTTTCTGCTGGGAAGATTGCACGCTGCCGACTTGAAAAGCGAGGGCCGACGCTAATAATAAATAAATAAAAACCGGACAGAAGGCCGAAAATCAAGGGGAGGGGAAGCCTGTGCCTTCCAGATAGCGGAAGAGGGAGGTTTCTGACATCCCTATTGAAGGCCGCCGAAAAGGAGAATTCCGGGGAATGATATGGACCGGCCTTCTTCGGTCAACACCGGAGTTGAATTTGAGAAAAGGAGAGAGAGAGAGAGAAGAGGGCCGAAATGACCAATGAGGAGCGGAGAATCGAGAGTCAATTTTACTTCCGACAGAAGAAATCCCCCCCACCCCACCTTGATTACATCTGCAGACCTGCTACTCGAAGGCTAATCAATACGCTTGCGCGTTGCTACGACGACGCGCCTCTCCCTCCCCGTCACACCCGCCCCGTGCGTCAGAGATGCAAATGCGGGACGCGACACGCGCATTCAAATCCAGCCCTCCGACGCGCGACGTCGGTTTAAAAAAGATCTGTGGTTGGCTGACGCAATCGAAGGAGGGTGGAACCCTTTCCCCACAGCAAATCACAGCCGCTGACTCGGAAACAAAAAGCCGAAACGGAGGGGAAAGTTTGCTCCTTTCGCAACAGTTTAAAAGTTAAAACCGCGAGTTCCCCCACTCCGCGAAATCCATTTTATTTTTTGAAACGGAGAGATGGAGAGGAATAATAAAAAAAAAAAAACGGCAGTCAATCGTCTCACCCATTCGCGATCCCTTTTCCACACCTCCCTCGGCTGTGTCTTGGAAGAAGGAAATAAATAGAGGTTAAAAAAAAAAGAGGATGAGGCGATGAGAGGAGAAAATTACAAGGGTCGCGGAGGTTAGGATATATTGGTGTTTAAAACGAACGGATCGGAAGGAGATCTCAATCGCCTAGCGGGGGACCAGAGACTGTTTCCGGAAACAAGAGCCTAGCTTACGGTGCACACACAGACAATAAAGGATTTTAGACTTTGTAACCGACCACTGCGACGTCTAAGTGGGACGTTAGGACCCGGAAGAACTGAATGGGACTCGACAACGAATCTCGTAAGCCACACAAACTCAGCACAAATAGGATGAGAGGAGTTTTCGATCGACATCGAGCACTACAAAAATTTAATGTCCCCCAATAAGGCCAGTAGCACACATCCGATTTTTCAACGTGCGGCACCGAAGCCCAACTATGCACGCATAACCGTGAAATGACGCAAGTGCTCATTTCGCGCCATTTGCGATAAATATTCTATAGAAGAAATCGTGTCTTTTTTTAGCTTACTTGGTGTAAAAAAAGTATATTTTGAAACTAAATAGACGTTACTAGATACAATCGTTTATTAATTATTATTTATATTCCATTTATTTATGAAAACAAGGTACGTGAGACCGGAGAAGCGTGTGCTGCGCCGAGGGGAACTGCGGTACAAATTGCACGCAAGCTGGACGTGCGTCGCCGCAGCGGCACCGGATGCAGGTGTGCATCACTCCATTGGATCTAATGTATCTCAGACCGCACTTGCTTTGCGGCAGCCACGCCGCACGTTTAAAAACCGGATGTGTTCACCGGGCCTAAATGTTGATGACATAAAATAGCAACGATTTAATTTCTTCATTGCCTCCTAGTACAATTTGCAACGTGAAATAAAAGTCGCAAAACAGATCAGAGCAGTTTTGTATCGAAAGGTAATGGTAATTTTTAATTAACGTCGTACTAGACCAACACAGCGGGCTGTTGATGAAGATCCGAGATCAATCCCCTAAGAGAAAGATCAGAGGACAACACCACGTAGTTTTGAACCACGGTCAGATGACGAGGTAACACCTGAGCTGGCACCCCATTCTCCAAACTTCCACACCAACCCAACGTGGGGACCTTCGGCCGCGACAGTTTTAAAGTGCACCTGTCGCCTCCACATCATTCGCTTACAAACATCAATGCACTGACCCGGATTCGAACCAGGAACATTACTAACTAGAGGCTAACAACTTAACCACCAGATCGGTTGGTCGGCTTTTCATCAAAAAGAAACAAAAAGTAAGGAGCAGTGAGGCTAGCCACACATTGGTCTAACATCAGTGCTGAGACACTAAATTGGCTGGAATACGCATGCGCAAGTTGCATATTTTCCGATTTTATCGCATGCTGGTCCGGTGTGAGGTCGGGTAAAAGTTTTTTAGTTAAATTTTGGCAGTGAAATTATCTGAAAGTGGGAAAACGATGCAAAAGGTACGTCGAAAATACCGATACTATCAGTTCAGTAAAAGTAAAACGATGAAAAGACAGAAGTCGAACAGGTAAATAAATTTTTGGAGAGGTGATACTGTACTCGCTACCATGAGACAAAAGGATAGCTGAAACCTTTTTTTAATAAAGAAAGCAGGAGGGCCTTAGTCGATTGCATGGTCTCCTAGAACAATGATGCAGACTGCACCAACTTTGCATACTGAAGATGAGGTTGGTATCAACTGAGCACCACACTGGGCACCACAAAATATAAATATTTCTGATAAAGGCCAATCATATAGGATCACATCGTTTTTATATATTTTCCTAGTAACTGAGTGAACTTTTCTGTCTATAAACGAGATTGTTTCGTTGATTTATTTAGGAAAAAACTATGAATCTATCAGAGTATTTAAAAAATGTCCACATGCTCGAGACAAGCACGACGGAGAAACAGTTTAGGAACCGAGGATCAGGTCTACGACTGCGGTATTTAACGAAAACTGTTCAAAGTGAGAGAAGAAACCGAAACTATGTATCACATATAACTCAAAAATAAAAGACCTAAAGTACGACGAAGAAATAGCTTAAAAACTGAGGAGGAAGTGCAATGATTATCTAGTAATCAAATAAGAAATTTCAACACATGCACATTATTCTCATTCAAAGATAATCCTAGCTTCAACTCTCATCAAGATTTCGGAAGCGAAGCAGTCCAAACGGATACAACAAAAGCAGTTTACTGAAACAAATTAAAGTATCAGCAAAGGGCAGAGTATTTAAAAAATGTCCACATGCTCGAAACAAGCACGACAGCGAAACAGTTTAGAAACTGAGGCTCAGGTCTAGGACTGCTGTATCTAATGAAAACCGTTCAAAGCGAGAGAAAAGACTGAAACTATGTATATATATCACATATAACCCCAAAAATAAAAGACCTAAAGTACGACGAAGAAATAGCTTAAAAACTGAGGATGAAGTACAATGATTATCTTCTAATTAATAAACAATTTAACATGCACACATTATTCTCATTCATAGATAATACTAGCTTCAACTCGCATCAAAATGTCGGTAGCAAAACAATTCAAACGGAGGGTTTTGCTGAAACAAATTAAAGTATCAGTAAAAGGCAAAGTATTTTTAAATGTCTACATGTTTGAAACAAGTACCACGAAGAAACAGTTTAAGAAATGAGGATCAGGTTTGTGACTGCTGTATTTAATGAAAACCGTTCAAAGCGAGAGAAAACCGAAAATATGTATCACATATTACCCAAAAAGGAAAAGGGGGGAGGTTCGAAATTAAAACTAAAAACGCAACCTCCAGAGAGGGAGAGACGGAAAACGCCCTTCTCCGTCCACACGGGATGCTTACGGAAAGGAAGCCGTAGCAGAGGAGCGTGGGGGCCGGTGCAAAACGAAAAGGGGGAGCCGTGTCCGCGCCCCTAATGATGATGTACCCCGGCGCTGACCACGGACTTAGTTGCTATGGAGACGGTCATTCCAATGCATGAGGAACGAGATGCATTCCGGGTGGCTGCTCTTGGCCATCTTGGACCTTCCCACCCCGGCATCTTACCAAAAGCCCACCCCACCCCCACCCCTGGAAGGAACACTCCAAAGCCGCCCCCACCCCGGTGAGTCTCCTGAAGCAAAATCGCACCCCACCACCCCCCACCCCTGGAAAAAATCGATTGTATTGGGGGGTGGAGCGGGGGTTCAATGGATAATGGCGCTGATAGTGGGGCTAAACTAGTAGTGGACGAAGGTATGGAGCTAGGTTGAATGCTAAACTGCTTTCGGCGGAATAAAACACGCATCCTGATAAACTGCAGGCTGAATCAATTGCACTAGCTGACCGTTTCCTTTTTAACTCGCTTTTTATGCTGTTAGTTGGATTGTTATGTGTGCCCGGTTTAAAAATATCTGGGATGGAGAGAACGCAACACACACGGGAAGCTGCTTTTATTTTCCCGGAACGACAAGGAACGGCGTTTGTTATTCATTTGGGGGCTTGTCAGAGATGGAAAGTAAAAAAGCAGTTACGTTCGCTAACTCGCGCCGTGAGCGTATAAAGTACGCTTTACGTTGAGTGTACCCGATCCCCTTTAATGCAGAGAGGTATTCTAAAATAGCTCGACGGGGATGTTACACGGAAATAAATAAATCAGCCGTCACGATAGATGCTTTTCCTTGTTTTCGGTATTAGTAATGCCCATAGTAAAAGAATGGAAAAAGACAGTTAAACTATAATGGACTTTTATTGGCATTCAAACAACAACGAGATGTTTGGAAAGAAAAGAGCATTCCTGTACAAACATTTTTCAAATGTTTGTTGTTTTTGAATAGATCATCTGCTAATAGTGACGCTAAATCGCACCTTATACTCTTTCGTACGCTTTTCCTACAGTAGTTGGAAAGACAATTTAATAACTTTTACTCTCCGTTAAAAATAATTCTTAATAATAACTAAAACTAACTCTTAGAACTTCTTAAAATAGTCAACGAGTTTCTGTAATTGAAAAGCAATGGTCTGTTGGTGTCAACACAAACCATCCGATAAATAGTAAAGTGATTATCTATTATTCGATATTTATATGAAAAGAAAATATTGATATGAAAAGAGAATATTTATATGAAAAGAAAATATTTATATGAAAAGAAAATATGTATACGGTAGGTTTGATAAGATTTGAATTGATTGCAATAAGTTGAATCTTTTAAATTCATATTCGAAAAAGTATTGCACTTGCTCGTATGGAAATATGCAACGCGCAGAAAATATTTTGAATCAATATGTATTTAAAATGCTTATAAGACAAAATTTAACGAAGTTAGTCTATGGACGAAAAAGCGATGCAAGAGAAAAGTGAATTCTTGAAACAATTTTTCAACAATTCATGAGTCTGTAGTCAATAGAAGAACGCAAGTTGTTGTTGAAAGGTATCGGAAATGAAATAGCTCGAATCTTAAAATACGAAATACATATTAAAAGTCTAAATTCAAATTCGAATGAAAAATAATAATTATAAGAGTGTGACAGTAGAAATCAGATACGGTAGGTTTGATAAGATTCGAATTGATTGCAATATTTTGAATCTTCTAAATTCATATTAGAAAAAGTATTGCACTTGCTCGGATGGAAATATGTAACGCGCAGAAAATATTTTAGATCTAAATGTATTTAAAATGCTTAGATGACAAAATTTAACGAAGTTAGTCTATGAACAAGTAAACGTTTCAAGAGAAAACTGAATTCTTGAAACAATTTTTCAACAACTTATCCGTCTTTAGTCAATCGAAGAACGCGAGATATTGACGAAAGGTATCGAAAATGAAATAGCTCGAATCTTAAAATACGAAATACATATTAACAGTCTAAATTCAAATTAGAATGAAAAAAATTATAATTATAAGAGTGTGACAGTATAAATCAGATTCGCGAGAACGCACGACTTCGAATTGTGGAGAGACAAATCGGAGGACCAAAAGTATGACGTAGTTGTTAAAATACTGGTTCACGGCTAGAGACTACAGTTTCTCCTATTTATACAGAACACGGAGCAGAGTGGGATTTTCGGCAGTTCTTCCGAAAATCCAGCACCTCAAAAAAGCGATGCAGATGGGAGCGTTTCGGCGGAGTAACAGTTGTCGCGGGGAAGCTGCCCAATAAACAAACAAAGGCGGGAGAAAAAATCCAAATCAACCCCTTCTGTCAGCGGCCGAGAGAGGAGCGAGAGCAGGAGGAGGAAGAGAGAGAAGAACACGGAAGGAGGGAGAGGTAAAATAAAGCTCCGGTAGGGTGGAGACAGGCGTGGTAAGGATCTATCCAATCCCGACATGCCACGGGGCTCCATTGTGCGAGATAGCACGTGGTGGAGTTTACGGCCGGTTCGCTCGCCGACAGGTCACGTGCTTTATGGCCCATTCTGCGCCGGAATATGGCCACTCTGAAATATTGTGCCGCGGAACGCATGTGTTGTTTTCTTCATCATCGAGGCCACTTTTGGAGATTACCATGCGGCCCTTTCTCCGGCCACTTCATCTTGTCCGTTTCTGTTTTCTTTTCAAAGGCTCCTTTTCTTGCAGCCTCAAATGAGACGGGATGCAAAGGGAAGAAGAAACGCAACTTCCTTCACTGGCGATGGAATTGATGCGCTGCGCTCGAAAGTTATCTCGCTAAATTTCACATTAATGTGTAGTGGAAGTTCTCGAAATCTAGCGTATATGTTCAAACTATAGCATTTGTACCTGGACGTATATACGAATTATGTGAGAACAAGACATACTCAAGGTTCTATTCAACTAAAAAACCTCCTTAGATGTGTGTTAGTCCCGCTCGTCTTAAAACAAACCCATGGTATACGAATATTTACAAATATAGCGCTTCTTCCTGTGGACGTATATACGAATTATGTGAGAGCAAGACATACTCAAGGTTCTATTCAATTAAAAAACCTCCTTAGATGTGTGTTAGTCCCGCTCGTCTTAAGACAAACCCATGGTATACGAATATTTACAAATATAGCGCTTCTTCCTGTGGACGTATACACGAATTATGTGAGAGCAAGACATACTCAAGGTTCTATTCAATTAAAAAACATTCTTAGATGTGTGTTAGTCCCGCTCGTCTAACCTATGGTACACGAATATTTACAACTACAGAGCTTCTTATTGGACGTATACACGAGTTATGAGGGAGCAAGACATACCCAAGGTTCTATTCAACCAAAAAACTTTCTTAGATGTGTGTTAGTCCAACTCGTCTTCAGACAAACCCATGGTATACGACTATTTACAACTACAGAGCTTCAAATTATAGCACTTCTTCCAGGACGTATACACGAGTTATGAGGGAGCAAGACATTCCCAAGGTTCTATTTATTTAAAAAACTTTCTTAGATGTGTGTTAGTCCCGCTCGTCTTAAGACAGACCCATGGTATTAAGTGGTTTTGTGGACGTTGAATGTTTAAAATAGATACGAAAACTATAGTAATTGCGCTAGGTCCATATAATTTGTTTTAGAAATTCATTCTACAACGGAGTGTACTAAACGTCTTTGAACAAAAAACTGATACCTTTATATCAATATTTTATCAAATATGCAGAAATCAAGAAACTTAAAGCTATAATAATCCACAGCTACAAAAAACACAATATCACGTTAAAATACATCTTCCTCTTTAAACCACTGAATAATAGCTTTACAATATTATAATCTAATTACAATGTGGGTTGTTTTATAAATTTCAAAATTATTTCTTATTTCATACTCTGTTCCAAACTTTATAAAATCAAAAGAATTGATTGTATCTAAAGCTGGTTCTTTGTTTTACAACCCTAGT
Source organism: Metellina segmentata (assembly GCA_947359465.1). NCBI lineage: Eukaryota > Metazoa > Arthropoda > Arachnida > Araneae > Tetragnathidae > Metellina > Metellina segmentata. The sequence goes on along the minus strand of OX375876.1, from coordinate 110,197,923 downwards.
CAGGTATTAGAAGGAAAGTATTATTTGCAGGGAGGTGAGTGATTCTGTTTTATAAGGGCATGTTCAAGACAATTTCCACGGGTTCAAAATGTTAAATTATATCCCTTTAAGAGAAACAGTTTATGCATTTGTACTTATTATCTGTTCAGCAATCATGCGGAATGCAATTATTACATTAAGAAAAAAAATTATTGCGAGTAGTAACAGTTGAATATGAAGAGTTGAAAATGCCACCATGAGCACACACATTCATGTTCCTAATAGAAATCTGTTGCTATGTTAGGTTCCCTTGATTTCAAGAGAACTAAACACTAAATACACCAAAAAGAGAAATAAAAACGAAATTAGGAAGACAAAACGAATGTAACCTATCAAATTTGAAATATAAACATGCCAACAGACATGCATATTGATTTCACATTTCCTGCTTCTTTTCTCTCAAGTCCATACGGTTCACCTGAAATAGTAAGCCCTAGTGATTGAGCAAAGCTTAAACACGTCTAAGAAATACATTTCCTACAGGAATCTGCTCATCAATGTTTCATTTTTCTTCAAATGAAGTCGTAGCAATAACTTAAAATAAATACTTTCCCAAATACAGAAAGGCATGTGAAATGTAAAGAAACTCATGATTTGCACAACTCGAGTACTTATATTTCAGAGTCTTTGAAAACGAAGTACAACATTCTAGGCAAGGAAAAAATGTTCAGTGAATTTAAATGCAATCTCTTGAAATTGAAATATAAAAATTGCTCACAATAGGAACACATATTATTGTCAGATACCATGCTTCTTCTCTCTCAAGACCATACGGCTTCTCTGAAATGTCAAGCCCTAGCGAGCGAGTACAGCTCACATGGCAGGTCGAGGGAACGTATTTCTCACAGGAAAACTACTCGTCAATGTTTCATTTCTCTTCAAGTGATATGAAAATCGTAGCAATAACGCACAAGAAATACTCTCCCAAGTGCAGAAATGTATGTCAAACACAAGGAAGCTCGTGACTTCCACGACTCGGATAATATATATTTCCGAGTCTTTGGAAAACGAAATAAAACATTGCTAGGTTGTGGAAGAAAAAAAAATATTCAGCGCCCCGGGAAGATAAAAGGGGGGAGGCAAACAACTTGGAGAGCGCGCGGGGATAAGCCCCATTTCAGCAGAGAATGGGAAATATATATAAAAAGATACAAATATAATTCCGAAAGGGCAAATTTCCCGAATATATCTGCAAGCGGGAATGAGAAAAGCGGGAAGTTGAAAAGCAAGGAATGCTTCCAATGGTTTTTCAATAAAAGTTCAAGCAGCGCGAAGGAGAGAGAGAGAGAGAAAGGTCTCTTTTTGATTCCGAGACCTCAATATCTCGAGAAATTGCGCACGGAACGGGAGGTGGCTGCGGCGGTGGCGGAGTGTTTTGAACCCGGAATAACGTATCGAAAAAGCTGAACATTCAAAAAGTTGCAAGGGGTTGGGGTGGCCGAAAAGGAGCATTCTTCACATTTTAAAGAGCCTGAGAAACCTCTGAAAGGGCTTGATTCTAATACGCGCACTTCTCCCTTCGAAAGAAATATAACGCGGAAGAAATTCTTATACGGATAAATAGAATATTATTGAAACCGACTTGGGAGGGAGGGGGTTCTCCAGAAGTGTCGGTTCTGGACTTTAAACCGAAGTTCGAGACGTATGCGCAATCACAATTCGAGCTCTTGTGCTTAAATTTACAGTGCGTCCAATCCCTGAAACATCCTCCTAGGCATATAGGTCGCGGAGGAAGACTAGATTCCATCCTCACCCTCCCAATTCATGAAGATGAGATCAGAAGTACAAATGAGATTCGACCCAATTGACTGTTGTCCGGAAAACAATAAATAATGATAAAATAAGCTAGCATACCCGCGTATAGCTAGTTTCTAAATTACTAATCTAATTAATCATGGCAGTGTCGTTACTCACATTCCATATCTTACTTAAATCCATCTAAATATCTTCATATACAGGGTGTTATCAAAATAATGAAAACACACTGGATTTATAAGGAATCCTTTACTACTATGGCTGTCTATGAAGGTGCCTCCTAAATGTAATTATTGACACTGAAGAATCCAGATGCTGATTGAGCTCTCTGGTAACTTTGGCTGTACTAGTTTTCTTTTTAGACATTAAAATCCGATTCAATACCCGTCGGTCTCTTTCACGGTTCTCCTTCCGTCCACTATTTTGCTTTGCCGATCTTGTCTTGCCGCGCTGCGTGTACTCTATCATGACTTTAGACACCTTACCTCTAGAAACGCCTAAAAGCTGGGATGTTTCGGTCACAGTTGCTCCAACAAGTCAGGCTCCTACAATTTGACCTCTTTGAAAGTATACGAGAACTGACATTTTACGCTTTTGAAAACTAAAGCTTGTGACTTTACTAAAGCTACCTCATACTATCATGATATCCAGTACTTTTTACATTAAAAAAAAAAAAAAAACTGGGAGCTAGGATTATATTTTAATGCTAAAAGAAGTGTATTCTTAAATGTCACTTTTATTCACAAGTGTTTACATTATTTTGATAACAACCTGTATATAAAAGGATGTGTGTGTATATGCTCGATACAAATCTACACCATTTAACAAATCAACGCCAAATTTGGTACACTTATACTTTAGAACACTGCGGAAAACATAGGCTGTTCCTTTCCTGTCTTCAGAACAATCTGTAGCCATGAAAATTGGCATACGGGTAGTTTTAAAAGTGCCCCTCGAAGCCCCAATTTTAAAATCTAGTTTGTTTTCCTGCAATAAATGAACATGGACAAGAAATCTCGTTCTACAGGGTTTGTTTATTTGAGTTACCACAGACAAACGTATTTGAAACACGATCAAAGTCGGTTTATTCAGCTAGTAATTAACATAAGCATTGATAAGCGATTTCACGTGTCCAACTGAAACGAAAAGGCATTTTATTTAAATTTTACAAACGTAATTACTCGAGGTAATTCCTATTAATACCTCAAGCACTGCACTTTATTCTATAATACTCATTATGGAATTAAGTATAGGATAAAATAGTCACACCGCAATCAAGCTATCACAACTAGCTTTAGAACGTCCACTTTCATTGTATCTCATTCACAAGTTTAAAAGCGATTCGAAGTTGCTTTTATCTCTAAATCTAATTCTGGCATCGGAGGTTCCTTCCGAAGATGGTTCAGGACCTTAAACTGAGATGCATGAGCAATCACATTTCGAGCTCTTATATTTAATATCCCCAGTAAATCCAATGCCTGAACATGTCTCTCCTAGGCAAATCATATTGACCAGGGAGGAGGAACGGAGTCCATCTTCACCCTCCCTTTTAGATCAGGGCTGAAGTACCTGGAAGATTCGACCAAATTGACTTTGTTGCCCGGAAAATGTCCCGAAAATAACGTTGCTGGACTAAGCGACGCAGGCGATCCAAATAGAGAAAAACTCGCTTAGGTTGCTCGTTTTGTCCATTTCCCGTTGCCCGTTTTGTCCATGAGAGGCGGAAAAACGGAGTTGGGAACGCAATTCCTTTCCTTCCGCGACGTTCTTACCAGTGGCCGGAACCGAGCAATTGTTTGTCTCTTAACTTAGTTTTGAATATGGAAGGACCGTTCTCGTCGATACGGGGGACCTCCGGTTGCAGGCAGTTATGGGGAAATAAAATGTGTTCCGTTAGAAAATGGACAGCACGAGCAGCAATCTCCAAAACTGCAGAGAAGGGGATGGAAAAGAACTTTACGGACAATTGGGTTTAAAAGTAAACTAGACGGACCTTCGATGACTTTAAAATAAAAGAGACGACAAGAATCGAAACAGGAAGAGAATTTTCAGAAATCTCCAAATTTGAAAAACCGGGAAATTCGAAATGTTTGCCGCGTATGGTCACAGTAGACTTCAATACACTACATCAATTGTCCCATTTATGGCTATGTGCTTTTCTCAAAAATGCGATCACGCAAGACGAAAATTACTTTTTAAGATACGTATTTTTGAGTTTATATCAATGTGTTATTGAAATTCCTGTGATCTATCATGAACATCTTTCGGAAATAATTTGTGTCTCCTGTGATATTTCAAGTCAAAATTTTGAACAGAAATCTTTTTTAAAATTCAAGTTATTATTTTGATTTATAAAAAAGGACACATTAGCAAAATTTTTCCGTTGAAATAGATTATTAATATGATTTTTTCTGAATGACGAAAAATACAGACGGCATTCTCATATAGACATGACATTAGTCAAACAAAGCTTGATCTTTAATCAAGTTTTCACATTACATTTCCTCAGATGCTTCAGATTAATTACTAAATTTTAAACATTACTAATCTTTAATCATATAACGAATAAGAATATGCCAGCTCCAGCTGAAGCTAACTACTCATTGTAAATTATTTTCAAACCATTTAAAGGTCATAACTTGTTCGAGGTTCCTCAAATGTATTTTAGTCATAGGACCACTTCATAAACTGGCATGAATAATTCCCATGATCCCATCACCACTTTAATTGATACGACTTGATATTTTGGACATTCTCGGTTATTAGTTATGACTGCTTAGTAATAAGGGGATAGTAATAATAAATAGTAATAAGGGGAAGACTGCTAGGGATAGAATGAAAACAAAGAATTCGTAAGTCTTGATTAACGTAAAATATTCAGTCTTCTCGATTATTTACTGAATGAGTTTGAACACTTTTAAAGGTCTTGAATACCTTGGAAAGTCCTTAAAAATAAACTACCGGCGTCGGAGTTGTTTTTCCTTTATAAGTGAGATCAAATGACGCAAAAACTTTCTAATGAGTTCTTAATGTTTTCAGTTCGAGAAGGTCTAGATACGTAGTTTCTATATCAGAGAACATCACGAAATTCGTAGATCGGTCAAAGGAATCTGCTAAAAAGAAAAATAATTAAGAAATAATGTGTACACTACTATTTTTTAAGTCAGATGCAATGGTTAAACTGAGGTCAAGAAAATTAACGTTCGTACGTCAGTCAAAGGAATTTGCTAAAAAGAAAAATTATTAAAAAGTAATCTGTGCACTACTATTTTAAAGTCAGATGCAATGGTTAAACTGAGGTCAAGATAATTAACGTTCGTTCTTCAGTCAAAGGAATCTGCTAAAAAGAAAAATAATTAAGAAATCGTCTGTATACTATTATTTTAAATCCAGATGCGACGGCTAAATTGAGGTCAAGGAAATTAACACTAGTATGGTAGAATATGACTTTCAAATGAATCGAAACGACGATGGGGAGGCTTAAAATCTATTTCAGAAGTGGTCTTTGAAGATGAAATGAGGGAGAGAAGTCCAGGCAGAATTGAGATTTGATGGCGTGGGCCAGTAGTTTGGACTGGTGGTCAAGCAGATGCGAATCCGGAAGGAGACTGGTGTAAAATGTCATTTACAGGAAGGAAGGCAGAAAAGAACGGACAAGAGACCCGGGGGACGTCTAACACGACAGAAGGAGGCAAAAGGTGAAGGAAAAAAAAAGAATGTCCAGAGAGAAGCCTGTGTAAGGTTGGGATGACAGAAAAGAAAGAGAAAAAGTGGACCAAGGGAAGAGGGGAAGGAAAAAAACGGGGGTGGGGAGAGAACTTTGCCCAGAGGCGATCTGCTGTCCGCTGCAAAAGCGAAGAACGTCATCGTTTGTACCGGACACTGGGCGCTTGGAGGTCAATCAATAATTCTACAACGAAGAACCTCGAAATAGATTGGTGACGGTGATGAGGAAGAGGAAAAAAGGAGGGAGGCTGCAAACCGTGTGAGGAGGGAGGGTGGAGTTCCAAGAACGCTAAACAGAACCGGGGGGAGAGAGAGAGAGAGAGAGAGAGAGAGAAAAAATCGAGTAAGCAAGCGCGCATGAAATAAATAAATACAAAAAGAGAAAAAAAGAAAGCGAAAAATCATCGGATTCATAATGAGATAGCGTTTGTTTGAAAGCCGGGGGGCGATTGGATTTTTGCGTTCCGCGGACCAAGGCGCCACCCGATTCCCCAAAAAACAAGAAATTTGGGCAGTAACACGAAGGAAATGGTAAAATACATAAAATAAAGAAAGCCCCTGGAAAAAAGGAAAATTTATTCGCTCAGGCCAACGTTGTTATTCGGTATTAAAGCGACACGCAACAAATAATGGATAGATCTAATTGCTTAAGCAGCGATCCGGCCACTTGGGCTATTCGAGGCTTGGAAAGAAATAGATCTAACGGCACCCAATGACGGTTATTCAGGTATAACACCGCTTGATTTATATCGGCGATTCTTTTTTTACCATGGGTCTCACCCCTGGACATACCTCTACCGAAGAGAATTAATGTGAAATACGGTATTTCCTCTGATCGCCTAAGTCCCGATGCTGGTAACTTTCCAAATAGATGGAAGAGAATAGACTCAGACAATGGGAGACAGAAAATGAGTCAAAACAGCCTACATGGGAAGTAATATATGTAACAGCATTGCCATTTAAAGTAGAGCCAAAGGGAAGAATTTAAAATTCAATAAAAATAAATCATTAAAGTCATAACATTGAAAAGTCAAATATAAATTTCAATTGATGAAAAACCAAAGTATGTGAATAAGCGAGGGGAATCCAAAAAAGAAAGGGCACGGATTCTCGAATCGAGAATGGATTCTGCAAATTTGAAATATTGCCTGCCTGGCATATCAGACGCTCTAACGAAAAGAGAAATTCTCCAAACCACCAAAGACATAAATAGTGCATTCCGCTGCATCCGAGTACTCAGAAAAATTACATAAAGTCTTGGCTACCATCTCGCAGCTATCAGAAAAATGTTGGATGCTATCGTGCCATGTGTAAGCACATAGTTTATGCAATCCTAAAAATCAAAACGAGATAGGCGGGGAACGAATGTTTCCCCTTTGTTTTCCATAACCAGAACTTTTCGGGAAACAAAGCACAAAAGGAAACATTTTTTAGTATTTCTGTTCCATATCTTCATTTCTCTCGCAAAAGCACAATCATAATATCCATTCTGTATCCCGAGGAATATGAAAAACATAAATATATGGAAGCGAAAGCACAGGAATAAATTCACCGCGCACTCAGAGCTTAAATACAAACCACACCGCGGAGGCAGAAATAAACCAGTCGGGGGAACGAGCATAAAAGTGAAATAAAAATCGGAAGGGAATTTTTGGGAAGCAAACTGATTTTATTCCGAAGAATATATCAAAGTGAACGCACGTCCGGCTACATAATATAACAAGAATGAAAACCAGCAGTATTTTTCCTAATGTATTATGGACGGGGCAGAGAGAAGAAGCAGCGGTAAATAAAATATTGGCCACCAGCTGCTCATCACGGTAAAAACGCAACGTATGCACCAAGTCTATAAAAAGGAATGCAGGGCTTACAGCAACAAAAAAGCCTCGCATAGGCCTTTCGCATTTTAAAGCAAGGATCGATGTGGACGATAAAAAGTGCATTAAATGTATTATGTGGTCAGACTTTTGGGCCACGAATATGGTGATAGGCTGCCCCCTAAAAAACATCCGTTTGGGAATTCTCTTTTCAGATTTCACTTTTTTCCCAAAACTTTCCAAGGAAAAGATTCAATTTTTCCCCTCTTACATTTAGATACATACATATAAAAAGAATACAAAAACGACATTGAAACGCATGGGCCCGGGATCACTCTGATACAATGTCGTGGATAAACTAAATTTCTATACCTAGGGGCAAGACCTTATTTTTTATGTATACATTCATGGTCAGAGGAGCACAATAATAATAAAAAAGGAGGGAAGAAAATGCAGTTGATGTATACACACACGGCAGATATATTTCTGGGATTTTCATAGGCCAGTGATTTCCCTTTTTCGATACCACATTGAGAACAACCAACCGCCGTTACATATTCGGATAACAGTACGGAGATTAGATACAAAACTTTTAAATTGAGATACGGATGGCGCACATTTCCATTCAGATTCCAGGGGAAAACTAACCGAAGAATAAAGTTCCCGAGAAAAAGATGGGAAACGAGGATGTTTTTCGCTTGAATCGGGAAATAACGTCGTTCCCAGCCCAAAAGAATTCGTGAAAATTTTAGAATACATTCGAATTTTTTTAAAGAGACTCCTCTCAGGATGTAGAATGTATTTTAGTCATACAAAAACTTCGCTCAAAATGCTTCATTTTATCTTTTAATGGTTGATCACTTGGTAAAAAATAGACAGAAGAAATGTCCAACGGTTCATAAATTTAAATGCACAACACAAGATAGTCTGATTTCGAAATTTATATTAATTTTTTGCTCAAACTCAAACTTACTAACACTTCAAATATTGTCTTAAAATGCCTACGTCGAGAGCAAACGACTTGAAATCCAATTATGACATCACTCTAAATATATTTAAAAAATTTAAACATAGAACAATAAAACTGAATTAAGAGCATATGTAAACGTAACTAATGCTAGATTTAAGAACATATAAATTTCATACAGAAAACTGAAGGACCAAAAAGCATCAAGAATCATCTACATATATGTTCACAGGAAGTGTTTATACTTTTAAATATTATAGCACCAGGGATTCTCAAAAAAGAACATCCCGTCACCCCAGGATTCCACAATTGTTTCATGTAGAACACTTCTATTACGATTATCTCACCGCATGCCTTGGCACTGACATCACTAAATACATGGACACATATATTTCTAAACGATCTAACAGAGTAAAAGCTATTTAATGTTCGCCAACTAAAACCTTTGATTAAAAATAGATATTTCGATATAAATTTCTACATGAACATTGCAGTCTGTTCTATGATGCGATGGATCGAACAAATTCTAAGCTATTACACGAAATATATATATATATATATATATATATATATATATATATATATATATATATATATAGTATATTTTTCCAGATATATTAATAGTTCAATTACAAACAACCATGAGAAATAAAGAGCTTCGGAATCCTAAAACTGGATGGTCAATCCCTCGGTAAATCCAATCATTTTACAGCATTAAAAAAAGCATAGAAATGATTCAATCGAACCATATCAACAGCAGAGTTGGCGGATAAAGAGATATCGACGAAAATACAGAAGCAAAGTCGGAACGTGGAATAAGAATGCCAACTCGGTGGAATAAATAAATGACTGAATCTTAGAGAACATTTCTTAAGTAGATGATTTCGAGAGCACAGTCAATATTTTCCACAGGACCCCCATCTCCAGCGGGGTCTAAGCGAGTTTCACTGCACATTACCAACTATCATCGGTAAGCGATAATTTTCGGATCCTTTTCAGGAAAATGGGATCGCGGAGCAATCAATAAACGGTCGACTTATTCTTCGAAGACTGCATCTCTCTTTCTCTCTTATTCTTCGCATTTCTTACTTATTTATTTACCAGGGTTTTTCCATTTTGTTTTACAACAAAAAAAGAAGGGCATACGGCAATGCAATCTGCGATGGAAGAAAAAAAAATATCTGGGGAAATTTCGTCCCTTCGCTTTTCCTCATCAAAGAAAGGAAAAAAGAGATGAAATAGTAGTAAATAAAAAAAAAATGCAAGACGCGGAGGAGAGCATACGCTCTTGCATTAAGGTCCGAGCCGAAAAAATTGCAACTGATTTACTGATTTCGGATACTAACTACATAATCAACCGTACAGCAGCGGCGGAAATTTGAAGTCCAGTCACATTTTAGATTAAGTTTATGTTGCGCAGTGGAAATTTCCATTATATCCTCCCTCTTTCCCCTTATGCCTCGGCGCTTAAAAGTAGTTGCTATTAAATGAAGCGAAATATTTCTCATTTTTACCCGGAGCAATCAATGTATTGACTGGAATGATTACAGTTTGTAATGTCGGGGTGAGCTACCATTGCTAGGTGCGTTTCCTAGTCAATGCGATTGAAAGTTATAGAGCATTGGTTCCCAAACTTATTACTCAAACAACCTCTTTGAAAATTAAAAATTATCACGTTCCGCTTGAAGCTATAAAGTTAAATAAGGCAGATGTAGACCAGCATACTGATTCTCAATTTCCACCTTATAATGGGAAGTAAAATGTTTAGATCTATGTTAAATAGATATAAAAAGTTAAAATTTTAAACTTTTGAAACAAAAACTGAAATGAAATAAAGTTAAAGAACACGAACTCTTATTTATAAATTAGAATATAGTGAAATCAAAAGGCTCTCAAACTGTAAAATTATAATTTGAGTAAAAAAAAGCATTTCCAAAATTAAATTATATATATTTTTTGCAATTTTTGAACGAATTTATCAAATTTAGTTTCATGTATATTAAAGACTAAATTTTCGCAAATTATTAACCACAGATCGATTTTTATCATCTTAATATCATAACGGGAAAAAATATAGATAAATACGTCCAGCAACGTTTTTTTGGTCATATATTCGTTTTAAAAAGTTATTTTCAAATTCGCTTAAGAAACATAAAGTTAATATTTTTAGGTTATAATACAGTACAAAATTCTTTAAAACTCTTGCACTATTTTAGTTTGTAAAAATGACATTTAATGCTGTGATGATTTTCTCTTTCGTCTCATTGAAAAAGCATTTCTACACATCATCTATCAAAACTGTTGCCTATTCCGTCTTTCATGAGATCTTTTACATCATGAATTATTCATGTTTATGACACATTTAAAACAAAAATGAGAAAGGATTTCTGTAAAAAAAATAGCTGAAATCAAGTCTTTCCCATTTATAGGTCATTTTTATTTATTTTCCCTTCAATAATTACATTTCACTGAAAGGACGCTTAGTGAGACTCAAAACATCGTAAAATATCAGTTCTATAAAAAATGTTTCATAATAAATAAATAGAAAAGTTTCTTACCCTGTAGTCTACTTTTAAATTTAGGATCCATAAGAGAGGACACAAATAAATTACCTGAAAAAAAAACATGATACATTAAAAAAAAAAAAGGTAAAAAAAAAACAATTCACTTAGCAATCTAAATTAAAAGCAATATAACTTTTAATAAAATTAAGAATAATTCTACAACAAAACCCGAATTAAATTATAAGGATGAATAGCATTGTTTGTTTGTTAACATACAAAATAATCTATTTGTAGTTCGAGTAGAGTGTATTTACTCCCACGAGGCTCATGGAAGATTCCAATATTTAAGGTTAAATGCATGGAAACTATAGGTACAAATTACATCAACCTTAGAAAGTGTTTCTATGAGATATCTCGTTAGATATCATGTGAATTTTGTAAAGGACGTGATACCTCATCGAGAGAAAACTACACTATTATTCCAAAAGAGAAGGAAGATCCCTAATATGAGAAACAAAACTGCCCCAAAGGGGTGAGTCGGGAACAGGTTTTTCGTATTTGAGGCAAACTTCTACAGGGCAGTTTTCGAGATAAACAACCAGATGTGTTAAAAAATTTACAAACATACAAAGTGCATAGATATTGTCCAAAAAGTATATTACTAGATTTTAAAAAATTGCTAGAATAAAAGCACGAAGCACGTAGACTGAAGGACACGGTGATAATTTTTTGTAAACAAGAGATATTTAAAATTTTTAAAGTATGACAGATTATAATTTCAGCAGTGACTAGGCAATCTTTTAAATCGAACATATATAAAAAAATTATCAGCCGAGAGCGAAAATCAATATTAAATTTGCAGTTGATAACACAGATGTATCAACTTTCCTAATTTCAATTGGATATAAAAACTCAAAAATTTATGTATTCATTAAAAAAAAAAAAAAAACTTGTAATGATGGTAAACTATATTTTTCAAAAAAGTACTTTGTAAATTTTTCCAAATTTTTTTAAAAAGTAAATCTTACAACCGTCAAAAAAAATATATATTTTTTTATTCAGAACACATTAAGTTAATATACTCACATCATACGTATTTAAAAATACTCTAAATTGAACATAGAATCTGAACATAAGAATATAAGCGCAAAAAAGATAGACTAAATGTTTAATCTTTGATTTATACAACTGAATAGACAGATTAAAAAAAAACATGTACTATAAAATCTGCTACTAAAAGAGTCTGGCTTAAAACACATAAGAAAAGTTTCAAATATATACGACACGATCTATTAGATCAGAGATCAAATAAGGACACTGACAGTTAAAGCTTGCGGCACTCTCAACTTTTTTCAAGATCACGTTCCTGAAATCAGTTTAAAAGACTCTTCGATTTAGAACTGACTTCGAGGTATTTTGATTGAAGTAAAACTAAATTGTGTTTTTAAAAAGTCGTTGCTGTGTAAAAGAACAGTTTAGAGTGAAGAAATCTGATGATAAAATAGCAGTCAGCGTACGCAATTTGGTCTCTTAAAATGATACCTAAAGGGTGGCTAAATATTACTGAAATACGCACGCGAAATTCTTTAAAAAAAATTTCAAGTAATCAAATAAAAATATCAATTAATAATTAAAACGTGGTTGAGTTTACCTTTTAGTATAACTTGGACAAAAAAATCTTTAATGAGACTCAAATTTTTTTTTTGGAAGTGATAATTAATTTAATTAAACATAAATCTTTAAATATTAAAACAACCAGATGGCTAATAAGCTTGCATTTAGGAGGTTAATTTCTAGGCTTTAATGAATTTGCACTCATTCAAGGGTCTGATAATGTTTTTCTCATAACTAGACGACCCACGCATAGCACATGTGCACCAAATTTTCTTAATTACTTACATATATTGACGAGCGTCATTGATCACATTTGATAGCTTAATTGAAATGAATATTAGATCAATGTTTGCAAGTACTGTATACCCTCAAATGAAGTAAAATTAGTCAAAATACATTTTGTGCACTTCTCAATGGTTGTTGATATACAGGGTGGTCCCGAATTCATGGTACAAACTTTAATGGTAGGTACAGGACATTGTAACAATGATTTATTGTATAGGAATGTATAGTCGCAAGTGACGCGGTGAGGCGTAAACAGGGGAAATAAAAGGAAAGAGAAATGGAGTGATCGGTTGGTATCATTGTCGGTAGAGGGCAGTAGATGTCTAGCCGCTGTTGAACATGATGCATTGCAGTAGGGAAAAGCGCCATTCACAATTGTGCTGCCGTAGACTATGGGTGACTTTACGTATGCAGAAAAAGCAGACATGCATTACATGTACGGCCGTGCAAATGGTAACGGCAGAGCTGCGTTACGAATGTATCGCGCGGAGTATCCTGATCGACGAATGCCGGATCATAGAATTTTTCAACGGTTACATCGTCAACTTTGTGAAACAGGTGCGTTCGACGTCAACAGACATGGCGCTGGTCGAGTAAGAGCTGTACGCACTCCAAGGCTGGAAGAAAGCATCTTGAACATTGTGGCTGATAGACCCGAGTCAAGCACAAGAACTGTTGCGCGTGACGTAGGTGTGAGTCATCAGACTGTATGCAGAGTGTTAAACGAAAATCGCTTACACCCCTTCCATTTTCAGAAAGTACAAGCATTGAATCCGGCAGATTATCCTCGCCGCGTGAACTTCTGCCTGTGGGTGATGCAGCAATGTGCGTTGCAGCTGGATTTCGTAGATTATGTGCTATTTACAGATGAAGCGACATTTTCACGCGAGGGTGTCTTTTATGCGCACAATTCCCATGTGTGGGCAACCGATAATCCACATGCAACGCGTCGACATGCGTTTCAACAACGTTTCAGTATTAATGTGTGAGCTGGTATTGTGAACGACTTTTTGATTGGCCCATACTTACTACCTACGCGGCTCACTGGCGGAAGCTATCTTATTTTTCTGAAAGAAGTATTACCACAACTGCTGCATGATGTTCCGATCGCCATTCGTAACCGCATGTGGTTTCAGCACGATGGGGCGCCAGCACACTTCAGCATTGATGTACGGAATTACCTGAATGCCACGTTTGGTACTCGATGGATTGGGCGTGGTGGACCAGTCCCTTGGCCACCCCGATCTCCCGATTTATCGAGCCTCGATTACTTTTTATGGGGACATCTAAAGCATCTTGTTTATGAGACTCCAGTTGACTCAGATGAGGATCTCGTCGCTCGCTTATCTGTAGCTGCTGCAGGTGTGCGTGAAATACCAGGCATCTTTGAACGTGTACGCCAATCGCTCCACCGACGCTGTCAAGCATGTATCGATACTGGTGGACGCAATTTTGAACAATTACTGTAAACATGACACTTGTCAACAACGCTTTCAATAAAATCTTTGTTTTTCCTTTCGGCCGTTATTTCCCCTGTTTTCGCCTCACCGCGTCACTTGCGACTATACATTCCTATACAATAAATCATTGTTACAATGTCCTGTACCTACCATTAAAGTTTGTACCATGAATTCGGGACCACCCTGTATTTGTATACACTTTCATTAAACTGAAAACACTGAATATAAATAGATACAAATTTGTAATCCAGTTATCAGTTTTCTTTATCAAACATAATTTTAAGTCATTATTCTGATGCCCTCCACTATAACAAAACAATCACAGCAAACAAAATCTTAAGCTTATAAACAAGTTACATAATTGAAATAATGGTCTTATATTATTGATCATTTTAAAAGATATTACTAAACAATCATTTTCGTAGTTAGGATACGTCATTTACTTCAACTCATACATTTTCAGCTGGCCAACAATTCGTAAAGCGACGTTACGAAATTACATATAATTTAACGAATGGTTACGCATTGATCGTGAAGCGATAAACTAAACCATACGTTTGTAATCCTTTAATAAAATTATAGAAGTTATGAAAATCATTCACTCCCAAAATGACTGTGATATATCATATAAATGGATCACCTCCTTTATAAAAGGTGCAGTAGTTATTACTAAACTGTTATCGAAATACAGTCCGAATGGGATTTAATCATTCATGAGTCAAGAGTATGTGGGTCACTATCGAATGGAGATTTTGAGCAGAGATTTTAAGAGGTGGCTGCCCATGAGAGAACGGGTAGGGAGAATGGACGGAAGAGAAAATAATTGCAGCCACTAAAGACGGCAAACAGAGCCAATTAGCCGTCGATTAGTTCGTCGCAGCGACAGCGGTGGTGTTATCCATCACTCCTAACGACAGATCCCTTTTGCTCAAGCCTGATTTTCTTCTTCGGCCGTGCTGTTATGAATTCCTCCGTACACATTACGATGCAGAATCCCGGTTGCTGACGTGAGTGGTTTGGATGTTGATCACAGAATATTTAAATTTAAATTCATGGATATTCTCAAGTTTTTTTCATTAATCTAAATGAACGAACGTTATTATTTGTGAAAAATATTCTAATTCAATGCCCGGATTTTGTAAAAAAGAACATACTGAAATACAATCATGGATATATAGAGAAATTCTTACACGTTTATTACAAAATTTTATTTGAAATTAAGTTATTAACGTTATCAAAAGGCTCATAAAATAGGTTTGACAGTACTCGTGTATAATTACGGTCTTTGCAACAGTATTTAAGATTAATATATTTCATTAAGCATTGGTCATGAATACATCCCATTCATAACTCCGTATAATAATGAGAGTAGATTTTAATTTCCATCCAAAAATTGTTCAGTTGCAACAGTGAAATAGTTTTTTTTTCTTCAGATTAATAGTTTTAAATCCACTAATTTAGCACGGCTATGCATTTTTAACTCTTAAGTGTAACTATGATTTTCAGTAATTTTTAAAAGGAATTAATTACCCTGCTCAGCTACTGATATACCACGTATCTTAACCAATAATAACTAATACTAGGGGGCCTGCCCCCAGCTCGCTAACGCTCGCCAACCCTCGGAGGAGTACTTCGCAATCCTCATTGGTTCGCTGCGCGAACATATGCTCGCTTCGCTCGCATCAATGAAGACATGTGTCCTAGCAGAAGAGATTGTTTACAAAATATGATATTCCAAAAATATATTTTTCAAATCTAAATTTTTTGCTGTTTTTCAGAAAAGATATTTACAGTACCTATGGAATCCGAATTGAAATGAAAACTTTGAGCAAATTTTGACTCGAAATGTGAGCGCTGATTTGGAAATTGAATACACAGCATGTTGTTTGTGTGTACATTTACTCCTGCACTCGAGCCACCCACGCATTTTCATTGAGTTTGTTGTCAAAAGTTGTAGTGCAAGCGTCTTGTTGAACTACAATTATTGGCCCTGAAAATGAACTTTTTTTTAAATGGCCCTCCGCCTTTTTAAAAGATCCTCCGCTTTCTTTGATTTCTATTATTAACTGCAACAGCTAGACTAAAATTTATTTTCTTTGAATAAAATTTCATCCGATGATGCTATAAATTCAATTGAAGCGTGAGGCTTTGTGATAAACAAACAATCGTACAATGTTGCCAAAACGCGATAACAACGTCTTTTTTGCGTGCCACGTAAGATAATTATATATATAGATTTAGCATTTGTTAATTTGTGACTCAATATATTTATAGATAGGTAAGAAATGGTTAAAAGCCACACGTTAACAGACATTTTTCATATAGTATAAAACCTATTATAAATTTGTAAAATGCTCAAATATTAATGAATGTATGTCTCTTCCAATCCAAAGTAAAAAAATCCGCGTAGGAAAATGCAAGAGTGAGTTATCCATTTTCCATAACACATTTTTAAATGCCTAGTTGTTTTAAAGGTATTAGCAAAAACAAAAGGATATCCAGTGATTTATATATATACCATTTAGCAATACAAAAAATCTACTCAAAGCTTGCACAGCTTAATGCGTAGACTTACACACATTGCTTCAGATATCGTAGTGCACAAACATTTTACACACTTATTTGGGTCCATAGTTCGATCAGGAAAAAAATTCAACCAATTAACCAAGACGCAAAGATTTCCCGATGAACAGAACGGATGTCGGCGTAATGCGACACAATTTTACAGATCAAGAGCTGTAAGCCCATCAGCTCGAAACAATGTCACTTAAAAACTCGGTCACAGCGCGGGGGAGGAGAGAAAGAAAAATTAATAATCCCCATCAGGAGCAGACGGCGGCCGCTCGCTTTTTAGCAAAAATCAATCCGCGAGTGAAAATAATCCGATCTAAAGTTTGAACATCACTGTCAGAAGCACTACGAAAAGGCATTCCGTTTTTTGATTCGTTAATAGATATTGGGGCAAACATTTCTCCAAACCATCAATTAGCAAGATTTCCTTTTACCCCTCTTCCCGGGCAGAACTTTAGAGAAGACAACGAGTTTGGACGTCCCATACGTCTTCCGGCACCAGATACTGGACCGGCATTAGGGAAAGCTGGAATTCCACCCCACCCCCCTCGTCTCTCCATCCATTCTGCAGCGGCAGATCAGCTTTCGTGATGCGCGCATATTTCTTCTTTCAGCGAGCGCGCCCCCTCCAAAAAACTTTCGGACATTGTTTTTAAGTGGACCAAAAGAGGGGGATTGAGAAAAAGAGGGCAGCTATTTTTAAAGCTCTTGGGAGGGAGAAACCAAGAGTGATCGCCAGTTACAGCGTTACTCTCTCTCTCCCTCTCCGTCGCCGACACCTACAGCGGCGACAAAAGAAAAGAGGAAAAAACAAAGGGGGGTCGAGAAGAGGGCGGGGACCAGCCTCTGCAAAAGAAGAGCTCAAATGAAGACATACGACAGCGTTTTTTGGCCGATATCTAATGAAGGTAACAGAGGCTGGAAGGTGGTGTCTCCCGGTCGCGAAGGAGGGGGGGGGGGGGGGCGGCGATTTGCAGAAGAGGAAAAAGTCCCGGAGACATTTCAATCAAGAAAGGCCGTGGCTCCACCCCCCGGACTAAGACAAATGCCGATCCGGGTCCTATAAAATCGGCCGCGTGAATATGCCAATCAGAGCCTCTCCAACGACCGAATAATGGCAGGGTTCGGGGCGCCCCCCTCGGTGTGTGTATATTGGCCCCACATCTTCTTTCGCTCCATCCCGGCAATCATTACTCCTTCTGGAGGAAAGATGTTGCTATAGATAGCCGTGGAGGGAGAAACGAGAGGAGAGGAGATACTGAGAGAGAGAGATGACATAAAGATGTTTTTTTGGGTATGATTATACCTTCAGATGGTGATTGAGGGATCGTGCGATGTCCGAAATGGCCATCTCGAATTTCCACTCGGCCAAATATCTGAGATGGCTGCGTACCAATAACTGACAGCCCCAACACACCTATGGAGGCCTTCGATCGGAGGAATGACTTTATTTTTAAAAACATGAACCGGAAAGTATTTATTCAAGGTTATAAATACTCAGTATTTTACCTTCAGTTATAAATTCATGTTATACACTATATGAAGGAAAGGGAATTTTAATCAAACCTTTAATTATAAATTGGTTTCTTAAAGAACAACATTAAAACTAAAAACAATTTGGTTTGACATTTCATGTAAACACATAGGGGTTGAACGTCTGTATCTGATCAAGACATTTTTATAGTAGTTTAAATTAACATAATACCTATTTGGTGTATACAACTTAGAGTTCAATCATGATTTATTTTTGAAAGAATGTTAAAAATTGAATTTTCTGTAATTTTTTAATAACTGTTTTTATTTAAAGGAAAACTGCAGCAAGAAATGAGTGAGATTAAATATTCGAAAGAACGAAGATAATTATTTTGAGGGGAAGTGAGTTATAAGATAATACATAAAAGTGGATAAGAAATAACGTTTTATATATACTCACTAGCCAATGCGTGGCCAGCATGACGTTGGCCATGACAGTTCTTTTAATGGGGTCAGGTGGTACCACTGCTCGCTAACCTACGGTGATTGCTACGAATTCCCATTTGGTTTGCTTCGCAAACCAACATCACGGGCAACGCCGTGATGGCCTCGTCATTGTCAAATTCGAGTTGAGAAGAGATCTAATCGGCGTGACGTCACAATCTCTTGCAAAAATATAAATATTTACAATTGAAAAATTATTCATTAAAAGAAAATCAAATGTATAAGTTGTCTACCTGGTGTAAAATTTTTGGCAGATTTCAAATCCGTTGAAAATTTTAATCTATCTATAACGATCCCGATTTTTCAAAAAAGGAACTAGGCAATAAAAGTCCATATTTGTTTTGCTTTCCTTCGCTGCAAGCGGTTGAGTGAAGGAAATGGAATTTAATTTCTCAATCGTAAAGGTCATATGTAAAAATAAAAATACAACTTAAAATTATTTATTTAAAGATAATAATATTTTTAGGTATCGATCAAATGTGAAATTTTCCGCAGCAGATTTCAAATCCGTTGAAATTTGTACTCTATCTTTGATAGTATAGAAGATAGAAAAAAAACTACATAACTCCAGTTAAAACTTTATTTGTTTTATATCGTCTGCTGGAAAATCTTTCCTCTACGCAAAATGAAAACGGAAAAGAAAAAAATAAATTTAGAATCTGTCATCTCTTTAATTTGTTGCCATTTTAAAGAAAACCACAATAATTAAAATCCACTAAATTCATTAAAAAATATTCTAGATTAAATTTTAAAATTCAGGCTTCGCACAAAAATTCGAACTACCTGTGTGTCAAGTACCATTATTGTAAGTGTCATAGATTTGTCAGGACAGTACACGCACACATAACAAACACTTCCTTTTATAATAGTAGAGATTATATAGTAATAAATAACTCAAAAGACAACATAACAGTCTTTCGAAAGCAGACGTTAAATATACTATTGAAGTAGATTTATACATGTACAATTGGCTTCATTGCGCGCTTCAGTACTCAGCAGGCAAACATGATAACAGAAAATTTCATGTTACTTGCTTTAGTCGATAAAATTATTCATTACGTTACTTTGTCTCTAAAGATTTAAATATAAAATTAATAAATATTTTCCTAATTTGTGGTTAATAATTCCTTTTAGGCTAGCCAATCGTAGACCAAGTCCCCAAAACACCTCACTACCAAACTCACTCAAACCACACTACGAAAAACTCATCAAAAATTGAATTGCTGATACAACTATTTCCATCTTTTGTTAAATCCGCCATTTGGTCTATTATATTTTTGAAATAGATACATCCACAAGCTTCATACATTTTAACTCTGTTAAGAATAAGCACAAAATCGTTTCAAAAGACATCAGATTTTAAACTTTCGAATATCTCATTTTTTTTCCCCTATCATAATTGATTTCGTGACATAAATTGTAACGCACGTTACTCTAAAGATGGCAATTTAAACCCTCTGAGTTCTAAGAGGTTCACATGCATCTATTCGTTTTGCAATCAGCAGTCTCCCTTGTATGACTTCCTTCTAGACCAATAGATTTCTTTCGAGGATTCTCAACCAATAAAAGTGGTCTTTTTAGTAATTTCAAGTGTTGTAGGGAAAAAACAATACTAAGTTTCTTCGTAATCTCGTGACACTCGGGAAGTTCAAGTTTAACATGCATTAGCCATCAAGATACCTCACCTAAAGGGAGTTAAATTTCAAGGTGAATATTAAAATTTAGAGATTCGTGAAGAAATGTAGAGTAATTTAAATACGCATGAACTCCACAAAGGAGAGCTTATTCATTAATATAATCACTGCTCAATTTTTGGTCCAAACTCATAGCAACTCGAGTACAAAACACAAGGTGGAATAATTAAATGCCCAACATGAAGATTTTAAAACACAACCATCCTCAACTCCCACTCTTCACAGAATCCCTCTAACTGGCAATGCTGTTCCATATCACCGACCAATCCTATTAACAGAAGCATTCGGCAAAACAAAAACATCGAAGAAAATCCGATTAGTAAGAAGATAATAAATTCTTTTCAATATACAGACATCAGATTTTAGGCTTTTAAATGTTGAATAATCTTTTATATCTGATCTAGTGACTTTCATTTTAAAGTCAATTACTCTAAATATACCAATAACAAAATAAAATCGCGCACAAACCATCAAGATAATTAGTTGAAACTTATTTTTGAACATTAAAATTTAGTGATCCTATGAAGGAATTTAAATGTACATTAATTCCACAAAACAAGGAAAGATGGTCCATCAGTACAACTATCGCAACTCATAAGCTCGGGTAATGGTAATTTTTAATTAACGTTGTACTAGAACAACACAATGGGCTATTGACGACGATCCGGAAACAATCCCTAAAGGATCCGAGGACAACATAGCGTAATTTTGAATCATGGTCAGATGATGAGGCAACACCTGAGCTGGCACCCTGCTCTCCAAACTTCCACACCAACCCAGCGTGAGGACTTTCGGCTACGGCAGATTTAAGGTGCACCAGCCGCCTCTACACCATACGCTTACAAACATCACGATATTTACCCGGATTCAAACCACGTTACCGATCTAGAGGCTAATACCTTAACCACCAGACAGGTTGGTCGAATAGCCAGACATCTGCTGGAGTATTCAAAACGCCTGACATGAAGACTTTATGACACGTCATACCATTTCCTACCCTCAGAATCCCAGACTGTAATCCCGCCAAAACCGTTCCAAAATGCTGCCAATCCCATTAATAGAAGCATTTGGCTTACAAAAACAACAAAGAACTCCGTTCAATAACAGATGAAGATAAATGGTTTTCAATATACAGACATCAGATTTTAAAATTTAAAATGCTGAATAATCTATATATAATTCTCTAACGTGGCACATAAAAAAGACGTTATTTGTTAGCGCGTTTTGGCAACACGGTACAATTGTTTGTTTACCACGAAGCCTCGCGCCTCAAATGAATTTATAGCGTTATCGGTTGAAATTTTACTGACAAAAAATTAATATTAGCCGAGCTGTTGCAGCTTAGAAAAACAACATGCTGGGCATTCGATTTCCAAAGCAGCACTCCCATTTCGATTAAAAATTTGCTCAAAGTTTTAATTTGAATTCGAAATTATTCGAGTTATTATTCCGAGGTACTGTATAACTTTTCTGTAGCACAACAAATTTATATTTGAAAACTATTTTGGGGGGAATATTCTGTTAGGACACATGTCTTCATTGAAGCGAGCAAGGTTCTTGTAGCGAACCAATGAGGATTGCAAAGCCCTCCGGGGGTTGGTGAGCGTTATCTTTTCATATTTGATGCAGTGATTTTCATTTTAACTTCTCCATTTACTACAAAGAATCTAATTTTTGAGCCACACGAAAAGGAAATCATTCCTTTATGAATATTAAAATTTAGTAGTTCCTCAAATGTAAATAAGCATCAACTTCACAAGACAAGGACATCTGACCCATCGGTACAATCATTGCAACTCGTACGCCAGACACCTGCCGGAGTATTCAAAACGCACGACGCGAAGACTTTAAAACTCAAGCCATCCCATCTCTCCCCTCCGAATCGCAGCTCTCCTCTCCCCCCCGTTCCATAATGCTGGCCAATCCCATTAACGGAAGCATTTGGCAAACAAAAACAACGAAGGAACTGAAAAGAAGGGAAGAGAAAAAAAACAATAACAATCGAATAATGAACATCCAACTCAGCCATCTCATTAGAACAGCTACCGTTCACTGAATCACTCTAATTACGGTGAGACGGAGCAGTTTTTCTCCTCTTTTTCAGGAGGCCTCCCCCATCAGACGCCGGGAGCGATACATCTCCATTACACGAGGCATTAATAAGTTTTCTGCACGAGGTGGCTCGGCCCCATCTCGTACAGTGTGTGATCCCCTCGTCCACTCCAGCGGACTCGTCTTTAAGAGGCAGTTCGGCCGGTGCGCGATTGATCGTTAGGGTAACTGAAACATCCATGAACTTGTAATGACTCCGTCCAAGGAGTAATCACGGCGCGGGGTCGGAGTTTTCGGACGACACCCCCTCCCTCTCCTCCTCCGCATGCCCCGATATTTTTTGCACCGAAAATCTTTCTCTGGTACAGAGACAATTATAATGGTCTCAAGAAGTAGCGCAGCCAGGGTGAATAGGTTTTTGTCTCAATCGGGGGAAGAAATTGGTTTTCACTAACAGATTTCTGAGACGGGACGGAATATGACAATTAATTCAAGCGGTTCCTTGAGATGGGTTGGGTGGAGCAAGGGTCATATTCGGACAAGCACTCATTCGGACAAAGAAACTTTCATTCGAATTAGAAATTATATATAAGTTTTTTGAAATACCTACACACAAAATTACGTTGGAAAAAACATTTAAAGTAAATAGATTAACAGATAAATTATGTATAAGTTTCTTGAAATATTTACACACAAAATTACGGGGAAAAAAGTTTTTAAAGTAAACAGCTCAACATATACTTTGATCTATAAATATAAATTAAAGTATTTGAGTAAGTGAATATGAAAACGAAAAAACAAACAAGAAAAGCTACGTACATTACAAACAAATTAGTATAACAATTTACAGTTAAATAAGTGAAAAATCCATAGATTGAATGATGGAAACTTTAATTTTTAATTACAAAGTTAATAATAATTGTTCATGTCTTTTCAAATCCTCTATGCTTTATAGTTTAAATAAAAACTTCAAATCACACAAAACTCTTGTTATGTAAAATTAGATTTTTCTTGCAACTTATACCACTTTTCGTAAAATTTTGCCCTTCTGAGGGCATTTTTATGAGCAAAAAAGACGTTTCATAACCAAAGCGTGTTTACTAAGATAATAATAGTAAAAAATAAATACGTAAATGAAAAATATTTAAACACTTTCAAGAAGGAAACCAGGAATGTTGAAACCAATACGAAAAAGTTTACAGATAACGAAGCAAGTAATAAAATATTGTAAAACTAAGATAGCAGTGTAATTATTTAGAAAGTAAGCACAACTCATGCTACCTCGTCTTATGATCACTTGAAATATCAGCATATTTAAGGATTCAACTTAATTTTGTAACAAAAGTAACACTTACCAAATATATTTCGAAATGGAAGCATGAGAGCTTTATAATTAATTCTTCAAACAAAAATGTTGCCTTATAATAGTTATTTTTAATTTAAATGAATGATAAAAACGATTAATAATGATTTTATAGTTGTATTGATATGAATTCAAATGCCTTAGGAGAAGCAGACCTAACTTTTTATACAAAAAATTAAATATAAGCAAGAATATAAAAGTATATTTAATAAAGTAAAAAACTGTCTTTTTTTTTTGTCGTATCACTTTAGATCAAAAACGCATTTACATCTGTGCAGATCAAAATAATTATATTCAATTTTCAAGCTCAAGATTTTTGTTGCGAAACGTCGAGAGTCTTTCAAGATGACACTATCTATACACACAATACTTCGCGAAATGTTTCAAAATAGTTTTCATACTTTTAAGTGCAAGCACGTTTTTATGGTTATCACAAATTTAGTAATATTTTATAACTCAAGATGGTTTCATGGTGTAAGGGCCATATCTGGTCAAGCTGTGTAGCACACAAAACAGACAACGTCACATCAATGAGCATGCACACACAAGGAAAATTGTACTGCCTCAGAAGAGTGAAACACGAAAGGAGGCATCAACCTGCACTGCCAACAACTCACAAGCTCCTAGCACAGTTAAAACACATTAATTCTCAAAAAATTCTGAAAACTGTAACTTGCCAACCCATTGTTCCGATTGAATACCTCAATAAAGCGTTGCACCATCAGAGACAATCAACACATGACACAATTTCCACCTAACTTAACTAATTTTTCTAAAATTAAAAGAAATCAGGAAAAGAATACCCTAAAATAAATAAAAGAAAATTTTGATTTTCCAGACAGAAAACCTCATTTCACGCCCCGTGTGATTGTTGGCCTAGCAGCATAATGCTTTAATTGAAGGCATTCCAGGCGCGAAACAATGTAACAAAGCGGAGCAATGATATACGCCATTTCATTGTCCCAGACGATCAAAGGAAGCGTAGAAAAATCAATAATATAAATAAAGTGGAAAACAAACACGGCGTTAAAAAAAGGCCGGGTGCATCACAAAGGAATCGTTTTCCGCAATTCCAATGGCCAGGTCCAATTCCTTAGACGGGATAATGGCCTGCTAAAGCAAACGTGCATTGTTGCACGTCAGGCCATCTGTTCAATGGTTTCGCTGATTAATTCCTCGCCAATTGTGGCCCGGGCCACGCTCAACTGAAGGTCGGGAGGGAAAATCCGGTATCCACACCATCGATGGCTTTGCTTTTTTACGTTCAAATGGTTCTTTCTCTGTTATGGCAATAGGAAAAATGAATACATAAGTATCCGGTGAATGGAATTGCTTACATATGGGAAGGTACTAAAAAGAGTCCCCAAGAAATAGTGGTCTCAATTTAAGTAAAATATTAAAAATCGCAAATTTTTACTACATTTACTATGTTTTTAGGTGGAATTTTGACACTGCATATGCTTCAATATAACAAAATATAAAATTCTAAATGAAATTTAAATAAAATAATCAAAAAAGGTCAACAGTTAAAAAAAGTCAGATCAATTTTATTCCACACTTCACATCGAGTTAATTCGAGATCACAATTTTATTCCACATACTTCAAAACACTACATGTAATTAACAATTAAAATAACAATTTGCTACAAACATATTTTTAAAACTGTACAATTCTTTCGGGGAGGTTGAAAAAAAATTGTTTTTGATTTCAATTCAATAAGTAATTTGCTTCAGTGAAGTGCTTTTTTCCATCGCTTATTTAAATTATTTGTGTATATCTTTGTCTTGTATTTTTCGGATCATATATTTTGATCTCTGTAAATGAGTTTCTAAATAAAAACAATTAAATATACAAATTGGAGGATATTTTCTAACACCTATCATTTCCAGTTTTTAAACAGCATTCAGTATTTTTAAAATTGCAAGAATTAATAATGTTTTCTTTTCTAAAATTCACATATTTTTCGTTTTCCATTTTTCAAATGACTTAAGAAACGTGTAAAAAGGATTGCGGATGATTGTAAACGAATGCAAAATCAATATGAAACTGGAAAAATTAAAGGTTGGTTGTAGACAGTACAGCATACTTCATACACTAACTCTGGGCATGGTCTCGAATAGGCGATATAACAATATCTAATCTTTTGATACTAACTTTTTAAAGATACAAAAAATAAAAAAAATAACAGAAAAACAACTGCCTATAAAGTATTAAGTATAACTAATACACACATTTCTAACATTTCAGACAGCATGTTTTCACCTCCTATTTTCTTCAAGCAATATAAAGTTAAGGAGAGATATCAATTGTTTTCATCTCCTTCACAATATATTGCAATTTATTTTGAAATCTATTTTAAAAAAGTTTAAGACAATTTTGAAATTAATAATCTTAAATATTTGGTTTCACACTTCAATGACACATTCACTTATTTTCTCATTTCACGAAAAAAAATATCTCATATTCAATAAAAATTGAATCTATTTTAAAATATTAATTTTTATTTCAAAATTGAATTCTGACGTGATGGATAACACAAGAGCATACACTCTCTGCTGTACAGCAATAGAAAATGTACAGCAATGGAACAAGACGTCAACCACAGATTGAGATGAGTGGCTGTAGACAATAAGATACTTGAAGGAAAAAAAACAGAACTGCTTAGATGCAAAGAGATCAATGACCTCACAGAATACAAGATCTTAGCCCTTCAGAACAATTGCTGGATTTCATGTAAAAATTTAATACATTAACAAACCTTATTTTCCTAGTAGTATGTGTGGTAAGAGAATAAGATATCTAAAATGAGAAATTCGGGTGGGGGTAAGCATCAGTAGATGCAAAGGCCTTGAGGAACATCTGCAGGCGTAACAAATCAGAGATAATATACGAAGAAGGCACTCTTGATATAATCAAAAAATCCTCAACCCAGCATGCCCGATGACAGCACATGACTTTTCTTTTCGATTTCGTTTCTTCCTTTCACTGTGGAGTCGCCTTTTTTTTCCCATCCCATTCTCTCTTTCATTCAATTTAACCCCCAACAGGAATGCGACGGGTTCATGGACCGCATTTTTTTCGTCTCTGAACTAATATTTCGAGAGTCAGAAAGTGTTTCCCTTATCTGGGGCCCCCCAACATCGGATTCGCACGATATAAAACGCGCAGCCACAGTAGCGCAACAGTGGTCGGTGGATCCCCTTTTCTCGACGCGGGGCCTCTTTTCACAGAACCCGGTGCGGGGAGAGGGGGGAAAGTACATTCACATCCCGGCGTTTTTTCATCCTTTCACTAACTATAATTATCCCCCTCAAGTCCTTTCATCAGCGACGTTTTATATTACTTCTATGAATCTAATGCATTGCATTAGCGACGCTTCCAGAGGAGCGCTGTTGGGGACGAAATTGCGCGTCATGAATTGGTGCTGCATGTTACACATGCTAGGACACGCATTCAGAAACCGAATGAAACATACATATGAGGATGGCTGGTTAGATTCAATGGCGCATGAGCTACATTTGGCCAAGCCGTGCCAAACACAAGACATAGTCAAGTATACGGACACACACACAAGGAAGGTTTTACTGAAACAGTACACTAACGGAGGAATCGAATCCGAGTCTCCCACAATTCGCAGATTGACAGTGCAACGAGAAAGTCCACTGATTCACGGCGACCCGATTATAGGAAGATGGATTATAATCGCTGTTATTTATCTCCTTGGTCAAGGTATAATCTAGCCCAAGTCACAAAACCATCTACCGATAAACTCGTGTTGTTGCAGGAGCTGTTCCGGACATTGATACAAGCTAAAGAGATTATGATGTCCACAGTAAGTCAGACTAACGATTATTCAATTGTTATATTGGCCATGTAATGTGAATAGTTTAAACTCGTACTATATCAATCCAGTTTCAAAGAGACCAATGTTTCTCAGAAATAGATAGAGGAAAAACGTGCTTGGTGAAAGCATCTATTGAAGTGCACATTTCGATGAGCTTTTCAATGCATACAAAAATGGAGATTGTATTGAATGAAAACTGAATGAAGCAGACACAGGAGTAAAGAATATGTTATAAACAGTAAGTCAGACTATTGCATAATCATTTTCTATTTGCTCTGAAATACGTGAAGTTTAAAGAGATACGATATAATAAAGGACGATGTTTCTCAGAAACAGGATGGAGAAACGTACTTGATAAAGCATTCACTCAATGCTCATTTTGCTGTGTTTTGCTTTGTATAGGAAACTAGAAGATTCCACTGAACTGAAAAGGAATGAAAAGGGCACAGTGGTAAAGATTGTAAGAAAGACTAGCGTATTCTTTCGTTATTTGCTATGAAATGCAAGGTTTAAACTGATACCACAGTATTTCAGTTTTAGAATGTTTCACAGAAAGCAAATGGGAAGAGAAAAATTACTCGGAGAAGCGTTCAATGAAGTGCCATTTGACTGTGCTTAGATTTGTACATTAAATAAAAGTTAACTGCAATCCCACAATAAATGTTTTCGTGTGGCAAAATAAAGATGAGAAGAAACATCAAATAGAAAATAGATACAGAGCATGCAGAAAGAGAGAGAAAAAAATAGACGCACACTATTGGTTTTACTCGTGTGTTGATGTGATTCTGAAAAGTAATTTAACAAGTTGGGGGTATTACGATACAATTAATTACTTACAATCTAAACTGCACAATAGTGAAAAGAGAAAGTTGCTATGAAACGAATGCCTATCTTCCAATTCGACAGCTTTAAGCAAGGTGAAATTCACTTGCTTCAAATGGAACCACCACTAAACTTTCACATGTTCAGAACGGGAAACATTCCCTCGGAAGCTCGAACACGCGTTTTTATCCTTTCTAGGACAAATCGCCGCTCCCAAAAGCACATTTCTCTGCGAGTGAAAATAATGCATCTGTTCCGCATCTTACAAAAACCATAGAGCAAGTAGCAGTACCTTTGTAAATCCAGCAACCGGCAGAGCATGACGACATCTCGGCAATGCTCACAATCCCATTCAAATTCGTGCTCCAACGTGACCTACAAGTGGTTTGCAGCGCTTCTCATCAAACAAACATCGCTCCGCCGACGGAGAGAGTCGCGGGACCTCCTCATTGGTCGGGGGGATGCCCACCTCGGCGGAACCACGTGACTGAAAAGGGTTGAGATTCGAAGGGAGAAATGCGTGCGCGCAATTTTATCCACCTATTCCCTCTGTCGCCCGTGCACAGGGGGGCTGAAAGGATTTGTTGGCGATAGACACGCTCTTTATCCCTTCTGGACTCACGGCTTTCGTTTCGATAAAAAAAAAAGGGGGGCGATTTCACTTAGTCTGTGATGGAGGCTGTGCTATGCGAGGGAAAGAGAACTTGCGCTATCCTGCTGTGAAAGAAATTCACCATTTAAAAAATAAGGTGTAAGAAATACTCTATACAGTTGTGTTGTCGAGATCGTAGAAAGTTACACGGGATAAACGACAACACAATTTATTCGATCAAATGGACATCAAATGCATAGACACGGAGAAAAAAAAAGAACATGACATAATACAAGAAAAAAGACACACAGAATATTCATTAAAGTAAAAATTAAAGTTATTCGAAAGTCGTCTGCCACTTTCCGGAGTGCGCTCATATCAGTATTGTTTCGCGGAGCAATAGATTTATGGAGTTGGCGCAAAGCGCGTTTAAAACGGCATTACTCCGCGGAAGCCAACTTTGTGGAGTGGGCAAAGGTTTCTAATCTGGGGTTAGAACATATACTAACAAAACAGAGCACCCAATAACTTTAAAAAGTTGAACGGGTTATAGGCTATCGAGAGAATGATGATATTTAGAAAAATAATTCATAATATTTTAACTGAATTACCTCCCGACATTTCATCAACATATGTTCGATTCGTGCAACTTATTCTGGGTGTAATTCTTTCTTCTGTGTCAGTGAAATTTTTCTTGCATGCATGTCTATTACGTCGTCTGTCTTGTATTTGTCACGTCTTGGCCATATATGGCCCTTTGCGCCATAAACCAAACCAACCATAAACGACGCGTTTTTACTAGAAGCTATAGTTGATTACTGAACTCTTTTTTAGCCTTGGTGATAAAGATAGACACCAAAACCACTTTGCCTGTAAAACTAAACCAACCCCTATTTGTCTCTCGATCTTTCCGTTTTAGCTTTCCTTGAGATTGTTTTTATTACTGCATTCAGTCGTTTACACTTGACAAATTATCAAAGATAATTATTGGAGTTACAGATAACCTGAGGGAAAGTTTTGCTCTAATCAAGCATGAGAAGCAAACTAAATTCAATCCTAACGTTTTAAAATGATTTTATGGCTCAAAGACTGACGAAAATTTATTACATCATACGTCAAATACGTGATAATCTACCATAGTACATAAGTTTCGTGGAAATTAAAAAATTAACTCATGAAAACATGGGTGATAATAATGTAAAAAGATAAACACAGATCTAAGCGTTAGGTTTTATTGGAAAAGATGGTAAAAGTATATGGTAAAGAAACTTTAAAATCTTAACTGTTTAGTCAAAAGCAAGATGGTCAGTTTTGTCGATCATGAGACGGGCAAACAAGGTTAGTAATAAAAAAATCAAATGCATACTCCGGTCATTAAATTTTGAATCTAGTATTCTTAATTGTAAAAGTAAAAAGCTAAGAAAGAAACGAGAATTGAAAAAGCATGGGCTTAGTCCTAGTCCATTGGTGATGGGCTAGGAAACACGTTTAATTAAGGGTCCTGAAGAAACAAAATATGAACAAAATATTTAAAAGAAATAACTGATTCATTGGGTTAAGTTTCACAGAGCCTATTTCGCTGAGATGCGCGAAACAGCGTCACGTGAATGATCATACATATAAGGAAAGTTTAATTGCCACAGAAGAGTACAATACATCCGACGAAGAATCGAACCTGTGGCCGCTTACAACTAGCAGGCTGTTAGTGCAGTGGGCAAATTCACCGAGCCCACGGTGACCTATTAACATTTGAATTTAATTTCAACAAACAACATTCGGAGATGAATTACTCTTTGGATACCGTGAATGACCAGAATCCCTTGACGCTGCGGCGCTTAGATTTTTCGAATCGTCTCCAGGAACGGCCCTTTCGCCTGCATGTCCGACCCCTTTAATTAATTACATAACTTCAGCGATAAAGCCTTGAGTGGCATTTACGACTGACGCTATCCTTTCATAGTATTGTGTCGCGTATATCACCAGAGCGACCATCTGCCTTTTCCCCAACGCGTTCACACCTCACGTTCGACAGGATAGGGTACCGAACAAATTGAGGGATCCTCCAGAAGGTCAGTCGCTGACAGCTCGTAAATGGTGATCGATGCCAGCGGTCACTTAAAAGGGGGATAACATCCACCGAGCAGAGATCTAAATCATACCACTGGTGTAAACGAAATTTTAGTGTTAACAATTCTTAACTTGCCTTCCCTCAGCGCAAAGGTCAAATGAGAATTTACACACAACAGGCAAGACTTAACAACCATTTTAACGAATCGAGCGTTAAGAATCCAGAAACTTCAAGTGACGCGTTTAATCCCTCGAAGAACAAACACAATAAAAGATCACAAAAATGAAAATCCCCAACATGCGAGGTACTTGATCGCGAGGCTTTGAAGACGGACCTATTAAAAACGCCGCAAAGATGTCGTAAAGAGGGTAAAGGCACTGATAACCGATACAAAAACGCAAAACAAAGGGCCTCCGTTCGAGTCCATCGCATGCGGCCACCCCGAAACAGGTTCCCAATTAAAGCCCCTAACATTTCGAAATGAGTCCCTTGAATGAAAAGGAGCGCGCGCGCAGAAAGAAAGCGGCGAATCAATTGTTGGGAAAGGGGGGGTCGGTCACCCACGCATCGATGGCTCGCACAAAGAGGCGAGTAAAACCAAAGAATAAGGCTCTCCATAAAAATGAAAAAGCGGGAGAAATAATCCGTCACTCGAAAAAGAGAGTCAAGAGGCTCGTTTCTGGCCGAATCCCAGTCCATCTATCATCTAAGTGCGACGGGGGAAACAAAGCTGGCACGCTGCCCTCGCAACAAACACCACTGTCAAATATTCAAGACAAATAAATGCATCCCAATGCGAGAGGTCGCCCCTTCGACAGATAGAGATATCGCATTAAGGATTCCGGCGACGCGGCACAATGAAAGAGAATGACCCGACACCTCGCGAGGCGGACGCATTTCTTACGCGAGGCCCCCCCAAAGCTGACCATTTTTCAATCGACACGGAGAACACCACCCTTTTTGTTTATTTATGGGGGGACATTGTTTCTCTCCGGGCGACACAAAATAAATATGGAATGGGAATTCGGGGAGATTGAGCACAGGAGGGAATGTATAAGCGATGCGGGGATAGAAAGAAGCGCAATTACTTACACCCCCGACAAATGAAGTGTAATTGATTGAGCAAAAGGATTTGCGCTTTATTTTTCCCCGATTCTCGCACATCCACGCTTAAAACCACGCGTTACAACGAATGTATGTTTATAAACCTTACATTAAATTTCAATTTGGGAGGTAATTTTCAGAATTAAAAAAATTTTAAAAATCAAATCCATAAAATGAATTGTTTTTCTTAACAAGCTATTCTATTTTGATATAGCAGGTTCTAATTCGATCAAGCGAAGTATATTAAAGTTGATTCATTGAAAATTAAGGAAAAATTCATCGAATATATCAACTATTTTCGTATCGTATTCTTACAACTCCGACTGTTACAAACAACTTTGGATAAAATTACCTTTGCATAAGAGAAGTGCAATTACTTACATCCCCGACAAATGAAGTGTAATTGATTGAGCGAAAGTATTTGCACTTTATTTTCCCGATTCTCGCACATCCACGCTTAAAACCACGCGTTACAACGAATGTATGTTTATAAACCTTACATTAAATTTCAATTTGGGAGGTAATTTTCAGAATTAAAAATTTTTTTTTAATCAAATCCATAAAATGAATTGTTTTTCTTAACAAGCTATTCTATTTTGATATAGCAGGTTCTTATTCGATCAAGCGAAGTATAATTCATTGAATCTATCAACTATTTTCGCACCGTATTCTTACTACTCCGACTATTACAAACAACTTTTATAAAATTATCTTTACATCAGAGAAGCGCA
The DNA here is from genome assembly GCA_947359465.1 of Metellina segmentata. Lineage (NCBI taxonomy): Eukaryota > Metazoa > Arthropoda > Arachnida > Araneae > Tetragnathidae > Metellina > Metellina segmentata. The sequence goes on along the minus strand of OX375876.1, from coordinate 110,164,937 downwards.
ATTACTTACACCCCCGACAAATGAGGTGTAATTGATTGAGCAAAAGGATTTATTTTCCCCCGATTCTCGCACATCCTCGCTTGAAACCACTCGTTGCAACGAATAAATGTTAAAAAACCTTACATTAAATTTAAATTCGGGAGATGATTTTTAGAATTTAAAATTTTAAATAGTTAATCCATAAAATGAATCGTTTTTCTTAACAAGCTATTCTATTTTGATATAGCAGGTTCTATTTCGATGAAGCGAAGTATAATTCATTGAATCTATCAACTATTTTCGCATCGTATTCTTAATACTCCGACTATTACAAACAACTTTGGATAAAATTACCTTTGCATAAGAGAAGCGCAATTACTTACACCCCCGACAAATGAAGTGTAATTGATTGAGCGAAAGTATTTGCGCTTTATTTTCCCGACTCTCGCACATCCCCGGTCGAAACTTCTCGTTACATCGAATATATATTTTTATAAAAACCTTACATTAAATTTCAATTTGGGAGGTGATTTTTAAAATTCAAAAAAATTTAAAGAATCAAATCCATAAAATGAATCGTTTTTCTTAACAAGCTATTTTATTTTGATATACAGGTTACCTTCTTATATCACGGATTCTCTACCACACGGTACTAAAATTGCGACAACCCTCGTATAACACGATAATTGTTTCTGTATAACGGTTTAATTTTTACATATTGTTGGTCATTTGGACGGTTAAATAGACCTGTTAGATTTTTTCACCATTTTTACCAAACCAATGCATGTGCAATTTTTGATTAACAGTTTTATAAGTAACATTCTATCGTTATCACTGGTGTGATATGGAAGTACTCCGTATAACACGATTTTAGTTTCCTTATTACACGGAACGCAATATCTACTTTTATATAATTCCTAAGTTTCGCTTAACACGGTTTCTAGACAACGCAGACTATCCTATAGCACAGTTTCCTTATAGCACGGTACCATTTGATCGTGTTATAAGAGGGTTCCCTGTAGCAGGTTCTATATCGATCAAGCGAAGTATAATTAATTGAATGTATTAACTATTTTCGCATCGTATTCTTATTGCTCCGACTTTTACAAACAACTTTGGATAAAATTATCTGTCTGCATAAGAGAGAGCATTCAATGTATTTAAAAATCCAACTTTATACTTCAACTGGCAGTGATTTGTAAAATTTATAGAAACTTAAAAGCTTAAATAAATCAAATTAACCGTTTCTCTTAAATCATACTTTCAAACGAAATATAATTGACTGGACAAAGAATTTTCACCACTGACATCAATCTTCGGTTAACCCTCTCTGTAAACAAATCGTATGGATTTTTTATAAACCATACAATATATTCTAATTTGGGTAGTGATTTGTAAAATTCAAAAATAAAATTTTAATAATTAAATCAATAAAAATAATCGTACTTCTTAAATCACATTGAATAAAAGCAAAGTATAATTGATTGAGAATTTTTTTAAACTTTATATTCTTACTACTTCGAATTTTCAAATATCTTTGGTTAAACATTTCTTTGATACGAGAAAGCCTCAAATGTGTTTAAAAACCCTACATTATATTTCAGTTTGGGCAGAGATTTGTAAAATTCATAAAATTTACAATAATTAAATGAATAAAACGAAGTCTCTCTTAAATCACGCTTTTAAACAAATGAAGTATAATTGAGCAAAAGTAATTTAAATTTATATTTTCACAACTGACATCTCTTCAAACCAACCTTGTTAAACCTCTTTTTACAAAAATGAAATCTGTTTTTTAAACCCTGTATTACTTTCCAATTTGGGTTATTATTTGTAAAGTTGCAAATTTATAAAAATTTAAGTACATAAACAACAGTAAATAATTAGTCTAAAATATATGACAATATTTGTTGCCATTGCATTTACAATTCGCTAATAACTATAGCAGACAAAATTTACAAAATGAAAATTATCTCCCAGTGATACTTCATTTCGAATTTGTGCAGATTCAATATTTTAGCATATTAACGAAATAAAAGTCAACCCTTCGTTTGAATTACAAAAGTAGTAAAATTCATACAAAACTTTAGAAATAAATTAAATACGTTGATTTCTTGTATGAATGGCATATAAATTAAATATATTGTTCATGCAATATTTTGATTCAATGTATGGAAACAGTACAACAGTTAACCAATTTTTTGCGATCTGACCGAAATTGTTATTTGTAGTTCTCACATTCAATCTGAAAAGAGAATTCGGTATGGTTTGTCGAATTACGCTCATTTATTTATTTCCCTACACAGAATTATTATTATTTTTTTTACTATCATTATTATTTTTGTATAAGAAAAAAGAACTACAGAATTCGATGGAAAAATACCAAGGTACCAAGAAACAAAATTAAACATTCCTTACATGTATCGATATGAAGCATCATTCGTCACTTTTTATCTGATACAAATTGGAAAAACAAGATTCCAATTCGGAATTCCATTAGTGTTCCAAAGAACAAAAATTAAATTTTCACACAGTGTGGAGTTTGTTACCCAATTTAATTTCAGAATATAACATATTTTAAAAATAAATTCTTATATGAGGGTCTTAAGTTTGCACCCTAAATGGAAATGAGATCATTTGTGTCACTTTGGCATTGAAATTTAATGCACTATTTTAAATTTTCAGACAGTCGGATCAAATTTAGGCATGATTACAAGTCATAATAGACTGCACTTAAGACTTCGTTTTAACGAAGAATCTATAACTATGTAAATAGTGTTTTTTATTTATTTTTTATTTTATGGAACAAGAACAATATTTAGCCAAGTTGTGTCAAACAACGTCAAGTATAGGGCGGTTTCGGTGAGACGGCATTTACACTGGGAAAATTCCATTTGTACAAAGCTTTCAAGGGAGAGAAGGCTACCTCTCTAAAAATTGACCTTTAAATCATATGGTGAAAACGAAAGTTGATTATTTGTTTCGTGGATTGGTAATTAGTGCAATGGTTTCCGGCATCAAAATATAAACTAGGAGCCACAAATGATGCTAAAAACGCCACTTGGGGAGCGTATCGTGTACGTTTAACCTGTCTCCTAATATAACTAATGACTTATCCAAACCACATGACTCAAATGTTAACTCTCTAGAGCCGTTATAAATGGACACACACAAGAAAAGATTTAGACACAAAAATGAGAAATACACCCAGGGTGGAATCGAACAGACTAGATATTATCTTTACATAATAAACTAGTTGAATAACCAGGCGTTGCTCGGGTTTCAAATATAACGCGACAGTGTTAACTCAAATACAAAAACCTGTAGAACGTGTTTCCTACCGGGACAGCTAAAATATGACCTCAACTTTTCACTACACAAACCCTGTAGAACGTGTTTCCTTGTCCATGTCCATTTATTGCAGGAAAACAAACTTTACATTTTAAAATTGGAGATTCAAGGGGTACTTTTAGGACTATCTGTTTCATTCCATGGCTACAGATTGGTCTGACGACAGGAAAGAAATAACCTGTTTTCCACAGTGTTCTAAAGTATGTGTATCAAATTTGGTGTAGATTGTTCAAACGGTGAGATTTTTATAGAGAATAGCACACACATACACCCACATCTTTTTTTTTTAATAGAGATGACTTGTCCAAATCACGTGATTCAAATGGCAACTCTCCAGAGCCGCTATAAATGGACATTCACAAACCATACAGAGAAAATCTTATATTTGTGTAATTAATTTGGCATATGCATGCATGAAAAATACTTTTTCCGCGAGTAACGCTAATGATTACCGATGGCAAATTACCGAAGGCGATTTTTTTCATGTTTCCTTTTGCATCTGTACATTTTTCAAAATCCGAAGTTCAACAGACTAATATTGCGCAAAGCAACTTTTTCTGAGATTTCAGGGTTATCCCTGCATTGAGGGAGGCAGTCCAAAAAATTGGAGAAGGACCAGGCTTATTCATTTCCCTCATGAAGACTCGGGACATTAAGTATGCACAGACTACTTGAGGAGAGAGATAACATCACGCAGCCTTCTTAAATATTCCACTGTAATACTTGCCTAATAATGAAGCGGGGGTCATACCTAATCTTGGGTGTGGTCGGGTGGTCGAAATTTCGGTTACTCTGAGGACTTCACAAAGAAAAAAGGCCGGAACTCTATTGGTTGAAATATTTAACATGTCATTACAAAAGATTTCCCTTTTTTATTATCCCTATTCAAACATAATAGAAGCTTGAAATTCACCCTGATACGTTTTTCTCGTGACCATATCTTAAGAGGAAGCACTACAATTTTGCCAAAACCAAAGATTCCCGCTTTTCTTTCCTTACATACAGAGGCAGGTGTTTGACGCAATAGTTTTTTATATATATACCGTACGGAGCTTCGGAGGTATAATGCAATTGGTGAGATTTGGACCAATGTAAACAAAGTGAGGATAAAATTATCATACATTACACTCGCGATGTGCGATACATTTTTATGACATACCACGATTCCTACAAAAATGACGAACCTGTTACAATGGCAGCTTATAGACATATAATCCTGAGCTTTGGTTGGAGAGACAAGGCAATCTTGGAGTAAACCCGAAATGTATTGAAGAAATCAGGAAACTTCAACAAGCCAATCCGATTTTATCACATTACACTAGCGATCCTCGTTTTATTCTATGACATACTACGATTCTTTTAAGAATGAGTTCATGGACGTATAATCCTTCGAGCCTTAGTTGTCGAGAGTTGCAGTTTCAGCATTAACTCGGGAGTGTCTTGAAGAAACCCCGAAACTTACACAAGCAAACAACTCGATTTCGGCGCTTACGAGATTCGAACTCATAACCAAGCGCTTCAATCCACTTGTTTCATAAGAACGAAGCCTTAAACCACTCGACCACTGGTTGGCTAGCATTGAAAAAGTAATGGTTAAAACAGGTATTACACAGGATTTATTTATACATTTGGCAGTTATTAAACAGATTAAAATTATGGTGCCTTTTAGTGTCATCCTTTTTTTCTACAAACCTCATTACGGTAGTAGGATCTAAAATATTCAGACAAGAATTTGCTACATTTAATCTTTGTGACATAATAGTTTACAAGCTCTAACTAATTGTAATCGGAAAAAAGGAATTTAAAAGAAACGTTAAATCAATTGCTGGTCTAGTGTGTGTACGAAGCATTCGAGAAAAAAAAACAGACTTGTGAACTCATGTGCTTGATCAAGCGATTTCTGAAAAAGTATGAAAGTTGGTTTAGAAAAGACTGCTGTACGTAACAGCATGACTGGTGATCGCCTTTGATGGTTACCTTTGGCGATTAATTATGACTGATATCGTTTTCGCCATCGAACGATAAACTTAAAGCCTGAGTCTGCTTGAAAAGGCACCAGATGTAGAAGCCCCTTGTTTACCGTTTCAGCCTATCATCTAATTTAAGTACAGAATCATTAAAAAAAACGTGACTCTAGTACCAACTCGAAGAGGCCTTGACTATAAGAAATACGAGGTACAAACAAAACACACAAAACAATATTTAGAAACAAAAATGAAAAAATACAAGAAATCCAATACAGCTCAGACTACTCAGTGAAAGCACTCAAAACATATCAGTTACTCGACTCAGGTCCGGTGGACACGTCCGGTTTTTCAACGTGCGGCGCCGCTGCGGCACCGAAGCCCAATTATGCACACATAACCGTGAAATAAGGCAAGTACTCATTTCGAGCCATTTGCGATAACTATTCTATAGAAGAAATCGTGTCTTTTTTTTAGCTTACTTGGTGTAGAAAAAGTATATTTTGAAACAAAATAGACGTCACTGGATACAACCATTTATTAATTATTATTTATATTCCATTTATTTATGAAAACCAGATACTTCAGACCGGAGAAGCGTGTGCGGCGAGCTGCGGTACAAATTGCACGCAAGTTGGACGTGCGGCGCCGGAGGTATGTTTGCACTACTCCATTGGATCTAATGTATCTCAGACCGCACTTGCGTTGCGGCAACGGCGCCACACCTTAAAAAACCGGATATGTGCACCGAGCCTTAAATTTAAATTTAACATACTACCTATAGCCCCATAAAAATACCTTAACGCATTGCAATTTTTTTTTTAAAACTTAGCATAAATTTTTTGAAGGAATACATTTAGACAGTTTCCATGCCAAGTCGTCTCGGACAAATGAAGAAAACCTGCAAATTGATTTCCGTTAACATCTCAAAAAAAAATCCAGACATTAAATAACAATCTTAGCAGCACACCTCAGCGAAATTTCCATCTGCAGAACGGAAGTTGAAGCGACACCTGAAATTAGACACACTTACAACCCCTCTAAAATGAACAAAAACAACCTGAGGGGTCCTTATTAGGCAGCTTTGTACCATGGGTGTGCTCCAAACGCCCCTTTGATAAAGATGCAGAGGAAAGTGACTACCGAAAAACTTGTTTCCAGAACGATTTGACCACCTGATTGATTTTAGCCATTAACTCGAGTTAGAACGATTTTTTCCCGAGTCAACTTGTTTATGATAGAAATCGGTCCCTTCAGAGGCCATTGGAATAAAATTACCGCTGACTGGGAAATGAGAAATAGGGTGCGGATAGTTAATTCTCATCCTCTGCATAGAGGAGTGTAGAGCTCGGGGCGAGGTATGGTAATCAACTGGGGATGCAACGATGAGAACTGTGATTATGGATACGGATAAGTCAATAGCAAGTGGTAATGTTAGTGAAGAGCGTTACAAATATAATTACGCAACGCGCTTGTTTTTAACGAAAATCTCATGATAAAGCGATTTGGGTTCCTGGAACATTTGCATTGGAATTATCGGTCGATTACTTTGGCTTTTCAGAAATAATGTGGAACTTACTAATTCAAGATATAAGTATTTTTTAGTTTTTTCTATTTCGGAATGTGTGAGGATCTTTAGACAGGCGAAATGGACTAAGTAATTTTTTTATATTTTTCTTTCGTGAAGATTAAATTTCGTCCAGAGAAACAAAGTGTGTAGAATGTTTTCCGTTTCAATTTCTCGGAACTTTGCTTTTCGACAAAATGTACCATTTGTAAGTCGATGATATTTTGATAATTGAAGTTAAGAAACGCTGGAAGAAATCGATTTAAAATGAATTTCAAAATGTAATAATCTAAAAATGAGATTAAAGTTAAATTTAGACACGTCGTCTCATCAAGTTTTAAAAGTTCCTTCAATAAATAATTTTAAAGCGATGACGACACATAATAGATGAAGAATCAAGTCTTTTTTTACTATGCTAAATCAGCCTGAAATGTTACAGAAATTATTAGTGTATCGAAAAAGCATAAATATTTTGTAAATAATATAGTTCCCCATACGATGATGCTTCATCAAACTTTACAGTAACACGGGATAGAAAACAGAACTTCTATTCCTGTCATTGTGAAGTAATAAAAGAAGAATTTTACACGCATGAAAGTAAACATGAGACGAGATTCTTAGTTGTCCAATAACATGAAAGCGTTATTCCAATTTAATACGAAACGGCCGCTACACCTATTTGTAAGCTAATAAAAATCTATAAGAACTTAAAAGTATCTCTCGAACATTTTTCGAAAGACATATTTAAAGTGAAAGGACATTATTAATTTGGTGAAGTACTTAAATCGGTCAATTTATATTTGCTTCCAGAGTTTAAACTTTCATCAGCACTTAATTTCCCGTTTCATTCACGCCGAGCAAAGATGTCACTGTTGTCATTATTACATGCTAGGTTTCTTGGCCAAACAAGACTACTGACCAGGTAGAGTCATTTAGACCCTGATGGACGTATGCGGCGGTGTCCCTGGAAGGATCATTTGTGTTTTTTGAAAAACCGAAGATAATTTCGGGGGTGGTGCAGAAACTCGAGGAATGGACATTGAGGACAGAATTCAGCATGATGCCCATAACTCTTGGAGCAAAAATATTTCATCGAAATATGTAAAAAAAAGCCGATCAACCGGTCAAGTGTTTAAGGTGTTGGCCTCTGGATCGGAAGGTTCCCGGTTCGAATCCGGGGTCAGGCCATGGATGTAAAATTGTGCTGTCCTTTGTTAGGAGCAATGATGGTCCTCCCACTTAGGGCCCCTTCACAAGTGACCATCACTTCCGGCCTTGTAAAGGCCAAGGACAAGTCCTTAGTCCCCGCCATTGGAAGTATTCGACCATCACTTCCGGCTTTGTAGTGGGAAAGGAGAGTCCAGCGCCCCCCCCCCCCCGCCATTGGCAAAAAAAAAACATATATAAAAAACTAAGTTGAGGGGGAAAATGTCTTAATAAATGCACATCGCCACCTTTGAAGGGAAGAAGAAACTTTACGTAGCATGAGACTAAGTGAAAACCACATTTTTTTTTTGTACCCGTTGTTGAATATCTCGATAAGAGAAATTCCATGATAGGTTTCCATGATAGGTTGATGAGGTTTCCATGATAATCTAGCAGAAACAGGTTGCGATGTTTTTATTCCATGGTTGCCACGGTTTGACGCCAAAACTTCACAATTGGAAAACTTTGAAAAATCTCGAAAAAAATTTCTTGTTTTTGAAAAGTTAATTTTCGTTGACTTTCATCGAATTTTCAAAAACAATCGCGAAAATTTTGAAAATAGGAGCTTTGAGACGACTTTTAAGAACGATACTCCTAGTCGCAAAGGTTGAAATATAGTAGTAAAAAAAAAATGGACGGGACTGTGTCGGGACAAGACCGCTAGGTTTAAGGCGTAGAATAGCGTGAGGCCATGAGGTGAATGAGAGTGTAAAAAAAATTAGTACTACACTCTGTTTTAATTTCACGCATCAAATATTCATCGCTCCGCACGTACTTGTATATCACAAGTGGTGCACTTGCTGTAGAAGGTTGTGACTCATTACCGACCTTTATGGGTTTAATTTCATCATTCGATTATAAAACATTTATGTCATCAGATATGCTATTTGCGTCGAACTGAGCAGTGGAGGTACTTGGCGCAGTCGTATCAGGCATTTGTTCACTTTGAAGGTGCGACACCTGTGCTTTTAAAAACTTCCTCCGAGCCCCGTTGACGTTCAGCATCCGATGTCCAGACCTTGTACTTTTCCCATCTCTCCATCTTTCTCCTGTTGATGTTTCTTTAATTTTCCTGGTTTTTATTTTGTATATATTTGGTTTATATTGGCATATATTTTCCTGGTTTTATTTTGCATACATACATCTTGAAATTTTTGTAAAATTTCCACACTTTGAAGTCCTAAATCTAAACAACTATGAAATACTTACTTCTATTATTATTTATAAAACGTAAAGAGACGAAACAGATGACTTCTCAAAGGTCGTGTTCGCACAAAGGAGGCCGGGAATGGACTAAATTAACGTGAGCGGAAGTGTAGATTTTCGTGACTCAACTTTGCGCTACGATTGCATCAGCCGATGACGTCAGAGTAAGATCAATGAGCATTTGTAACATTCCTTTTATAATGCTCTTCTGAAAGCGATATCGTTCATTTACGTATCATTTTTAGTTTTCATGTTATTAAATTTTTCGCACTTACGCTTTTTTTGGGACACTCAGAAATGAAGCGTGGTACACCCGGATTCGAAATGTAAGACGTATTCCACGTCAAACCAGTTATTGTAAACGAGATATCCCGAGTTTTGAATGAAATTCCAACAGGCAACCCATTCAAAATTCCCTCCCGCCGAGCAGCATGCACGAGGCGAAAAAATGGCCCCACTGACACACACACATACTACTCCCATTAAGAGAGAGCGGAAATGCCGAAAACGGGAGCCGCGATACAGTGGGCGTAAACAAGATAGACAACGGGAAAGAGCGAGGAAAAAAAAGGGTTGAAGAGCAGCGGGTGAAATTGGGTGAAAAGGAACCTTGTCATGAGGCCGCGTAATCCTTTCGCTCGCTCACTCTCCGCTTTTTTCTTCCTTCCTTCCACAACAACCCCTTCGTTCGTTAACCCTTTGGGGCCGCGTGCTGTGACGTCATATCGCAACCTTGGGAAATGTAGCATGCGTTGTTAGGGTCAAGGTCGTTCAGCTAAAGCTTCGAACAGCTGATGATAGCAACGGGTGGCGGTTTTTGTTATTATTTCTTTTCCCTCTTAATTTGTCCGTATTTTCCCCACTACACACTCATGTTGTCACTCACTCCGTTTTCCGATTGCGTTGTGAATGGTTCCGACAAGTGGAAAGGCAATCGATTTTCAGGGTGGATATTTCCTATCCACAGTTGTAGATTGACATTTGGAAGCGGTGTATGTAGATACTTTCCCCCAAAGAAAAAGCGGGTGCCCAAGAATAATACACACAACGCAGAAGTCACTAAATATTTGATTGTGTTTACAAACATGCAGTTTAAGTTCAGAAAGGTTTTCAGGAAACATTCAGATATTTTGTTTATTTACAATGAATGTTTTAAGCTAATAAAAAATAGTTTCAGATTTCTCTGCAGTTGAAAATCTTTCGATTTTATGGTATTATTCACAACATTAAAGTTTAAAATAAATGTGCGCACCCTGTAACGTGTTTAGTTTCATCACTCCGAGATTGGTTCAAAATATTTCTGAAAACAGTTGAGAAAGTTTGATTGAATGGCATAATTTATTTGATTAAAGCTAAAAAAAATGTGCCTTCCAACATTGTTTGTTCCTTTACTCCATATTTGATTCCTATTCTTTCTCACTGCATAGCTTTACCAGGTTCTAAGAATTTCAAAACTAAATTTTATTAACTTTTTACTATAAAGCCAAATTTTTTATTCTATAAATTAAAAATTGATATAAAAATCTCCAAAGATTCAACAAACACAGATGAGTTGAAATACTAAACTTTAACTATTTAAAGTAGGTCAGATATCACAGACAGAAACAAGGGTACTAAAAACTTGTCAAGTTAATGTAGAAATAACAAAATTGTGTTGAGTTTATTTTGAAAATTATGAAAAAGAACGTGAACCGAGATTTATTTTGACAAAAGTATGCGAAGAACTGTCCAGATTAAATAACAATAATAATAATAATAATAAATAATAACAATAAATAAAGAAGATTAATATAAAATAACAATAAATAAAGAAAAAACAATGAAAATACAGGAACACATATTGCACTTTTTTCCTCGATTCAGTCACATAATATAATTTACTAATTTCAATTGAAATTTGTTGAGGAAATATATTTTTAATTCAAACTCTTTCAAATCACAAGAATATTCATATGCAGCTTACGGAAATTTTGTTACATCCCACAACAAAGAATAGACAATACGACTCTATACTAGTTTAGGCAAATGTAGAAAAACAAGGACATTTCGAAGACTGTTTAAAAAGTTACCAATAGGTGGCGCGGAAGTCACTAGACAAAATTTCCATATTTTCCCATAACTTTTTAACACATACTCAAACTTTCAACTGGAAGAGTGAACTTGATATGCAATTATTTTCAATTAGTCACTGCGTGGCCAGCACGGCGTTGCCCTTGACAGTTCTTTTCGTGGGGAATGGTGTAACCACTGTTCGATGAGTTTTAGCTAACCTCCGGTGATTGCTACTAATTCCCATTTGGTTTGCGAAGCAAATCAAATGGGAATTCGTAACCTATTGGATAACAGCCATCATGGCGTTGCCCGTGGTTTAATAGTAGCCTATTGGAATGAATTCCCTGCGAATTCCAATTTGGTTTGCTTCGCAAATTGGATAACAGCCATAACGGAGTAGCCCGTTCAAATTTTTAATCTATTTTTAACGATCCCGATTTTGCAAAAATGAACTAAACAATACCAGCCAGAGTGTTAATTAGTACTATATTTCTTTTTTGCTTTCTTCTGCCGAAATCGTAAGATGGCAGGAAATGTAATCTGTTTATTTTTTTCAACGCGAAGGTCGATGTGACGTCACTATCTCTTGCGAAAATATAAAATATATTCCATTTAAAAATTTAATTTTTTAAAGAAAATCATATTTTTAGGTATCGATTTTGTATGAAATTTTTTCCGCAGATTTCAAATCCGTTGAAATTTTTACTCTATCCTTAACGGTCTGAGATAGAAAAAGGAACTAAATAACTCCAGTAAAAGTTTATTTGTTTTCTATCGTCTGCTGGAAAATCATTCCACCGCGCAAAATGAAAACAGAAACGAGAAAATTAAATTTAGAATCTGATCTTCTATGTTGTTGCATTCAATATAATAATTTATTTCATTAAATTCATTTTAAAATATTCTAGATTAAATTTTAAAATTCGCTTCGACCTAAAAATTGCAAAAAATTTGGACTACCTCTGTGCCAAATCCCCTTACTACAAGTGCCATAGATTCGTCAGGACTTCGCGTGCAGAAAACACACAGACTGACAAACACTTCCTTTATAATAGTAGAGATTGATTTCATCTCAAATTTCGTTTTGAAATAAAATAACACATGCACAAAAACTCTTCAGATAAAACCATACAAACTTAATTATGCCAAGAGCGGTTTACAGAAAAACAAATTGACATATAAATCAAATTTACATAAGGAACAGAAACTTAAAATTTTTAAGCATAATGCTGTTCGTGTATTTTCTTGATTGATACAGCCGAAAAAAAAGGGTTGAGAAATGTTACAATAAAATGAAAAAATACAGGAAATAAATAACATAAATTGTGCACTTCCAATATAATAAATTAAGATCTTACACATCTAACCAACGATATCAATTTTTCAAGTATACATAACATTTACGTTTGCGACATGAATTATTGTACGAAATTATTGTAGATTATTGTAAATTATAACTTTCATTATAAATATCCTATTACATCAGAGTTTAAAGTATTAAAAATTCGCTTCAAAGGAATTTGAACGGTTTTTATATTCCAGAAGATATTTTTTGAATTCAAAACGTTGATATTTGTAAAAAATCTAATTAGGTTTTTAAATCTGAACATGGGAGACATTGTAACATAAATAAATACTAGTTTATAATAATCTTCCCCAATTTATTTTACTTTTTCTAATGGTGTACAGCACTATATACAGTCTGATATTAAAGAGTTGCCTTCTGAAACATAAGTGAGCCAATTGAGGGGAAAGAAAAAAAAATGTATTTTTTTTGAACATTTTCTATTTTTTTGACAGTGCCATTAACCTCCAACGTACAGAAATATCGTCAGCTTTGAACAAAAACTACTTAACTACCTTTTTTTTCGGAGATACTAGATGCTTAAAGTTACGATAAAAATAATGGATTATATTGTAACCTGCATGGAAAATATGGTTTCGCGACTCTACCCGAAACAAACTATTCAGTCGTTCACAACAAAAATTCAACAACAGCAAAAAACATTGTTTTAGAAAGCTCCCACTTCCTATTATATTATATTAGAATCTTCTTTATTGAGTTTAGAATTTTGTGACATCACATTGCTGCCATCCTACTAAATCAAAATATGCGAAAATAACTAAAAAATGCAAAAGGCAACTATTTTTTAACAGATATAACACAATCAAAATGCTTAGAATTTATATTTTTCCGTCAAAAACCTGTTGTATTTTAGCAGTAGAACAGTGCGTTTTATGTTTCGTCAGAAATGAGTTTCTGCCTTAACGATGTTGTCCATACTATTCTTGCTCTATACATACATATTTTTCGCAGTTTCAGGCACGAAGAAGTTATGAAAATGCAGTGCGCTCCATCTGCTGCAAAGCTGAACGTACCTCAGCAAAACGTACATTCTTTTACTTCTTATAACTCTTACATACATTCTTATAAATTTTATTTTTCCACCCAAAACCAGTAGTATTTTAGCAGTGGAACAGTGCGTTTTATGTTTTGTCAGAAATGAGTTTCTGTCTTAACGATGTTTTCCATACTATTCATGCTCTATATAGGTACATATTTTTCGCAGTTTCAGCCACGAAGAAGTTATGAAAAAGCGGTGCTCTCCATCTGCTACAACGCTGAACGCACTTTAGCAAAACGTACATACTTTTACTTCTTATAACTTTTACATACATTCTTATAACTTTTATTTTTCCTCCTAAAACCAGCAGTATTTTAGCAGTGGAACAGTGCGTTTCTGCTATGTCAGAAATGAGTTTCTGCCACAACGACGTTTTCCATACTATTCTTGCTCTATATACGTATTTTTCGCAGTCTCAGGCACGAAGAAGTTATGAAAATGCGGTAAGCTCCATCTGCTGCAACGTACATTCCTGTAAACTGCGCTCGACGGCGGATCAACCTAAGGGCCGGACTTCTCCCACCCAGTACCGAAAAATAGAAAGGAAGGGGGAGTGGAAGTCCAGGTGGAGATGAAATCGCATTGTGCCGAAGGCAAATTTGCCATCAACGTCAGGCTCAAGCAACCTCCCTCTTTCTTCAGAGCACGCGCAAGAAATCTCCCAAATTTATTCCACTCGCGCCTGCGCATAAACATTACATCAAACTCCCCCTCCTTCGTTCTCCCTGCTTTTTAATCTCCGGCAGATTAAGAGGGGGGAGGCTAACGAGAGAATAAAACGAAATAAAAAGTTGCCGATGGAAGGAAATAATAATAATACAATGACCCCCCGGAAAGCAGCGCGGTGTTCAACAAGGGAGGAGAAAAGCATGTATTTCCGGATCTAACTACCTCTGTGCAAGGTCGCTGCAATTAGATAGCCTTGAGAACGCGGACGACAAGGGGTGGACAACGAGGCGAAGAAAAACACATTCGTGCGACTCTGCGCCTTTTCGACGTGTGAACATTGCGCAATGAGTGGCCATCAAATGGTGTGTTCGCCTTTTCATCGGATCAATGAACCCGAGTTCAAATTTCACGCAACGCTCTCGATTGGGAGACCCCGAAACGGGCCCCAATCAACGACTTATTAATTAACGAGCGATTGTGTTATGGCGCCTTTTCTACATATACTTGTCGACATTTGCTGCCGCTACTGCCAGCTGACCTTGGGGATCGCTACTTCGTTTTGAGAGGTGGTAGGTAGTTGAATTTACGTAAGACTGGAACACAATGGGCTATTGGTGACAGTCCAGGATCACTACCAAAGGAAAATATCCTAGGACAACTCGAAATTTCCAACAATTAGATGTTGAAGTCAATACCAAAGCTGAAACCCCACTCTCCAAAGAGCAAACGCTATGACTACTATATGACTACTCTGTATTATTACGCTCCGTAGCAGAAATTCTATGACTACAGTATTACTAATCTGTATTATTACTCTCCAAAGCAGACAAACGCCATTACTATACCAGTTAGACAGCGATATTGTTTAACAAACATCCTCGCCATTCCAGGAAGATATTTGAGGCCACGACAGATTTAAGAGGCTAGAGCCACTACACGACGCTCTTTGGTTGGATTGGGTTTCGAACTTGCAACCCTTCGATTGCTAATCCACAACTCTACCAAATGATTGACGGTGGTCCCGTTTTGAAAAGGGTATATAACCTATTATATTTTCATAAATTCTATCCTTGAACTAAAATTGAGAGCTGGGACAGGACATTCTGGCCCCGGTAAATGGCATAAGTTGTCTTTTTCCCGTCTCCCCTAGTGGTGCTCTAAGCCTCTTTGGTGATTAGTGTGGTGAGGTCGTGTATGTGCGTCTACCCAATCTAACCAAATACCATCGTGTCGTGGCTCTGGCATCTTAAATCTGCCGTGGTCTCAAATCTCCTCATGGCGTGGTGAGGATGTACGTACACCGTAAACGTCTGCAATGGTGTGTAGAACGCCGCACATAGACAAAAGAATGGTATTCGAATATGTCTACAGCACCACCATGATGGTCGCATCTGAGTCGGACGGCACCGCAGCGACAGGCTGCATGACTCTAGTATCGGCATACCGGTCTGTCAATCTGGCATTGTGGTAAGGGGCGTTATTGGTCTTTACTCCCGCACCCCCTAGTACGCATTGTCGGTATACATAACAGTCACCGTGAAATAAGTGACGTTTTGGAGCCTGTTGCCCTGTCTTATCTTCAGGGGTTGCCTGCGACCACTTTAGAACAAGACAATGCGCGACCGCACCTGGTTTGCGACGTACAATTTCTCAATGTCCGTCAGACATCACTTCATTCATGACCTGTCCGTAGAACCCAGTCTTTCTGTCGTCCATTGAAAACGTCTGATCGATGATCGCACAAATGCCAGGCCACCCGCGGCTAAGACATATCAACTTGCGAACGTGTGGAAGCAGCATAGACTGACATCCCAAACATACATTTAAGACTTGTTTTCAATGCTGAGATGTGTAACACCAATTATTAACGCACATGGTGGCTACACAAAATATTGAATTCTTCGCGTTTTCTAAGTCGAGTAGAGCTCTACATTCAATCATCTCATTTCTGTACCTTCTGTTATTTTTATAAGAAATATAACTTTGATATTTCTTGTCTTTCCTCGTTGCAATTCGATAGCGAGTAATGTAGTACAGAGATCTGAAAAAGAGGTGCAACGAAATAGAACAACATCTAGTAGTTCAGTCTCATCTTCCTCATATATCGGGCACCTCCCGTTTCACTTTAAATACTACTAATTTAAGACATTTATCGATAACACCATCATATGGTAGATCGCCAAATATACGGTTTTGAGTTTCTAGATACATCAAATAGACAGTTTCAAAGTACTCTTCGCCCAGAGTTCTGAATTCTAACTTAAAAATATCATCTAATATTTGAAAAAAGTATCGTGTTGACACAGAAAGTTTTACTAAAGACTATTTTTTTTAATCAAAATTAGATTAACAATCTTTCAAAAACCTATTTTCACTTTTCTCATGAAATAATTGCAATCCAATATTTGAAGTAAAAATTATTACATTTTTTAATATCGAAAATATTTCGCAAGTCATGAATGTCTTACAAGTCGAGAGAATAATGAAAAGAACAATACCCCACGGTCAAACTCTCAGTTTCAGCAGAGATATAAGAACAATTCCACATTGTTTCGTTCCCAACTCGGAACGACCACAACGTGTAGACTATGAAAAACAATGAAAATAAAGAAAACGCCAGCTTCGGCATCAAAAAAAAAAAAAAAAAAAGAGGGGGGACCACAGCAATATATTCAAAAACTTCAAATGCAATAAAAAGCTGGGGGAACGTGGCCAACCGATGCATGGAAATTCTTGCTTTTAAATAAATATGAGTTCCTGCCGAAAGGCTTCAGAACCACCAATTCCTCCTTACTTACGGGCAACAGCAATAAAAAGATTCCAAGATACGGAAGGACAAAATTGCGTTTATCCGTTCGGAGAGGAGGAGAAGGCTGCCATGGAAATAGCACACCCTTCGCTCCGGCTTGCAGTTTTCACTGCCCATATTACGACCACCGTGGTCAGAGAGCTGTCTGTCCAGCCCTCCATTTCCAATAGTTTCGGACGAATCAAGCGTTGGAATTTGTGGAATTTCTTTGCAGGCCGAATATTCTTTGGCTCTTCCACACGCCCACCCACACACGCTTTTACCTTTTGGTCCCTCCACCACTCCGACCCCCCCCCCCCCCTCCCTCTACAGACCACCTCTTTTAATATCTATTCTGGGTTTCTTTCTTGTCCACTTTTAGTTCTTCCACCAAAGAGTACAGCCCCTAAACCACATCTCACACTCTGCTTCTCCTTTGCTGCAGACGCAAATCAAATCGTACCAGAACACAAGTTAGATTCGAAAACATCGTTGCGGTCATTCGGTTCCAGTGTTAACAATTTTAAAGGATAATTATGTAAAGATTACTGTTTTTCAAGCTTATGCCAAAGAATCATTCTTAAAACATTGATTTGTCACAAAAATCTTGATCCAAATCTTGGGAAACATCTACTAGTATATCTAAAAATCGTTGCATTTAAATTTAAAATTGCGTATCTAAGTTTATGTTAAAAATAGAATTGGTTGAGTTTTATGGTTCTATTTTAGGGTTAAGTCCATTGAATGAACAAATTAAGCCAAACGCGAGACAGTGTTAAAAAAAATATTATTATTAAAAATTAATTTAAGAATGCTATCGTCATTACTTTTATTTTGTTGAACAAGAAAAATATATATATTTATAGTGGTTTTCGTATTACAAAATGAAATGTTCTAAAATTCTTAGAGTTTAAGGCTTATATCGGAAATAGTGCATCAAAATCTGCACATTTAAATTCAGAATTATCGATAGGCGAAAAATACACATTGAAGTAGCTCCAAACATGAAATTATTCTTACTTCGTGTTTAAATTATGCGATGCAGGGAAAAACTCTAAATATTAAGAAGGGCAACAAAATACCATGGAATTACAGGGTATTACAGCGTCCAGCAGGAAAGAAGAGATTCCATTAACAGAAACACGGGGTAGTTTTGCAGTGCTACCAGAAAAAATAACTAAATACCTCTCAAAGCAAATATGCTTTACAAAGATTTGATTAACTCATATAAGCTGATAGCCCTGATATGCATTTAATAGTGAAATTTGGCTAGAGGAGATAGTTGGTTGGGTTTTACTAACTAGAGATTCCACTAACTGAAACACGGGGTAGTTTTGCAGTGCTACCAGAAAAAATAACTAAATACCTCTCAAAGCAAATATGCTTTACAAGATTTGATTAACTCATATAAGCTGATAGCCCTGATATGCATTTAATAGTGAAATTTGGCTAGAGGATAGAGTTGGTTGGGTTTTACTGCGCATGGTCTATATTTGTCTGTATTGTGATGCACCCAACATAATATACACAGCACAGTGGACATACCTATTGAGTCATAACGGTCCCTCCAGAGAAGAAGCAAAAGACAGGTTTGATTCGTCACTTCCACAATTACCTTTTGTAACACAAGAACAAAGATTTAAAGCGACTTCTATTTCAATTGAGATGCCACAGAGATGTATAGTAGCCTGCTACGTCCAGAATAGTGCATATACTTACAGATCTACAAGTTATATATGCTTCATTTCGTGAGCATTTTGTTTCTGTTGTTTGAAATGATTTTACTTATAAAGTTATCACGATATAAAAACGTAGCTCATATTTTAAAATGTATTGACTTTACAATGGACAAGGTTTTTTCGGAACCTCTACTTTCCTTGGACTTTTTGGGGATTTATGGACTTGTAGACCTGGTATAATTTAAAGAGACCATGTCGAGGATTAGTAACAACAACATAACAAAAAAGTATCTTAAGACTATTAGTAATGGTATTGGTAATTTTAGTTAACGTCGTACTAGAGCAACACAACGGGCTATCTTAGGACTATTAGAATTAAGTGCGTTAATAAACTGCCGATCACCTCAAACACGGATAACACCTACCCAAAGACCCCAACTTCTCAATTGTCGGGACATTTATAAGGTAGCTAATGGGAGCATTGTACCCTTCAAAGTCTGAAAATGTTACATGCACACATTAGATGTTCTCACAATATGATATTTTAAGCATCAAAAAGAGCCTTTTCTTAATAAAGTACATAGGCTAGGCAGAGAAATTCCAGACCATCCAGAAGACTGGCAATGAATCAGGATGTGCAAACAGCAATAACGAGCCTGAGACCCAATCCAACGACTCAAAACGTTAAAAAAGTCATTACTGTAATAACAATGCTCATTCTGGATGGCAAGTAGAAAAATCTGTTTCTGTCACGGAATACAAGTTGCGGACGCGTGATAAAACGCTTCACTGAAATAACGGAGTTGCGAAAGATTCCGGTCCTCCGAATATTCGTCGGTGCAAGAAGTGAGTGACCGGGAGCAGGTTAAAAAAAAGGGGGGCCCCGAAAGGGTGCGAATATACGTACAAATGAATAGATACTTATACAAAAGAGGGCAAGGTCTGCACTGTCATCTGCAGTTTATTCCACCCAACTAAGCGCCAATTAATGTAAAGCATCGTGTACGTGACTGATGTTTAAAAAAAAAAAAAATTGCGATTTTGATGCAAGACAGGTCATTGCTCTTACTGGAATCTCAGTTGTGGCCACAGGGAAGGTATTTTTTTTTAATGAAATCTTTCGAAATTTCATACAAATATTTGCGAGTTCGGTCATTCAGATTCAATGTGTTGCATCTCAAACATTGCATATAGCAACCTATCCAAGCTTTGTATTTTACATACCTGAATGTAAGAGTAATGTAGAACTAAATGTATGAATGAACAAAAAATGGTGTGTTTTGAGTCATACTTAAATTTGTAAATCTGAGATCAAACAAAATGTAATGCATTCACCAGATAACCTTTCGTCCACTTAAAGCTTTATCTGTGAGATAATGGTAATTGGTAATTTTTTGTTAACGTCGTACTAGAGCAACACAACGGGCTATACTGTGAGATAATGAAAAATGCAGATATGTATAAATGAAACTGGGATTGGTGACAAACTATTTCCCGTTATTCCAAAAAATTGCACTATCCAGTTCTTACATTTATGTGCCTACAGGTAGCTCTCGTATAGTACGGTTAATTGGTACTGTGCTATAGAGAATCCGTGTTATACGAAACTTACACAAGTCCCACAAATTTGACATTGCGTACTGTGCAATATGGAATACCGTGTTATAGGAAACCCGTGCTATATACGAGTAGAAACCGTGTTAACCAAAACTCAGAGGTCATACATACTTGATAATGCGTACCGTGTTATATGGAAACCAAAGGACTGCTTTATGTGAATACAAACCAAAGAACTGCTGTATGTGTTATATGGAAACCACAATTTTCATGAAATTATATTAAACCACTTAATCACTAGCCGATCAACCGGTCTAGTGGTTAAGATATTGGCCTCGATCGGAAGGTTCTTAATTCGAATCCGGGGTAATGGCATGGATGTAAATTGAGCTGTCCTTTGTTATGGGCAATAATGATCTTCCCACTGGGTGCTCCTTCACAAGTGGTCATCACTTCCGGCCTTGTAATGGCCAATGATTAAGTTGATATGTGCATGACATTGAAAAAGAAATATTAAACCATGTGAACGTGTATAGGGCAGATTAGACATACGAACAGACCAGAACAGACGAACAGAAAGACAGATAGACACCAAACGCGCAAGAGACGGATTTGGCATCAGAAGGGTCCAAGACGGACGGAAAGCTTGAAATGGGTCGAAAATATTCAATGTACAAACAAACATTCCAATTTTATTTATATAGATTATCATTGTTATTAAAAACCGTGTAATATGGAGAACCTAGGCGTGTGTTATAAGAGGGATGGCGCAATTTTGGTACCGTGTAATTGAAAATCCGTGTAATATGAGTACCGTCCTATACAAGGGTTACCTGTAATTGTTTTCCAAAGGTGGAGTACACTGCCTCATTGAAGTATCTTAAAAAAGGACCCTTTCAGTACCCTACCTCATGTTAGAACACATACATTTATATTGGGCCTTTTGCACACGAGACTATTTAGTGGGTTATTCGAGAGAATCGGACAAAAAAAAACCTGCAATGCAAGACAGAGGTGAGATTCTTACAAAATGAAGGGAAACTGAAAAGTCTTAGAAAGACTATCCATGGCGCTCTCCAACAATTCTTATAAAAATGTAAGCATGGTGTCAAAATTTTTACATGTACTATTTTTGCTGCCTGAAGGATCGAGAAGGGACGAGGTTCGAAAAATAGAACCCAATTACCGAATTGGGAAAATTTTCCAAAATATGTTGTTGCAATAAAAATGAAGGGTCTCGAGAAAGTTGAGAAGCCAATGCCATAGACATGCAGAATGAACTGTGTATTTTCTGTTAGAGACAAATCTTTTTATGTGAAAAATTAATAGATTGACAGAGCAAATTTGAATCATAGAAACGTCAACAGGAAGCGTATCCTGGAAAAATCAAACTTCAATCTCACTTTTTTAAACTACAGCATAATAAAACTGCTAGATAAAATTCATTATCACAATTAACTTTTGTACTTTCTGTCTTAGCCACAATGTTAATCATCGGTCAGAGTTAACATCGTTATTTATGCCAGTCCGCATATTAATTAGTGTTTTTAATACTGTTCTACTGATACTTGCGTGCTGATCCATACTGTAGTAAGTGAATATACTAGGCAAAATGGAGGTGTCTAAATACTTTTATCAACACATAACGCCAAGTGGGTAACATTAAAAAGTATCGCTCAATTAGCAATAATTAAGCTATAGATAGGCTTTTAGCAATCGCTTAACACCAAGTATTCAACAGGGAATAATCGATTTTTCTTTGGATGTACCATATCCATTAAACCTTTGAAGCAAATGTAAAAATGATCTTCTTGTGTGATTGGTTGATTAAGTTGGGTTTTGAGGCGCTAATTCATATTTGGCCAAGCACAAGACAAAGAGTGTCAAGGAATGGATATACACATCAAGAGTGCCAAGAAAAAAGAGTGCAAGAAACAAAGAGTGACAAGAAAAGCTCTACTGACACACAAAATGGAAAAAAACGCCGAGGGAGGAATCAAACCAGCACCGTACAACTCGCAGGTTGCTAGCGCTGTGGTTGAACCCACGGTGAACCCTGATTTGGTATGATTCTATATTTATACGTATACTAGGTTTGTTTTGGACTCTAATATCATGAATCTATTGCAAGCAAATTTTACCTCAATTTTAAGCTTTAATTTTCTAAAGTTAACTTTTAACAAACACCGATCACTGCCATGCTTCTTTGAGGTTTGATTTGATCTGCGATACCTACAAAGATCCCAGTACAGATCAAACTAAAAGTTCGAATAAGATCAGATGAATAGAATGGGAAAACACTGACAGGTTTCGACGATTTCAAAAGAATGGATATGTATACAACACCAATTTATTGTTTGCTTCATGAGAAAAGAGATAAAATGGAGGGCACACATAGCATATTAATTAACCAATCCTACCCTTCCAAGTTTATTCCACGCAGGGATCAAGAAGTCGTACTTCATCGGAGATCTGGGTTGGGAGGGAAAAAAAGGGGAGGAATCCTTTTTCGCTAAACTCACTGGAAGATTGTGAACTCAAAGAGGAAAAGGGAAAAATAACCCTGCTCAATATATCTCTTAATCTTAATGGTGACGTCATAGGCCAATTTCGCATGATGACGACAAAGGAAAGCAACCGAAAAGACTCGTATCAACGACTATTCATAGGCTAGAAGGAGAGGAAGAGGCCTAGCTCGGATTTCGTGGGGCCCCAAAAGGGGACTCTTACGTTATTAGACTGATAAGAATCGTACATTGTAGAAGTTTCTTATAACAATTACGCTTATGCCGATCAAGGATACCACTGAAGCACACACAGTGGAGCCATGCTTGTACGTTTTTCGCATGTCTACGTTAAAATTTGCAGATGATAAATGACAGAAAAAGGAAGAACCTAATTCCAGATTCTAATCTGTAGTTATACATAAACAAGTGCATACCTAATGTATTAAGTATTGCCAGAAAATCCAACTGGTAAAAGAAACTACTTTGGGACAATCAAAAATACTATTATCTTACATTCTGCTTATGCATCATTTAAGTGAACGAATAAAATCTCCAAGAAAAACTGAGAATTCATAGTATATTCAGACAGCTAAATATTTCTTTAGCTCTATATTTACAAATCGAAGACAATTTGATTTGTCTCTCAATGGTCTTTTCGTGCGATTCCAGGATTGATACATTCAGATAGAAAGCTATACACATAGAAGATATACAAATAAAAAGACGTACAAGTACACCCGGTCACACTGCAATTGAGGATAACAAGGTTTTGTAAAAATGCATACCTAGTTGGTTGAATTTGGCGGTTAGGTCATATTTGACCACGGTGCACCAAACAGAAGAGACAACACCGAGTTCTGGACAGAAACAAAGTTTTAGTGACACAAATGAAAAATACTCCTAGGGTAAGGATGTTACAGCAATAAACATTTGTGCTGTCAAAATTATAATACGATTGCATCTAGGAACAGCAGACATGAAAATTGACTACCAACACGTTTTTGTTTGAAAAAAAAGTCTAAAATACTGACAGTTAAATAACTTCAAAATTTTTTGGAATCACTTAGAAACCTTGTTGGTCATTTCATGAACTAAATTTCTGCAATTTGGAAGTCATCAATCGACTGAACTGTAAATCCCCTATTAAAAAACTCTGGACTCTCGCAACTGAGAAGTTGAATATGAGATGTCAGCATAGTATATAATTAAGGGCAACCAAATATAATTTATCGAATTCATTTTTTATTTTTAACAATGCTGCGTTAAACTAACTAACGATAAAGTACACGACTTGTCACCATAGATTTTACTTTTGAACTTAGGTTTGTCTAGTATAAATTTTTTTTGCTTTCCTTATGCGATAAATCAAACTTTAATATACAGTCAACAACATGCATTATCTATATTGAATAATTCGCTTAAAATATATAACAATAATAAACTACCTCGGTCTATCATTCTTAAGACGGAAAATTACAGTTGGGAAAATATTATTCAGAATATCTTAATAGAAAAACAAGAGTGACATTTTCCATTTAGACTGGCTTTAGAAAAGAAAAAAAAATTTTAAAGCCTCTTAACACCACCTGTAAATTCTCAAAAGCAGACAAATAAATCATCCAATGCACTGCTCTGGTCTTATGCATATGCAAAAGGTAAAATGATTCTCAATACATTTTTCGTTTCAGTCATTACTCGCATTAGACAAGGAGAAAAACACATTTCTGTGCAGCGGTATTTATCAGTCTTCATGGTATGGAAATCTTCCTGTCCAACTACTGGCTTTGGTAAATAAGTGCTATAAATGCTTTCCATATTGATTGCTGATCGTTTCCGTTTCAAAACTGTCATTAAGTAGGAGTTGCTTCTGAATGTAAAATAGGTGACTACTTTAAAGAGACTAAGAAAAGAAAAGCTGTATAGAATTGATCAGGGTGCATTAACACTAACAGGTCTTGGAGGTAAGAAAAGTGTGAAATGAAAAGAGGTGTTTCGCCGAAACAAATTGAAGGACAGCACTGTTAAATCAATTGTTTAAAGACAGATATCAACGAGATCAGAATTGGAACTTTAAATTGAATTAAATGCACTTGAAAATCAACATAGGTAAAACTAATATTATTCCTTTATCGATCAAAATTATTGTATAGCGAAAAAGAAACACTAGAAGTGACAAAATTAGATTTAGCAATATTTTAAAGCTGGTATTTTACATAATTGTTTCGTACTTTCGTATTACAGATCAGATATTTGCTGAATGAGATCAGACATACTGCTCCATCGAATAAACCTTTGTTCTACAAACACAGAATATAATAAACAAAATACTCATTGACCGTAGAAAGTGAAACAGAGCACTAGAACTAAAAACAACACATTGTAAATTAACGGCACGATAAACGAAATTATTGGGAAAGACTGTGATTTAATAACTAATAAATTAAGAGAAAATGAAACTATCCTTCTAGGAACAGAATAATGAACAATCGCCAATAGTGTAACGTATCTTACAGATGCCAAATTGATATTGAAATAAAGAAATTTCCAACCATAACTCGATATCGTTGCATCGTATCAGATCGTTACTTTCTATTTAAAATGAGTATTAACTAACAAAAATTTTCAGTTTACTTTGATACGGTACACACAGTTCCAAAAATAAAAAAAATAAGGAAAAAACACCTACACTTTTCAGACTTTAAAGAAAAAATAAATTTTAACAACAGTGCCACATGTTTGGACATGAGACCGAGTTTGAAATAAATAAAGATGGAGTAGCAGACAAGAAAACAGAAGTAGCATTCAACTAACACTTCTTAAGACATGAAACTTTGACTACAACATTTTGTACATCGAACATTTATAATATTTGATTAGATTTGTTTATGTCAGACAAGATTAAGGTTAGAACGCTATCAATTTTTCTATACTTTGCATGGAACAGAAATCGCAATATACACTACCCTACAATAATGGACCGGACAGCAAGATGTGATGGTAAAAGAGAAATAATACATGCTTTAAAAGGGGGGGGGGTCCCCCAACATGCTGCAATTACACTAGCAACCTGGGCATACTTTCAACAAGGTTTTGATACACAGCTATGGGTATTTGTGTCCATTCCTGATGCGAGAATGTCGCCAGCTCATCTGTAGATTTCGGACGTGGTTCCTTGGTCCGTAAGCGTCGCTCTAACTCGTCCCACAAATGTACAATGGGATTTAAGTCGGGACTCTGAGCAGGCCATGGAAGACATTTCACATCCATATCTTGACACCACTGCTTGACAGAGGCTGCAACATGACACGGAGCGTTGTCGTCCTAGATGTAACATTCGTTCATTCCATAAAATTGCCAGAGCGTAGGAAGAACCTGATTGTCCAAACTGTTCATGTAGGCGTCGGCGTTCAATTGACTAGGAACAACATGCAAAGATCCCAGGCCATACCACGAAAAACACCCCCAAACAAGTAGTCGGATTTTATGCAAATCCGCTGGCGTCCGGTCCATTATTGCAGAGCAGTGTATGTGCTTTGGTTTATTGATTTTGTATAAACAGATATGCTGGTACTTAAGCTCGGTATTTTTAAATTAATTTACGTTAAAAACCACATTCTTATTCCAATGCTTACTCTTGCGTGACATTTTTTTTTTCGTTTCTCCAATGAGAACACCCGCGGGTTGTTTACGACATGTGCGAACGTTTCTTTCTTAACCCTTCCTTTCCGCAGAAGAAACCAAAGGTACCATATGATTTTCCGTGTCAATGGCACTCATCCACGAACAACAGAAGAGGATCCTGCGGGTTTTATGTGATTGCTGCTGCTCGAAGATTATCATATTGAAAAGCGCATTAAGCAGACGAGAACGACAGCCTGCTTAGGGTACTTCATCACAAGATGAGAGGGGAGCTGAACACATATGCAAGACACGCTTAGTTGCTTTTGTAAGTCATTGATCGAAGATGAGTATGCATATGCATTGAAACAGGAATCTGATATTTTTGCTGTGGCTATGTCATACAGAGAACATAAAGTAGAATTCCATAAGACGTAATGGCTACGATTTATGAATCTTGATCAAAGGTCATTTGCATCTCGAAGAAATATGTTTTTAAAGGACAGGGGTAGAATTCGTTATATTTTTTTTGGTAAATTGCAACAAGGGAAATATAATGGAGTTCTAAATATGAACCATATATTGTTAAGAGCATTAAAATATAGAGAACGGGCTGGGCATGTCATTCGAATTCCGGATTAAATGAGCCCAAAAGAAAATAGTTCTCAAGAAGCCAAAAGGAATTAGGCCTAAAAGAACATCAAAGCTAAGATGGCTTGATTGTGTGGTCAAGGACTTTGACATTTGTAAAACTAAGAACAGAACTACTGTCAACAGGTCATTTTGGAACATAATCATTGAGTAGACCAAGAACCACACTTGGCTCTCGAGCCAATGATTAGTTGGCTGGTTTGGAATTTATACTTCAAGGGCCGTTTTTGACCAAACTGCGCCAAACATAAGACAAGTTATGGATATATAAACACCCAGGGAAGAAACGAGCCTGACAGGAATCGAACCTGTGCAACCAACTACTTGCAGGTTGCTAAGGAAGTGGCGGAACCCACTGAGCAGCCGTCGAAGAAATGAAGATTTCAAAATATTCAAGACCGATTGCAGTAATTGGTTTCGACATGGGTTTTCATTAAATTGTATTCACTATGCTACGAAAGTTAGACAGAAAGGATTTTTCACCTTTATTTAGCACTGGGGAGCTTCAGAAGTTACCAATTGGCTGCGTAGGATGTTTGTCTTCAATGTTCGAATGCGTTAACGCGACAAATAAAAATTTGGCGAAACCACGCAAAACTAAAATTTTGAGGCAACATTTTTACTGTTTTTAATTGTCTCACTCACAAATGAAAAAAAAAACTAGGTCATCTAAACTAAATCATTAACAGGTAGTCAAAATTAAATGTTAAAAAAAAATTTTTATGCCAGATTTTGTTTTCTGTATCGAATTTCTGAAATAAATTATCTTACCAATCACGTGAATTATTCGAGATGTAGGTGGCTCGTATTATAATTCAGGCCAAAACTACCTATTCCAGATATGAAATTTTATTATCGTGCTGATATGAGTGACGAAAAATATCAACTGTCGATTTTTATTCACATATTGCAGCGCTCGGGAACCTTCTTGCGTGTATTGAAACTGGCAAAAGGTCCATCAACAACATAGACATAATTAAAATACGAGGGACATATTCGTGATATGAAACGTGTCAACTCACTAAT
Organism: Metellina segmentata; assembly: GCA_947359465.1. Taxonomy (NCBI): domain Eukaryota; kingdom Metazoa; phylum Arthropoda; class Arachnida; order Araneae; family Tetragnathidae; genus Metellina; species Metellina segmentata. The sequence continues at coordinate 110,136,712 of OX375876.1, read as the reverse complement.
TTCAGTGACAGTAAAATCCGAAAAAGCCGAGGAGACTAGAAAAGAAAACACCAAGAAACATTTTTACATTTTTTTTCCCACCTTACCATCTGCGCGGGTAAAAGAAACAGAAAAGGTGGAGGGGGGAAGAGATCAATAATTTGTTTGTGGATTTAAGTGTGGCCAGTGTGGTTCTCGTTAAAACACAAGCTGCCGGTTTGAAGGGCAGAAACATGCGGGGACAGGAATTGAAATCGGGCGGAGGGGGAGCGAAGAGAATAATTTTTTTTCTACCTAGGTACGCGGCCCGAAAGAAGCAGAGGAGGAAAAAAAAACTGAAATCGAAAAATAAGTACAACCGAGAGAGGAAGTTGAGAAGCCAAGGGTACAGCAAGGTACGGAAAAGAATAAACGAAGTATCCATGGTAACAAAGAAGGAGGGGGTGGGGACGTAAAGTTTCGTATCTATCCATACATATATATAGAGATATATCTATATGTGTTTCGGTCCATATAGTCTATGCGTCCTCCCTCCTCCCCCTGAAGAAACTCGAGGAACTCTAATCCAAGAGAAATGACCAGACGGTTTGTTTCCTTAGCTGCTTGGTGAATGGACAGGGGTGATTTAGTCACCGGGGCCTTCAATTCTACGGATGTAGGTATCCATGGAAACGACACTCGCATCCTTCTCTTACATCCCGTGCTTTTTAGAGAGAAGGGTGGGTGCGACCGAACAACGTTTGCAAACCCCCTCCCCTCTCACCCCCTGGTTCTATCCCTAGACGGAAGATGGGCGGGAAAATACCGCAGATTGGTATGCTGGGAATTAAAATTGCGTGCTCTGCTCCGTCACCTGCCCTCCGTCGTCGGTGGCGGAGTGTCCGCGGCCAGAAACGAGCCCGGAACCGCGTCGAAAGCGCGAATCTATTTTAATTTGATACGAAGCAAAATAATGAAACCCGTTTCTGATCATTAGGAAGGCGAAAACCGAATGGTTTGTTTTCTCCCTACACCACAAAAGAAAACGCTCTAGCGGGGTGCACTTATTAAAACAGTTATTTTCACTTCTGAGAATCGGTTTATACACATAATTCAAATAAAAGGAACAAAACTACAAATTCAACGACGCTCTCGCGTTCTCCCATTGCCGTGTCCAACCCCTCGAGTTCCCATCCACTCCCGACTTTCCTATCATTCGTCTTCATGGATCCTGGATGACAGACCGAGGACACCCCCGTCTACGTCCCTCTAGGATCAAATGGTTTCCTCCGGTCAAAATTATATCCTGCCTAGGCTTCCAGCTGAGGTGTCGACCTTGTCATCTGACCGTGGTTAAAATTACAAGGTGTTCTCGGATCTTTCGTTACGGGGTCAACCCCGAACCGTCGCCAGTATCCCGGTGAGTTGCTCAAGTGCGACGTAAATTGAACTAGTTACCGACCTACCTTTTCTCTCTGGCTGTTGAACTGATCAGAGAAAGTTTTCATTGTATGGAGCTCATATGACCACTATGGGTAGAAGCTTCAAATGCGAAATTCTACTGAAGCAGCCTATATTTTTTTATAATAAATTAGCATGACATGACACAGCGATTACAAGCTTTTACAAATATTGGAAATATGTGCTTATTGTCACAACCCAACGACTTTTAAAATCAGTTTCTAAAAAATATAGGGATTCAGTCCGCTTGACCACTAGGCGAACGATCGAAGAGTTGTAAGCAGAGCAGATTTGATACTTCCCCGGGTATTTCTCTCTTCAACGACAGTAAAAATTTCTTTGTAAGAATATGTCTATTACTTGAAAATTACTTGAAATCGTCTTATTTGTGTTTGACGCAGCTAGGCCAAAAAGAAACCTTGCGTCATAAAAATTCAACAAACCCTTCCTAAAAAATAGTTTGCTTTACAATCAAGGCCCATATGAAAAGATCCAAAACCTCTAGAACAAGATATCCCTGGCACAACCCCGTCAAATTCGTCAGCACTCTCTACCAGAAATTTTCTTGGTGCAGACAATCACCAAGAGTAGCTTACTGCATACAATGACTTCTCTTGAGTGAGTTGGTCATTCCTGAAACATAGGAACTTGATGAAATGTCTTCAGTAACAAAATCGTGGCCAAATTAAGTCGCAAACATCAGGACTCGAATCCTCGGACTTTTTTTTAAAATCTTTTTCTGTGTTCAAATCTTTTGATAGGTTAGACTGCCGTGTACGCGTAACACATGAGTGTTGTGGTCACTCCTTGGATTGCCTTACTTCAACAGGAACCTTGCAGGTAAAATAACATAAGTGCAACCTGAGTGTTCCAGCATGTGTGTATGTATACACGTTAGCATAAGAAATGAAATATTTTTAAAGGCCGCTTAGAATAAAAAAAAAAAAGAAAGAAACGCATGCAGTTGGGTTAGACCTCAAAACATCCACAAAGCATCAAACATATTTATAATAATCTTCCTGTAACAGTGGAGTTTAAAAAAATCCTCGTTACACAAAAAAATAAAAACAAAAAAATCTCATTGAGGAAACGAATTCCAATTGCATTACCCAACAGTCAAAAATTGCTATTTGACGTTATCCTCTTACAAGTAAATCCTGCGTTATATTTCTTCAAACGGAATCCAAAAATCGAAAGAGCCAAAAAAAAAAAACTATTTCAATTTTTTTATTACTACTATTATCGGCAGCAGAAATCTCCGTTCTTTTAAGGAATTTTTCTCTCTGTCTCTCTCACACACACACACATCCAGCATTGTTTCTCAATCCTCTCCCCTCTGGCACATTGGAAGGGAAGAGGAGGGAGCGACTGACCAGTGGACGAAGGGGGGGGGATACGCAGGGGAAAAGAAAGGAAAGGTAGTAAGAGATTATAGAAGGGGAAAAACAGGAGGAAATGCACCAAGTTGCCTAGTGAAAGGTATATCCGAGTCTCGGATTATGCTGCCTTATCATCCCGATGTCCGCTTGGGCAGTATACAGCCAGGAGAGAAGGCTTTTAGCAATGCACGGATGATCAAAAGCGAATCGCATAGCATAATATGCCAGAAAAAGCAGTCTTTTTCCAGAACCCCGAAGTTTTAGATTATTCCCACTGGACTATGAAGAAACGGCGCAGGATTGCATGCACAGTTCGGCATTGAAATAAAATACAGGAACGGATAAGACTGGAATAAAGGAAAGGGCGGAAGGGAATACAAATATTTGATCACAGAAATGACCATTGGAGCATTAAACAAAGTAACTGGAAAAACGGCAGCTTTCCCAAATACATTGAAATCGAGTCTTTTAAAACGGTGGACTAGAAAGTAACTTCTGCATCTGTGTGGATGGTTGTGTCCCTTTACTAACTTACTGTTCACGGTGAATAAAAACAGAGAATACATTACGTGAATGAAGGATGCCGAGATTATAACGAACTAGGGGGTCCGCCCCTTGCTCGCTAACGCTCATCAACCCCCGGAGGATTGCTTTGCAATCCACATTGGTTCGCTGCGCTCGCATCAATGAAGACATTGTTTACAAAATATTATATTTCAAAAAAATATTTTTAAAATGTATAAATTTTTTCCACTACAGAAAATTTTTTAGGACCTCTGGTATCAGGACTCGAACAATTTAAAATTCAAATGAAAACTTTGAACAAATTTTGACTTGAAATGTGAGCGCTGCTTTGGAAATCGAATACCCAGCATGTCGTTTGTAAGCTGCAACAGCTCGACTAATATTCATTTTTTTTTCAATAAATTTTATCCGATGACGCTATAAATTCAATTGAGGCGCGAGATTTCGTGGTAAACAAACAATCGTACAGTGTTTCCAAAACGCGATAGCAAATACCGTCTTTTTTGCGTGCCACGTAAGAGAATTATAAATAGAGATTCAGGATACAAGAAACGCATACATTCTGGGAAAGGTCTTTTCTGTTCAGTACGATTTAAAAGGTAATCTACCATCTGAATAAGAGTACCTCAATTCCAAAGCAATTTATGTAGCTTAATACGAAATTCGTGTCATTATAGTTGCCGTTAAGAAAAATCGATTGCAACGTTCATGGAGAAAAACTAACTTGGAAAGTTGGACTTGTAGGCGTAAAGGAATTGAAATCATTCCCAATGTTATATATGAGTTCGCAGCCTGTGAATTGTTGGCTGCGCAAGTTCGATTCCTGTATTTAACCTGGGCGTAGTTGTCTCTTCCGTGTCTCGCTATGTGTGCATATCCATTACTTGAGGTTGCCTGTCTTACGTTTACAGCATATTTATTAAATATATTACTAACACCGTAAAAACCCAACGAACCAACCCAGTGGTATCATGGCCACAAATACAGGCAGGTGTGAAGGTTAATTACGAAACTAATGTTTGAATCAAGAAAACTAAGTTATTACTCTTTCTTAAACAAGTTAATCAATTTGATCCCAGCATAGAAAATATGTCATTTTGAATCCAGCCATAATAATATACGGATAAAACTTAAAATATTGATTACAAAATTAGAACATTACCAATTTATCGAAACCAAGGCTTTAACTGTTAATGGCTGAATCAAATACAATTTTGAAGCATTTTTATAACATAATTTATCAAAACCTTTGTTTAAATTGTTAATGGCTGCTAAAAATCTTTTTTCTTTCAACCCCACAGTAAAATTTCTTTTATTCTGGAGAACAAACTATACAACAAATTTAAGTGTGTTTATAGCTAAAATATTAAACCCCTAGTTGTAGATTAATAAAATCGTCAGAAAGTAATATAAATTTTTTTAAATGTGTACGGAGTTGTAAAATTAACACAAAAAGCGTCCAACAATATATTAGAAAATAATAAAACGCTTAATTCTGTAATTTTCAATATCAATTTTCATTTTGTCTGAGTCACAGAAGGAAGGAGAAATTATATCATGTTATGTACCGAATAAGAGCCAAGAAAAAAACATTAAAAAATATGCAGAAGATAAGTCTTTAAGAAATTGTGTCAAATATATATAAAAGATAATGAATTAAAATATCATCATTCAAGGGCCCGATGAAATGAGTAGAAAGAAATTTCTGGCCAGTCCAATCGGAGTTGGGACTTAGTAGGTTGATTTTTATGACATAAAAGCTATAATTAACCAAGCTGTGCCAAGCATCATAAAGCCTAGAATAACAAAGCTTAAATGGATTGACATACTATACAAAGAATTTGGCATTTGCAAAACTAAGAACTATAGCACTAAGGCTGATATGAGATCCAAGACAGAACAGAATCATCAAGGCCAACATGGGGTTATCGAGTCAATGAAGACAGGAAATAAAATATTATTATTCGTCAAAAAGCGTGTCTGTTTATGAAATTCACTGTTCTTCCTCCTAAAAAATAAGCAAAATAGAAAACAACTCGTATTTTCCAAATCCATTCAATACACCGGAATAACCGGAGTAACAAACTGATACTTCACATAAGCCATGGAAGAGCTCGAGAAATCAGGACAGGACTGAACATATTCTAAGGAAATTCTGGTCCGTAGTTAAGCCAAGACCAAACCTTAGAAGTTATAAGAAATTACAATATTATTCTTACCAACAGTCAAAAAGGGCCTTATTAAATCCTCTTCTTCCTCTAAAAATTAGCAAAATGCAAAAGGACTCGTATTTCAAAAATTCAAACAACTTAATGAGCAGCCAGAAAAACACACCAATACTTCGCATAAATCACGAAACACCTCAAGAAATATAGCGTCCACACGCTGAGGGGAGAAGAGGGTTGCTGGAAATATGCATTCCGGGAAGACTTCAGGACCTTGACCCTTTGTAAGCTGACTCCTCTTCAAAAGACCCCTCACAAGTCACCATTAATCAGCAAGTCGAATTTGCGTCTCCCTCCCCATGTCAGCTAAATGTAAATGCAGGGGAATGGTTGCTTATACGCTAGTGCCCAGAGGCGACTTCCTCAAGCCCAAGCATTCCACAAATGCCTATTTACATGCACCCGCATGTTTTAGTTGTTTACGATGCCATTATATTTCCTGGCCACTCCTAAAAACGTATTTAACTATTTGGAAAGGTGAGCAAGCCGTTGCTGAGAGAATGGAAAGAATAGGATGGAAATCGGAAACACGGGAAAACTGGTTTAATGTTTTGATGACTACATAAAACTAAATATAATTTCAGAAAACGATTAAGTTATAGTATTTTTATTTATACTAACCATCGATTTCTTAACTTTTTGATCTCATGGCACACTAACTACTAAAATTCAGCGAGACCATAAATATTTTAGTGCCAATCCGACAAAACAAATTTGAATTATTTACAATTAAATAATAGTAATTGCTAACTCTTTTTGGATTCAAAGTGGCTTAGTTTTGACAGAATATCGAGGTATTGTCCCCATCAGATTTTGGAAAGCATTGCAAAATGGTTTATTGTAAGTCAGGCAAGCGTTCTAAAATTCTGTAACAAACTTCTACTTGAGAATTTATTTCAGCTAAAATTTCTCGCAAGGCGGAACAACAATCAAAGTTATTCCGTTCGATTGTAAAAATCCAAAATTGTAACTGACTTTCAAAATGCAATTTTTAAATTCTAATACTTGGGCTCATTAACTTCTTATATAACTTTTCACGGAACATTAGAAGTTGAAATATAATTTAATAATAAAGAATTAAAATTTTATGGTGATTAAATATAGTGTGGGTTGCGATATAGTTGACAACTGCAATTAGGTTGTTAGATTGCATCAGTAATCAAAACTGCTAAACTGTAGATTTTATTTAAATATTGATTCAAAATTGTATCGATTCAGTAGTAATTCATTAAATATAAAGGTAGTAATCCATGGAGGGCAATAAAAGCGCATGTGTCAAAATTGTTCAACGTTGAAATTACACAGCATCAGGAAAAAGACAGTTTATAAGTACATTCATATTTGGATTAAAAAAACAACACCAGAATAATTTCAATTAACAGTAAATTAAAATTAAATCTCCTATAAAATATATCTATTTTATCTACCCTTATTACAGCTCTTCATAATTTTCCAAAAGCTTCAGACATGCAGTTTTGAACATTAATTATTATTTAACTAAATTAATTTAATTTTAATATGAAATCAAAATACACCGAAAACAAATTTATTTTCATTCGTGTTATTAAAAAAACTATAAGTAATATTCTTTTGCGCCTGGGATTTTTCCTTCCCTTTACTTGAGAGAAAGTTTTGAAATATTTATTGAATCGACATTCCATTCGGCTCAGTATCAGCCGAACCTGAAAGATCTTTCTTATCCTATAATTTCAATTTAGTAATGGCTTAGAACTTTTTCAGGGAATGTACACGGGGTTTGAAAATTCATTTTCAAAAGATTTAAAAACTTTTGTTCTTCCATCTTCGAAAGGAGCATGGATTCGAATTTCATACTGCCTTCTTACAAATCAGAAAAGGAAAAGGGATGGAACGATTCAAAAAATAATTTTTATTTTTGAAAAATCACGAAAAAAAGGAGACCATTTTATGTTTAAACATCGAATCGAATTACTTAAATGCCATATCACGTCGTTGGAGAATATATGGATTGGATATTACACTCCATCAAATATTAATAAATATTTATTTCGTCAATAAAGCAGTGCTCGATCCACGAGGGGAGATGCTTGGAAATTGAATAAGATTCTCATAATGTGTAGTGAGTGGAAAAGGCGCGAAGTCGTTCAAATCAATTCTAGACAAGTTACCGTCACTTGAAATCAACTGCAAATTTATACCTCACGCCTAAGGAAGCGCAGCAGGGCGATATATTTCGCTGTCTCATCAGATTTCGGAATGGAATAGGAAATAACTACTGCAGGTGCGAGGGAAGTGGCAGTGGTTCGAAAGTTTTGGAGTTGAACATTTATCTGCGAAATTCAATATTTTAACTTGGAGAGGTATTCCATAATTTGAACTACAAAAAATGGCGAAACTAGAGAATTTGGGATTCTCGGGATTAGGGACGAAAAGAAGGGAATTTAAAAATTATTTTGTTCCCAGTGAGAGTGAGATTATTAACCGACGTACAAAAAACGTTCAATTGGAATCTGCCCTAGGTATGGGAAATCACAAATCCTTCAGAAATAAGATGAAATTAGATTGTTGTTTAAAGTGATCATTTAATAGTATTAGAAATGATTCTTCAATTCATTGCTAGTGAATTGCAATGAATGCTATTTAAAAAATTCACCATGTCTCAGTGTGTTTGCTCACTACGCAAGTAACGTGGCAGTAGTAGGCAGAGCAAGTTCAACACTTGTAAGTTCGCCATGGCGGAATTTCTGTATCAGTAAAGTTTCATCGTGTCTATGTCCATTACTTGACGTTGCCTCTCCTGTATTTAGCGCAGCTGGGTTATATATGGCCCTAGCGCCATACAACCCAACCAACAAATAAAAGCTAGCACTTTTTCACTACAAGTGTAAAAATATTTATTATTACAGTCAGTATCGGCTATATGGTCACCCTGTTATAAGGTCACCCCGCTTATTCATATGGTCAGTTTTCTAAAGTCCCGTCGAACTTACTAAGAAAAACATGTGTTAAAGCGCACCGCTTATATAGTCATTATATTTTTCTGGTTATAAATTATAGGGTCGGTTTTTGATCTTTTCAATGAGGTTATCGGGTTTTTGTTGTTGTTGTTGAAAAATAGTAATTGTAACATTTCTTGAGGCGGGGAGCAATACAGGGAATGACCAGAAGAAAAAAGTCCTCGAAAGATATGAATCTGCCAACGTCTACAACGTTGATGAATATGGACTTTTTTATAGGATCTTGCCAGACAAAACTATTTGTTTCAAAGGTGAAAAATCTGTAGGGGGAAAGAAAAGTAAGTAACGCTTAACCGTGTAGTGCAGTAGGCCTTGGCGTGGAGTTTACCATGAATTTGGACCAAGGTCCCAGTCCAAACCAGGAGAAACACTCCCAGACCATAATTCCACCAACGCCGAACTTTACAGTGGGCACAATGCATTCTAGCAGGAGACGTTCTCCAGGTGGACCCCAGACCTTGCCATCCGAACGGTAGAGGGTGAACCTTGATTCGTCGCTCTAGAGAACCCGTTTAATGGAATTAATTTTTAAAATGTTCTTAAAAGTTTAATTATTTGTTTATGAGCACTATATTCTGATAGGTGAATATAATCCTGCCATAATTAAACAGTGTAGTATAGTTCCGCATATATGGTCACCCCGCTTATATGGTCGGATTTTTCTGGACCGCTGAGCTGACCATATAACCGATACTGACTGTATTTATTTATTATTCTACTCACCAATTACGATCACAATTTCAAGAGAAAGAAATCATTTTACTTCTTCATAAGCATCAGTGTTCTATAAAATTAAATGGATTGCTTTCATCCTTTCAACAACATTTTTATGATTTTTGCAACAAAATCCCAATATTAAAAATGGCTGGTCACCTTTATCTGAAAGTTTTGAGGAAATTCATAAGGGGTAAATAGATCAACCAATATCAACAGACATTGCTTCGGTGCCATATTATCCAAAAAAGAGAGAGAACCTTTAGACCTGTATATTTAACAGAATTTCTAATAGATAAATTGTTTACCCTTCCTTCAAAACATTACCACTTACTATAATCACTGAACACGAAATTGCTTTTAACTGTTATCAATAGCAAATATATGTATGATTACGTAAACGAAAGCCAAATTTGATACAAGACAAATGCATCCCCACAGTCGACCGTAATTAAACATTCAAAATGTCACAAGATCCAACAAGATCCCGAACTATATGGAGCCCTCTCTTTACCGATTCTTTCCGAAAAGAAAATTAAAAAGCACGGCGCAAAAACATGAAACATCTTTTGAAAGGGGATGAAATCTTAAGTAGCAAATCGAGTCATCCCTTGATGGGTGATCTGATTCACAACACGAATCACATTTCATCAATCTATTTTTTTGAAGAAACGACAGAAGAGTGGGAGGAAAAGACTGAAGCGTTAGGGAACATTAGGCGACATTTTGACACTTTCAAGTTGGGGAGAAGACCTATCGACTGAGATCAAAGGTTACTGATTTCAGAGCTCCTGAAATATCTCCCGGTTCAAACGACGATTTGTCCCAGAAGAGGAGAAAAATTGCAACACAGGCAAGGAGAGAAACAGAAAATGGTCAGATCAGAGCAAAAGAATATTCACAGGGGACACGCTTTCAAATAAAGAGTACACGCGAGCAGGGAGCGATAAATAATTGAGCAACGGCGATTGGCGACTCTTAAATGAAAAATACACAGTCGTCGTGTTTTAAAAATAACACGAGAATGAGGAATCCGATGGAAAATTAAGCATTTAAGAGGAGTTTTTATCAAGGTTTCGAGTGGTCGTGTAGGGCTTGTTTTAATATTCTGTCAAAACAGTAGGAATCTCAACAGGGGGGGGGGATATTTCAATTTAGGAATAAATTAACTACATAAACCACAAAATTACGATCACAAATGTTTACATATTTATATCCGAAGTATCGAATTACTTTTTTTAAGATTCTAAAAGTGCTTTTTAAATAAACAGTAAGTCACTAAATTCTCACTCTTCCAAGTAAAAGGAAAATTGAGCCTTTTTGAAGTCTTTCCAGAGCTATTATTCATTTTAAGTCTATATTATACATGGTAATGGTAAGAATAATTTTAATTAACGTCGTAATAGAGAAAAAACAACAGGCTAGTGATGACGGTCAGAGATGAATCCACCAAGGGAAAGATCCTAGGACAACACCGAGTAATTTTGAACCACGGTCCAATGACGAACATTATACGTAGAGAACAACAGATTGACTTACGATTGCACTATCTTAATTCGTATTTTCCTGATTCGACTTTCCAGGCCATGACGTCACAGCGAGTTTCACTAAGGCCATTTCACGTTTCATCTCCGTGATGAACAATTTATACACTATAACGAAATCATCTTTTCATTGCATCAAATTCATTTATAAACCAATTCTAAAAATAAATTCTAAAAGTTTCATGTGCTACTTTCAAATTTTAAAACTAATAGAATAAAACTATAGATATAACAGTTTTACTTTTGTATCGAAAATTACGATCTAAAAAATACGAAATCTGTATGACCAACTTTTAATCGTTACGAATTTATTTATTAACCAATTTCACAAATAATTATGAAATAGGAAAGAGTACATTCAAAGGTTTCTTGTGATGTTTTCAAATTTAAAAACTAATAGTAATAAGGTAAAGATATGACACTTTCAACAAAAAAGTAACAAAAATGTCACGATTTTTCCCGAATCTCAAAAAAAGAAACTACCAGGAACGAAATTGAAATTACTAAAAAAAAAAACTCGGCGAGGTGCAAAAGTTCAGGTTTAGAGGTCTAGAAAAAAAACTCACGGCTGAAAACTTGTACGTGTTTTGCTTACTCGCGTTAGAAATTTCGTTTGTTTCGGCTTTGACACTTAATGCAGCAAAAACTAAAAGCCGCATCGGAAAAAAATCTTCTCCATCTTGTTCTCAGTACAATTTTGAACAAAATATATTACTTTCGTTAATTTTATGATCAATACTTTCTCGGAAAACCATCTAATAATCGAGCAAAAAAACGAGTTTTCAATCCTGCTGCTGCGGTAACCTTTTATAATATAGAGAGATAAAACCATTTTTCGAAAACATTCGTCATCAAAGTACATTATACGTCATTTGGGAAATACTCGATAAAGTACAAGTGGATATACATCCCAAAACTGGAATTAACAATCCTTTTTTAATATTGAGAATACATTCAACCTTGTCGCTTCATAGGAACACAACGATGCCTCTTCCGAAAGAAATCCCAAGTTTTACAAGACAGTTTAAGAAAACTGTTCAGCGAAAAGCACATAAAGCTCGCGAACCAAGCATTCGGAGGCGAAGTGGGGCGTCGAGTATACGAAAGATTAGTTTCGATTAAGGAAGTTTTCACAGAAATTAGTAAGAAAGGAGATTGGATGAACCTCGTGGGAATACAGAATCGGAAAGATGGTACAAACAGAAGGAAGAGGGGAAGAGAAGAAAGGACCCCGGATAAATAAAAGCAAAGAAATCAACTCTTTCACAGGCTTGCGGAGGTTGGGCGAGAGCAGAAAAAAATCTTTATTGACAAGTCCGTCTGAATGGTTTCTAATTTTCTTCCACCGGGATAAATGCCTAGGATATGTAAACCGAAAGAAGAAAACCCAAACCCAAATAGATCCTGAAATAACCAATCTGTAGTTCAATAAGCTAAAGGCAGCCCCGAGTAAGACACAATGACCAAATGAAGGGAGTACGTATAAAAAAAAAAAGAATCGAGCCAAAAGGGTGGTCGGGAGATTTTTCGTTTCTCGCTGTTTTGTTTCATGAAAAACGTTTGCGATCTTCCTTGGGCAGTGGCACAGAAAATTTCGCCTCATGATCGATAGCAATTTTGGAGCTGCTGTGCACCAACAACTGTCAGGCGTCCTGAAAAACACCTCTAACCCTCCCTTCCGGCTGCCCAGCCCCCCTCCCTCTCACAATCGTCCTCCAAACAACTCGGGAGTAAAAACAGAAGAAAATAAGAAAAGAGAAAGATAGAAGGTTGAAGGGGGGCGAGGGGAAACTTTTCTATCTTAGTTATAAGAAGCGGCTGACTAACAGTTACAAGGCGTGTGACACGTGAAGTTTTCTCAGCGGCGGGCCGGAGTATTGTCCATTAGGCACAATCATCGTGTTTCTGAAGGAACATACAACAGGGGCGCCGCCCAGAAGCTACTTGCAACCGCCTATTATTGGAATTACCTATTTGCCGAAAATAAACGGATAGGTACAGATAAAATAATTCACCGGTGAGAAATGACTTCAAGAAGTGCTCTTAGCAAAAGTACTACTCGGAGTGTTGTGTTTTATTCTTCGCTCGCCGCCCCTCCCTTACCCGTTCTGTTTCTATTTCCCATTTTCATCTTCGGCTCTTTCTTCATTGGGTGTCATTGTTTTCCTTCCCATGAGTATTTTCATACACACTAGCCAATACGAATACAGCGGGCTCAAAAATCACTCATTTCCTATTCGATTGCTTGTCATTACCATTTGCGGAGTAACCGCAGTTAATGGGTGCGCATTGAAACCTACCCTTGACAACCTTCATTATTCATGCAACTCAGAATAATAAGCCAGTCAATCTCAGAACAAATCTCACAACTTAAAAAAAAACAATCTCACAAAACCTCAGAAATACAGAACTCAATTAAACTCAAAACTCGACTACATCTCAATTAATAATTGTAAATGGAACACTGACAATCTCTGTCTTTACAAAAATTCAACTAGGTAACCACAAACATTCCACTTGACACTTCATAGCGTAACAATTCGACAAATAGATACCCAATATCGGCAACGAATCTGAAAGAAATAACTGTCCTTTGCAATGAGGACAAAAATAACGCCTAGATTAAATAAATACTTGGTAGATATAATTTTGGGGAAAGCTTCACCACACAATTCTTACAAGTGATCTACACACAAACTACTCTAGAACATATAATCTTAACATTTATAGCATCCAAAATCTGATGTTTGTTTGGGTTTTATGGCATAAGGTTCAAAAAATGAACAAGATGAGCCATTTGATCAAGGACCCAAGTGAGAGTTCAAGAGTATTGGATGTGGCTTTCCACTTCTTTGAGGTTTCAAAGGTCAAATAAGGTAGAAGTACATAGGGTTGGTTAGGTTGTATGGCGCAAGGGCCATGTTTCGACAAGCTGCGCCAAACACAAGGCAGACGTCAAATAATGGGCATACATGCAAGGAAACTTTTTACTGACACAGAAGAGATAAATATTATACCAAAGGTAAGTTGCAGGAATCAAACTAGAAGTGCATAAGGTGGTAGGACATTGGATTGCAAATAAAGATTAAAAGAGCGTGAAGAAAATAAAGGATATGGAAATAACACAAAGAAAAGCCCAAGACTCTTCAGAATCAGCTCGATATTCCCAAATCTACTTAAGACAATGAATTAAGTACAAAATGAAATGCTCTTTTAGACATGAAAGTGTGAAATTAAATTCTCCTTATAAAAGAATAAAGCGTAAGCTTTATAAAATGATACGCGTTCTCTCGGGTTTTTTTTTAAACTCTACAAAATTCAAAAACTTCCCGAGCGATACATAAAAGAAGTCCGTTAGAAAGTGTGATTTTAATATTGAATACCTAAAGTGCTTTTCATGAGCAAATGCCAGAATATATAGAGAAATATTTACAGATAGTGAAAATATCGGGGAGCGATACATTTTAAAAAGGTTGCCTTTGAATAATTTTTTTCATACGCCACTTTAAAGGACGCAAACTTTGTAGTTACGTATTCTGGATGAAGTGCTTATCAAATCAAAAAGGCACCCATGGTTAAGCTATTCTTCTGAATGGGCTATGGAAATTGCTCTTTTGGTGTATTCTTACGAAGCGTATTCAAAACTCTCCGCTTCACCCTCTCTTCTTTTTGCCTGTTCCCCGATTTGGACGTATAAATAAGATGAAAAACGGAAGACATTGCTATTCAGGCAACATAGACCAGGGAGAGGATTTGAAATATATAAGAATATATTATGTTTTCTGCTTTCAATTTGTTTGCATTCAAAAGGAGGTGGTAAATATATCGTGGGAGGCATGAAAAAGCACGAGGGCAAAATTTGCGATTCGAATACAATCTTTTATTCAAAACAAAATTCCGTAAGGGAAAAGGGAAGTGCCCATAAAAAATGCGAAAAGCGTAAAAAATGGGTTGAAAATTGGGTTTTCCCTTTTCTGTGTGGGTAATAAAAACTGTGGGTTGTGTAAATTATGATGTTATACTAACTTTCCCTGTAGATTCGTGCTTAGTTAAATATGCTTCGTTGTCAACAAGCAAAGCATCTTCATATTACATATTTATTTATATCTACATATTAAATTAGAATTTATATCGACGCTATTTTTACTAACATAACAAACAAAAAAGGATTGGAAAATCGTTATAATATATTATTGGCTTACAAGTGAAACAATATTCCGAGTAACGAATATCGTACTCCTTAACTGGATTATCAACAACAAACAAACCTTTTCACACAAAAAAATTATCTAGTGGAGACACACACAATTCATCAATCTAAAAATTACTACATTCTGGTCTCGAAGAAAATTTGACTTAGTGAGGTTTTGATTGTAAGACGGAAACAGATTAGTCATTTAGAAATGGATAACGGGGCACAATTATGGGTAGACTATTTTGAATCTTTTCAGTTTATTGATAAAGACTGTAAAATTTTGAATATCATTTTGAGAGATAACAGGAGAAACGAAATCTGGCTCAATAACGCATACTCCAAAACAACAAGCTGTGTAAACTACCAAGTAAATGCTCAATGATGTCAACCGCTCTTAGGATCAAACAGGCATTCACAGACCAAAGATTTGAAAAACACGCAAAAACTTGATCGGTTCGAGTAACACGTGGCTCTGCTTAGATTCAAGATAGAAGTAGCAAATGATTAAATTAACGGTTTGAAAATTTTTTTTATCCCATTGCCGCACTCTGGGATACTCAAGATCTTTCAATCTCCGAGATTTCATAGTTTTTTGACGTGATTATAACCGCACGACGGGAATTAACAGAATTTGAATGCGGAATGCTAGTTGGATATAGAAGCATGGGGTATTCCATTTCGGAAATTGTTAAAGAATTCAACATTCCTCCATCCAGTGTCAAGAGTATGCAGAGAAAATATAATTTTAGGCATTACTTCTCACCGTGGACAATGCAGTGGCCAACGCGTCTACTCAATGACCACGACCTACGACGTGTGGGTAGAGTAGTCTGAGTTAACAGACAAGCAACACTGCGTCAAATAACAGCAACAATCAATGTGGGACGTACGACAGACGTGTCCGTCAGGACAGTGCTGCGAAATTTGGCGTTGATGGGATATGGTAGCAGAAGACGGACTCGAGTGCACTTACTAACAACACGTCATCGGTTACAGCGCCTCTGTTGGGCTCGTGAACGTATCGGTTGGACCCTAGATGACTGGAAAAACGTTGCTTGGTCAGATGAGTCACGTATCCACTTGTTCAGAGCTGATGGGAGGGTTTGAGTGTGGCGCAGACCTCACGAGGCCATGAACCCATGCTGTCAACTCAACAAGGCACTTTGCAAGCTGGAGGTGGCTCCATAATGGTGTGGGCTGTTTTTACATGGCATGGACTGTGTATTCTGTTCAAACTGAACTAAATTTAAACGCCATTTCAGCGACAGAATAATAACACACACTCCTTTTGATTATCTTGAAACTATTATGGCAATATAGCAAAGCTAAGTATAAAAATTGTCCACGAATTACTTCAATCTTGGTGACATTTCAGCTTTTACGAAATATGGAACATCTTCACGAGAAAGAACAGACATTTTAATTTACCTAATTCAGGCGACAATCTCTAAATATAAGTTCTTTAAACGTTTAAAATTAATTGCAAGCAACTCGTTGAAAAACCAAAGAGTACTCAATTGTAATTCCAATTGATTTCTCATCTAAAATTGCAATAGAAGAAGCTTGACAGAACACTTTGAAATAATTGAATAAAATAGCAATATATCATCTTCAATTCCTAATGCAGAGTGTTAAGTATGTTCTCTCGACAACAGCATACGACGTTAAAAATTGAAAGAGCTGCACATGAAAAGAAAAACAAGATATTTAATCATATCTATTTGGAATGGAGTTTATTTGAAATATTTATGCTTACACCGAAAACACGTGCGCCATCCACACAGAGCAAAATCTACCAGGCAGCTCCACCCCTTACAACGTAAAAGAGAAACGGCGCATCATTTCAAAGCAAACCAAACGAAATGTACTCGGCCCGTGAGAAAATAAATTCAAAAAACGCATTTACCTATCAGAATTTCTCGTGAATGCATAATACGAAAAACACCACCCTGCCAGAAAAGGAAAATTACAGTTCGCCGGTGGCCAAGGAGAAAAACGGCCATCCAGCGGTTTAGAATTCTGAAAAGAATAATTCTAGGGTAAGAAGATTTGAGCTACTAGTATATGAATTGTAAAGAACCCCAAAATATGAGTTAAGAGAAAGATGGATGAAAGGATGGAGAGCAGGAAAAGCAGAAATAGAATCGGGAGCATATACAATCCTCTTTAGTACTGACCCGCTTCACTGAACAGGCAAAATCCACAACTGTGTAGTCACAAAGAGTGTTTTGGATGTAGCCTTATGGCATCTTTAATTATCCGTCACTAATTCTCTAATCATTGCATTAGCAGACCTATTGCATTCAATCAACAAACTATAGCTGAAGATATGAAAGTAAAATAAGTTTGACGATTGAATATGGAATCCACCTTAATGTATTAATCTTGCTCTCTTTGTGAGTATTTTACATCAAGTAAAATTAGACATCTTCTTCTTTCCACTATACATAGTCTTATTATGGGTCACGGAATTACCTTTGACAGAAATGGATAAACTGCCTAAGCTAACGACGAGGTTGACCGCGTTTCCTTGAATAGGATAGCTATTGCGACTTGTGAAATTAACTCGAAGCTATCCAATCAGAAAGTTTACGGGGGAGGAAATCAAAATTTTCAGTAATGACGCTTATAAACAGAAACTTGATTTTTCATTTCCATATTTTGAAAGTAAGGTCTTGTTAATCAAAATCATTACTCGTTTCATACATCGAAGTGTATCGATCTTGGAGGCCCAACGGATTGATGTTAAGTTTTATTTTAACGAATTTTTAACCCTCAGAAGGAGACACGCGCATATATTCTTTCTGCAACCTGTAATCTTTCTTTCGTGACTTCCGAACAAATTTTGACCTTGATCAATAGAATATTTCCTACGATTCTATCAAGCAATAGATGTGGTTATTTAGTCATTAGGTGAGTTGGGGAGGAAAAGTAGTTCCACACTAATCGGAAATCTGATGTCGTTCAGAGGGTATAACTAAGATTATTTGTTACACCAGCAAAATTAAATGTTAGTAGATATCAAGAGCTTGGTTTGCCGATTAACAGATGTAAATATTTGGATTTCTAATTTGTACAAAAGAAAAATACAAGAAGGAAATGAAGAGAGTATGATCAATAACGTTAAATCACAAAAGCTTTTTAAATTTCATAAAAATATTTTTAACAGGCTGTTAAAAATAGAAAAATATGGCAAACATGATAAACTTAAAAATATTTAATTTTAACTAGCCTCCCTTTGAGTATATTAAAAAAAAAACACTAATTGTACAATCAAAATTGAGCTCAAGACTGATATTACAATATTGAAGGATTTTGAAGGAAAAAAGGCTAATTATATATATATATATATATATATATATATATATATATATATATATATATATATATATATATATATATATATATATATATATATATATATATATATATATATAATGCTGTACACTATTAATCATTTTTACACTATTTTACAAAGACACTTTAAGATCAGTACTTTCACAAAAGAAATCAAATGGGGAATACATTATCTGAAAATGTCCGGTCAAAAGATACCCACTTTTTGATATTGAAGATTTCAATTAGTTCAAACCCTTTATTGCTTTCAAGATGGCTACATGAGTAATGAATATCAACACATTTTTTTAAAACTAAGTTGGCTCATTTTTAAATTCTGAGTCGATTGTTATTTTGTTTTTAACACAAAAAACACTAGAATGAGCATCACTTGCTGCACACTTCTATATAACAAAATAAGTATTCAAAATGCAATAAAATATTTGCGTTCTTTATCTTTCTAAGTAAAGAAAAAATTTCCCGGAATCGGTATTCAACTAAATTTATTTGATTCAGTCATTCAAATGGTTCTGAAGAGAAAGTACGATAAAAATACAATCAATTTCACATTCGATGAACGATTAATCGATATTGAATTATTGGAAACTGGTTTTAACTCTCCAGATTAAATCGACATTCGTAGACCTACAAGCAGAAGTTCACAGAAATTTTCCCAAAATGGTAAATTCGTTTAAAAAAAGGTTCTGAAGGGTAAATACAACGAAAATATTCCACATCTAATATTCGGCGAACGATTAATCGATATTGAACGATTGGTTACTGGCGCTTACTCGTCAGGTTAAATCGGAAGTCGTAGGCGACAAGCTGTGGGGTTTTCTTTTGAGCCGACCCCTTGAACAACATGGAAATGATGGATGCGAATACCAGTATAGGGAAGATGAGAAAAAATATGGAAATTGCTCCTTTCACAAAGCAAGAATCCAAAAAACATCTTGGAATAAAAAAAAAACTACAGAACGGGAAAAAAAGAGGGAAAAGAAAAATCTAAGGGGGGAAATCGCCTTTTTCGCGTGTATGTGCGATACTGCCAAATGCAAAAAAGAGGCACTGAATTCAACTATCTTCACCCACAAACGTGCAATTTCCAGATCTTATTTTTCCTTTAAAGGGAGAATCGAGTATGTGCGTGAGTATTCATAGGCTCTACATAACAAATACCGAAAAACCAGAAGAAAAAAAGATTACTCGTATTATTAGGCTTCGTATCCATCTTGAAGAGGTGGTGGGTTAGGGTAAACTTGAGCTACTTTCCCTTTTCAACGGAAAGAAAAGTGAAACGGTGAAAAAGTATATTTTCCATATGTATAAGCCCACTTTTTTACACGAATTTCCAAACAGCGTTGCCTTTTCTTTCTTTAAGTCTTTCCTATACGAGGACAAATCACGAAATACAGGAAAGTAACATAATGCGGAAAAGAGATGGGGGGGGGCATTAGAAGATAATTACAGTTTCTACTGTTATTAAAGATTCAGAAGCATTTGTCTTTCGACCTTTAATGAGCAGCAAATACACAAGTAATTTGTATTATCCTAATGTTATGCATTCATGCGTTCAACATGCTTTGATTCTTTTAAAAATTCAGAATGGTGGAGGAAGAAAGGCCAGTTTCGAAAACTTCGAAAGACCCCACGAAATTGAATTTCTTTTTTGCATTATTCTCAAATAGTCATGGAAATTACTGTAAGTCGAAAGTCATTTATTGTGAGAAACTTGAATTGAGTGTCATTGACAGACCTTACATTTTTTTTATTGCTAGTCAATGCATGTTGCCTTTAAGGAAATCTCAAAACGATTGTTTTTATGCAGGCTATAAATTAAAGTAAAGAATTAAGCAAAATATGAAAATATTGATATGAACCCATGTTATACCCCTACATAGTTGCTGATATAATGTATTACCAAATAAACGATTAATTTAAATTTTGGAATTCATATATGTATTTAAGTGTCAGAAAAAAGAGGTAGAGCTAACAGAATAACATATCAATAGTTTATCCAAAAAATAGTTATAAACTACAATAAAGTATACAAATTCCTTACATTTATCATTTCAAAATCAAAGAACATTTACATAATTTTTAAACTGATCTAGTTTCAACACTAATCTTAATGTGTGACAGATAATTATACTAAAATATTTCCTAAAACATATGTTTGTAATTTAGGGTAACTTAATCAGAAGCTGAATTGAAAATATAAGTTATTAATAATTTTATATAGATTTCAGGTGAATTTTTAGCACTAATTTTACTGTAAATGCTGTATTCAGCAAGATTGGACAAAGGTAAATAAAACAATGAACCTAAGACATCACTTTGTCAAGTATAGAATACAGGAATAAAAGAAATAGCAACACACATACAGTTGAACAAACATATCGTTAAGAAGTTAATATTATTCTAACTAAGCAATGAATAACTTTAGATAACTTTATAGGCTACGAAAAAACTTTTTAACTGCCCTATCAAATTTTGTTTCAGAGTTAATCTGAAGGTTTAAACACTAGTTTTTTTCACTTGCTGCATCAAAATTGGAATCGTGCAATATCGCAATTAAGTGGCATATAAAATGAGTCAGAGTGACCGAAGGATGTCTAATATGATTGACAGTGTATGTAGTAGTGGCCAAGAACAGAGACACACTGCACACCTAAATTGGACATTGACATTTATTTACAATATAATATAAAGTTTCAAAATACACGCCGCACTGCCCGGTGCAAAACACGTGACTCCTCCGAATTGCACAACAATTCTATTTATGTTCTTTTTCAATAATCGCACCCCAATATTTCATATTCTTAATCGCATCAGAACCCATGCACTGTCATCTATCGATGTTCACCCACAAGAACAAGTAGCAACTAGAACACAAGAACAACTGTTCCTGTAACCTATCTGTGTTAGTAACTCCCCATCGGGTGTATTTGCTTCGTTACCAACGTGAGGTAAAACAGGGAATCGTGATAAAATGCATTTTCAAGCATTAATCCTCTGAAGGGTTCACAAAACTTCGTTACCAACGTGGGGTAAAACAGGGAATCGTGATAAAATGCATTTTCAAGCATTAATCCTCTGAAGGGTTCACAAACCTTCGTTGCCATCGTGGGGTAAGACAGGGAATCGTGATAAAATGCATTTTCAAGCATTAATCCTCTGAAGGGTTCACAAACATTCGTTACCAACGTGGGGTAATACATGGAATCGTGATGAAATGCATTTTCACGCATTAATCCTCTGAAGGGTTCACAAACCATATCCATCCTGCACTCGTCACATCATAATTTAGAATTTAGGCCTTCTTGACCAATAGAATATTTCTTAGGATTCTTTCAATCAATAAATGAAGCCATATGTGAATTGTAGAGGCGGGGGGGGGGATGCAACACTACTCGGAAATCTCTCTCAGAGGCTTAAATAGAAAAGTGACAGCATAAATTAAACCCCGATTCCAAATGAAGCATATATCGAACTATTTTGCTAATTCTAAATTAATCACAACTTTTTTTTAAAAACCACATTCAAGTCCATCTATGTCAAGAATAACGAACTGTGAAAGGACCACAGAAGGTGAGATATATACGATTTCAGAAAATCAGCATTAAATGTCACTAGAAGAGACATTAACCAAAATGATGTGACAGGGGCGCCCCGACAGAAACAGACAACTGAAATTCGCTGCCCCCAAAAAGAAATTTAACAGCCCTTGCATGAATATGATTCCCGACATTCCCTAAATAAGGCTCGGCCATAAATATGAAGGGAGAAGAGAAGGATATGGCGGGTTGAGATAAGCGGGTTTGAGAAGAGTGGAGTGAGAAGATCTATATACTACATAAAAGATGGGATTCACAGTCGATGCGCTTCCAAACGGTCACTTGTCTGCCATGCATTTATGGATCCGGATTCCTACATACGACGATACCTGAGTGAGTTCTGAGAAGGGCGGCTGGGGGGGTTGGTCATTTTCCGTGAATATGAAACGAGACCCAATAAAAGAAACTCCATAAAGAAGAAGACATAAACCCATCCAAAGTTTCTCGCCAGGGCGGCCATGACTACGTAATGCAAGAGTGTTCGTCCGGCCACTTCCTGCTCTTCTTAAAGGGCCGATCTCGCCTCACACGCTTGGTATTCATACGCACTTCGTATGCTTCTTCTTGGCGCGTTTATTCATAAAATCCAAATACGGAAGATTACCAAAGCACGGGGATTTCTGGCAATGGACACCGTGAGCAAATAAAAAATGGAAGAGAAAGAAATATTCAACCAATCTCCCGAAGAAAGTTTTCGTCCTTCCTATGGGTTCTTGCAGATTGAAGTCACTTTTTTTGTTCGTCGTGGATCCCACTTCGGCAACTTTATATGCTGACACTTGCGAAAATAAGAAAGACATAAATCCCCCCCCCCTCCCTCTAAAGCGATGTTTTGTGTAAACACGTTTTGCATAATATGCTGAATAATTTGGAAATAAAACTCGTATAAGACCAGGATCTAGGTCTGAGTAGGGTATTGAGTAACCGAGGGTTGAAGAAATTGTTCCAAGATATTTTCGTTCGATATATCATTCTATATTCTCTCCTTAGAACACATGAGAAATTAGTTCATAGAAAACGACGACAAATAGCTTCCGCCACGTAGAAAAAAGTAAATGCACTAAAAGCCAATCAAGCAAGACAAAATTAGGTCAAATACGTCAATCCATCTGTACAAGGTTTATTACGAACACCTGCGAAAATGAGTGAATTTAGAAAGATTCACAAAGGAAAACAGTTTCAACGAATACTTTTCTTTTGGGGTGAGTAGAATTTTTTAAAAAGCGAGTTGAATAATTTTTTTTGAGGATCTGCGTAACATTCACCAAACTACTTTCTTGAAGCTGAAATACAGAGCAATCAGGACAATTTTTTTTACAAAAAACTCTACAAAATGTTTGTTTGAGACAGTACGCATGGACTTCAAAAGAAACGAACAATTATTCCACGAAAAAAAAAAGTTTTTGCTGTTTTATTCACTTTTAAACTCAGTGCCCCCTGATCAATTCCATCAAATACATTCCTTTTCGGTGTCAGATCGCAGAGCAAAAAACTGTTCATCAATGTAGAAAACTGCATAGGCTGCACAAAGAAGAAATCCAACAACAACCCGAACACTTACCCTTCCCCGCAGAATGTATCAGCCTGAAAACTGGATGCAAATGGATGCTCACTCATCACACACAACTCGTACATTCTTCCTCGTCCTACATATTTTGGGGCCCCGATAGGGTAGCGGAATGACTGCTCTATGCCGATGACGCCATTATAAGAAGCATTAGTTAAAACACAGGCGCCCAGCAACCCAGAAGAACGCTTGTGCCTAGTAATGAGATGCTGTTGCAGCGTTTCGCAAACTCGGCCTCGCTTGGGCTGAGCTGTAATTGTTACGCAAACTCGATTTTTCGGCTTATAATGTGTCGGCTTTGCTGCACATTACTTTTGCTTCTTGGAATTTAAAAATACCTTATAACGTGCGATCACAGTAAAATAAAACAAATAACTTTGACACATTTCATGCACATTTTTTACATTGGAAAGGAAAGAAACATTTAATCACAACTATTAGGTTTTGAACAGATGGAATGCATAATAAACAAATTAATTTACTTTGATTGTCAAAGAATATCTTCCAAGAATTACTGTAGATAAATGGAAGAAAAAAAAAGAACTATATAACATTTGTCTCAAATTAAAAATTAGCGTACTTGGAAAAAAAAGATGAAACACATGTCTAAAATGAATGTTACCTGAAAAATTCTATAATTGGACCACGAATGTAGTTTTTTAAACAAAAGCTTACAAGTTCCGTTATCAATCGAAAAAAGAGATAGAAATATGAAATCTCTGTTAAGCGCATTACATCTCATATAAATAGAAGATGAAATTTAATCAAACTTAATCATCATATAATTAAGAATTTAACTAATTATTATAATAAGCTTAAATTACTTTGTTATTAACAGAACACTAAATGCAGGATCTACAATCTATGTCGATAGTCAAAATGCTATAGTTGATGCTTTATTGGGTTAAAATTGCACACGTGGAAGTCTTAAGGACAAATAGAGCCATAAGACTGTTGTCCAGTTGAATCATTCAATAAAATATATGCAGATATAGAGGGAGAATAGCCACAAGTCACTGTGATTCAAAATATAAATCAATTTAATTTTACAGAAAAATATTTTACGATTCATTGAGATTATTTTTATTGGACAACTCAGACAGAGCTGTAAATAGATGCAGTATCTAAGGAGAAATCAGGTCATAATGATATTTTTGTTCCAAAAATGGATTTTTGAGGAGAATATTATTAGACTATAAAAGCAGTTATAGATAATACAACCTATACGGCATTTTCGTTTGTTATTCGAAAATATTTTCATTTGATAATCCAAGAATTGGACTAAGAAATGAAAAAAAAAATGAACACCCAAACAAATATACGTTTTTTTTTTCTATTTTTATCTTATTTCCTTTTAAAAGTGCATCTATTAAATATTCGTCGCCAACTTTATCTATCATCAATATTCAAGCTAATAACATCAAAGAGTATCTATCTGTGATTCAAACGTGTCAGCCTCAAAACTAAAACAAAAAACTATAACAAACAGTATTATAGAAGAAATTTGATATGCAAAAATATGAATAGTTCAAGTAGCGTAGTTTGCAGACAATTAATGAAAGGACAATTAGTTTAAATAAATACAATTTTAATGAAGCTATGTCTAAGCCAATCCTTATCAAGTTTTGTGTCATTAAAATTAAGGCTAAAAAAGGTCTACAGTTCAAAACAAAAAAAAAAAAAACATAAGGAAAGATTATTACACAATTAAAGAACGAGCGCGCCAGATGTATATTATCTTTTTAACTTCATCAGCAAAATAATTCAGTCTTCATAACGTCTAATCAAATGAATTAATCATAAAAGTAGCTTAATTTAAAGCGATTACAACGCTTTAAAAACGAAGGTTGCACATATAAAAATGCACGTAGTAATAACATGAATATTTTAGTAATTAAAATAAACCATTAATGCCTTTTTATCCTTTCAAAATAACAAATCAATCGAATGCTTAATCTGACAAGAATAGTTTCAAAGATTAAAAAAATTATGTAACAGTAAAGTAGCATGTTGTAATAGTCGATGGGTTTCTTTAAAAATGAAACATTAGTTTTAAAAATAGTAAGAACCTGAAACAAGAATGTGTCTGTCATCAGGTAGCAATTATGAGATTGAAGCGAAATATAGTATTTTTTTTAGCTCCTATATGAACTGTTATTGATATTCGATCTTTTCCGATCAATAAAAAAAAAGTTTAAGCTAAAGCTGGGGAAAAAATCTAACTAGAAACATTACAAATGAAAAATATATATTAGTACAGCTGAGATTCGTCCTGGAGGGATAGAGATGAGGAAGAGAAAAATAAAAATAATGAAAGCTTTATCTGAGTTATGAGTTTACCCTTAAGAGCGAAAATAAAAAAAATTTGAAATCTCAAGAACACAATTTACAAATCGAAACATACACAGCCTACCAAAATTCACCACGCCATATTTTTAAAACGAAAAATGAATGCATGGTCTCCCTAATTGATTGATTGTAAACACCTGACAAAAAACTATTGGGCAAATAATCAAATATCTTTACATAAAATTTTTGAATTATACGTTGAGTCAGTGGTCTATAGAGATAATATGCGATCGTTTTTACCATATGAAAATGAAGTAAACATAAGATACAAGCGGCTAAATCTATGCAATCTACTTCAACCAGAACCAAAGGCCAGAAAATATACTAACTAAAATGCTCATCTTTGTGAAGTACCTTATTCCTAAAAATTCACCCCAAGTAAGAAATATTATTTTAAATAAAAATAATATTCATTCTCATAAATCATAAAAACGAACATTAAGTTTACTATTTAATTATGAATTTACGTGCTAGTTAGCTTTCTAAATTTTTATTTACCAGTTTTATTAATATATGTAACAGCAAAATAAACTGAATTCATAAATAAATAGCTAACAAAACAAACATTCCTTTCACCTGAAGTTTGAATAATGATTTGGATTTTGTCGTGATTTTATTAGCGTCTTTTCATCTACATGTAAAATCACTGTTCTGGAAGAATAACGACGCACCAGCAAGGTGCATTTTCAACTTAACGAAAGGTGGAATTTTCAACTTAAATCAGCACGAGTGGTATTATTTAAAATTTACACAATATGCCATTATTAACCCGTTTCAATTATACAATTAGATTCATTTTCTGAATAAATTGTTGAATTCCACTTGGCGTCATTGGTTATTAAACAGCGTTTGATCAACAACACTAATTCATATCAACGCAGTCCAAGTATCAAAAAGGTTTATGAACGGGGGAAAAAAACACATATGTCCATTTTTTTTTTTTTTTTAATCACCATCAAAGTCTTTTGTTCACATTCTCCAATCAGAAACGCGGAAGACTTGTAGTAAAGTTCCCATAAAAAAACTCGGAAGCAAATAAGAAAAACCAAGCTATGATTGAAATACCCGTATTTCGGGACTAGTGCACAACGCCCCCAAAAAGCATACTGCACTACGATTGGTCGGCACCGAGTCTTTCAATTCACGCACGCCAGGCATTCAAGTTCAGAAGATGGGACACAACGATAACCACGGGTCACTCCGCGGCAAACTTAAAAACAGGCACGTGAAGAAGGGAAAAAAAGCCGAACGCCATAAGTATAACTCGTCCCTTAAGTAGCACCAACGACATTCATTGCCTTACCTTTGACCGCGGATGGTCTTTTGTGGTGCAAGTCCCAAGTGAAGGGTCCACGTGCTTGTCCAGGCCAGTACATCCACGGCAAAGGGTAAGATCAACTACGAGTCCATGTCCAGAAGAGAAGCTGACAAATTAGAGCATTCTCACAACACGAGCGTCAGAGTTCATTCCGCAAGCAACTTTTCCTACGTGTTGAATGAAGAGGAAAGCAAAAAGACGATCCACTCAGAATGCATGTATGTATGTATGCACGCCTGGCAGGGGAGGCCCAGCAAAAGGGAGTTTGGTCAGCCAAACCTGTCCAATTAATCCACTGCCCCGGGACACAGACCCGACATGCAAAGTTTCTTCGCGTTCCCTTTTTTCGGGGGAGGAGGCGTGTGGGACGCTGGGGGTAAGGGGAGTTTTTTCCCTCCTTTCTTTTTCTTCTTTTCCCTCTCTTGTTTTTTTCCCTAACACTCCTTTCAGAATACAGAGGAGGGGGAAATGAAAATAAATCAAACTAGGGAAGAAAAAAAATGTCGTCTTGCACGACCGGTGGGGAAGAAGGAAAAAAAAGATGAGAGGAAATATCGTTGCAAAAAAAAAAGCCAAAAGGGGGGGGGAGGAAGAAAAAAACCCGCAACGCCTCGGAATAATTATTATTCTGTATGGAAGAAAAGAAAATTGGCCTCGAGTGGGGTTGAATTCTCATTAAGCAGGTGGAAACAAAAACTTTAAACTAACAAAGAGTAACGTCTCCCTCTTTTCAAAAGCGAGAGAAGGTGGGCTCAACAAACCAGTTCCCAAGGGTTGTAAAAAAACAAGGGGACCGCTTAAAAGGAATCATTCGAACTCGAGAGTTTGCGTCGAAGGATGTGCATTGTAAAGCGATCAATAAATTATATGCGAAAAGGAAATATAGATTTTGCTCGACAATGAATGAAGCAGACACATTTGATTCAATGGTGATATGGTAAGTTAGACTGGCCCAATGACCAGTCTGGGAAAATTTAGCTGTCTAAAGGCTACATTCAGAGTTAATATTGCTAGATGCCTAGATGGGAGACTAGAGTTGGTAGCAGAGAATATTCTCCTGACGTTAACATTTAAAGAATCGATAATTTTTATGCAAAACTCAATTGCAGGAAATTGTAAGTCATGGATTGCAGAAATGAACCTCAAGCTTATTTTATGTATCACTCACACAACATATACATTTTCGCAATACTTTATAGAAATTATTTATAGTTGCTAATTTTTATTGAAATTTTCATATAGTACTGATAATGCTGCTGCCACGGTTAAGCATCTCCGCCATATTTCTTCGTTTTGTAGAGCAGCATAGACATTAACCTTATTAGCCGTGGATGTATTAAATAATAACTCAGAATGAATTCAAAATAACTGTTCACATAGTGCCAATCGTCATCTGACCGTGGTACAAAAATACGTAATGTCCTCGACCTTTCCCTTGGGGATTGATCTCGGACCGTCATTAATATCCCGTTGTGTTGCTTCAGTACGACGTTAATTAAAATGCCACCTACATAGTGTCAAAATAAATAATTCACACTTCGAGCAAAATTATTGAAAGGAGTAAAATACAAAAATAGCTTCAAGATTTACTTCTTTATCTCTAATGTTAAGTCTCAGAACTACTGCATTCTTAAATTTATGACTTTTTTTTATTTATGTATCGATTTATACATTAGAAATACACTGCAGTTCACTTTATTTAGCATGCCTTAAGAAAAAAATTGACGATGACTCTCTTGGAGAATATTTTCTAAAGATTATTTCCGAAACGTTACTTCTAAAGGGGAGACTAAATTTAAAAAAGTAAAATCTGTGCAATATTAAACAATTTGACGCCTTATTAATCAGGCAATAATTGTAGGGCATCTCTGATTCAATACCTTTTCCCTGTAATGTTATGAGATTTGCGTTTGTTTCAGTCAAATATGTTGATTGAATGCTTAGCAAACGTCATAAGAAACTTGGTCCAACTTATATTTCCAGGCTAGGTAGATTAATGAAATGAATTATTTCTGAGAAACTGGATAGGGTCAATACTTTTGAATTGAAAGTGTGGCATATCTATGCCTTTACTTATCAATACGACCCTACCACCTTTTTCTGGAGCGATGTCTTTTGATATATTTCTAGCATCGTTTAAACACTTAATAGACGACACGGTAATGACGTCAACACCAAGACAGTTATTCCCTTAGACAATAGCTAGCAGACTAGAAAAAACCCAACAGATATGTCGTTGTTTACAACCAAACAGTCCTATTCAACAAAGTGCTTTGAAATTTTCAAAATATAATAGGCAGGCTGCTATTTATGAAATCGATATAGAAAAGAAGCGTATCTACCACAATATCATATATGTATCAATCAATATCAACAATGTAATTGAATGGAAGACAGTCAAGGTAATTACCATGATCAGAAAATTTTCATTAATCTCGAACCCAACCAGTTTATACAGTACATTACATACCTACCATCCTTGCTTTCAAGTAAACAGTAACCTAATGCTCTACCCATATTATGATATAAAAAGTAGATTTCAGTTTACTGTCTTTCTATTTGACAAAATCATTTAATTACTAAATAAAATAAACTTTGTCTCACGATGCCGCTTTGTCTATTAAAAGTACCGACGGCTTCCTAGAAGAACCAGCCACTCGCTTATTTCCTAATTTCTCGGTGAGCCTGTCGGTCAGTGGATATTACTATTATCTTCAAGGAATCTATCAGAATGGAAAACTTACACAGGTTTAAGTTACGGGGTCACCATACAGAAGGCCGCGACTGGAATAGATGAAAAAGTGGCACAGCTTCGTGAGATGAAATGTTCAGATCAGGATCTTGGGTAAACTTCGTGAGACATAATTAATGTTCTCCGCAGTGTCTAAAATACACGTTTTTAAACAAATATACATTATTATATAGATTGTAAAACGAAAAAGATAAGTCTGGTAAGGTATTTATTAATACAAGAAACATCAGCGTTCTCACTCCTTTTTGAGGCTATTTTTTTCAATTTTAAGGCTACATTTCACAAGTATAGCAACAGATTAACCCGCAAGTGCAAATAAGCAGAAACTTTTAAGCATGCTAGGTTTGTGTCTCACAGACCCAGTTTAAAATGCATCAATTTTTTAGCTTCCCTAAAATATATTATACCAATCGGTTTTTGATGACACGTCTGTGAACGAGTATCACTGACCTTGGTTTTTGAATGGAGTTGAAATAGAATATGCAATGTTTTTGCAAAACTTAAAGCTTTCAAAAATGTATTAAGGACATCCTATAAATATTAAGACTAAAATAAAATATTAGATCTTAATCTTTTGACTACGGCTATAGATATAATAAGCGCGAATCTTTCTTGGCGCGATTCTTGTAACTTTCAAGGTACAACTGCTGTAACGGCTGAAGTCTAAAATCTTACTTGGCGCAATTCTTATAACTTTCAAGGTACAACTGATGTACTGGCCGCTGTCAGAATTCTTTCTTGGCGCGATCACGGTACAACAGCTGTACCGGCCGTAATCTAAAGGTTAAAGCTAAAGACACGTCGGAACAATGTTTATAGTTTCAAACTACGATTCTGGTTAATCACAAATATGGGCAACAAATAATTTTTTTTTCTTTATTGAAATGATGGTAAACTTCTACATATCGGATAACGTGTATTGTCTTTGTACTTTTTTGTTGTGCGCGTAAAAATTTAGTTTTAAAAATATCAGTTTTCATGTAACGTATCTATATCAAGCCCTCAAGTTTTAAGGACACCTGACCGTGAACGAGTCACATTGACCTTGGGCAGGTGAAATAAGATATGTTTTCCAGTAAATAATAACACTTACGAAATTTCAAAAGCAAGTATCAAGGTTTCTTAGTGCATCTTGAAACTTAAATGAAAAACAGGTCATCTTAAAGCCTATAAAAACCCCTCTGGCACAAAAAAGTACAAAAATTTAAATTTATAATTACTTTCAAAATAAAAGCCAATAAAAAAATCGAATGGCTTCAATTTCCATTCGACCGGAAGTTTAATAATTGGTCTTCACTCGTCAACGCATTGACAATCCGAACTACTCTGTAGACACAAGGAACAAATTGTAATATTTAAATATTAAAAGGCTAGGGGAGTTGACTCAGAAATCGGTAAAATAGGATGATTGATAACTGACAACACAAAAAATAGCCTAAATGGGAATAACTGTTAAGTCAAAGGAGTAAAAAAAGAAAAGTGATTGATTACCAAATTACAGGGTCTATAATTTCCTTATGTAATTCAGCTTATAACCAGAGTGGCACGATCAAACATCAAAATATAAAAGATCCGACACACCTACATCGTTAGCAGATTATTTCTGTCGCAACTGGACACCAATCAATTTATTTACTGTTCATGCGATTATAATCGGAGTATTACAGTAACGGAAATCACCCGCATTTATAGAAATATACATTCATTTTGTATATGATAATCAATTCTAATACAGAAACTAACTAGCCATACAACCATCAAGAAAAACTAAAATGATCAACCAATTGAAAAATTAATTTATACACCAGTTTATCTCAAAAACAAGGAATGTCGATGCACGTATGAAGGTTAAATACGCGTAAAAGAAATTTATATCATCATTATGTAAATAATCAGTGTCCATTTTCTTGAACAAACAAGGTTATTCTCAAAACCTTTCATTACATTTAATGTTACATTTATTATTAATAGTAATACCTCTGTCCCAAAATAAGGGTCCCATTTAACACTTGAAATTTGCTCCAAAAAAGTTGTCACATTTGTAAAAGATGGATAAGAAAAGATGTACTAGGAAATTAAAAGTTTTATTTATCTAACATTGTTGAATATTACATATGTATTGGGAGTGGCTTTTGCTTCAGGATTCGAATTTACTTGAAAGACGATTTACCGTCTCAATTTTTTTTTTTTTACCAGGGTAACATTTCTTAAAAATGAATTTAAATTGATGAAAAACTAAGACCATATTCTTCTTATCGATAATCCATGACGAATCAATCGACAAATCAGTTCTTTGAGATTGATTCCGGACCGTTGCCAATAGCACGTTATGTTGCTCCAGTGTGACGTAAAATCCGCTACATGCCTACCTCAAATCACAGTTTGAATGACGGAAAACTAAAAATAAATCCTTATTAAAAAATAAAGACGTGATTAATGAGTAACAAACTCGTTGCTTCTTATGACTTCTATTTTAAACACCATCTGTTCTATTAAACTTGGAATTCCAATTTGATGTCAATCTAAGAAAACTAGCGTTCTACGACAAAAATATTAGCACCGTTTACATTTTTTTTTTTTTTTTTTTCAAAAAAAGTCAGTGATGCGATATATTTTACACTCACTAACATTTGATTTTCGTGATCAATTTTGAAAAAGCATTGTAAATTTTAAAAAATGGAATAGTTTAAATCGTTTTAAAAAAGAGAAACTAAAAGAAAACATACTAAAAGAGCTACGTAGAAACAAACTATCGATCTAGAAACAGAATTTCCTGCAGATTAATTGTTTCTTATTTATTATAGTTTATGATACATATTTTAATTTTGAAAGCAAGAATAAAACGCTGACAGTAATAGGGAAAAATCGATCAAAATACTTAAATTACTGAATCTTTTTGATTTAATCCTTAAATAATACGATATTTATGGTAAAACGAGTGCAAAAGAATCCCGCTGACTGCATGAAATTGTGATTATTTTTCAGAAACTATTAACAATGTAATTGCAACGTGCATTTTGCAAATTTGATAACATCAACGAACCGGAAGAAAGAAACGGAAACAGGATAAAGACCAAAATGAAAGGAAACATTGGCAGCAAAATGTACATGCTGGTTGTCAATTTACAATAATATCTTGCAACACGAGGAAACCTGTGAACTGAATACTAAGTAAAAGCTCGAATAGCTGCAGTAAGCTGCTCCAATTTTATTAGCAAATTTCAGTAATTTTATTTAATTGAGCTGAGCACATTAAAGAAACTCAGAACTAAAAATAGTCTTATCTAATGCAAAACTAAACATGTCTATCAAATCTGATTATAAATAAACAGAAAGCAGCGTTTAACCAGATTAACTTTTAACTCACTATCACAAGGTGAACATACACATAACACGTAAATTAGAGTTTTCAATGATGAATTGTTCTTTTATCCCAGTCTTTCGAATCTGTCTTAAAGCAAAAGCGTGGAGCGACACAAGAAATCAGATTTATACAACGACTAAAATAATGATATATTGTTATAAAATGAAACATTTTTAACGTTTCAAAAGGATCGGTTTCGATCAATTGTTGTGGGGATGCTTTGGGAATGTAGTCTGGTAACTATGAGAGGGGAGAATGAGTAGAATTGAATGGTAGAAACATTGTTTCGTTACAAATCTCTTTTACACCGAAAAAATTTTAATAATGTAAAAAATATATCCATAAGTACTTTAGTACAATCAGTCTTATATGCGTCCAAATCATCATAGAGCGTATTAAAATACTATATTAATTTTACAAAAGGTTCTTGGTAATAAAACAATATTGTAAAAAGTGTAGAATTAATTTAAAATCTTGCATTTTTTGATGAAGCGTGATAAAAAATTAGCCTATTTAAAGGTCTTTATTATTCTGTAAGGAGCGTATTCATATGTAACATCCACGTGGTTGTATTTCAATGCATAAATACCGATCTATAAATAACAAAAATATTTTGAAGTAACGAAAATAGAATTTAAAGCTTAAAATTACCAAATAAAAGTACATCGTAGACAATGGGAAACATTTTCGAGACTATACTTTTGATTTGAAATTTCAATAATTGCTCAAATCGATTGATGTACTACAATGCCTTCTTGTGTTAGTGTGCAGATTTAAAAGCTATGGAAATTACTTAATTAATTATGGAAATTAATTTTTAGAAAACTTAACAAATGTAACTCGGATATAAAGTACACAAAATATAAAAAGAAAAAATTTAAATATACCACAAACCTTACAAATTTCTAAATTGCATTTACGAGACAAAACAAAATAAAGCTAAATATCAAAAGTGTAAGGTGGTACTCATGCTTGCTTGAAGTGAGAAAAATAATTGGTTAAAGGAAAGTTGAAATTAACGGATCTTAAAAAATATATTAAAAAGAAAAGAACAGTTTGAAATAAATTCTTTCCCAGTCACACTTTTGAAGAACTACCCAGTCAGTTTAGGATAACTGCTTGAACCAAGTGGCATTGAAACTCCAAATTCTGAAAAAACAGATCGAATATTTTCCTGTTTGCCAACCAAAAGTTCGAAGGGAACAAGAAAATAAGTTATGTATATAACAATGGGTTGCTGCATTAAAACCGAACAGATATCGTCACCTGGATGCAAGAACTAGGTACCTAAATGTATTAGCTTTTGACATAAAGCGAGAAACAGTTTAACCAATCACCTTCCTTAAAAACAATGACGCCAAGTGGTATCTTATCAATTCTCTCTCATTTCAGTAAAATAAAACTACTACTATTCGTCATTAATATTAACTACAATGTGTGAGAACCTTTCATGGCAATGTGTGCAAGTAACATAATAGCATATTATGTTACTTTTAATACATACCATTTCAAAAAATACAGCTTAATACATACCACTGTGAAATTGGGGTGAATTTTCAAGACATACCCAGATAAGTCTATAAAATTCATACAAATTTCGCTGTTACGCTGTTGTTCTTATGGGACCACCATATATATTCTCAGTGTTCTATATCAACCTACATTATTCATTAGTCTATAGAGCGTAAGGTGCTCAAAAAACATTATATAGTTCATGTGTTATATTTTGTATGAACACAGCTTTACGATAATTCAGCTTTAATTAAAACTTAAAATACACCATTTATCGTGTAATCTAATTCTTGCATTCAGGTGACGATGTATAAAAAAACAGGAAAAGAACAATGCCGAGGGTGACACAATCGTTTCCATTATTTCAACAACTGATGCATATTGATAACCGCTCTGAGCTCTTATGTAATTCTCACCACCTCAATGTTTGAAAAACACTCAACACCTCTCCATTACTTACACGCGCATGCATATTCAAAAGCAAAAGTCATCGAAGCTAGAAATATGCATGACGCGAAAATTGGTACGTTGTAGCACAAACTCAAGAGGTTCGTAGTGCGTACATTCATTATTTATACGGAAGCCTATTAATGAACAATTAAAAAGAACAAGCATTATTTTTATGATCTCAGCATTACTGATTTAAGTATAATTTAATATACGCCATTTTTCGAGAAACCCAGTTTTTGCATTCAGGTGACGTTATACAAAAAACAGGGAAGAGAACAATGGCTCGATGACCTAAGCATTTTCAGGATTTCAACACCCGATGCATATTGATAGCAGCTCAAAGCACTTAGATAACTCTCACCATTTGAAAAACACTCAACACCTCTTCGCAGCTACACAAGGCTTCTTACACGCGAATGTATATTGAAAAGCAAAAGTCATTGACGCGGAAATTGGAAAGTTGTAGCACAATTTCAAGAGCTTCGTAGCGCGTACATTCATTATTTTATATGGAAGTCTATTCATAGAACAGGCAATTAATAGGAACAAGCATTATTTTTTTATGATCTCAGCATTACTAATCTAGGTATAATTAAATATACACAACTTTTCGAGCAACCCAAATTTTGACTTTAGGTGACGATATACAAAAAACAGGAAGAGAACACAATGCCTCAATGACCTAATAATTTTCAGGATTTCAACACCCGATGCATATTGATTACAGCTCTATGCACTTAGGTAAATCTCACCATTTGAAAAACACTCAACACCTCTTCGCAGCAACACTGCGCTTCTTACAATTGAAGGAAAAAATTTTGGTGTTCCTAATTTTTTTCCTTTTAATGAATGTATATTGTATATGCGTGAATGTATTTTGAAAAGCAAAAGCCATTGACGCTGGAAATATGCATGACGCGAAAATTAGTAAGTTATAGCACAGTTTCAAGAACTTCGTAGAGCGTGTATTCATTATTTTACACGGAAGCCTATTCATGGAACAGGCAATTAAAAAGAACAATCATTATTTTTTTTTATGATCTCAGCATTACTAATTTAAGTATAATTAAAAATAAACCATTTTTCGAGCAACCCAGATTTTGCCTTCAGGTGATGATACAAAAAAGGGAAAGAGAACAATGTCTCGATGACCTAACCACTTTCAAGATTTCAACACCCGAAGCATATTGATATCAGCTCTAAGCACTTAGGTAAACCATTTGAAAACCACTAAACACCTCTTCGCAGCTACACTGCGCTTCTCACACGCGAATATACATTGAAAAGCAAAAGTCATTGACGCTGGAAACATGCATGACGCGAAAAGCTGTAAAGCACAACCTCAAGAGCTTTGCGGTGCGTCCATTTAGCATTTTCTACGGCAGCATATTCATGAATAGGCAATAAAAAAGAACAATGGGTCGCATGTAAATTCCCAAGCACGAGCCAATGACGAAGGGTTCCTTTTTTATTATTATCTTAAATCCCATTTCTTTCGGTTATCACCGTTATCAGCACTTTTTCGACCGCGGTCTCCACCGGCGGAGTTTGTTATTCATCGTTACAATGTTCCGAAGAGAAACGGAAGATAAGTTTCCGTGCGTGATCGCGTGACAGGATTGGAGACGATTGTGATTTTCATATTCAAATCAACAGGCGCGGAAGGATGCGAGCAGATTGTAAAAAGGTGAAGAAGGAAAAGGGGGCGGGAAGGTAAATGGGCGATTTTCAAGAAGCTTGTTGTGGAAGTGTATATTTTCGCTTCGTGGTTCAGCGCGCCAGTGGGATAAGTGAGATTAAGGTAGAAATTATTAAGCGTAACAAAACAGCGTGTGCAAAATATGGTGCAGTCTTCAAAGTCGTTTTGTACGTTCGCGAGATACTATCGCAAGTTTCTATTGCTGCATTGATATTGACTCAAAAGTGGGATTTAAATGAATGGTATGTTATAGATGGCATTGTATTGAACGTTTTGTCGCCAACTTCGAAGGATTGGCATACAGAAAGCAAATAATATATATATATATATATATATTATTTGCTTTCTGTATGCCAATCCTTCGAAGTTGGCGACAAAACGTTCAATACAATATATATATATATATATATATATATATATATATATATATATATAACAGAAATCAAAGAAGACGGAAGATCTTTTCAGGGCCATTTAAAAAACGGTCCTTTTAAGAGCCAGCAATTATAGTTCAACAAGACACTTGCACTAAGACTTTCGACAACAAACTCAATGAAAAAGTGTGGGTGGCTCGAGTGCTGGGAAATGTACACACAAACAACATGCTGGGTATTCAATTTCCAAAGCAGCGCTCACATTTCGAGTGAAAATTTGCTCAAAGTTTTCATTTGAATTCTGATTCCAGAGGTACTGTATATATCTGTTCTGTAATACTCCAAATTTAGATTTCAAAAATATTTATTTTGGAATATCATATTTTGTAAACAATCCCTTCTGCTAGGACGCATGTCTTCATTGATGCGAGCGAAGCGAGCATAGGTTTGCGCAGCGAATCAATAAGGATTGCAAAGCAATCAAAAAAATGTATTTTATTTTATTAAAAATGTATGGGGGTTGGCGAGCGATAGCGAGCAGGGGGCGGGCCTCCCAGTTCCCTATAAAACATTTATATGTAGTTAGTTCAATACAAAATTGAATAAGAAATGTTGTGTTTTTACAGGGATTGAATGGACACTTAGTGATGTTACCGACGTAAACAAATTGATTATTTCGATACTTAAAAATTTTGAAGAGAGAAACTGAAATTTGAAGGTTTTTTTTTAAAGTTTTCCTAGACCCGAATGGGGTGATCGAAGTACTGATCATACTGATTGGTACAGTAAGCAATTAAAGTTTTTTTTTGTACTCAATTTAGAATTTTGCTTGAGAAACACTTGGTGACCTTTCCTTTTTTGAACTATGTTTATTGACTTACAGTATTTCACTTGTAAGCCGACGAAATACAAAATAAATAAGCGCAAATGACAAAGATTGTATCAAAATTGTCATATTAAATGGATCTTAATTCCTTTTTATTAAAAGTTTTATACAATATCTATTCTGAATTAAAGGGGAATATACAAGACACTATACTAATATTAATGGGAAGAGTTATGGTGCTCCAAAATTATAGAGAGCCCGCTGTGTTGCTCCAGTGCGATGTTAATTTACTTACTGATATACTCAAAATGATAGATTAAAATCAGTAAAAAAACAAAGCTATTTCAATGGAAAATTTGATGTTTTTTTTCCGATGATCACAAATCTACTCGTTATTAACAGAAAAATATTTAATTTAAAATGTTCACTTTTTCTAACTTAAAGAACTCAATTACAATATTTTTGGATTCGACTGCGTCCCCAAATGAAAAATCCATCTTCAATTACAGATCTTGTTAAACAAACAAGTATTTTTGTATCCAATAGTTACTCCTAATTGATGGTTTTAAAAAAGCTTGTTTCATAGTGATTGCGAGTTTCTAACTTTGTCTGCAGAATATCTCCTAATGAATTTATTACTTAATTAAACACTTCCATGTTATTATATTAGCAACTTTTGTTAAACAAGTCAGGCTGATTCTCAAATATATTTAAAACGTATTTGAAACAAAGACGCTTCAGCACAGAATTTCCATAGCCACTTCCAAATAAAGATCATGTATAGGAGCAATATCCTGTTGAAATTGTTTGTTTTAAGTGTAAAAATTGAAGAAAATAAATGATAAAAAGAGGGCTTCTTGTAACTTTTTGTTAACATACGGCTAGTTGGACAGACAAACTTTGTGATGTTATCTAACAATTTCCCCATGCTATCATACTCTCAACTCCAAGCTGACTGCAAGGTCTTGTTATTCTACCGAAAATAAGGCCGGTAATATTTCTAACATCTGGTGGATCAAATTTAATTTTTCCGTGTCATTTCATACAATTTTTATCCCAAACATACATGTTGGCTCTGCTTACTTTAACCTCTTTTCTTGACTGATTAAAAAAGAACGTGATTTCTTTTTCTGGTAGCGTGAGTAACAACATTGAAGTGTTCAAAAAACAGTAGATTTAGATATTTTAACATAGATTGTGCCTTTACCACAATTCACTGAGTGAGTCATACAACAACAAAAAAACGTATTTGACAGCGACACAATGCTTGAAACCATGTGTAATTAGCTACACATTCCTCTAAATAATTTCAAAATGCATGATGAAAAAGATTCAGATACACCTGTTTCAATGTAAATAATACATTTTACGCATACTTTTATTTTGCCCCATAAGTAATAGATGTTCGATTACTTTGTTCATGAGCCAAAATAAAATAAAAATTGGCAACACATCCTATCGGTTTAGCAGATTCGAAGCCTGAAGAAATACAAAATTCAGGTATTGCGATTCCTTCTTTCTATTTTTTCAAGGTGGACCAATCAATTGGAAACAGTAAAAAAAAATTAAATGTTTCTAAATTTATCATGTAACTAGCTTTAGTAAAACTGTTAACAGATAACATCTTATTTATATTGATTCTATTAATATCATTATATTTCATACCAACCCTTGGCTTTGTGCTAAAAATGCAATATCGTCAAAGAATTGATTATTTTGGCATAGGGCTTACAATTTTTGCTTCAGTATATAACGTAAAAATTCACACAGTAATCCAAACTCCATCCCCAAAAGATCCATTAATTTTGCAATGTGCAGCGTTACACGATAAACGTTTCTATTTTGCGAAGACATTTTGGATTTTGGGGCAACAGATCAAAAATTTGAAGCCAAGAAGATACAAAAATCAAAATATTTCGTTTTGGTCAATTCCCCAACAAGCAATAACAAACCTTCAATAAAATGCGATAGTGCAGGATCCAAATACTTTGTTTTGTGGATAAAAATCTAATATTTAATAATATTTATCTAACTAAATAAGTCTATTTACAATTAAGAAAATGTAAGTTCAATCAAAATATATGTCAACACTTATGTAAAGAAGTAAATAGCAATTTTATGCACCTCTTGCAGTAAATGTCTATAAGATGTTAAGAAAAATATCAAAATATCTGGTATAACAGATATGTGGTCCCAGTTTACCTGAATATAGAGTTCCGTTTTAAAATTAGTAATATTGCTATACAATTAAAAGAAAGGCAACATTTGTATTATCTGAAAATGAATATAATTACCTCTAAACTGAATGTTAAAGAGTGAACTGGAAACTCATCATGAAAACATTGCAAACAAACTTATAAAAAATGACTCGTAGTGTTTAATTTCAGTAAAAAGTAATTGCTATAAAAATGAGATGTTTTTACCTAACACTATTTAGCTGACGGAAGGTGAAACAAGTTCTTTTCTTCGGGTGCCAACTACTTTTATTTGTTCCACTGCTTGTATTTGTTAAGAAACAATGTACTAATAGTCATGATCTTGGTAATTCACTTTCTATTATTGCAAGAATAAATTTTTTAACAATCAAATAGCCTTAAAAGCAAAAGCCGCCTCAACAAATTATATACTAAAGAGACAACAATACTCTCAAATTTTCTAGACAGGAATGTATTCGGCAGTCACTAAGTAAATTCAACGCTTCAAAACTTTAAGTCATTAGAAAAATTTGAAATAGGATACATTAAACTAAGTACAGCAAATAAGTTATCAATTTCCGAAGCATTCCCGAGCTTGCATATTTTCTCTCTAAAAAAATCTTTAAAAAAATTACCAACTTAATTTTGTGGCAAATATGTCGGAGGTAAGGTTTTTCCTATTATTTAGGGAAATGAAATATTATTCAACACACAGTTCTTTTTCTGAATATAATTAGTTCCTAAGACTACTCTGATTATTTGTGGCAAAGTCTAGATATGATTAAATATGAAGATTTCTCTTATAAAATTAAGATCGCGCTCAGTGTTAAAATAATATTATTTAAATTAAGTTTACTTTAACATCTTTTTGAGATTAGTAATCTAAATAAATAAAACTAAATTAATCATACAGCTGTAATAATTATAAAAAGAAATACATTGTATTCAATTTAAATTGTAAGTATACATACTTTTATTTAAATTAAGGACAACTTGCATAAACATAAATCCATGCAATTGATTCTAAATAAACAAGAAATGTAAAGACAATGGCTAATAAATTTATTTTTTACATTATATTTGGCTATATAGCTAAAATTGAGGCCAGAAAATAATCGGAACACCAAAACTTTGTATTTTTCTGTATTGTGAAATTCTGTATTGGCTGTTATGAAAATACATTAAAATATAACTTTTTTTCCAGTTTTTCTCTGCGTATTATGAAATGATAAGCGCCGAAATTCGGAACATAAATTTTAATCAGTACTTGAAAATCTTGTTTCACATGCTTTTACAATCGTTGAATATGATATATAACTCTTCATGATACCGTAGTGTTATGCTAAACTGCATTTAACTAAGAAAAATTTTCTTTTTAAGTATGGATGTGTTAAGTTTTCACTGGAGTCCCTTGGCTTGAAATTAAAAAATAAGATTAATTTGAGAACACTAAATTTATTAATATCCGCGCTAAGTTGTACATGACAAATGCTTTAACTGTCAAAATGAAATAGTTGCTGGAAAGAAAAATAGTTAATAATGTAGCCTTATTTAATAGCATTTTAGGTAAAGCCTCCATTTAGTGACTAATAATAGCTTTGTTGATTACGTAATTGTAAGTCTTAAGCCAAGAATATTTTCAAGTTTTCATTTTAACATTCAAAACAAATTCTTATTCTTGGAAAACGAGAATAGGTCTGGATCTTTTTAGTTGCTTTACGCCCACGGAAGAACACTAGAATACACAACACTAGAATTTTATTTAGTATTGTGGGAAATTATGCGTCAAAACTAAAGACAGATTTTTCTATGAAATATGTTTTTAACTGCTTGTTCTTTGCTAGTGAAGAAACAGATACAGAGCAGTTGTGTTCATTAATTGCTTTTAGCAGCATGAATGCGATGAAACGTGCCTAAAAAATGCTTAACATTACACTTTTTGTTATGTGTATTATTATTTCAGTACACGTCCCAATATATAAACTCTATTGAAATTTTACCCTATCAGATAGGTACTGAAATATAAGATTGGTGATAAACTGATAGGAAAAGACTGAATACCTAATGAGTAACACAAAGTATTTAACCATATTTTAACATTTTAAGAGCAATACCTTGACAAACACGAACAAAAAAATGCAGCCATCAATTAAATAAAACTTTAAAACAATTAACACCATTGGGAGTAATTATACCAATGTGATGGAAGTTAAAGATACTTCAACATCTTCAAAGTTTCTAAGGCATGTTATCATAAACAATGTGCATCTTAACTTGAATTTTAATTGGCAC
Source organism: Metellina segmentata (assembly GCA_947359465.1). Lineage (NCBI taxonomy): Eukaryota > Metazoa > Arthropoda > Arachnida > Araneae > Tetragnathidae > Metellina > Metellina segmentata. The sequence continues at coordinate 110,094,064 of OX375876.1, read as the reverse complement.
AATGTAGTATATTTCAAATAATGCTGGAGAGGTTACAAGAAAGTAATACTTTTTAAGAGAAGACTAAGAAAAAAATTTTCCCCAAATCTTTAAATGCATGTTTAGTATATGAATTGCTAATTACTTTTCTTTGTATCTGGTTATTACTCCTTGAACTGCATTTACAAGTATGTAAAAAATCAATTACAAAACTAATGTTTTAGGCTTCTATGAATTTAAATTGACATTTAAGTCATGCAGCATGATTATTCATGAGATTTTGTAATTTTTCTTCAAAAATCACTTGAAGACTGATTTATGATTGCGCAAGAATGGTTTTAAAATGTCGCGTAAATAGCTACTTTTAGTGTTTTATAGGTTAAAAAATAAATTGAAATGTTGCCGGAACTGATAAATTGAAATTTAATGACATTTGTTACGCGATTTCTTCTAAATTTAAAAATCATTCAACACTGAAATTTTGAAGGAAAGCCTTTCTTTGGATGCGGATCGCGGATTCTATGAGGGAGCTAGAGAAAAGGGTCAGCGTCATGGGTTTGGAGCTTACTATTTTCCAAATGGAGCGAGGTATACTGGTTATTGGCAAAAAGGACTGAAACATGGGATTGGCAAATTTATATATCCCGATGGAAGTCAATATGAAGGTATGTCAGTGTTTTTTTTTTTTTTTAAATTACAATTTCGAGCATCAGAAATGTTAATTCTGCATCATTCTGAAGAGCACTATATCATACAAACAAAGGTGCAAATTATCAAATTCTTCTTAAGAAACAATGAGTATAAAATTTTGTTTTTTAAGCGTTTTATTTATAAACCGACAATGAGCAAAATTAGTTCATCACCAATGTTTCTTGATTTTGAAACTCATTTTAAGGAAAGCATGAAAAGTTATTACTTTCAAGCAAACACACACAAAAATTTAGGTTATGAGCTAAGTATATAATTATACAAAATAATCAATTTTGGTTTTAACGATAATTCTGACCAAATATCATACAGTAAATTTTAATTCGTTTTAAATAATTCTCCATTTTAACAAATATGTTTTCACTCTCTTGAAGGTTGTAAAAAGGACCATCAACGTTATATAGAAAATATTTTGACATAATTTTTAGATGCCCGGAATAACCCTTTTAAGCTACGAATTCTCAAAATATAAATTATAACAATTTGTCTCATACTCATCGGACACAAAATGTAATACAATTTATTTCCTTAAATTATAAAAAAAAAAACCTTTCTTGAAACTTACTAAACAAGCTAGAATTTTAACATTGTATGAAAAGAATACGACATGTTTTTTAAACCGGAATGAATTCGTTAGATAGTAATTTGAAAATCATTTATAATCAGCTATACCAAATACTGCTTCGTAAATATATATATATATACATAAAATTTGTATTTAAAAAAATAAAAAATACCCGCGAAAATAAAATAAAATTTCAATTATTCCTTCCTTATCTTCACACGTAGCAAGTCAAAGCTTTCTTAGTTGCTTTGCCCTAACTGTAAGAACCATCAGTTGGTGACTATCACTATTCGTATAAAACTCTCATATATAAAACTCCCTATTCATTAAAAGCCCGTTGTATTGTATAGTGTAACATTGAATTTAAAAAATACATACCCAATTCACAAGTTACTTATCTACGAAAAAGTTTAATAAGAAAGATCAGAAAATGTTTTTTCAATATATTTGAAATCTAATAAACTAAGAGCCTTAAAAAAATCATTATTTTGATTAATCCATTATGTAAGAGTCTCAAGAAGCACGTTACAAAATTTAAGAGCTGTATTGTATTAGTTACTAAGATGGTGATCGTCTTCTAGGAGGGCATAAACATTTTTGTAACCCTTTATGCTGTTTATTGACGTAGGTGAGTGGTGGGAGAACAAACGACACGGTTACGGTCGGTATGTCTATTCGAATGGTGACATCTACGACGGAATGTGGCGGTTGGACAAGCGACATGGCTTTGGTCGGTGCTGCGAAGATAGAGAGAACACTTTTCATCAAGGATATTTCAAGGAGGGTCATCTGCACGGTCCAGCAGTAGTACTCATAAACAATGTATATTTCGCCGCAAGTTACTCGGAAGGGAAAGTAGGTCAAGCAGTAATGTTTCAAAATATGAGTTACGTTTACTAAAAGTTAAATCACAACGCATTAAAGGCTAAGAAAAATTTATTTCAAGGTGATTATTTATCTTCTAAATTGTAGTGACATAAATCGCAGTTAAAATGTTACTACTACTGTGATCAAAAAGTATCTAAACACTTCCTGTAATGTAATATATATATATATATATATATATATATATATATATATATATATATATATATATATATATATATATATATATATATATATATATATATGCATATATATATATATATATATATATGCATATATATATATATATATATATATATATATATATATATATATATATATATATGTGCATGGTTAGTTTTAACTTTTGTTTCAACTTCCATTTTCACTTTCGTTTTATGGTTGAATACCCATGCTTTTTATTTTTATTTTGGATATTTCATCAAATTACGTATTTGAATGATATAAATACTAACCAGTCAGAGATAGTTGCAGCTTTAGCGCACTCCCCTCTGACAATGTGTTCTATTTTTTAAATAATTTTTGTTTGTATATATATATACATATAATATTTTCACTTCGTTGATTTTTCAAAATGTCGAATGGAGTAGACCATCCACTTCGACTAATGATCAACATGTCAATCAGGTCAGAGAATTGTTGCTTAGTGATCGTCGTTTAAAAATAAGAGACATTATTGAACAAGTTCCTATGTCATTCGTCGAAACGACAAGTCGAAAACGACCAAAATTGTGACGAGATAACTTAAAGGTTTTGCCTCACGATAGTGCGCTTTCACACAATGCCATTATTATTCGTGATTTTTTGACAAAGTATTCAACAAATACGACTCCACAAGCTCCGTATTCATCTGATATGGCATCGTGTGACGTTTTCTTATTCCACGGGTAAAACTCCCTCTTCGTGGTCACCGTTTTGAGTCCAGTGATGCAATAAAAGAAAATTTAATAAACCCTGAAAGGGTTTCACAAAAACGACTTTAAGGCATGTTTTGAGGATAAGAAAAACGTTGGCAGAAGTTCATTGAAGTAGGAGATTACTTTGAAGGAGATGTAATAAATTTTGACCAATAAATTGATACCTTTTATTTTATGACAGCATTCTGGGTACTTTTTGATCACAGTAGTATATCGTCATCTTAAACAGAAACTCATTAACTGACAAAAATAAACTTTTACTGTGCAGCTGTTTAAAGACTGGCTATAAGTTTTCAAACAAAAGACTGACTATACTCAAATATAAAAATTATATGCATTTTGAAGGCGTTATACATATTTTAAACAGATTATAATACAACTATGCAGCACTTATCATAACGAAAATAAGTATTATTTGTTTACGAAAAATGTCAGTGAATGAAGTTCTGCACTAAGCCACCATGTTTGCATTTAAGAATATATGTGAAAATATTAATTCAAGATAATTTTACTATGTATATTAGCTGCTATCCCTGCTCTCGGAGTGATTTTTGTTACATTTTACAAGCGTGTATGGAAGTAATTTTTACAAAATTCAATGGTAGATAGCTACAATTCTTCAATTACATAATGCCCGTATGGCGAAGATAAAAAAAATTTTCACAAATACCAGTGAAAATTAAGTCCGAATTTCGAATATTTGCATGTTTTCTTAGTAAAAAATCTTGAAGTCAAAAGCAGTGATAGAGGGGTTAGATTTCAAGATAAGATTTCAAATGGATACATCTGACAAAAATCACATTTTTTTTTAAATCTCCGTAATATGTGTGTAAAATAAAAATTAAAGCAATTCTAAACTAAACGAATTCTTAAGACTGGAAAATGACTTTTTAAATGTTCAGAATAAAAATATTTTTACTGCACCGATATATCATAGAAATGACCGTCACTAAACCAAGACACGCTTCTTAAATTGCTGAAAAATTACGTTATTGTTTTTTGTGGTTTTTGACAAACTAAATGTTTTTATAGCCCTCTGGAAAAGGATGTTACACGCTACCCAATGGTTTGGAGATAAAAGGCGAGTTTTGTTTGCATGGTGAAAAAAGGGTTCCTCTGTGGACAACGAAAAGCATCACACAAAAGCACATAGTACGAAATCAGCAAGACCAAGCAAATTAAGTAAAGCCAATATTTGTATTTATTCATTGGCATAAAATGAATTTCGACTTCAATGTCTCCTCAGTTTTCTTGGCCGATTCAATATTCTTATGAAGATACCTCAACTAAAATGGCAATATAATTCAAAGAATTCAAATAAAAAGATATATTCCTAATGAGTGAAATTTTTTTCCCCGTATATTGTTTGTAGAATTCAACATATATATGCTATCACAAGATACTGCAAAGAAGTTTTAGGTAAATAATTAAACGTAACAGAGGGGAGGGTGTCGTACCTTGGGACAGTTGTACCTTAAAACAGTTTATATTATGCTGCCTCCTTTTGAGTAAATAGCAAAATATCACATTGTAGTTTACGATTTGCCACCAGAGAACCTTCTCACAAAGATTGTCACTCCACAGGTGTTTGTTATGTTTGCTAAACAACTAATTGAAATACGTCCTCTAGAAAGTAATATTTAGGATTTTTCAATTTTTATTCTTGTATTTTTACCGATTATAATTTAATTTTTTTAAGGTTGGTAAAATTAGTTAGAAATTTTTTTTACTCAATGATGATACGATTTCAATGTAAACATAAACCTGATACTACTTTCTAGACTGTTTTATTTGTAAAGGTAACCAGTTGTACCTTGGGACAAAATAAATGTTGTACCTAGGTACATCCCAAGATACAACAATTTATTTTGTCTTTTAATACAACAGTGTGGGTTTATAAATACACTAATACCCTGAAATTACACAATAGATGGGACCGATGGAAAATCGCGTAAGTCGAGTTTGCTGAAGTCGGTGCATATACATTTTGTTCAATTGAGACCAAGGACTAACAACAACACTAGTTTTGAAGAAAAGTGTTTAATAAAATTTCAGTTCTTTTTATACATGTTAAAAAACAAAATGTTAAAAAATTAATTTGCAACATAAAAAAGTTATTTCGATGTCGATGTCTTCATAAAATCTAACAAATTCGTGTGACGACACAATGCTTTCATTTTTTCACGCGAAATTTCTTTGTAGCAAACTAATATATATATTTTTATTCCTTGCTTGGCATCTATAACATGTGCTTCGTTGGATCTATGGTTTCTAAAATTTTTAAGCCCCTTTCATCTGGTCGGGCCGTGCAGATGGTATTCGACAGCCGTCCCATTGGTTTTGAGTGCAGGTGATTTTTAACTGATTTCCTGAAAAATCTGATGACACAGAGAGCTCGAGATGAGCAGAGGTGTTTGTTTTGTGGTGCTCGTTTATGGGGCCACGGCCGTTGAATTTTTGCCTGTTTTGCAGCGCCCAAGACACAGAGATGCAAATCTCTATTGTAATATAGTCTATATATAGGTTTCTTGAATATTAATTAATATTTATTTGTAAATTAGGCTGTTTCGTTGTATTTACAGGCACGCCACTCGGCCCACTTACATAACAGCGTATCACAGCAAGAGAAACACTGAAATAACGGCCAATCGATAAAATGTTGAAACTGTGTAATTTTTTATGTATATGGAATTTAGTATGTGTGGAATTGATTTATTATGAATGTAGTCTACTTCAAACAATCTAAAAGTAAAGTTAGAAACTCTGTATTTCAAGGTACATGTATCCCAAGGTACAACATGTATCCCAAGGTACAACATGTATCTCAAGGTACAACATGTATCTCAAGGTACAACATGTATCTCAAGGTACAACATGTATCTCAAGGTACAACATGTATCTCAAGGTACAACATGTATCTCAAGGTACAACATGTATCTCAAGGTATAACATGTATCTCAAGGTACAACATGTATCTCAAGGTACAACATGTATCCCAAGGAACAAAAACAGTATCCCAAGCGTGAGGGATTTCAACGTGACGAAAGTGTGTTTCGGCACAGAGACCAGATAATATTGTTCAACAACTCATTTGGATACTCAGTCTGTTTTTTTAGTTTACAGTTAAGATAAAACATACTTAACAGTTTGTAAAATTAAAGGAAAATAAATTGCTTACATATATAACAGCGTAAGAACCAAAAACATCGGCGCCAATCGTTTCGCAGAAAATTTTCCAGTAAAGTTCTTTTTTTGTGAAAAAATAATTAAAAATACTTCTAATGGGCGCATTGACAAAAGGTGTCCACCATTCTAAAGATAACATTTAAAATATTCAGAAACACTTAAAATCTCAAAATGGACTTTAAAGTCATTTAAGTCATCATAAGTCAACGGCAGTGTAAAACTACTAACAGATCACAGCATCGGTCAAAGTTTGCTCGTAAAGAGCGCACATTATGTGATATTTGAGGTCTTTGAAAAGAACTAAGCATTAGTTTAAATTCGGACATAATAGAAACAAGCTCTGCATGCCTGTCAATCGAAACAATGGGAATAGGAAAGACCAACCCAATATAAATACTGTATAATTTTTAACTTATCGTTGTTTATGCTCAGGTCCGTAGTGAGGGGGGCGAAGGACAAGGCAAACCAAATGACGGCATTATACCGCACTAGCAACTACACAAAACTTAACAGAAAAAGGAATGGATTTGGGGAGGGAAGAAACAACGGCAAAGATCGTTTTTCTTGTTGTGTGTATATCTAGTTTTCCTCCTCCTTTTCTGCAGGAGAGGGTCCATCGCAGGGAAAACAAAAACAAAACAGGCTGACGGACAACCGTCAGCAAATGTATACAGCACATCGTCGCTCGAGACAGCTGGGAAATATCATACATAAATACATACATCAATTCATGCCCGGGGATGGATGCATTTACATCACCCAAATGGAAATGGACTTCATCTATAATGGATGCCTGTTTACAGTGGTCGCCCGAAAAAACAAACAAACGCCCCGACACCCCTTCTGTCCGGAAAGCCCCTTTTACAGGGTAAGCCCCAGGGAGGGGAGGACGCTGAGAGGAAAAAACACAAGAGATTCAGATCGCTCGAGCGGATATATTCCCATGGACGCACCTGCATCTGTCGTCATCTACATACGCCTATTGTCCGCCAGTGGTCATCTATCAAGGGGGAACACGGGACTTAACGTCGGTTTGGGCGGCCAGGCGAAAGGGAGAAACATCCATACACATGGCCGGAGAATCCCACGAGGAATACATGTTTGGAAAAATAGCCAAACATTCGCTTACGACCTGACGAAAGCATAATATTTTAGAGAATTACCATTGCCCGTGTGAACATCGGTTTTTATTCCCACGTGAATATTTTCTTCCGCCTTCTTTCTCCTTACCTGGCCGCCCTGCGATATAAGTAAAAGCGGCCGGACGGGTCGGAACCCTGGGAGGCAGGGAAATCCGGCAATAAATATTATTATTCCACTTTAAAAACTGGCACCGAAGAGCTATTTGGGAAAGCAGATAAGATATTCCGGTCGGTCCGAAGCGATACACATTGGATACTTTTGCTCCACTTCCCAACTTGCGAAAAGTTCTCGAGTTCATTTTTCGCGGTGAAGATAGATCAACACGAACCTCGTGGTAAGACGCGTAACATTTAAGGGAGTTTTCATATACTAATGAATATTTCATGTGTGCACATACGGATTACTCTAAAACGACCGACTCGACAGTCGACACCCAGGTAAATATGCCAAGCGTAACTTTAAACTAGGATTTAGTGGAGCACTCCAACACATTGAAATACTTACAAGGAAATAACAGACGCACGTGGTACCTCGTAACATCAATTTTACATCTCTGAGGGTCTCTGACGCATATATCCATTCTGCTCAGATGGCTCAGATGGCAAAATGTTATAAGTCGCTTTTCCCAAAAAAAGGAGTAAGTCCCATCCTGGAGTCTGGTTTGTTAATGTTTAGAAGGTGGAGAAATGTCGTAAGTCTTACTTTCAGTTTGTGAAAAAACAAAATTGTAAAAATTTTGTTTTGGAAAAATTGTAAAAATTAAAAAACCACAAGTTGAATTTTGAATTTTAGATTTGCTGTCACGAAAAATTTAAAAAAAAAAGTGACTTATCACATTTTGCCATCTGAGCACAGATCTAGTCCCTAGGTATGCTGTGACGAAAAAGTAAAACTGCACTACTCGAAAATCTCGCAACGCTCAGAGGGTTAAAATTATAACTTAAAATAATTTAAATAGTTTCCTTAAAAAGTACCACCCAATGGAAAATGTCCAAGAATTAACTTACACATTTAATTACAGCACTAAAATACATCAATTGCAAGATATTCCTGTCAGTATTGAATTTTAAATGTACTATTTAATCTTTAGATTTCACTGGCGTGCCTTATTGTTCACATAACTATCGATTTTTTAAGGGTTTACAGTGAGTGCAATAACTGCTTTATTCTTTGTAAATATGAAACTGTCCAAGAAAAGGCTTACACACTTAATTACCGTACTAAAAAACATCAATTGTAAGATATTCCAGTCAGTATTGAATTTCAAAAGTACTATTTAAATCTAATATAAGTTATACATCGTAACCCAGCTTCAATGCCACCAAACAACTCAATAATTTCTAGTTTTTTCTAGTTAGAAAGACTGGAAAATACGAGTATCTGCATGTTGCTTATCTGCCACAAATGTAGATTCAAGTAAAAAACAGTTTTGACAGGTGTGCAGCGTTAAGAAACATATTTTTAACTAAACACGAAATTCTTCAAACTAGAAAATTTGATAAGGTACTAGTCTCTAAGGGCTTAAATTGTCCAATGGGATGCACTGTCTATGTATAATTTCTTTTGATCATTTCAATCCTTTAATGCCTTTTTTATTAGCACATTATTTCCTCAACAAGATGTAGACGGTTTTTGTAACTAACTGCTCTTCGGTAGTGGGTAATTTTTAACGTCGTACTAGAGAAACAAAACGGGCTATTGACGACAGTCCGGGATCAATCTCCTAATGGCGTACCTCGTAATTTTGAACCACGGTCAGATGAAGAGGCAACACCTGAACTGGGGCACCCCACTATCCAAAATTCCACACCAACCATACACCATACACTTACAAACATTTATGCACTGACCCCTATTCGAACCAGGAACCTTCCGATCTAGAGGCTAACATCTCAACCACCAGACAGATTGGTCGACTAACTGCTCTTTGGATCCTGTTTATTTTAGTAAGGTATTTGTTCGATATGAATCAATTACATTTTGATAGTCCAGTTCTGCTAAGGACCCTGGGGATCTTATTTTGCCCGACAAAGGTCCTCCTGACTGTCTCCCGTGTAGCCATCACCCTCTTGAGTAGGCTGAAAGGTCAGGATCTTATAAAACTTCCTAGAAATTCATTTGTTGAGTCATGGGGTTATTGCAATCGGGGTGAGAAATAATAAAAGAATGACTAATTTTATAATACTTAACACAATTTGATTGAATTTCCAATGCAATATCACAGTTTAAATAATGTTGAATTTAAATGTAGCTTTAAATACATTATTAAAGTATTGAAATACAACAACCCTGCTGATTTGGCCTATTTCGGTAATGTTACATATACTACTAGGGGGCCCTCCCCGTATCGCTAACGCTCGACAACCCCCGGAGAATTGCTATGCAATCCTCATTGGCTCGCTGTGCGAACCTTGCTAGCTCTGCTCGCATCAACGAAGACATGCGTCCTAGCAGAATGAATTGTTTACAAAATATGATATTTCAAAAATTACAGTATTTCTACTGTCTTCATATTTCTCAAACGAAATGAGTGTACCTCAACTTCAACATGCACGTTTTCTACGATTGCTTTCAGTTCTGCCATTAAGTCTTGCATCTCTTTCAATTAATATTTCATTGGGTTGTCTTGTCCACTTTTTTTTTACTTCTATAATAGGCTGTAACAACTCGACTAATATTCAATTTTTCAATACAATTTCATCCGATAACGCTATAAATTCAATTCAGGCGCGAGGCTTCGTGATAAACAAACGATCGTACAGTGTTGCCAAAACGGGATAACAAATAAGTTCTTTTTTGCGTGCCACGTAAGACAATTATATAAATAGAAAAGGGATTGATATCCGATCCAGTATTACTTGGCTATCAACTACGGATGCGACATCAATAGCAAAACATCGATGTTTCGAAACATCGATGTTCAAAATTAAAACATCGATGTTGATAATACATCGACCCAAAAACATCGATGTTTTTAAAATTCAGTGTATATAAACTTTTCCCCCCATTTCATAAAATTGGTTTAGCAACTTGTGGTGCTACATCGACAGCAAAACATGGATGTTCAAAATTAAAACATCGATGTTGATAATACATAGCCCCCAAACCATCGATGTTTTTAAAATTCAGTGTATCTAAACTTTTTTTCCCGTTTCGTAAAACTGGTTTAGCAACTATTGATACGACATCGACAGCAAAACATCAATATTCAAAATTAAAACATCGATGTTGATAATACATCGCCCCGAAACCATCGCTGTTTTAAAAATTCAGTGTATTTAAACTTTTTTCCCCACTTCTTAAAACTGGTTTAGCAACTTGTGATGCGACATCGGTTCCAATACATCGATGTTTTTTTCTAAAACATAAATGTTTAGAAAACATCGACATCGATGTCGCATCCCTACTTTTCAGACCATTTATCCTTGGTCACTTTGGTCTAAAAGTATTTTAAATTTGCTGATTGTAAAAATTATGCTACTTGTTTATTTTTTAAATTTTTATAACGGTACTTTTTTCATTTAAAAATAAAACATCGACAACGTAAAAACATCGACACCAATACATCGATGTTAAATACATCGATGTTTTGAAAACATCGACATCGATGTCGCATCCCTACTACCAACCGGATCCGATAAACAAGAATCTTTTTTTTTAAATTAAATATTCGTTTATTCAAACCCAACTTTAAAGTCGCAAAATCGTTTACTAAGCTATCGATTGTAAATTAATCGATTTTATATTTTTTAATCATCAGTTTGGAGAATTCTAGCAAAAATAATAAATTAAATCACCAATAATATTTTTTTTAATAAAGAGGAATTAGAAAAGCAAATTCTGAAAGAAAATAAAGACCTATTGCAAAAAAGAAAAACTTTAGAAAAGAAACAGATTTTGAGAAAATACTGAAGAAAGAAATGACTTCGTATGAAATGGTGTCAAAGGAAAATAGTTGTCTCTTATGTACGACTACTTAATGACGGTTAAACCAACTAGTGTCGAAGCTGAGAGGGCCTTCTCGACCACTGGTTATATTTGCAGTTCTTTGAGAAGTAGGTTGGGGGATGACACAATTAATACGATGTTTCCTTATATCGTGTTTTCAAACTCAAAAATGATTTTCATTACCATATAACTTCGATTTAAGTAACTAAGAAGAATTAAGAGTTCCCTTGTTTGTTATGCTGAACTGCCAAAGATTAGATTTTTATGTTAGTATGAGACAAGGGTAGGTACAATTTATATGTCATTTGCTCAACGACGTTAGAGATATACTTAATTTTAGATAAATAGAAAAGTACAGCGTATACTGTACAACAACAACAAAAAAGAACAGCAACGAAAAGTACAACAACAAACTGATGTCTTTAGTGTGGAAACTAGTAAGACTGGTCATCATCAATCGTTTAATACTTACTACAAGTAGTACTAGTAGTTACTATAATTTATTGTTGGTAATTGATTTGCTACCTATGGATAGTTATGAAAAAAGTTGATTTTCTAATGCTAAAATAAACGTTTTGTTCGTCACTTTGGAATAATATCCTTTCTACCTACTTTCACTCAGCCGATTTTGGAAAAATACATATCGTTTAGATAGACTTATTAACAAAGTACCAATCCGGACGGAAAAAGCCGGATTAGTATCAATCCGGCCGGATTGCAATCCTTATATACTATACCCAGCATGCATATGATGGAATGAATAGTTATATTTTCATCGTTCAAGCGGCAGATGTGCAACAGAATACACAAAAATAAATGAATCTAAAAGCTGCGTCAAGAATTCGCTTTTCTTATTTACTACACAATTTCCTGTTCCCAGCATTATTTTAAAACTACGCAGTTTTCATAACTTTCACAATGCTAATATCTGAATACCAAGCAATTATGAGAGATAACTGCATGTAGATATTAGAGTTACGAAATGAAGTTGATAAATATTGTTTTTTTGATTTTTTTTTAAGGATGAAAATGTGAGTGTAGTTTTTTGATTAGTTCCAGGTGTTTGATGGTGATAAGAATTGATAACTCAGTGGTACCAGATAAAAAAAAAGGGAAAGCCTAAAAAAACTTTCCATCTCATTTTGAACGCCTAAAAATATTTTTCTGCATCTACATGGTGCTTTTTTTAAATACCGCAATTTAAAGCGCATTGCATAGTATAATTAGTAAAGGTTCGTTCAGAAAGACTCATTTGCTTTATGCTTTGACTTATTTTGTTTATTTTTGGATATAACGGTAATGTTTTTTAATTGTGCATTTTGTATAGGAAGTGCAAATAGTTTGTTTATATATATACAGGGTGATTCTTAAGTAAGTATACAATTTAAACGAATATAACAGTGACAATGTAAGATATTTTGTTACTTGTAACAGAAGTGTAGTTGAATGTTTAAAGTTTTTTTAGAGACAGTCACAGATGTTCTATGTGTGCATACTTAGTCACATTACACACATCAAACCAGTAACCTATTTCTGCCGAGACGCGTGTTGGGGTATCTAAAGCAAGTGCAGTGATAGTGGTTTCGATACGCGCTGTTTTAACTGCGCTTGATCATCAGGAAGAGGAGAGTTGAATACGTTATCCTTTACGTAGCAACAAAGAAAAAATTCACATGGTATTAAATCAGGGCATCTGGGTGGCCATTGGGTTAGTGGCATGCTGTAGTCGCCGCTTTGTCCAATCCATCGGTGAAGAAGATGTTAATATAGGTAATTTCACATGTCACCTGACCAGTGTGGTGGTGTACCATCCAATTGGGGAGTAAAGTTTTTCGACGTTAATATCCAATTGGATGAATAAAGTTTTTGACGACATCTGCCGATACACACACACACACTCGGTCGTCCTGGCTTTGAAACTTTGCACAAACAGCTCGTAGTTTCAAATTTTTTAAGCAAATCGTAAATTCCCTTCAAGGTTGGAGGTTCTTTTCCAAATCGTGATCGGAAATACCGTTGCACAACAGAGACAGATTCCGTTTTGCTCAATTCAAGAACACAAAAAGCCTTCTCCACTGCAGAAACAGTCATTTCCACTGACTGGTCACTTGATACGCTCACTATCACCTACGCTCTGGAGGGGGACACAAACTTTGTGAGTATACCAAGCTAACAGTCTGCATTTGGGGACCGTGTCTTAAACTAATCCTGTTTTACAGTATCTGGAAACTGTATACTTAATTATGAATCACCCTGTGTGTATGTATATATATATATATATATATATATCCTGTTTTACCATTACATTAATTATACGTATGTACGGACGCAAGTTTTCTTTAAAATCTCCAAGAAATCATGAGACTGAGATAGTTGGTTGGGCAGTATGGCGCAAAAGCCATATTTGGCCATGTTGCGCCAAACACAAAACTAATTGACTTACACATATGGGAAGTTTACTGACACAAGAGAGCGAATAAATGACAAACATATCCCAAAGCTCATATCATTCTTGTGATTTTTATATGAAATCTAAGAAACGCTAGCTAATATGAAAGTGCTTAAACAAAGACCACTTGAGTGTTTATGAGAGGCTACTTCTGATTTATGCAGAGGCGAGGTTTGGATGAGGCGATGACCAAGAGTCCCCGTGTCTAAAGAGGCGGCAGGAACGTTTATTAAAATGTGGATTTTCTTGGAAATGTGTTTGTAAAAATAGATTTTAAAATTCCAAACAATAGTCCTTGTTCCTGATATATTTTCCAATGCTAATTGTGTGGTGTGAATGTATTTGCAAGCACTCCAGGTTTAGAATAGAATGCCTAAAGTCAATAATTTATAAGTTCCCCGAAATCGCATTGCAATTCAGAAAAGAGAGAATAAATAAATTAATAAAGTTATCTTCTTGCAGACATCTGGCGATCACAAAGAATAACAGGGGGCGCTTTTTCGAACTTAGCATGGACATTCACTACCACGAAACATTAACAAAGCTCGACCTTTTGCCAATCTATGGTTAATAACAAAATAACATTGGAAGCATTACAACATTATTTTAATCATCTTCACTTTAAATACGTAAATATTGCTTAAGGCAAGCCGGCATCAGCCCTAGTTACCCGAGGTCCTAAAAAGTGTAACGCGGTAGTGACGACGATAAGGAATTGTAGGATTTATAGTAACTTCATTCTCAATACACACAGTAGATTTAACAAAGTCTTTCCACTAAAGGTTTGTGAGAAAAAAAATAGATAGGAAATGCTAAATTGATAAAACTGATTCCATCGAGAGGGGAGCTCAGTCACTAGAAAATCCGACTCCGCCCATCCTTTGGCAGTGCTCAGCACCTGTACGGAAAGGTAATCTGATTGGCACGGCATGATTACAGGTTCGAATCGTTTTATCATCACTCTTTGGGAAAAAACGACCCCCCGTGTTAGCCCCTCGCCTCCGTGTCACCTACCGATACGGTGCTGCCACCTGTTAATCATAAAGCTAAGGAGAGCGCTCAAAGGAAAGGGGAGAATCGGGAGCACTTAAAAGATCCAGAGGCGCGAGTGACGGATCGTCGCAGGCCCCTCGCAATGCATCATCACTTTCGACAGCTACATTGTATTTAAATACAGGGACAATTTTCCTACTTCATTGCATTGACGGGTTCATAGTGAAGGTGGCTTCTTTCATTTCCCCGCGACTTTTCATGGGCACACGACAGTCCTTTCGAGCACGAGCAGACAAAAAAAGCGAAAGGAAATGGGATCGCTCAAATATATCACAGGTATTTTCTTTGAAGCAGTCACCCCCAAAGTGGTGCTGAAGAAATCTTGTCGGGTAATTCTGGCCATATGGGAAAGGGTGATATATATAGAGCCGCGGTAGCTCAGTCAGTAGAGCGTCGGGCTCGCATCAGAAGGGTTGTGGGTTCTGTCCTCGGCGGAGCCGGCAATTCTGATGATTGCGAGACCGGCGCTTCGACCTGGCTAAAGACCGTCGTGTTCACTAATGGTGACTGGGGCACGCTAAATAGGTCGTGGTCACAAAGTCCCCCATGTTCCCATACCAAATCAATACCTCTGGGGGTACCTGATCAGGGGGTTATCGGCCTCTGATTGAGATCTAAATTACGATATGTGTGAGTGAATGGATGTATGAAAGGAACCTTCCTGTAAAATGGATGTGTCTTGTATGTCGAGCAAAGTCGGACATCCTCCCAATGGGGCTCAATAACATGGAAGGCGCACCCCCTTCGCCTCTTGCAGTCTTCGACGGGCCTGGCACTCCTGTGGTCTGCCAGTGTAGGCATGAGAAACAACAACAAGAAACAACAGGGTGATATAAGATGCTGAAAAATATATTTGACGCCAAAAATGTTTTAAGCAAATTCTATTGACGATACACACTCAGCAATGATGCGTCGTCGCTGTTATATGTTATGAAATACAAGTTACAACTGATCGATCTAAAAACAAGGCCACAGATCGTAACATTGGCAACATAGTATTGGTATGAATTTGTCTGAAGACAGGAAAGAAATAGCCTAGTTTTCCGCAGTGTTCTAAAGTATGAGTGTACAATATTTGGTGTAGATTGATCAAACGGTGTAGATTTGTATAGAGGATATACACCCACATCCTTTCTAAAAAACACTACCCTACAATAATGGACCGGACGCTAGCGGATTTGCATAAAATCCGACTACTTGTTTGGGGGTGTTTTTTGTGGTATTACCTGGGATCTTTGCATGTTGTTCCTGGTCAATTGAACGCCGACGCATACATGAACATTTTGGACAACCAGGTTCTTCCTACGCTCTGGTAATTTTATGGAATGGACGAATGTTTCTTCCAAGACGACATCTCTTTATGTCGTGTTGCAGCTTCTGTCAAGCAGTGGTATCGAGATATGGATATGAAACGTCTTCCATGGCCTGCTCAGAGTCCCGACCTAAACCCCACAGAACATTTGTGAGACGAGTTAGAGCGACGCCAACGGACCAGGGAACCACGTCCGAAATCTACAACTGAGCTGGCGACATTCTTGCAGCAGGTATGAACACAAATACCCATAGCTGTGTATCGAAACCTTGTTGAAAGTATGCCCAGAAGGGTTGCTAGTTTAATTGCAGCACGTGGGAGACCATCTTCCTATTAAAGCATGTATTATTTCGCTTATACCATCACATCTTGTAGTCCTGTCCATTACTGTATGGTAGTGTATTTTCCAGCACTTTTGATTCACATAGATTTTGCAAGTCAGAAATTTTCTTATTATGACTAGGACATACCACAATACTACAAATAGGTGAGGAAGCTTAAATTACTACTACACTGTTTCAGAATTGTATGACGAGTAGTTATCAATTTAGATTACATATGAAGGATATTATTATTCCAATTAGACTGAGGTTTTCGAATTAATAGTTCCTTCACTAAACCGGAAATTCTCGTTCTTTTAACTTTCTTGAGAATAAAAAATTGTTAATATTTTCGGTTTGATACGAAATGCAAGCGGAGCATTGTGTTAAAATAAAATTTAGATAAGTTTTTTAGAAAGGGTGGGTCAAAAAAGTATCAATAAAATGGGGCGTTAAGCCCAAAATGTTAGATAATTTAAAGGAGGCATCTAGTCAGAGACCGTGTAATAGATGATGACCAAACAGATGACCAATAGATATCTATTTGTTGAAAAAATCATAGGGAGGCTTTTATTGGTCAAGAAGTCAAAAACCGGTTTAGAAGTCATACAGTGGAAGATTGCAGCTTGCATGATGGAATAATGCGTGAATGTTAAGAGGGTAAACATTAAAAATCGGGGAATTTTTTAGACAAATCCACAAATAACACCTTTGATCGATTGAGATAATCATGCAACACGTCGAATACAACCAGAGAACGTTATTGTGGGCAAAGTAAAGTTGACCGCTTCGTCGTCTATGCATATAAAAGTCTTCAGGCAACAAAATGATCAGCCATTTTTCAGGACAGTAATTTTCAAGTTTTAAAACATTCCAAAATAATAATGGTTTACCCACTATCCAGGCTGTTGTGTGTTATCTTAAACATTCAAATATTACGTATTCATTCAACAATCAGAAATTATTTTAATCCGTTTGATTATTTTGTTTATAACAGAACATATTGGTGTTGCCTATTACTATGTAAACTGGAGTCCTTCTTGTTATTTTAATCAAGCTCGTGGCACATAAATTGGCATTATTAATGTATTACAGAATGGAAACAAAAGGATATAAACAATATAAAATCAACCAATAGGATATTCATTCGCCAAATTTTGCCACTTATTTTAAATCTGCTTGATTTGAGCAATGGAGTTACATAATATTGCTAAAAGCACACGGAAGAGCTCGTCGTTCTAATATAATACTTAAGAAGTCTGATTAGAAAAGACAATAAAAAATTCGAAAGATAGAAATCATCGCAAAAACAAAAAAGTGAATAATGCATGAAAATAAGTTCGACAAAAAATGCCAGATTGCTTTTGAAAAAGGGAAAGGTATGCAATTGAAGCAGACGCTGAGAAACAAATTACAGCAACGTGACTGAGGAGTGCACTTTTTGCTTACGCACTTCATTAAATGTATATTTTTTTTATATTTCCAATGCCAAGGCTGGGTACAGATTGCACAGACAAATACAATACAGAAATACAATACAGTACAGAAATGACCGAAGTCATTGTAGCCTTATACAAGGCCAGAAGTGATGGTCACTTGTGAAGGGGCACCCAGTGGGTGGACCATCATTGTCCCTAACAAAGGACAGCACAATTTACATCCATGCCCTGACCCGGATTCGAACCAGGAACCTTCCGATCCAGAGGCCAACACCTTGACCACTAGACCGGTTGGTTCATTAAACGGTTGGCTCATTAAATATAATAATATATAGGAATTAACGTTTACTAAATTTAGAAAGTACACCGAAACACTGCTGTATACTATGATTTATTTCGTATGGTGGATGAAATGTGTATTTTCATTATAAATGGATTTAAATAAGGTGTGAAACATAAGGAAATCACACATAAACATGAGTACTTACACTCTGCCATCAATAGACATAAGCAGTTAAAAAACTGCCGTGTATGCTATGTATGGGTTTCTTAGTTTTTAATGTAAAGGATTATTCGGTCTATGCGACCAAAAAACGGTAACACATATACAGGGTGATTCAAAACTCAACGTACAAACTTTTAGGGAGGTGGAAAACATAAAAACTAAACAGAATCACATAGGAATGCGTGACCGGAAACCCAAAACCTGATCAGCTGGAGGACAAACGAAGATGCAGAAATGACAAGCCAATAATAGGTGGACAAAACTCTTTATTCAGCGATACTTTAAACCAGGACAGTTTCACAACAAGTGCTCAAAGTTCTTACCATCCACAGATATGCACGTTTGAGGGCGCTGTTTGGAAGGCAGCGCTAGTCATTGAAAGTTCCGATTGCGTACGAAAAATCATGCAAGAATTTACCAACGCTGAAATGGCGGACTTGCACCTCGTGTATGGTGCAATTGACGGCAACGGAAGGGCTGCGGTACGGTTGTATGCCGAACGGTACCCAAACAGACGTGTACCGCACTACAGCGCTGGCGAACAGCGTCCTAAAGCAGATAACAGTGCCCTCAAGCGTGCATAACTGTGGATGGTAAGCACTTTGAGCACTTGTGAAACATAACGTGTACACGTATTGTTCTAGTGTCAAGTATCGCGAAATAAAGAGTTTTACCACCCATTATTGGCTTGTCATTCTGCATCTTCGTTTATCCTCCATCTGATCAGGTTGGAGTTTCCGGTAACGCATACTTATGTGATTCTATTTTGTTTTGGTGTTTTCTACCTCCTCTAAAAGTTTGTACGAGAAGTTTTCAATCATCCTGTATAGCGCCCCTGTAACGGTATCAAACAAAATAAAAATTACGGTCTTTTTAGGTTATTTTTCACAGATCGCATAAGATGAATCCATGAGTGCACACGTGAATTTTCAGATGTGCTAGGTTTGAGTCTCATGCGGATCCAGTTTTAAAAACAACAGTTTTAACTAACCAATTGTAGGCCATAGGTTATAGAGGACACCTGACTTTGGACAAGTATCTTGACCATTGTTTTGAACGCAGGAAAAATAAAATTATTGATCGCACTTTTTGAAGAAAGTTGTTTTTCAAAAACCTTTTTTTATCCAACCTTGTACAAAATAGAGACTTCGAAGAATAAAGAATAGTGTTCAAATTTCCCAAATTAAATTACAAATGGCGAAATTGAAAGAATGTTGACAAAGTTTTACGAGATATAAACCTTTGTGAGATTTTATAAATAACATTCTTACGTATCTTTTTTAAAAAGGAAAGTTGGTTAGTATAAAATCTTCAAAGCAATCCATATTTACTAGAAGTAAACTGAAAGGATTTGAGATTTATGTACATACGGAAACAATAGTAAATATAACTTTCAGATCAACTTCACAAATCTCAATGATGCATTTATGTCACATTTTCTAATACTATAGGTGTTACCACATGAAAATTAAGTCGTGTAAAATATTACAAAATTTTATTAGATTTTACAATTGACAAACTGTTCCTACTAATATTCAGTTGATTCAAACAGCAATTTCACAAATGTATCATATATTTACACATTTGAAAAATAACTTTAGTACAGTAAGTGAAATATATAAATTTGGGAAACTGGTTTTTATGTAGTAATTATGTAAATAAACAGAGGACAAATCATAGTATAAGATTAAATTTTAACAGAAGGAATACCGAAAAGGAAGCCCATTTTTGTTATGACTTTATTAACAGTAGTTGTTATGTAATAGCAAAAATAAAATAATTTGATTATATACTCGGAGCGGTAACAAACAAGATTATGAATAACACTTCAAATATAGTAAACAAAACTTAAAACACTCCGAATTTAGTTATGAACTCCAAGGGACAAAAAGAGAATAGTATGAATACTTTATTCGTGGTTTTACTGAAAGAAACAGTTTGAAATCACTCCAATAAGGTATTAAAATAGACAAAACCAACGTAAGTTTCTTAAAATACTAAGATCCTATATATTTGACTAAATTAGCATGATATTAGCAAATTAAACGCGATCTAAAAATACCATCACCAAATAATATTTTGCGAGTAAATTTCAATTTTCGATTTTGATTTTCTTGTAAAAGGTAGTTAAAATTAGGTAAAAGTGATTTAAATCCTCTTTGATCAATTCTTCTATAAATTTTTTCCCGAAATGCTTTCAAAACTCTGAAATAGGTAAAGTTGTAATTTTAATGACGTACCAAAATGCGAGGAATCTCTCTTCTTAATTCCCATTATTCCGACTTCTGTGATTAAAATACGCTTGTCGCCAACATTAAGTAAAACTTAAAACTCGGTACATGCATGTCACATAACTATACTTCGACAACTATAAACAACACTACAAATAAGTCAACGCACAAACTGATATAGTTATTATCAATGAATGCAGTTGCATGTTGAAGATTTCAACTGTCGTACACGAGCCAAAAAAAAGTGTACGATTCCACACGTCATAATCTTATCTTCACTATGCAAATGGCCTTGAATTTGTTTCAGAAATAAACATGGTTTCGCAAAAGCGCACTGGAGGGGGAGGGGATACTGATAAGCAGTGGAACTTCGTATTGTTATTTTCCTGCTTCAAAAAGGTCGCTCAACTTTCCTCTACATTACGTAAAACAGAAATACTAGGAAGCTCATTGAACATTTTTTTCCGAATTGGTTGGTTTGAAGTCTGCGGTCATACTTTGATAAACGATGGTTACATAGTTATCGAACTTGTCTTGGGTCACGTGGTTTTTTTAAGCAGGCAAAATGAAACATGTAATATTTTAGTAAAAAGTTAAGGCTTTTTAAAATGTGTTAAGGATTTTTCGCAAGTAGTTTTGGCTTTTAAGGGTCCTAAAAATAAAAACGGAAAGTCAGGCCTTTTTAAAGAATTTTTTTCAGGCTCGTTTGAGTTCTGTACAGTTAAAACATAAATTTACTACAAACAAAATGAAGGTATAACAATTCCGAAAGTTTGTTTTAGAAAAATAATTTAATTAGTGTCTTTTAATATTCATTCGTTTTATTTTGATTTACTATGTCTGTCTAAAAATACTTGATGGCATATATGTCATTACAAAAATGTTTACAAATATATGTCGGCAGTGAATAACGTTTTTAAAAATATCAATATCCTTGTCAAATAAACTGTCTTAAACAGAAAGTGATATTTGCTGACATTGAAAATTTCCCTAAGTTAGCATATAAAAAGAAAATTGTTAATTTAAACTGATTGAACGAAAATCTACAAGTTACCAACTGTTTATTTTCTTCATAATTTTAAAAGTATAGATAGTAACAATGCACTATATTTCTGACACTGAAACAGTTTTTACACGTCTCTGTGAACCATTCTTATAGAAGAGTATCAAAACACAATGAACAAGTGTTATTTCAGCTCTATATACGAGATCAGTTCTCTTTTTGAATGAAATGCACGCATTCATGTACTACATTAGAGAAGTGTTTCCACCATATTTAGTTTTATAATTTAAATGTGAACGAAAAAATGTAATTTTTCAAAACATTTTTCAAGGGATACAGCTTAAAAAGTTCCTTATTTAATACTCCACGCATACCCAGATATTTAAGCTGATATGTATGCGAAAACTATTTGAAATATTTACAGATATACACAAGTTATATTAGAAAACTAAATATTTGTTTTTAAGTTTAAATAAATAGTTTTGATGGACATACAGCTTTATTACGACATATAAAAAATGTCCATTGTCTTGTACGTGTATGTGTCATTTTTCCTATTTAAATGACTTCATTTCAGATTTATTTGAGTGATGAACATTCAAGCACAAATAACTAACCTCATTTAAATAGAATGTTTAGCTTATACCATAGGTTTCCTGAAGAAAAAAGTAATCAAAATAAATTTATAATCGCGTATTTAACGACCTAAAAACCATTAGCTTTATGAATGTATTTACTAAATTACCATTGCAATGGTATAATGTCTTTGTATACTAATTAAAATTAAAAATAATAACATGGATGTTAAATGATTTTATTACATAGTGATTACAAAGATAGTAAATTTGTACGTTAAAAGAAGGTTGTTAAGATTTTAAAACACGAATAGTAGATAATTATGAATAATACTCAAAACCATAGTTGTAATTAATGTTGCGAAAACTATGGCGATTGTAATTAATAGAATGCTTGCTTAGTAGTTACTGCAGAAAGACAAGACTTTGTCGTAACGTACTAGCATGAGGAACTGCTTTTTAAATGCCTGTTTTTTAGTTGTGTGTGAAATCGAAATCCATTAATATTTTCCTACACACAACATTCAATACCCGACAAACTAACTATCACTCGTTAAACACAGACATGTAGACACTTTGTAAGAGAAGATTTTTAATCTACAGACATTACACTTTATCTTACTTACGTTCTATCTATTTGCTCTTAAGAGCAAAACTTTTAGTTCAGTAGGAAAAATCTAAAAACAACATTGTTAACAATACAATGACAGAAACCATCATTTTGGTATTTCCCACGAAGTTTGGAAGAAATAAATCTAAAAAAACTAAACGGAGTTTTCCATTGCAGTGTTACGAAATACTAAATAAGACATACAATCCCAAGTTTGTATTATTGCTATAGTTCTTTGGTAATAAAGTTGTTTTTTTACCGTTAAAGAAATTCTCGGACTTATTCTTTAGTTATAAAATTTTCAAACTCGAATAAATTTTTTTTTTTTTTAACAATTTGATATATTCAAGGATGATTTAAAAAGTTTTGATTATAAACATTTGTAACCTAAATTTTATCTATGTTTCATTTTTAAGACAAAAGTGTCAGCAAATTAATTTTCTAGCCTTTTTCCTGGTGAAATTTCCAGCCAAAAAGAAACACGTTTGAATTTGAGCAACAAAATCTTTTTTCCAAATGTAATCAATATGAAAATACAAAAAAAAAAACTCAATTGTTAAAGTCAACAAGAGCAAAATTTTCGTGTATGTTTGGAAATAATTTCTAACTATTTTACATTTCAAAAGAGACTTAGTGTATTTCCGCTGTAAGTAGCCCGATAAATTGTATACTTACTTGGAAAAAGTGCATTGTAACCTTCGGAAAGGCAAAGTCAGTTTCAAAATTTGTATACCATCTTACCTAAAAGAAAAGATAAAACATAAACAAGTTGTTGAAAATTGAAACAAAAATTTGGAGCTCACAATATATGAAATGAAGAGATAGAAGATTCCTAAATACAAATTTATACTTTTTAAATGAAAACATTACAATAGTCATTCACAATACAATGCTTATTACCCCATATTATAGTATATTTTCACCTTTTTCTACGGCCGGGAGAAATTTAATTAGATCCACAACAGTCGCTTTATTTCTCTTTTATTTTTCTAACATCCACTATCTTCTAAGTATCTCAATTCAATAAGGTGTTTTATGCTTCACGAAAAAGTAATGTTTTTGTTTTTAAATTGTGTTCCTTTTTTGGAGTATCCTTCCTAGTTTTCTAATGAAAACCGTAAATTTCAATTATTGAAATCAAGGAAATGTTAACGAATGGCTAAACTGAAAATTTTATTAGTCAATGTTTTGATTATTTTTCTTTGCTATAATCAAATGTTTAATGGCCTTATTTCGTACAAATAGAAATACATTTGTAAGTCCCTTTAAAAGATCAACTTTCTCAACTTAACTGATTAAATTGAGAGTACTCTCCCATGAAAATAAGACAAGAAGATATTCATATTTCTCTGTTTGTGAATAATTGAAACGGTCAATGCAGAAACCATTTAAGTTCCATTTTTAAACATTCGTTTTTCAATTTTTTTTTTCCAGAAAAGGGGTGCAGAAATCTCACAAAGCCACTCGTGTGGTTTCTGTACCCAAAGCATTTTTTCATGGCTGACAGTTACTAACTGAAAACACGGACTAATGTGGGTTTTTTCACACATTACGTTCCGACCCTAGACAAACCCATTTGTGCAATGAAAGTTTCTAAAATTTTTGAACTCTATTGTTGTGTGTGTATGACTCATTCCATCCGGTCTAGTCAGCGGCAAGAGACCAAAAATCACGATGAAGTCAAAAACCAGCAAAGGGTTGTTCTAGGTATCTTCCTTGGCAAGCTCCAGCAATTTAAAAGATGGTCAGCAAATTGCAGATAGGATAAGATTTTTGCACTTGGATAAAAGTAGGACACTTTAAGTGTCCACTAGCAAATCTACAAATGGTGGTCTGCATACCTCTGTCGCCTTTGACATTAAGGGCACGACCAGGAGATTTTCTGTCGTACCAAGCGTGTGACGGAGGGGGTCTTTCATGAATGCTGGTTTAAGATTATCCTTCTTGAGTAGTTTTCAAGGTAGGTCAAAGTATCGCGTGAAGTAAGAGGAAGAGAGGCTCCTTCCTCGGCCAGAACATCAGCGGTCTCATTTTCAGAAAGTCCGATATAGGTCGGTACCCATTGTAAGTAGACCTCATGTTGTTGAGAAAGATCCTTGAGTAAAGCTCTATCACCGATTCTTGTCCAGTTACAAAGAAACTTAATTGTTCTTTTTAATTTTCAATGTAATTTTAATTAGGAGTACTACTTTTGAGTGCCATCAAAATAAATTTAACAACTAATCGCAGAATACTTTATGGTTTTAATATGATGAAAACAAATATTTTTTAGTTTTTTTTATTTAAAAAAACAATATCTTCTTTAAATCAACCTGCTTTTTTCTTTAGAAAAATTTCTTGTATATAATTGTATATGCCTTGAACTGTGATTGAGAAGTTGGTACCGAATGAGAAAAACTCATCTTAAAAGCAATAAATTTTATACTATGTCTTTGCTTAAAATAGAAACAATAATGAACTGGTTAGAAGATAAGATATTAAAAAAAAAAAAAAACGAATTTTTACTAGTCTATTGTTATATTGTTTTCAAATAAGTTTCGTTAAAACCTTTATTTGAAAACCAAGTTTAATAATTCTAGAAAAGTGCTTACATAGAAAAAAGGAAATTGGATTCAAAATGACATATCAACCTGAATTTCTCAAGCATTCTGATACGACGAGTTCATAAGGTTATCTTTTTCAATTGCGGAATGTGCAAATACAGAAATCTCTTACATAGACAGTTGATTTGTCTCAATTAAAAAATAAACATCGCCAAAAAATAATTACAGGAACAATATTATCCAGAAGACACAGTTCTGTTAGCCAAAAAATATGTATAAAATAAAGTACATATTTGCATTATGATGATTTCACCTTGAATTTCGAAAGGTTTCGTTTCATACTCCACTCCTCACACTTAAAAATATTTTACCAATAAACTCTTGGCACCAATATGCATATTATCTACAACCACTAATATATCATTTAACATACTAAAAACAGCAACATTTTTAGAAAGTTAGTTAGTGTATTTCGTTTAAACAACCAGCTACCATTTTCATATTTCCTTTCGGACTATCAGATTTTAGTACTCATCCAAAATTCCTTTCAGAATTTACGACTTATATAATAGATTAGAGTAATTATATAGTAGAAAAAAATATTCTATAAAGCAAGTTAGCCGTTCAATATCATCGTTCAAAAAGCCTTGTACCACAGTGTAAATTTTTACCATTTACTGCAATTCGAAAGTTACAGCCTGCCACATCGTTTTGGTCAAATGAATCGATTCTCAAGCATCCATTTCGCAAACATAATTTTCTTTATCATATAGTAATTTTTAACTGTAAGATAATCATTTTAATAACACACGAGATCATTAGGCAAAGGTTCAGCTTTACTTTATAAAACTCATTAAAATTACATCTTATGATCGCATCTGGTTTAATTTAGAGTGAGTTACATTGCATTTAAATTCAAACCCTATCAAAGCTTTCGTGCAATGTCTAGTAATTCAACAATCAAACCTCTATTATCCACATAAGATTCTTGCCTATTGAATTTCCAAAAAACTAGGTAATTTAAGTGCAAAATTGCGGAAGTCTTGATTGACATTACTTAAAAAGGGATAATAGTATATGCACTGGTGAATGACAATGGATACCTGATGTTGGAAAAGGTATCCACTGTCCAAAGGTACCTTCAAATTCCAACCTTTAATGCTGCTTTTAAACGTTAATAGGAAGCCCTTCTTTCTATATGGCTATTTATATCTCATTTAAGAAATAAAAACAAACTTAATCAACAGCAAATATATACTAACACCACGTACACTGAAGTTTTGGTCTAATCGCTTTCTTCCCCCTATTTTCTCCCAATATTAAAAAAAATGTGATAGATAGTTGCCATTAATTAAAATTTCAGTTCTATGTTTTTCGAAGAAAATTGGTCCATCCGTAAATTCTAATTTTTGAAATGACTATTCTTCCATACAAAAGTAATTCATTTCTGATTACTAACAAACGCTACTGAAGTGTATACAGCACATTAGTGAAAGAGGAAATATTTATTTCAGATTGAAGTTTATTTTTAAAAAAACCGGTAAATTAGATATTTGTACACAAGGGTCTGGAATAAGTGTTCACTCAATATATTTTCACACACATTATATATATACATACTTTAGAATTAAAAAAAAATAAAACTTAAAGTTTTAAGAGAGAATGATCTTTAGAGTTTATACAAAGAACTTTTGAGTTTTTATGGCTGTTGCCATTTGAAAATGCATTTCGCATTTAAATAAAAGTTCTTTAAAAATTAATAGTTAATTCATGGATTAAACATAAAATGTACCATGCATGATAGTTATATTCCAGTTAAGCCATTTCTGTTTTTTACGGGTGCAGACCATAGACTTGTAATACCTTATGGTCTATGGTGCAGACAGACATACGAGTAAGTCGAGTTGTAAAAGGGGGTAATCTTTCTACGAGTACATAACTAGAAACGATAATGCTAACGAAAGCATAACATCAAAATAGTGTTACAAATAAGAAATCAATAGACCAGCAATTTCCAATGAAACAATTTCTTTGATTCATTTACAAAAAATATTTACAAACTACCTTTTTGCTCCAAAGCGACTTGTTAAAATATATTTTCAACAGAATTTATTCAGATACTTCATAGTAAAATAATACTTCATATCCTTTATACGAGTATTACTTGAAATTATTTGTGAACACACTTTTCAAAAGGTCAAAACTAAACCGTAGAAATGAAATAAATATTACAAAATTTAAACTGCTTCACTATTCTTGGTATGACACACCAGTACAATTATTGCGGCACACCAATTGAAAATTCCTGATGTAGACTTATTACGGTAAAATTATAAAACTAAAATTTAGAGCTTTCATTTTCGATAGGATAATATATATTACACTAAAGATTAGACAAGTCTGTAAAACAAGTAAATATAAAATTCATAGCATAAAAATACATATTTTATAATTTAATAAGCCTTTCAATTCTTAGCTGATTTATTATACTTGCTTTACGGAAAGTATAATAAATCAGTCAGGAATTGAAAAAGAGCTTAAGTGTATGAAAAAGCGTTTCACTCCTTTCATTTTTTAGGAGCTGGTTCAAAATTAGGATGTCCACAACACATCCTATTCGAATGTTTAAAAATATTGCGCGTCCAACAAGAACATGAAAGAATTATGCAAGAATAATTTTATTCGCCACTTTTTAAAACTACACAAAAGCAAGGATCAATTTACCTTTCAGGGCTGTTGTAATATTTTTGCTAAACTGATTTGGCGGTGGTTATATGGAGCAAGTGCTATATTTGGTCACGCTACGCCAAATAACGTTAAATAAATGGCATTCACACACGAGAAAAGCTTTACTAACACAGAAGAGAGAGAAATACTCCCCCAGGAAGGAATCGAACCTAACAACTTCAGTAATTTAAAAACTGACAGTGGTTTGTGAAAAAAAAAACTACTCATCACATTTTAATTTAAAGATCAGGACATTTGAAAGATAATGTAAAATAAAATAATAAGTATTAGGTTGTACATATCGTCACCTGAATACAGTTAGGTAACTCGAAAGAGGTACTTTGAGTTATACACTAAAATTAGTGAAGCATACTGAATTTAATGGAATAAAGTAACTTTTTTTAGCACTTAGGTTTTATCCATCGTGTAATGAAAAATGTAAGTATATATAAAGCCACGAATTAGCGTGAAAACCGTTTTTCTCTTTATCCTGTCCTCCCAAAATTGAGCTACCTAGTTATTGCATTTAGGAGGCGATACAAAGTAGGGTTTCATTGTGAAGAGTTAGGCTTCAATGATTCCTAACTGCTACCAGGAATATAGATAAAGAAACATGAAAACGCACCTCTATCATATTCTATCTGAACCAGAATTTACCTAGCTTAGTTCAAGTGATTACTATTTTGTTTGATATTAGAGAATATATATACATTGTAGTTTTGTAATTATGTAATGCTGTAAAACAGGAACCGAAGCAAAATGCATCTCTTAGTCTCTTCTTAATAAATAAAAGAAAAATATGAGCCTTTTTAAAAGGCCTTTTAAAGGATACTTTTCATTTTTAGGTGAAAGCGGACTTTCAAAACATATTTTTCAGATTGTTTGGCCCATATGCAAAATTGAGTTTAAAATAATACTCTGAGTGAAAGTTATTGCATAAAACGTGTGTTTAAGAATTGATAAATCAGCAAAAATTGATAGGGGTCCCATGCACATTGATATTCTACATATTATCAAACTTTTCATTCACATAATAGTTTGTATACATGCAAATTAAATTAATTTCATTTGGTAAGTGTAGCACTCAAATGTAACAAGAAAAACTATTTTTACTAAATCACCTAACATTTTGAAAAATAGCACAGGTTAAGAAACATTCCAAACAGAAATTTCAAAATTTGGAAGCATGGTGAATTTTTTATTTGCACTTAGATATGTACAATTAATTACAAGGATGATCCAAAACCATTTAAGGAACTTAATTCAAACCTGTTACCCAGAGGAAGTTATAAAATAAGAATTTCAAATATTCTTATTTGTATAAAATATTCTTTCTTTTATTGCATAGGAATGCGTTTTTGTAGTACTCATAATACATATTTCTATATATTTAATGTTGTATTTGTAACTGCGTCGACAATTATTGGAATAGAAAAATTATTTTTACCATCAAGAGTTTATCACTTAATTTTTAGTGATTTTGAAAGTCTAATGCGCTTTTAAGACTGTATGTCGAATAAATCGCAGTAAATTAACCACGAGTGCACTTGTGAAGAAACTTCCATTGAATGTTATTTACGTCTCATGGATCCAGTTTTAAATTGTGGATCCAAATATTGTGGCAGTGATTTTTTATAAGACGACCCTAGTTTTTTGTGTCAAATATGCCGAGTTCTAACAGGGTTCCCACTCTATTTCAGAAATAAAATTCCCTGACTTTTCCAGGTTTTCCAGACAATTTTTTACAATATTCCAGGTCATAATACTTAAGCAATTCACGACATTTTTAAGGTAAAAAACCCCAAGAAATAATTCAGCATTCAATAGGCAATAATAAAAATCATTTTAAGAATTATACACTAAACATTAATACATAAAGCACAAGTAATTTTGCATTAAAATAACTTATTCAAATAATCTAGCATATTTGACTTACGTTTCTTTTAAAGTCGGTTGAAGAATTCAATTAATTAAATAAAGTGATACAAAACTGTGCACGAATTTTAATGGCTACTTTTCTCCAAAGCGTCTGAGAAGCCATGATCTATCGTTTTCCAAGTCATTGAAGTAATTTTCCAGGTTTTAGACGAAAATTAGCAATTTCCCCCCGATTTTTTTTAACAAAATTATATTTCCTGCCAATTCCAGGTATTTCAGGTTTTTCCTGACCCGTGGGAGCCCTGTTCTTGTAAAAATTAGGACGTTTAAACATTTTGTAAAGATTTTCAGCATATATTAAGCTTTTTATAGGGTCCTAAAAAGCTAAAATGAAAAATCAGGCATTCTTAATTCTGTGAAAGCTACAAGATTACCGAGAAGTGTAGAATTGCATTTACACCACAATATACATAACGATTAAATAATCACATCTATTAGTTGAAAGAATCAAATAGAAAAACAAAACAAAGATAGAAAATATTCTATTGGTCAAGGTCAAAACTGGTCAGAAGACAGGAAAGACTGCACATTGCCGAATGGATATTAAGAATGCGACATCGATGTCGATGTTTTGTAAAAACATCCATGTATTTACCGTCGATTTATTGGAGCCTATGTTTGTTTAACATTGGTGTTTTAACATTGTCAATGTATTTAAGCAGTCGATGTTTAATTTTTGAACGAAAAAAGTGCTGTAGTAAAAATTTTGAAAAATAACCATGCAACTCAGTATTTGTCAGTGATAGCGGCCGACATATATCCTATCAGAAAGAGTTTTTTCCCTAACTGGTGGGTTAGTTAGTGAAAAAAATAGTCGGCTTAAGGTGGAGAAAGTTAACAAACTTTTTTTTACAAACTGTAAGTAACAAATATTGGGGCCTATACTTATAGGCCAAAATATTTTTCATTTACAGTAAATAAAAAATAAGTTTGTTTTGTCCCCCCCCCTATAAAATTAATAACTCTAACTAATAATAACTAACAATAATTATTGTTTATTATATACCTACCTAATTATACTTATAATTAGTAATACCTATGTCAAATTGTTGTAAATATTATTTTCTTTTATATTACTCGATTTGAAAATAAAAGATTTGTAAATTGTTCGTATTAATCTTTTTTACTTTGTTTTGACAGTTTAAGAAAATCTTAGTTATAAATTAATAAACACAGCCAAATGACAAACTAACCCCCCCCCCCAATCTCCGGGCGAACATTAATGTTTGAGGTTACTAAACCACAGTTTTAAGAAATGGTGGGGGGGGGAGTTTAAAAACATCTGATGGTTTTGGGGCGATGTATTATTAACATCGATGTTTTAATATTGAACATCGATGTTTTGTTGTCGATGTCGCATCCCTAGTCAAAAGACATAGGGTAGACTGTGTATAGTCGTACGGATACATGAGTGAGCTTCAAATGGTTATGGCTTTTTAAGGTTTTGTGACCCTGTTTTTAATTGTCTCTCGCAATAGACAAAACTCCATCCTGGGATACTGAACCTACAAAGGGGTTGCCGTAAAAAAACATTTTTCTACAGTGTACAAAATAACTAACGTTTTTTTTTTTTTTAATCAAGGGATAAACTTACTTATTATGAAAATAATATTTTCACATCATATTTAAACTGGACTGAATTTAAGTCGGTTCTTTCAGTTTAAACCCCTTGTCTGTCACAATTTGTACGATTTATATGATTTTAACTTGCAGTAAGTGGTGACCTGACTATCGTCTAAGCCTGGAGCCATAATGCTTGGGGCGATTCTCTGATTATCGTATCGTACATACTTCATAACAAGGGACAACTATCTTATAATGGATTTATCGAGCTCCAGCTTCCGTTCAAGGAGTTAAGCAAACTGCCAAAAAATTGCACTCCTGAAATCGCGGACTTGGCATAAATACGACAGGATGCTGATCGTGTAACAGCATTTCCTCAGGGAGTTGTTCCCACTACAGCACCAACACCTGTATGGGCTTTTTTGCATTTCCTCAAACACGCTATTTGCATGCGAGCTCAAAATAAACTTGGGAGAAAACAAGCAATTCCGGAAACGGTGAAAGTAAAGACGTGTTTACTTCAAGTCCGGGAACACCTGGGATCCAAAATAAAAGTGAATGGTAGGGGAAAGCCCCTGAGCGAAACTCCCCATTTCCAACAGAGAAGAAACAAGATGACCTTGGAAAATACTAGCGATACAAACAGGAAACGGAAGTATAGACCAGACCCACGCAACAATGGACAAAATGTCCACCGGTTTTCCATCTGCAGTGATGTTCTCCACAAAGGATGGCAAGGGCGCAACAGCAGTACAAAAGTACCGGATAAATATCTTTTCCGCGTTTCGAATTCTGATAGCGACACGCCATTTTCTTTTTCATAGAAAATACATTCCCAGGATCCCTTAAATGAGTTCAATATTCAGCGGATAACATTTAAGAGAGAAAGCTGTGGATTCTTCTATTTCGTAAAGCTTTACAGAAAGAAATTACTATTCCTGAAGTACTATTTTTTAAATTATCTTCAGACTCATTGCCATAAGTCTAGCTGATCAACTCAGTAGTTTTAAGAGAGAAAGTTCTTGATTCTTCTATTTCGTAAAGCTTTACAGAAAGAAATTACTATTCCTGAAGTATCATTTTTTAAATAATCTTCAGACTCATTGCCATAAGTCTCTAGTTGATCAACTCAGTAGTTTTAGGACAGAAAGTTCTTGATTTTTCTATTTCGTAAAGCCTTACAGAAATAAATTACTATTCCTGAAGTATTAATTTTTAAATTATCATCAGACTCATTGCCATAAGTCTCTAGCTGATTAGCTCAGTAGTTTTGAAACAGACATAAAAATCTGTAACTCGATCAGCAGTAACAGCGATGTCAGTAAGATGAGGGCAATTATTGAGATAGATTCCTGTCATGTCTGAAAGGAGGGCAAGTTGAGTTCGAAGAAATAATTAGGTGATTTTGAAGGAAGTAGTGTTCAGTGAAAACACTAAAGAGACTTGTATACCTATCGTTAGGTATTGTGTCAACAAAAACCTTTACTTTTTAGCTATGCCTTTGTAAGTATTAAATCGAGAATATTTGATTTTGTATTCATAATCCTTTTTAATGCATAGTATTCAATGAGAGGACATAGTTGGGGTAATTCAAAACCGGCCTATTCTTGAATTTGATTTGCTATTTAAGCATAGAAAGCAGTAGCGGACTGGCTCGGAAAATCGACCACGGGAATATAACCATCTACCAGTCTCAAGGATTTAAAAACTTTGAAATGTTGATAGTAAAATATGCAATTATAAATAGTAAGGACAATTCTTGATTTCTTTTATCCCTACTGTATGTTCCTTTTTCAGGACCGAGGCTTCTTGGGAACCTCCGACAGCTTAATTCAGTAACTATATCGGAATTACTACCAATTATAAAACAGAATCCTTGCTATTATTGCTTATGATATAATAGATTTCGTTCGTTCTTTAAACATTTTATTGTTTTTTAAAAGGAAAAGCATTTAAATCGATGCATAAAATAAATTCTGTCCAAGGACACATTATTTTGAAGATATTTTTATCGAAAAACCCATATGCCTCTTGGAAGCACAGGCCTTCCGGGAATTATCCGATTTCCTGGTGGGCCTGTCCGTAGATAGCGATTTAGTTTGTAGACATATGTACACATGACGATTTAAGAGCAAAAATATACAAGGCTGTAACGAAAAGATGGAGTCATCTCTGACATCCCTAAATAACCAGATTTCAGGCCATTGGAGTAAGAGGAGTTTAACGAATATAAACGCTTGAAATTATCCCCAATTTTTATAAATTCCAATTGCTTGAACATTAAAAAATTAAACTATATGTATATACTATTATATAAACAATTTAATTGAAGCTTTCTAAAAATATGTATCTCAACTTCAATTTAAAATGGAAATTAAAAAAGCTTGGTAAAGAGTAATTGGCAATTTTATAATTTGCAAAAAGAATTTAAAAGCGAACGCAACTTAAATTTAAGAAAAAAAATCTCAACGAAATCTATTAGTTGATGTGAAGCTAGACGAGATATAAAAACACACAAAGTGCTATAATTCTCAGTGCTTAGAAGAATGCAGAAATGAGAATATAATGCTTCAAAGAAATTGTACGAATTTCAGATAAAATCTCAAAAGAGCGTTGAAAAAAGTGAATGACTATTATACATGCTAGGGCAAATTGAATTACAGAAGAACAAAAAAGCGAAATGTAACGATAAACTGAAAAATTATCCGTTGAGGAAGTTAAAAAGGAATACAACCTCTAATTATCCTGTTAGTTTCACATCTCGTGCTTTCTCGTACTAATGGTGCAAATTATCCAACAAAAAATTGCTGCTAATGATTTTCTTGCAATGACTTTATTCACGCAAAAGCTCGCTCGTACGAACACACGTTGTTAAATACGGCTTAGGAATAAATTGTGCAACAAGAAGAGCAATATAATCACTTATCTATATGCAATACGAAACTAAAATGTAATAGATAATGTAAAATGCATATCTATTCAATATATCTGTCAATGCTAATGAAAAATGTTTGAAAAGATTCTCAAAGAAATGCTTAAGAATGTTTTGCACCTGAAGCTAAAAGCTGGTGAGAACACAAAATACATACTATAACGCAACTATTCGAAAGCAAGGACTAGAGAGTAATGAAATAAGTTTTATACTATATAATATATGTATCGCTTACACGTTCAATTTTAGTAATGCGTAGGTCTTGTCTGTAAATTCTGGAATATTAAATTCAGCTGTTGATTTTATGCAATAACTAAAAATATTTTGTACTTCAACTTAATAACCCCGATTGAAAACAAAAACGAGAGAAATTTTTTATAGTAAACTATTAGTAATTAACAATAAGTATTATAGACTATAAAATCACTTTTTCTTATAGCAGTGCTCAATTTAGAACACGTTGACATAGATAATATAAAAAGTGCGACAGGGATTCTATACTGTTTTACATGTATAAAATTCCACAACAGTTATGTGGCTACTGTCTGTTCATTATCCAGTCTAGCTATTCTGACATTTGGATTGATTTTCAACAGTCCAAATCCAGGCATATCATTGAATGATTTATGGTCGGCCACTTAGACACACGGTTTCCTATTTAATAAACAGATGAAACACATGAATCAGAAAACAGTAAGGTAAATGTCAGTGAAGGTCATAAGGTAACAAAACAGCTTACAAATTTATTCAATTTGACTTGAGACAGACCACTTCCAAAACCAACTATAACATTTTCCAATGCTTTGGAAACAAATGAACGTCCATATAATTTTATAAATTAGCTAAACATTGTGCAATTCGGAATGTATGTATTACAAAAAATATAATCAGAAAAACGTTACTTTCAAAAAGGTTTGTAATTAAAGATAAAAAATTTTTTAAAGAAATGCTCGAGAATGTTTAACACTTGTTGCTAAAAACTTGCGAGAAACACAAAAATACATGCTAATAAAGTATAAATTCATACTTTTTAAGAGCTAGACTGAAGTACCGAGCGATTTAATGTGATTTATGTTGCAAAACGAGACATGTGGTTTTTGGCACATACTAAAAACGTTTCTTCAACAAAAGCGACGTGTGTGACTGCCAGGAAGATATCCAAAGTGTAGACCACGTAGTTTACCATTGTAAAAAACATTCAGACCATCAGGGACGGAAATTTTCCTAAGAGATACCTTAGCATAGATAAAAAACTACTCTGAACAAATAAAAGCCCCGTGAGTAGTTTACAATTGTAAAAACTTTCAGACTGTCGAGGACGGAAATTTTCCTAAAGGATACCTTAGCATAGACAAAAAACTACTCTGGACAAATAAAAGAAAGTCCCGTAAGTAGTTTACCATTGTAAAAACTTCAGACTATCAGGGACGGAAAGTTTCCTATGGGATACCTTAGCATAGACAAAAAACTACTCTGGACAAATAAAAGAAATCCCCGTAAGTAGTTTACCACTGTAAAAACATTCAGACTATCAGGGACGGAAAGTTACCTAAAGGATACCTTAGCATAGACAAAAACCTACTCTGGACAAATAACAGATCCAGTGAAGGACTGTGAAAGAAATTATAAGGAAAATACTGGAGCTCAGAATTAAGCAAATGGCTACAAATACATAGCGAGTTCTATTTCAAATTCACAACCGAATGGCTTATGCTGGGACGGTGCTAACTATTTATTATTATGTTGCAAAAAAAATTAAAAACTAAAAAAAAAACATTATAATAAGGTTAAACAATAACGCAAGTTAGTATTGATTGTTCAAAACATCGAAGTGACTGTATAATATATCTGCTCATTTAAAACAAATGAATCCCACTTAATTAATAGCTGAAACCTTACACGACGTAATTATTCAGGGAAACATACCGGATGAGTAACAAAAAAAAAACATCGAATGGTGACAGCAAAAAAAAGTAAGCATACGGTCTCTCCGAAGCAACTAACTACGATAACCCATTACGCCTACAGAGAAAAACAGTTTTAACTCCAGATCACAGCCTCACTCGGTGGGAGATTAAGTAACGGAGAGAGGGGGTAACCCAGAGAGATGAACAGATTACCAGCTGTGAAGATCGAAACAAGAAAAAGGGTTACGAGAGCATCTTGAATTGTAGTAACGGAGGGGGGGGGGGAAATAAGAGAACGGGAGATAAAAAAAAACACCAGTGGGTTGATGTCCGACGGCGGCATTGACCGACTGACCGTCGGACAGACAAACAACAACATCACAGTATGTTGTGTCTGGATCTACCAAAAGAAAGAGCTCGCGGGGTGGGGGGGGGGAGTCAATTAACGGGCCGTCTCGTAATCAGTAACAAAAGAAGAGCGAGCGAACGAACGGAAGAGAAGAGGGGAACACGTGCTCAGTCACGAGACTCGCTCAACCCTTCCGGTACTGCCGTTTGATGGCATTGTTTCTTCCCGACAATCTACTAACTACGAATGGGGAGTGAACGAGAAAGGAAAGCTTTTCCTTTATCTATTTCCGCGGCTGATTAATTTCTGTCTTTTACGAGGGGTGTATAAAAGAGTGACCCGATACGAAGCTCGTAATGTCGGCGATTTCCGGGTGCATAATATTTCTCTATCGGATTCTAAGAGGTGGATTAACTCGGCGGTTATTATTTTATTCGCTCCGCTGGATGGGACTCATTAAAAAAAATAGCAGCCATCTTGGACAATGTAACGCTTAGCCCCCGTAAGTGTTGCAGTTTTGCAACAGTTGGTTTCATTTTATTGACTGAAAGGTGTCATTTAACTAAGTAGTCGGTGCAAATGGACTTCCGGCTACGTTGTGTCTCTCTTTGCAAACAGAAGCAAATTATGTACGAAAAGCAACTGTTTGCTTTGGATTTAGAATTTTTCATTTCAGAAATTGAACAATTTTTTAATGACTGTTTTATTAAAAAAATTATTTGATTGCATGCATCAGAGCAGTGATTTTACACCACTGTGCCTCAAAAATGGCATTGGTGTATGGTAACAATGGTTAGTTAATTGACTGAAAGGTGTCGTTTAACTAAGTAGTCGGTGCAAATTGACTTCTGGCTACGTTTTGTCTTTCTTTGCAAACCTAAGCAAATTATGTATGCAAAGCAACTGTTTGTTTTGGATTTAGAATTTTTTATTTCAGAAATCAAACAATTTTTTAATGACTATTTTATTAAAAAAGTAATATGATTGCATGCATCAGAGCAGTGATTTTACACCAGTGTACCTCAAAAATGGCATTGGTGTGTGGTAAGAATGGTTAGTTAATTGACTGAAATTTGTCCTTTAACTAAGTAGTCGGTGCAAATTGACTTCTGGCTACGTTATGTCTTTCTTTGCAAACATAAGCAAATTATCATGCAAAGCAACTGTTTGCTTTGGATTTAGAATTTTTCATTTCGGAAATCGAACAATTTTTTAATGACTGTTTTATTTAAAAATAATATGATTATATGCATCAGAGCAGATTATATGCACACCAGTGTGCCTCAAAAATGGATTGGTGTGTGGTAAGAATGGTGAAACGATTTAAATTGTGCGTAATTTATATATTTCATTCGAACAACGGTTCAGTTCCACCAGTATACGAGCCCGGGAGCAGAAAGTGTTTAAAACTACGACGTACGTCGCAGAACAGTCTTTGTAGAACCGTTTATCCCTAATTCTATTCAAATTTTGGCCGATTTTTTTTTTCAGTCATAACTTACGATGTTCTGCAGTGCAAAGCGCGCTCCTTGCTACATCTTTTTTTTCTTTTCTAGCTACGACACAACGTCTCTACACCGTCCAAATTACCATAAACACTTTATAAAGAACACATCTTCTATGTCTATGACAAAAGATTTAACTTTAAAAGTTATCGACAGAATTGCAAATTCTGAAAGCATGCCTTGGTTTTAAATAATAAGTTAATTACTTTTGATGTTTTATTATAAATATGTAATACATATTTAGCCGATAATTGTGTTTTACGTCTGTTTTTGACTTTACTGTAGCTTTCAAAATTCGGACAAAATGGCTGCCGGGATGGCCAAATTACCTTGGGCCACAAAACACCAACCAAAATTCCTGCAGAACAATTGCAATTGCTTGGAGTTCTGTTGCAGAACGCTGAATATAATTCTGCACCAGGGGATCCAACCAAATGAGTCTCTTTAAGGATGCTTGATTGGTCGATTTTTTTCATGGCGCAATAGCCAGATCTGGCCAAATGAGTAACTTTAAAAATGACGGAGGAACAAATGGCATAGAATTCGCACAGAATACTCTCAAAGCGAATGTAACAAATAAAGCTATTTTTCGTTTTCTTCAAAACACAAGGTTGCGAGCGATTTTAAGCTAAAAGAAGTCTTTAATTCAGCTAGATTCAAAGAAATGTAAAGTTAACAAAACAATATAACTTCTAGGATAGATCAAAGAATAAAAAGTAAAAAATTTCGTATAACAGATATTAATGAACAAACATCGTACTAACATGTAAAATTTTTAATCTCAAAGGATCTCCATGCTTAACATACAAATTCGCATAATTTTTACTGATATCAACCTATCGACAAAATAATTATTTGGTTACAAACATAATTGAGCACATGTCCGACTGTAACAAATAAATCAAGATCTACAAAAACAGTAAATTCTTTACTTTTATCTCCATTATTTATTTTACAAGTAGTAAACAGAAGTTATCATTTTTATTTCCCATAAAAAATATATTTATTTTATTGTATGTTCAAAAACTAAACTTTTTTTTTTCAATTTTCAGATGCTTTTAGTTTTGATTGTGTGTGATAATTTAAGACAGCTCGGATCGATTATAATAATCGTACATAAATTAGTTCTCTACCAAGATATATTTTACTGGGTATAAACTACGTTTGTGTACCACGAAAAGTGAACAAAAATCTAAATAGTAAAATTGATATTCAGCTATATAAATATGTAAAATTTTGAGAAAATATAATTCGATAATTGGTCAGAAGGAATATTTCTGGTTACAGAAATAAATTGTGAACAGTTTAATACCTATCAATCAACATGATTTGTACGAAATTATATGAAAGATTCAATTTTCAAAAAGATTTCGTACTTACTTTCTAAGAAATAATTATAAACTTAATACTTATAGTACTTGTTTTATGAGAAACTAGCTCAATAACCCGGCGTTGTTTGGATTTCAAATATGACCGCGACTTTTCTGTGTTAACTCAAATACACAAACTTTGTAGAACGTGTTTCCTATCGCAACCGCTTAAATATCACCGCGACATTTTTCTGTGTTAACTCAAATACACAAACCCTGTACAACGTGTTTACTCATCTTTCTCCATTCCCATTGCAGGAAAACAAATTTTAGATTTTAAAATTGGGGCTTCGAGAGGCCTTTTTACCTGTGTGCCAATTTTCATGGCAAACAGATTGCTCTGAAGACAGGAAACAAATGGCCTATGTTTTCCGCAGTGTTCTAAAGTACAAGTGTACCAAATTTGGTGTGGATTGTTCCAACTCATTAGTAAATTAAGAAGGGTACACAAAAATCTACGCTACACAGCATTTTTATGCGTTATCTCAGCCAGCATTTAATACATCCTCCGGAGAAAGCACGTGTTAATTGTTTTTAAAACAAAATAAGATTTATGCTGGCCTCCAAAATTAAGAGTTAAGAATTAATAAAAGTGCAAAAATAAAGCTTTGATAAACACAATATAGCCCATGATGGTAGCAAATGTGCTTATGCATTAAAGAAAACAAGAATTATGTACAAAGATGAAAATATCTAATTTTCGTAAGTTATGATGACGTTACATTTGGGCCATTAACAAAATGATATCTAAAACCAAACAAAGCTTATATTAATAAGGGATGTGACCACCGCGGACGTTCAATAATTACAACGATTTTCCATGCTTTCAATGTGATCAACCGTCGAAGAGATGTGATCAATGGTCATTCCTCCATTATGGCATTCTCCAACGATCTGAAACTGGTTGGAGGAGGTAAACGTGCAGAGACAGCTCGCCTGAAGGCATACCAAAGGTTTTCAATGGGATTAAGGTCGGGGGAATACGCCGGACACCATACGAGAAATGCCTTTACTTTCGATCAACGATGTTGGTTTAAGGAGAAAATCAGGACCAACTGTTGCAGAGTAGTCTCACAGTGGAGTCTAGGACTTCATCCCAATACCGCACAGACGTCACAGAACCTTTAAAGATGTACAACTCGGTGCGATATCGAATTGAAATTCCAGCCCACACCTCTGAATGCGTGATGTTCGATGATGTTCTTGACCTGATTGCGTGTTCCTCGTTCTCTCAAGACCCTTACGAATTTAAAGGTAAAATTAATTAAACTATTTTTAAATTAGTAGAATTAAAACATATTATAAATTAACAAAACTGATAAGTTTAATGCGCATTAATTTCCCATGGAAAGTCAAAACTTTAATTTACATAATAACTTGTATATATGTAAATGAAATTAACTCGTATTTCGTAAGTGAATCCCTCCGTCATAAAACAAAAAAATTGAAATAAAAAACCTAAAGTATTCCAAAAAAGCATTGATTAAGCAACATTTTAAACTAAAATTTAAAATTTGAAAGCGTGATGAATTTCTTATTTACACTTACATATATGTAACAAATTTCACGGATTACCCCCAAAAAAATCTCAAGTAAATAAATTGTAACCAGACTCGAAGAGAAGATTTCGAAATAAGAACAATGCCAAAAATTTTAATTGAAGAAAAATGCGTCAAAATAATCGTAATTGGAAAAATTCCTTTTGCTGACCAAAGAATTTGATTTCGATTAACTTTAAAAGCTAAAATTAAAACATCGATTTTGATTGTTCTGAAAATTTACTTTCGCCTTAAGGCGGTCTCTGCTCAAGTAAATAGTAATACTAGGAAAGCAACAGAAGAGGTACTACCTGATTGATGGGGTCGTTGTGGAAATTGAGTGCAAGAAAACGGCAGAGGATGTCGATACCTGATTA
This sequence comes from Metellina segmentata, assembly GCA_947359465.1. Classification (NCBI taxonomy): domain Eukaryota; kingdom Metazoa; phylum Arthropoda; class Arachnida; order Araneae; family Tetragnathidae; genus Metellina; species Metellina segmentata. The sequence goes on along the minus strand of OX375876.1, from coordinate 110,052,487 downwards.
GATGTTCGCGATTGTATAGATCGAACCAAATCGATAGCTGTCCATGGTCTAGCGTCATAACAGCTAGTGTAATGCTAAGAATACATTTACAATTAAAATTAGGCTATAGACAGAAAAGTAGGTCGTCACAACACCATAAATAACTTCAGTGTATCACCAGAAGATATTTGCTTACAGTTACATAGAAGACGTCGTCGAACAACGGTTTGGAGAACAGTATCAATACCAGTGGACACATATTGAACAGCAAGCTTTCCTGCGCAACAAGGAGCTCAAGAAAACACGACGCTGCTAAAGGTCTGTGTATGGCTAAAATATGAACCACAATTTCTGGAGCTTTTCTGTTTTCTCCCACCTTTGCTTCCCAAAGCCGATATTTCAGTTTTTTGACAGGAGACACATTCCAGTAGCACCATTCTTCGAACACGACTGATCGGGACAGGAAGCAATTCGAATCCCGTGGTTACTACAACCTCAGCCGCAAAGGGAAGCAGGCTTTCGTAAGATTTGTAAGAATGACTCTGATTTTCTTTCAGTTCGTTTCCTTTTGAAGATATCGTCTTGAATTGTAGTGATTTTTCTCAGTCCTCCAAGTGTCGCTTGTAAAATGACAGGATGTCGAAACCTCCATTGCATACACCATGTCATACCGGAGTATATCATGATCAGTCACCCTGTAGTATCTGACGTAGATTCAGTTTGCTACGCATCCTGAAATTTCTCGAGTCAACTGTTGTTTAATAGTGGTTGTTTACAGTTACTTTTTGTCAAACACCTGAGCCAACCCTATTTAAATCAAAAACCTTGCCTATAAGTTTGGGAATAGGACTTCAAAATAATATCTATTTAAATCTCCCAACGCGAAAATGTAGAAGCCACTTAATTTTTGTTTAAATCTGTCTGACAAAGGAACGACTGTATGTACAACGCGCAAAGTAGTTTACAAATCTTTTGGGTAGGTCAGGGCTCGGAAATACCCGGGTGCACAGGTGCATCTGAAAATAAAATTGTGCATCTGAAAATAAAATTGTGCATCTAATTTTTTCCTTCTAGGTGCACGCAGTGCACCTATCGTTAAAAAAAGCGGGGGAACGTATTTTATGTTATTTTGATGTGTGAACAAAATATTAGTATCGCCCTCTCTCGCTCTAAGGAACGTAATTAAAATTCATAAGTACACACTATGCTAAAACTTTAATCCAGAAAATGCTATGTTGCAATGAAGGAAATCTATTACCTTATGGGTAAAGATCTGCAAAAAAACGTAGACGTTTCTGATTGCCCACCAATGTCTCATGATGACTGAATATTTGTAAGTAATAATTTCGCAGATAAAAATATGCTTTTTTTTATATTTACTATCCACTTGTAACATATTCAAACATTCCCTACTAATAAAGTAGTTTACATTACATAAACCCTCTTATAATAGGTTTTTTTAAATGTGCACCGAATTTAAAAACGTAGGTGTGCAAGGTGCACCTGTATTAAAAAATCTATTTCGAGGCCTGGGGTAGGTAAGTAGGTAATTTAATTAACGTCGTACTAGAGCAACACAGCGGGCTATTGATGACCGTCAGGAATCAATCGCAACGGTAAAGATTCGAGGACAATATCACGTAATTTTGAACCACGGTCAGATGACGAAGCAACACTGAGCGGTCGCCCAACTCCCCAAACTTCCACGTGACGACATTTGAGGCCACAAAAGATTTAACGTGCACCAGCCCCCTTTGAACACGACGGTTTGGGGTTGGATTCGAACTCGCAACTCTCCTGTTGCTTATACGATGCTCTTCCAACAGAGCTACCGCGGCCATGCAAATCTTTTTATTTATCTTTTCTGAAAACTTTACTTCCAGTTCCTCCTTCAAATTCCATTATTACAACTTCGTTGCTTAATTTGGAGAGTTCAACAACTTCGCAAACACTAGTTTATAAATTGTCAAAACTCATGAAATTTTCAGAATATGTCGTTGCATTTTCCAGTGAAATTTTGAATATAGCCGTTAAAAATTCGCCCCAAAATTTAGATTTCCATTATAATAGCTGGTTCATAAAATTTTGATGATACACAGACTGCAAAAGAGAACAAGGCTCCTACAAAGCATATCTGGAACCATAAAAATCGCAGAAATTCAATGAAAAATGCAAATTCCTTTCACATTCTTACGTACCTTCTAAAGTTTTTACGAATTCCGAATGATTAAGAAACATTCAGCTCATCCCCTCCCTATACGTACAATAAAGGAAGTATAATAATCATTATAACGAGGTGCAACTGGCAATAAAACGCCAAAATCACACCCAGCACGCGAAGCGGAAAAAAGTCCATTCCTAAACTCTCCATTGTTGGGAAACGCATTTCCAAATGCCGCCACAAACTTTCTGCTATTATACAGAAGTCCATAGCAATATTAGAATCCCGCAGAAACAACATCACGTAAGGCCACTAAAATCAAAAGAATCCCGAATGAAAAAGTGGGAAGTCTTAATGGTTGAATTTTCTGAAGCCCGGGACGAGGGGAAGAAATCTATATCATTATTTTTGCCTTAACTTCCACCCCCAGTGGCCGATTCTAACGGCGGACGCTAAATCGGCCATTAATATTTTGTCGGGCAGACTCCTAATAGCGCCGGTAATCACGGCGAGCATTCATTTATGGCATCGGCGACGACATTTCGATGGGCCATTAACGAGCAAACGCGTTAATCGCGGGGCCCAACACACCGTTACGCGATGCGGCAAACGTGATTCCGATGCCCAAAAACTCTCCAAACTAAATAAACCGAATAGTTTGGGGGACATTAGCAATATTTTTTTATTTATTTATTTTGAATGATATACTGACCCAGCTATTACAGGAGTGGGGAGATGAATTTTATCCACGTCTCTCGTGGAGGGACATCATCGTTATCGCCTAGATTTCCCACTTTTTCAACCTCTATCGGTACCAGATAGAAATCATTCAGATCTTCTTACAAGAGCTTTAATATTCAGGGAGAATTTTTTTTATGAGACTTATTTTTATGATGCTCCTGATAAAGGAACGAAACGACGAGATAAGAGAAATCGAGGAAATTATACAGTGAATCCGAGACCATACGAGGGTGTGTCAATAAGTAACGCACATGTCAATTTTTAAGAAAATAATTAGTCAAAATTAAATTATTTAGTAAAAAGGGAACTAAAGGGTACTACTGACTGGGCACAATGCAAGATCTCGTGATTCCACGTACCGGTACCGTTCGTCAGTCACCGGTAAAATGGCTCCCCATCGTCAACTGTGAAGGAGTAACGAGCTGTGATAAGATTTCTTTTTGCAAAAGGAAAGAAAGTCGGAGAGATCCATTCGGAGATGGTGGAAGTTTACGGAAAAGACTGTATTGACCGTACCAATGTGGGAAGATGGTGTAAAATGTTTCAAGATGAGCGAACGAGTTTAGTCGATCAAGTCCGATCAGGGAGGCCTAGTGTCTTCTTCAACCTGTTCAATTGTTGATGAAATCGACAACGCCATACGAGAATAGTCGAACGACGTTGAATGAAATACAAGAACGTTGCAACATTTCTTATGGATCTGCCTGGGACATTGTTCATGAGAAGCTAGGGTGGGGGAAAGTTTGTGCTCGCTGGGTACCGAAACAACTGTCGGAACAGCACAATAGATGCAGAATGGCTTGCAGTCTGGCACATTTGCAGCGGTACCACGAGGAAGGTAGTGAGTTTTGGGCGAGTATTGTCACGGGAGATGAAACCTGGACTTTACACATGACACAGGAGTCAAAATATGCGAGAATGATGTGGAAACATCATCGGGATACTGTTGGGAAGTTTTTGAGAAACCTCCATACATCCCGGACCTGGCACCCTCCGATTTCCATCTGTTTGAACCCATGAAGAATTTCCTTGGCGGTAAAAAATTTGACTCAGACGAAAATACAAACTGTGAAACCAATTTGAACATTGATTATTTTTATTCATAGTTTTATGAGGTAGGTAGTGAAATAAATTCTCACTGGAGCAACACACCGATTGGCGACGGTACGGGTTCGATCAAGAAGGGAAAGATTCAAGAATAACGCCTCTTAATTTGAATCATGGTCAGATGACGAGGTAAACACTTGAGCGGTCACCCCACTCTAAAATCTTCCACAACATGCTAACGTAAGGGCATTTAAGGGCACAACTGATTTAGAAGTCCTCCACTCCCGGCATTTGGCTGGACCTAGTCTCGAACTCGCAATTCACCGGTTGCTAATTCGTTACTCATCCAACTGGGCTATTGCGGTCCCATAGCGTTATGAATCTTTGAATAGCAGCAGTAGTAAAATGCACAGAAATTATTAATCTGTATTTTGTATAGGTTGTTTATTTTATGCTAATGTGTACATATATGTTTCTGCTTAACCAAGGTGACCTCGGTGTGCATTACCTTGAATAATAAAGGTTCTACTGTACCTTTCTCCATGAGGAGCTGGTACAGACTCCAATGCTTTTTTAAAGAATCTTATCCTTTTTTCGATACCCAAGCCCATAAACCATCACACCACAAACATTTCAACAAGCTAGCTGCTAAAAGCTACTAGAAAAACGCACATTCAAAATATCCCAAAATCAACAAACGAAATAAACCAAAAGTCACGAACTATTTCCTGTATTCTGCACTTAAAAAATCTTGAATCAAAAAAAGGCTCGGCACTTATATCAAAAAAGTAATTTGCAAGGCTTAATTTGCAAGAGAAATGACTATTAAGTTTTCAGTGCTTTTGTTCCCATCGGCAGAGGACATTGAAAGCGCTCAAAGATTTTACCATGGAAGCGCTACATCATTCGTCAAAGGGAAAGGGGGACGCAGGTGAAAGCGTGGGACAAAAGGGGTGATGAGAACCTTGCCGTGCAGCACGCAAAGAGCCAGGAAAGATGGTCCGAGAGCGGCATCTGTCGCCTATCCCATCGTTGGTCACACGTGGCCATTACGAGCGAGAGGGCGTTCTACCGTTTTGACCCGTCCCCATGACGGGCGACACGCATTAATGCGAGATGTTGCATCCACACCCCTTTCGTCATCGGAAAAGAAAGATGATGAGGTGGAAGAAAAAGAGCCATCCGCTCGTAGCGACGAATGGAATAAATCTGGGCTGAGGGTGGAAAGCGAGATTAGCAGACCAAGAACTACAGCGAAAAGTAATACTTTTAGATAAACTAGCGATTTCCAACCTTTTTCAACTCGAGGCAACAAAAACTAATTACCTATCGGTTTTGCTTTAAGGTGGCTAATAAAAATATTTTTGAAACAATTTATTTGTGACGCGTTCTAATACAAAATCATACTTAAACTTATTTATACATGTATTCAAATAATTTTTGAACACACTTGTCAAACGTTCTAAACGAAGCGTTTGAAAAGATACAAATTATTAAACAGTTTCACCAACCGTAAGGTACAGTTTTGGGGCACACCGGTTGAAAATTCCCGAGATGAGCAGATGAAATCAGTCAAAGTGGTAATAAAAATAATTTTTATTCAGTCAAATTTTATTTATGAAATAATACGTATTCAAAACATGGAAAAAGTGTCGATAGCCATTTCAGTTTGCAAAGCGCTCGCTATCATCAAAATAGAAGTAAACGACAAGAAAAAGTTAATTTAAACAGGTTAACCTAGAACAGTTTTGCCACAACTTGCTTTTTTAATTTAGCTCTTTCATGTTATGTGTAAACGTGGGCCAAACTTGACTAAGCTATGTCAAACAACGCCAAGCAAATATACATACATACAAGGGATGCTTTACAGACACATAAGATATAAATACGCTCAGAGAGGAATGGAGCCAGCTTCAAGTCTCAGATTGCTAGCACAGAGGGCACCAACTGAACCACCATATGACTTATCATCAAAACAGATAGAATTTGAGAATCATTGAATTGTAAGTGTTTGTCTTTAAAACAATAAGGAATTCAGAACACTCAGACACATTGGTGATTCAGAAACTAGTTTAAATTAAATTAAGTTCTTCAAACGATTGTTTGACATGTTTCTCAACTAAAAGATTGCTAGAACAGAGGTATTCAATCGACAGTTAGTACATACCATTAAAAGATAAATAAGTTTCGATATTTGAAACCTTTACAGGGATTACCAATTAAAAATTTAAACGTACTTCAGTGAGAGAGCTATGAACGATAGAAGACTAAAGAATCAGGTTTTGCAACTTTCAGTCTTCTCTGGATGATTCTAATCAGATTTTATTTTCTTTACCCCCAATAAAATCCTTTCCAGGATTCTGGGCTATGGGGTAATTTGGTAATTTTTAATTAACGTCATACAAGAGCAACACAACGGGCCGTTGCCTACGTTTCGGTACAATACCTCCCCAAAGGAGATATTCGAGGACGACACTACGTAATTTTGAATAATTAATTGTCAGATGAAGAGGCAACACCTGAGCTGGCACCCCACTCTCCAAACTTCCATATCAACCCAACGTGAGGACTTTCGGCCACGACTGATTAAAGGTGCACCAGCCGCCAAGGGTGGATGCATTTCGGAAACGCCTAATTTTGTGAACTGTTCGCGTGCCGCTGTGGTATAAGTATACCGTGCATGGCAAAATGGCACTATCCGAAATCAGCGGCGTGGCACATGTGGTGCACCACGGGCTATAGATGACAGAGGCGAACGAAGGTTACGGAGATGCGTTCGGGCGAATAGACGTGCAACTGTTGAGCAACTGACCGTCCAGACGAACCAGGGGGCTACCAAGAGTGTATCCTCTACAACGGTTCAGCGAACGTTGCTGCGCATGGGCCTCCGCAGCAGACGCCTGGTTAATGCACCTATGCTGACTGCTGTTCATCGGCGACGAAGGCTGGAATTTGCACGCCAGTACCGCAACTGGACGTCCACAGAGTGGCGACAGGTGGCTCTTTCCGATGAATCACGTTCCAACCTGCAACAATTTAATGGATCCTCAAGCGCGTAATCTAGCGCATGTGGCCATGGCACTGGAGTCGGCATGTCTCAACATCCCAGTGAACACCTTCAGAAACCTAATTGACTCTCTTCCTGCACGTCTCGCAGCGGTCCGCTCTGCCAAAGGTGGTTATTCTGGCTTTTGACAGGTGGTCACATTAATGTGACTGGACTGTGTACTTAAGCGTGTATAGTCAAAATCTGTCACGTTGGCGTGTGTGGAAGGTTGGATTGGGAAAACTACGTGTTGCTGTCGAAGGATCTTTCCCTTTGGGATTGATCCCGGACCATCACCAATAGAACGTTGTGCTGTTCAAATGTGATGTTATTAAAATACTTATCAACCTACCTATCAAAATCTGTAAAATGTATCGTTTGGTATATACAAATAAAATTTAAATATTATTGAACTGAATATAAAGAAATACTGGGCGGAATCACTTCATAATCATTCCATTACGTACACAATAAAAACACGTCAAAAATTGACATAGAAGGTACTTATCAATAAAAAAAAATTTCACTCTTCTTCATTTCGACCAACCTACACTCATTATACAATTGTTACAACAACTTTTGCAACGAGAAAAAAAAAGAATCACATGATTATGATAACAAATGCTACTTTCAAACTTGAACGTAATTTCCCCCCACGAAACCTTAAACGCAATCCATAAAGATCTCGACTGTTGATCAACATAAGATATGTACAGCCAATGAAAACTTGATTCAAAACTCCACGTAAAAGAAAAAAAAAAGAAAAAATGTACTTTTTATATCAGGAAACAGAAGTTTCCAAAAGTGGAAATAAAAGTCAGAAAATAATATAGAACGGAAAGAAAGAAACCGATCACAAGAGTAGGAATTTTCCCCTTTTGCCTAAGTACATTCGACATTTTGAGAGGTGGGGTCCAAATCACCCCCCAATGTTGCTGGAAAGCCCCCTAAATTCGAAGGCACTTCTCCGGCCCTAAGGTAGAGATGTGCTTTCCATTAGGCTCCTTATGATGATAAAAACCCGAGTAGGCCACCCGCCGGTGAGAAATCAGAGAGAGGAAAAGGTCCCTAATGCCGAGTGTGAGCTCTCTCTGCCCCTCGCACGGAACTTATATCTCACACTTCACATAGCGGAATCCGCGGCTGTTATTATTTCGCAATGGGAAGGGAAGAAGAGAGAGAGATATTGGAGAGAGCAAAGTGAAGACTCAATTTAGTTAAAACGCTGCGGACTCGGGCTTCAGAGTGCGTAAGGAACAGAGATAAAGTTGGTGAATTGAGCATGCTCTCCTTATGAGAATAAATCATCTGTATCTATTGGAAGCGGTATATTGGGTAGAATATTCGGACAGTCCAGATATGTAATCATTGGGAGAGAGAGAACAGCGGTAAAGAAATGGCATTCTTCAACTGCCGGATGGGGGCTAGAACAGAATTGACCAAAGGACGACATTTAAGGGATAGAAATGACTTTTCATACCAGCTAGAAATGGTCTCAGAAGCTACCTGAATATTACACACATCCGAAATATCCCCATGGCATCTGCGTTGTAGTTTCTCAATTGATGGCAGTGTCTTTACTCACACTTTATACCTTATTTTAATCCATTGATAATAAATTCAAACATCGATAGAAATGGCATCTTCAACTTCCAGATGGGGGCTCGAATAGAATTGATCAAAGCACGGCATTTAAGGGATAGAAACGATTTTGCATTCTAGTTAGAAATGGTCTCAAAAGCTACCTGAATGTTACGCACAATCCGAAATATCCCCATTGAATCTGCGTTGTAGTTTCTCTATTGATGGCAGTGTCTTTACTCACACTTGATATCTTATTTTAATCCATTGATAGTTCAAACATCGATAGAAATGGCATCTTCAACTTCCAGATGGGGGCTCGAATAGAATTGATCAAAGCACGGCATTTAAGGGATAGAAACGATTTTGCATTCTAGTTAGAAATGGTCTCAAAAGCTACCTGAATGTTACGCACAATCCGAAATATCCCCATTGAATCTGCGTTGTAGTTTCTCTATTGATGGCAGTGTCTTTACTCACACTTGATATCTTATTTTAATCCATTGATAGTTCAAACATCGATAGAAATGGCATCTTCAACTTCCAGATGGGGGCTCGAATAGAATTGATCAAAGCACGGCATTTAAGGGATAGAAACGATTTTACATTCTAGTTAGAAATGGTCTCAGAAGCTACCTACATATTACACACTATCCGAAATATCCCCATGGCATCTGCGTTATAGTTTCTCAATTGATGGCAGTGTCTTTACTCACACTTTATACCTTATTTTAATTCATTGATAATAAATTCAAACATCGATAGAAATGGCATCTTCAACTTCCATATGGGGGCTCGAACAGAATTGACCAAAGGATGGCATTTAAGGGATAGAAATGACTTTTCATTCCAGCTAGAAATGGTCTCAGAAGCTACCTGAATATTACACACATCCGAAATATCCCCATGGCATCTGCGTTGTAGTTTCTCAATTGATGGCAGTGTCTTTACTCACACTTTATACCTTATTTTAATCCATTGATAATAAATTCAAACATCGATGGAAATGGCATCTTCAACTTCCAGATGGGGGGGGGGGCTCGAATAGAGTTGATCAAAGCACGGCATTTAAAGGATAGAAAGGACTTTTCATTCCCACTAGAAATGGTCACAGAAGCTACCTGAATGTTACGCACAATCCGAAATATCCCCATTGAATCTGCGTTGTAGTTTCTCTATTGATGGCAGTGTCTTTACTCACACTTGACACCTTATGTTAATTCATTTATGATAAATTTAGGCATCGATATGAGCATTTCATAGTTTAAAATTAAATAAAATTGATAAAAAAAATGTACTGAAACATCTGGTGTACTTCTCACCACAAAAAGTTCACTGTTTACAACAATTAGCTTTTGATTTGGACATACACTTGAATTCCATTCCATTCACTCGTTCGAAGGTGATTCTTTATGTTTCCCCTCTTAATCTGTTTTCATATTAGTTCACATTCTTCTACGCTGAAACTGCAAACCTTCAGATATCTCAATGCCATTGGTAATCAAATCACTAAAGAATATCTTTAATGTGGCAAGTGCTTTTGAAATATTATATATAGCTGTATAGCTTAAATCAAGTATAAAACATAAGCAGCAAATTTTGCGAAATGAAACCCGTAATAGTTGATAACAGAGGGTTTGTAAACATTGCCATCCTTGAATATACTAATACTGTCGATTTATGTGCTACGTTTATTAGTAAAATACATACATGAACATTAAAGTACTTTGGATAATTTCATGAAGTTCTTTAAATAATCTATTTCATGATTTCGTTTGTTTGTGAGAACGTAAATGTTTGCGTCAACACTTTGGAACGCTGCGGAAAACATAGGCTATTTCTTTTCTGTCTTCAGACTAATCTGTAGCCATGAATATTGTCACACAGGTTGTTCTAAAAGCGCCGCTCGATGCCCCAATTTTAAAATCCACAGTTTGTTTTCCCGCAATAAATGGACATGGACAAGGAAACAAGTTCTACAGGGTTTAGGTATTTGAGTTAACACATTGAAATGTCCCGGTTATATTTTGAAACCTGAGCACAGTCGGGTTTTTCAGCTAGTGCAGAATGAAATTAGACTGATTTGCTTTAAATATTTTAACAGAAGGTTCATTATACTGAAACATTTATATCGTACATTATATTTAATGTATATATAACTGAAGGATAGAATAGGAATATAGACGTAAAATACAGAGAGCACATTAAAATGATTTCAAAACATAATTTTAGAAATTTCGAAAACAAAAAAAATTCGGATACCTCTCAAAAGAAAACACATACTTAATGAAAACAGATTAAAAATAGATGGATAACATTATACATGAACAATGAAATCACCTAGATATCGAGCAAAACCCCTGATTCCAAATTATATTCGGAAAAGAAATCGTCTTCCCCCCCCCCCCGATTTCATTTAATAAACATGGAAATTTACCCCACTTGTCGAATTTAAAAAAAAATCATTTTTTGGAATTTGAAACATTTCAGTTAATTCACAAAGGAATCGTAAATTTTTAAGCCTTGTCATGACAAGTTTTTAAAAAAATTCTGTCTGTCATCATAACATTTTTTAGTTATAAGCACTTCAGCTTCAAAGTTCTTATGGGGTTCACAATTTTTCTCTGTAAAATTGTACAGCAAATCATAATATGGGAAAATAAATGTTTTTATGGAAAGCTAAATACGTTTTGTAAAACCTTTGTCCACTATACCATAAAAACAACACTTTCCGGTAAATGAATATCCGTTATAGTTAGATTAGATACTATTAAACAAGACACGTGAAAAGATTCCACGCGCTGATTTAAAAAAAATTACAGGCATCGATAACATTGTGTTACAAGTACAACTGTTTATTAAATGTAAACATGTGGGCTGATATCAACTATGCACTCAAACTTTTGCCGTCGTACAGATTTTGAGTTGGATTAGTAAGTTAAATTAACGTAGTACTGAAGCAACACAAAGGGCTATTGGCGACTGTCCGCGATGAATCACAGGTTTTATGGAAAGTCACTTGTTAACATTCTTTGATAGTATTTAAATAGTTTCTTAAGATTGTGGATATATTGTGGTTTAAGTTTACGAAATTGTTTCATTTCGAAATGGAGAAGACTTTTACCTAAGTATAGATTTAGAGATGTCATAAAGGGTCAGCAGAACTCTCTGGTTTCAGATTAATATGCTGTAATTTTCACACATGCATAGTCATACAGAATATTCAAGATCCGCAGTGATTTTTAGGATTTCTTCAATAGTTCAGATGAAATTGATTTGTTAACACCAACCTTAGAAAAGTTTAATGAATTTAATACAGCATCAAAAAAACGTATCTCCCTTCGTTGTACAAAAAGCTAGGACTTACGCAGAAACTTGTGAAAGAAGTGGATATAAATAGGCTAGGATTCACATACCTGAGAAACAACTTTATAAACAAAAGTTATAAGATTAAAAGAAGATATTTTTACAAGGACACAAATTAGGAAATTATTAATAGGACAGTAATTCCTATCAGTAGTTGAATCCAGGAAAGCACGGCAGACTTTCAAAAAATAGTTGCAAAAATTACCTAGTATGTGAATAAAAACTATTAAAACATAAAGGGCTAAGGTTGCCAGAACATCTCGTTTAAAGAGAACATGTCCTCTTTTTCTGTTCGGATCTTTTTTCTACACTCTCTTTTTAGAAGTTGGATCTTTTTATATCCTTTTTTTTCTTTCGATTGTTCACTTTTTGATCCTTTTGTTTATTATTTTGGATTGTGTTAAAAAATATATTTCACGGTTCAAACTTTACGCGCTAATATATTCATATTGCCTACTATATAATTATTTAAACTGCAGCTATTCAAATACGTACTAGATCTAGTACATTGTATCTAGTACATTATTATTAAAACGCATCACAACGTATAATAGGAAGTTCAACCTCTATATATTGAGCTCCATGTTAAAACGTCTCATTAGGAGATCAAATAGATAATCCATGAGAATTTAGATTCGTGTTAGAATAATAAGAATAAGGGTGCTCTTATTACATCAGAATGAATAGTAAGAAATATTGTTCTTATTATATCAGAATGAATAGTACGACAGACGATTCGCAGCCTTTTTTTTTAGCTTGGAAAGAAATCGCGTTGCTAACTTAGCCACCATTCAGCATTAAATCGAAGTCGATAACTCAACTATGATTGCTGCCCAGAATTCGGTGAGTTATAATTGTGTGTTGGTGTATTATTTACTTGTTTGTCAGTAGTAGTATTAGTTCTGCCCGTTGTTAAGTTATAATTTTCCGTGTTTGTTTATTTGATAAAGTTAAAAGAATATAATATTGGCTGCATTTAATTTATTAATTGAAATTCTAAACACAGGCTTGCACATTTGGATATAGAATTGTATAGGAGGTATAGTCTCATCTATGTATTTTTAGACATAATCTTGTCAGTAAATTTTTTCCGCAAGCTTTTCAAATGATCGAACACTCATTCGGAAGTAATTAAAAACCTCTAGATTTCACTTTTCCTGTCCTCTTTTTTTCAAAATAATTTGACCACATGTTCTCTTTTCTGATATTTATCTTCTGGCAACCCTATATAAGGCGATCTTTTGAAACCACGCGTAGCTGTGATGAAATGTCTTTCAAATTTGACATTTTGCATTCCCAATAATATTTTTGTCTTATTTATTGGATCAGTTAGCTGAAAGCATGGTGAGCAAATTCCTCGTAATTTTGGTCAGGTTGGTTAGTTGGGATTTTATGGCGTAAGTGCCATACATGGCCAAGCTACGCCAGACTTGTATCTGGCACAACTTAGCCAAGTGTGGCAAAACGAATAAGACAAAATAAAGACTGATATGATGTTTACCCTTCCAAGATATGTTCCTCAGGTAAAGCCCAGCAGAAAACCATATTCTTCCCACGTTTGGATGATTTTCTTCCTTGATGCAAATATAAATTTATGAAAAAACACGTAAAATTTAATCGTGTGTCTCACACAAAATCTCTGTTTGATAAGAAACTAATTAATAAAGGAATTCAGCAGCAAAAATACAATTGTATTCACATACTTTGATTCGTGTGACTAAAAAAAAAAGATAAAAAACTGCTATTTAGGAAGTTAAACTGTGTCATATAACAGACTTAAACAAAAAAAAATGTGAATGAAATGAGAAAAACAAAATAATGTACTAAAATTCATTTTTCATATAAAGGATGAAATATCAAGAAAATTCGTAAATACTTTTTATTTTTTTAAATATTTTAAAATACTAAAATCGCATATAGCAAGAATAAAATAAACTTAGAAGTGCATTAATCAGACATTTAACTGGCTAAGAAAAATGTACGCTCAGTTTTGAGAAATCAATCTAAATAATTCAGACCAAGTAGAAAATGTTCACAAAATTATAAATTATGTTTTTAAGTGAGAATCGAGTGTGATCATTATTTACACGAGTTCTGAAGCTTTCCTTTTAAGAACAAAACACTTGCCATGGAGGGTATGAATTAAAATAACACCAAGAATGATGTTATTCAGAGTTAAAACAAAATTAATGTCTTTAATTAAAGCAAACAACTCAGTTTTTAAAAGATTGAGAAAATAATTCTGGAACCAATAGCTTCACACTGCCTTGAAATTTGAGAGCTATGTTTAATTCATGAAAAGAAATTTAAACTTAAAAAATAATTTCTGATACAAAAATTATCATATTTATACGACTTTGATATGAACAATGATATGAATAATGATAACGACTTTAAAATGAAATAGCGTTTAGAGGAGAGTAAACCAAAACGAAAGCATATACAAATCAAAATTAAAAGCGTTTTCACTTACTAACTCATAAAAAGATCATATAATCACAGAAAATACGAGTTCGACTATCAGTTAAATTTAATTACATAATAGTTATTATTTTATTTATTTTAAATTAGTATTATTTTCAAGTTTGTATAGCTGAAGGGTAAAAGCGTTTCTATAACGAAAATCTTCCAAAAGGATACTCGAATAAATCAGATATTTATTTTAATTACCAACATCTAATTGCAATAAAATCAGTACTGATCAGTAAAATTAAAAACTAAATTTCAGTTAATTATTGTGTCAACTCACAAAAATATTTTACAATCCAATTTAAATTTATATCCTATTTTAAGAGGTTAGTATATGTACTTAAAAAGATTTACCGAAACAACGGGTTCTGATTGTTCAGTGAACAGTTGAGCTTTATGGGAACAGTGGACCTTAAAAACACATTTTTGCAGTTATAATAGAGTTCTTAAAATAATTGCACACTGTTTTCTACTAGAAGTTTAAGTATAAGTTGAGTCAAAAATATAAAGTCGTGAGGAAGTTATTACATAAAATAGTGGTTAAAATTTTAATAAATTAGCAAAAATGATTAAGTCCCATGAGCATTAATTTTTCACGTGTAGTCAAAATTTTAACTTACTTAATACATTTGTATGCATTTAAATCAAATTAAATCCATTAGGAAAGAGCAGTACTCAATTGTAACACAAAAGAAGAATTTTGTACTGAAACACCTAAAATTTTGAGAAAAAAGCACGTATTAAGTAAATTTTTAAAAACAAATTTCAAAATTTGGAAGCAATATGAATTTATCTTTTGCACTTATATCCATCTATAAGACAGATCTCAAGGATTATCAAAAAAAAAATTAAAACCAGATGCGCAACGAACGTTTAGAAATCAGTATATTACAAATTCTAAATCGTAAAAATTCGTTTTTGTAGTAAACTTACTGTGTTATTGTATATGTATTGAAAATGTTATTGTATATGTATTGAAAATGTTGTTGTATATGTATCGAAAATGTTATTGTATATGTATTGAAAATGTTATTGTATATGTATTGAAAATGTTATTGTATATGTATTGTACATGTTATTGTATACTTAACTCCGTCAAAAATTATCATAATTGAATGATAATTTTTGCTATCCACAGATATTCATATCGATTAGTTTTTAACGCTAAATTAAAAAATCGATTTTGGTGAATTTGAAAGTCTACTGTCCCCTTGAAAGTTATAGACAGAAACAAAAGAGATAACCTGAAAAATTTTTTACATACGATTTAATATATAGAACAAATAAATGTATTAAACTTGTAACTATGTATCCCTATTCCATGTTAAAAAATCTCATTTCATCAACGAGAGGTGTACAGCAGGATTTGAATAAAGTGAAAAGATTGAACAGACATTCAGGTCTATAGATTTGAATTGCTTACACAAACATGATCTCAAGTTTATAGCGACCTGAAGAATGAAAGTTAAGTGGAATTGAATAAATATTAACTGTTTGGAAGTAAACTCAAGACGGGGCACAGTTGAAACCATAACATTAATTTAAAATATATTTATTCAATTAGAAAAATGAGAGTTCAATAAGTAGTTTGAAAGATCCGAATGGCATTTCCATAGACATTACAGCTACACGACAGCAGGGAAACGTTTAAAATATTACATTTAATTTCATTTCTCTCCATCCAGTGTAAGGATAAGGTTCATTAGTAGGAAACCAGTATTCTTTTGGGAGTTAGCTGAATCTATTAAATCCCAATAGGATAATATTTAATGGGACTCATGAGTATCGTTAGAACATAGGCGGCTAATGTAATACGATCATTATCGAAATGTTTTCTATGAAAAGTAAGGTTGCAGCGATCAAGTTTAATATTAAAAAAAAAAACTTATTATAAAATTTTCGCATAAAATTCTTCAGCAGATAAAGAAGGAAAAAAACAATTCTCTTTTCTAAATTTTGTTGCAAGAATATGATAAAATAAATTTTAAAACTAACTCTCTCTTTCACGTCAAAATTATCTTATCTTAAAAATACTATTTTACATGCACTATTTTCATAACACAGAAGTCTTGTGTTCAGGTACTGATTAGGGTTCCCACTCTTCAAGCAAAATAAGAAATATGGCCTTTTAATACCTTTTCAAGGCCATTTTTTTAAGGATACATTTCACACACATCGCAGTAAAGGAGCAGATGAAGAAGCTTTCACAAGTGTTAAATTTGGTTTCCACGCGGACCTAATTTTAGAAACATCAAAATTTAGCTAATCTATGAATACTATGCACTCGATTTTTAAGGACACCTAACCTTGGACAAGTATCTTGGATTTTCAATGCAGGTGAAATAAAAAGATGTCTTCTTGTAAAATCTAAAACGTATTAAAATTTTTAAATACTGTCAGCAAATATTATGGCTTCTTAAGCCACTTAACCCTCCAATGGTTTCAACGAGATATTTAGTCTAACACGATCTGACTAATTTTGCTAACGACGATATATCCGTCCTCAAGATATGGCTAATTGTGCTAAAGACAAGGTATATTGTCAAGATCTGGCTAATTGTGCTAACTACAAGGTGTCTCGTCGTAGAGATCTGACAAATTGTGCTAACGACAAGGTATCTCGTCGTCAAGATCTGGCTAATTGTGTTAACTACAAGGTATATCGTCGTCAAGATCTGGCTAATTGTCCTAACTACAAGGTATCTCGTCGTAGAGATCTGGCTAATTGTGTCAACTTCAAGGTATCTCGTCGTAGAGATCAGGCTAATTGTGCTAACGACAAGGTGTCTCGTCATCAAGATATGGTTAATTGTGCTAACGACACGGTATCTCGTAGTCAAGATCTGCCTAATTGTGCTAACGACAAGGTATCTCGTCATCAAGACCTGGTAAATTGTGCTAACGACAAGGTAACTCGTTGTCACATCTGGCTAATTGTGCTAACTACAAGGTATTCGTCGTCAAGATCTGGCTAATTGTGCTAACTTCAAGGTATCTCGTCGTAGAGATCTGGCTAATTGTGCTAACGACAAGGTGTCTCGTCGTCAAGATATGGTTAATTGTGCTAACGACACGGTATCTCGTCGTCAAGATCTGCCTAATTATGCTAACGACAAGGTATCTCGTCGTCAAGACCTGGTAAATTGTGCTAACGACAAGGTAACTCGTTGTCAAGATCTGGCTAATTGTGCTAAATACGAGGTGTCTCGTCGTCAAGATCTGGCTAATTGTGCTAACGACAAGGTATTCGTCGTCAAGATCTGGCTAATTGTGCTAACTAAAAGGTATCTCGTCATCTAGATCTGGCTAATTATGCAAATGACAAGATACATCGTCATCAAGATATTGCCAAAATTAGAAGACAAAATCAAAGTCTGGTCAATTTTTTTCAAATTACAAAATATTTCGTATTTTAAGATCAGTTTTTAATCGTCGAGAGAACCACCATGAGGGTTAAAGACTAAAACAAAAAACCGGGCCTTTTTTAGGCTTTTTACGGCGAGTAAGGAATTTGAATGATACTAACAGTGATAGTACTAGGCACTCTAACGACCATAAAATCTGTCATACTAGTTTTTAAATCGTTTGTTGAATGTAGAGAATAGGAGAACTAAACACTAAACAAGACGAATAACACAGCAATGCATCCTACAAAATAGAGCCATCAAAGTAATCGTATGAATTATCAGACCTTTTAAGAACCGACAATTAAAGAAAAGGAAATTACAACTCCTCAAACGAAATAACATCGAATCGAATAAAAGACAGCGATTCTCATTTGACGCCTAGGGAGTAACAATGGTTCGAGAAAAGGCCATGAAAAAGAATTAGCCCATAACCTTTAAACCTCGTCTCAACAGTACGCGACTAAGAAAGCACTCCAGAAGAAAGGAGCCTTTCTTTAAACTTCCAAGGGAGAGAGGTAAGGGCACAAAAGAGCTTCACAATCAAAAGGTGGGGAAATATGGGAGGCAAAAAAATTATATTTATAGAGTGTTTCGGCTCGTGAAGCACACGCGGCTAGGGTAGAGGACCTCCACCTGTGCCTCTCTCTAGTCTTAATCGCACTTTCTCTGTCTTCCGCGTGTCGCCCCCCAGCTTTTTTTTACCGCACTTTTTTTTTCAATCTCACGCGATCGGCACGCGGCCTCCCCAACCCCAACAACGTTCCTTGAACAGGATACCATTCGCTACGTTATGGTGAGTGATTTTAATGTTACCATTTACCTGTGTGGCGATAACCTCTCGAAAGGCGCTTGAGGAACATAACATTTTAAACAGTGAGTTAGTGTAGGAGGAATATCTTAAACAGTGGAGTAGAGCGTTAGATAGAATGTTGGAGACATGGTTGACTAAATATGTGAAAAATACCAAATGAATAAGAAAATTTGAGGACCGAAAGGGCAGGCATATGTCAAATCAGACAAAATTTATATTTTTTGGCAATCAAGAAAAACACAATATTCTCACACTTTAAGCCAAGGGTCAGAAAATTTTTTTTGAAAAATGCCAGATCGTAAAAATTTTAGGCTTGGCTGGCCAGGTAGCAAACACGAAGTTATTTACATGGGTCATTCTACTCATAAAAATCATAATTATTCACATAGAGCAGGGATGACCAACCCGCGGCACAGCGGTGTTTTAACAGTAGCACGGGAAGACATTAAAAAGTTAATAATTATTGAAAATTAAATGTTTCAAGTTATATTAATTTTTATTTTATACAGAAACTAACTGACTGAACATTTAAAAATGTTTATTAACAACAAAATCTAAGTTTGTACTTGCTTTATTTATTACATTATTTTTTTTAAATCTACACAACTCAGACTTACATGAAAAAAATGTGCTTTTTGCATAAAAATCCCGAAATCAGTCTATAAAAAGCATTTTTTCACCTTTTTTTATTTTTTAGTATGTTGGAAAAGTTTGAAGTGGCACGTATAACTTTTTTTCCCCAGATAGTGGCACTTTTCCCAAAAAGATTGGCCACCCCCGACATAGAGCAACAAAAACAACAGGTTAAAAAAATTTATAGGAGGTGATACTCTTTACATAATATTTATACATATTTTGCTAACACTTACAAAAAAACGAATAAAATATTTCTATTGATTAATAAATGTATAACATTTGGTTAAATTTTATACTAATACGATTAATTTAATTGTTTTTTCTGAAAGAATATTTCATCATACTGGAATTAGTACTTCCTATCATTAAAGTTGTTTGCACATGGTCATCTGTTAATAATGATCTGTATTGCGATTTTATATACTTCATTTTCGAAAGTGTCATTTCACATTGGTAAGTACATCCAAATAGAGATATAATTCCCCGTTCATGTGATTTTAATTGACCGTATTTATCTTCCGAAAGATATTCATAGAATTGAGTTGGAACTATTTCTATAAACATCAGTTTTAGCATATCATCATTTTGCAGATCAATCACTTCCAACTGAAGGTCTGACAAAAGCTCCTCAATTATACAGTCAAATGGTTTTTGAAATTTTTGAATACCTTTTGCACTTGTGTATCAAGACCAGGAAACGCTGTTGTAACAGTAAGTTAAGTTGATAAAATATATTCACCGCGAATTTTTTTTGGGAGTAGGGATTTCGCAAATATTTCAAATTTTTTACAGCATGAAAAATGGTTAAACTTGTTTAATGTGATTTGTGTTTCAAACAATGCAAATTTTCGGCGATATTACTTTACGATAGAATACGTTTCATATATAAACACTGTTTCTGCCTGTAATTTTAAGTAAAATTCGTTAAGGTATCACACGATGTCTGTAGCAAATGCTAAGTTTCATAGCCATTCATTGTTCGATAATAGTGGTTGTGTGCAGTTTTTCTCATTAAAAAAATTTTCTATTACTTTTCAGGTGTTGGAGAGTTAAGGTATGTGAAACGCTGTTCTGAAATGTGAAAACACTGTTATTTCAGTCCAGTATCAAATCCAATCAGCATTTTATAGTTTATACCCTGCCTAACATTTCCTATCAAATTCAAATCAATCTTTTGTTACTTTATGAAACCATCATCAGCTGTGTATGCTAATAAAGAAAACAAATAAAATTTACAAGCAATATTATCATCCAAATGAGAAAAAAATGGCCGATCCGAGTCGTCAACCCATCTACCGATTCTATTTGGTTCTTTTATTAATTCTACGTAGTCTACAATAGCTTCAATATAATTTGAAATCATAACAATTGGATTTTTTTAAATCTAAAATTAAAACTAAATATTAAAAATTACAAACTGTACAAAAAAGGGGTAAATGTTAACAAAAATAGATACCAAAACTTCTAATACTGTAAAATAGATAACTATTGGCTGATAAAGTTGTTCAATTTTTGAACAATTCTACAATTTCTTGATAGACTCCTCAAGAAAATAGAAATCAATACAATGTTGAAAAAACAGGTGAACATTAATTACATGAAATTGCTATCAATATCGTAATTTTGCAAAGATTGCACAGCATAAATACATATAACTTATTATTTTGCGCAAAACATATCCTACAGTGAAGCACCAGCGTACTTGAGGTCATTAAGAATGTACATATATATATATATATATATATATATATATATATATATATATATATAATTCCGTTAAATTAACAGGGATAAAGTAATATCGAAAGCAACCAAATATGTAGAAAATATTCAACTTCAACATGCGGTGTACTTTTTAAAAACTACATGCAGTTAACAGGTGCAAACAGAGGTTTAATATGTTAAAGACAACATGTTTAAGGAACAGAAGTTTGAAGATATAACTGAATAACAAAAACGATGTCGCAAGAAAACGAGCACAAATCTAATGCATTACCAGCACATTCCTACACACAAGTCAGCAAACCTCCCTTATCTTCTGACCTCACGGTTCTACATATTGCTGAAGAAGTTGCCGCAAGGCAAAGCTGCAATTTCACGCCACTCGCATAGTCAGAAAAGGGCACAAGCAACCCTTTTTAGTTCGTGGGGCCCCTAGAACAAAGTCATTCCTCCGGCAACCCAGACCATCTTTAGATACAATTGGACAGCGCAGCAGTTTAAGCGTATACAAAAAAATGCAAGTTGAGCAACTTCGAGAACATGCGTGGCAAGCCGTCTTAAAATATGCGACCGGATGGGCGCAATTCAAAAAGATAACCAAGACAGGGGCCTCTGTATGGGGGCTTGACGCGTTTCAGAATATTTCAAAAAGGCGTTTATGCAACGGTTGCGCATAAGTCGAAGGGGGTAACGAACTGATTACGCAGCTTCATCGAAGGTCATTAAATAAGGGCCTCAGCAGTAATAATAATGTGAAAAAATGAATAGGCAGAAAAGCCCGAAGGAGCCCCCTATCAAGGGCCCCAAGTGCAATGACTCGCTCGACCCGCTAATGATCGAATGGGTAAGGTAAGCAAGCAGGTACAACGCAGGTGATGGCGAAACCATCGAAGGAACTGCCCGAAAAAGATTTCTTGGAAGTGAACAAACGTGCTCGAATCGCGGTCAAAGAGGGTAAAAAAAGGCTGCACAGGTGACGTAGGCTGCGAGGTCATTTCTCAAGATGCTTTTTGGGTCGGAAAGGAGATGCACGAAACAATAATGACGTCAAAGGGGCCCCTCGAACCCAATCGGCTGAGAATTCCACGGACTATAGTTTCACACGAAGGCAAAACTCGAATCGAACCATCCTTTGAAGTACCACCCACACTACACCTACAATGACGTCAGACAGGGCTCAGAAATTAAGATTCTCGCAATCAATCCTAAGGATACGAATCTGAATGCAGCCTCAGAGGATAAAATGACACAAATGGTTGCTGTGTTGTTGAACCGTCCCAAACTTTTTTTTTTTTGCGCACCAGAGGCCAGATGTGTTGTAAACTTACCAGGAAAGTTTTCAAAAAGGGAAGGGAACAGAATGGTAGACTGTTAATTTCATTACTGACAGAACTTGTTCAATTTATATTTAAAAAATTCCAGTTCATAATATTTTATTTTAAAAGTATAACACATCTGAAGCTTTGAATTTTCACTAGCTGATATAAACTTATTATTGGCAGTGTTTGTATTAAATAAAATTAAGTGTTGTAGAGGATGTAAAATTTTGAACGAAATGAATGATTCCTATTTTTTTTTTTTAAACAAACTAAAATAGATAAAAATTAAAACAGAGTTTTGATCATATGGATACATTATCTTTGAATATTAATTTGGCAATACTTTTAGTCTCAGACGAAAAAGTAAATATTCAAAATAAACGGATTTTTAGTACGTTTCTGGTTGTTAAGAGCAAGATAATATATTTATTTAAATTACAATTTAACTAAAATTTCAAGAAAAACATTCCATATGACAAAAAAAAAACTTTTTTTAGTTTCGATCCAGAAGTCTACCAGGTAAAAATAAAACTTTAACACATTTCAATCATACCCTATTAAAAATTTTCATTCATTCATTCAATGGAGATTAAACAAATTCTTGTGATTGGAAAGTAGGAGACATTTATCGATTAACTCAGTTAAAGATATCAATGTCAAATGGTCTGTTACAGTAAACGGTCTCTGTATTATTAGAGATAAAAAAATTCTACAATCTAAAACAGAAAATGTCAACAAAACAAAAATATGTGTTATGTCGTTTTGTAACTTGCTTATATTATTAACTTTGTCATTTATATAAGGGGGAACTAAATTGAACAATAGGATGGTCCTTGTTCCGCAAGATATAATTTCTAGCAGTCTCCACTCGCTAACTTTCTTCCAACTTGCTAAAAAAGAATTCTGAACAAATTCGATCACATTTAAACAACATTTAGACATAGATTAATGAGGCTTTTGTTTCTACCACTACGGTTGGTATAAATACATTGCTTGCATTCCAACACTATCAATCGGAGGGTATTCTAAGTAGAGAGAAAGTACTAAGTAGAAAGAGTACTTAGAATTATGGACCACCAATTGCTTAGCTTAAGTTAAAAACACCAGTTTTCGATCAAATAAAAATTAAATCACAAGGCAGAGTTCGTTTATGCAAAAATGCAAGAGTTGAGATATAGTGATCTTAATGCAAATAGAAATTTGGTTTGACACAAAAAGACTGCTGCATAAATCTGACACTATACTAAAATCCAGGACATAATGCTTTCGAATTAATTGGGGTATGGAACCTACAGGTTTTAACTTGCAAGAAATTGACTAGCATCATGTCTTAGCATCGGGAAATAACGCTTCCCTAATTTTTTTATTTGAAAGACCCATATTGAACAAACAAAGCACAAATAGCTAGTTTATGAAGCATTGCAGGATTGATGTCTTGAAAATCTGCTTGTTTTGATAGAAAAAAATTCCTAATACATATAATGTGAACTGGAATAGTAAAACGATAAGGAGATTTTGTGTGCTCTGGAACAGAAAATCGGCAAGAATTTTCTCGTTTGACATACTGTCATAATATTATAAAATTCATTAAATGTACTGCTTTTAAGAGTTAACATATGGATATCTTTGGCTCCAGAGGTCAAACAGTACAAATGATTTCAAGCTTACTCTGTGAGACCACTTTATTTCTTAAGCAAAATATTAAGGTTCTGAGATTTTATGATTAACTATTGAAGAATAAACAGCCAGAAGGATTACGATAATTTTTTCGAACTGAGTTACTAGAAATAATAGTGAAATTTAGTTTTTTTTAAAGTATTCCTGTTCAAGGAATTTGGTTTCAAGTTATTTCTCAAGCACCTCTGTTATGGTTATTATATGATCTAATGTTACGAAAAATGCTCGTTAGAAGTTAAAATTCTTTTACTCACTCAAAATACGAAAGTTTTGGTTAGAATATGTAAAACCTCGGTAAGTTGTCACCTGGATAACTTGTCACTCAGGATAAATCGTCAATTTTCTTCAGTCCAGTCTAGCTCTCATAGAATACAATGTAATTAAACTCTAGTTACTCGTCATGAATTCAAGGGCTCCAGCGAAATAACTCGTCACAGTGGAAAGGTTCTTGGAAAATGCAGTATTTGGCACTGATTGCAAAAAGGAAACAACATTTGAGACGTCCTTTACAATCATAATTGTTCTATCTCTATAAAGTTTTTATGGTATCGTAATGTTCCAGATATCATATCGTTATTAAATTTCATTAAAACAGCAATGCATTCCGCTAATTATTATGTACCAAACAATACTTTACAGTGCCAAAACACGAAATGGGTCTTGAACTACCTCTAACTGTGTTTATTTGCGTTCAAATTTCATGTCCTTGGGTTTTTATTTAAAAGGAACCTTTCAGCGGCGAGGTAAGAATAATAAAAATGCAAAAAAGGGGAATTTTTTGCTTTTATAAGACTATTCTAATGCACACAAATTGATAAATATCTAAAAAAATATATAGAAACGTAATGTATTCCTTCGATGTAATTTGATGAGATGGGAACCTATAAGGATACGATTTGACATAGTTACATCGAGGAAATCTCGAAATCATCTGTTTTAGTTTTTTATTCTACATAGTTGTGATGCTATATAGTTATATCTTAAACTGACTATACATATTTAAGTCATATTCATGGTATCGTATGAAACTTTCAGTGATACATTGAATTCCCAAATTAGAAAATTACCAGAAATACATACTCATGTAAAACAATATATGTATTTTTTTTTAATACTATTTTTAATATACTATTTATAAGAGAGCTCCCAGTAGGTAAAACGTCGTTGCTCTTAACAGAGACAATCCACAACATCCATGCGCTTACCACCGGGGATACTTAACACGGCACCTTCAGGGTGGTCCCGGGTTAAGTATCGCTATGACAACTTTTCCAGATAGGTGGCTCAGAAAGATAAATTGATCATGTGAAATGAAAATGGTTGGTTGGGTAGTTTTTATGGTGCAAGAGCAGATATGGCCAAGCCGCGCAAAGTACTGCTTATGCAACACATCTGCAGTTACTGCTTATGTACTGCAAGTACACCTAGCAGTTTTCAAATGAAAGAGTAAGTTTTAAAAACCAGATATAAAATCCAGTGGTTTGAGTCTAAATAAAACCAAACAAAATCCTTTTTGTTTATAAAACCATCGTCAGAAATAAATAAAAATACGCTTTTATGGTATGGGTCTATTAACAAGTATTTAATGTTAAGAGGCAAAGTACCAAATCGGTTTAATCTGTTTATTAAAATTTAATTATTCTGTCAAAATCAGTAAAATACTATTACAAGTAATGCAAAAGGAACAAATTCTCCACGTAGTCTATGGGTAAAATAGGAGTGTGTTATTCGAAAAAAAACACCCGAAGATGTTGCTCGTTGCTAAGCATTACAGGAAGCCTTAACCGACATGTAATTAAAATAGGGACTAATAGCCGAGGAAACAGGTATCGCATTTCATAGCAATCTGCTAACCACCTTCGATTTTTATATATATATATATATACAGCGTTCTCTATCTGCAGTGATCAAAAGTAAGAAAATTAAAAAATATAAAAGTCCTGTCTTCAGAACAATTGGAAGCTTAGCCATTCATTAAAAGTTTCTTCTTCTTGGGGGGTGTTCGAACAAAAAAGTACGGGCAGCGGTAACTAATTTACAGCTTTCGAGGAAAAGTTTCGAAGGAAGTTCTGTTCCAACTGTTTCTCGGAGAAACCAAAGATTTAAAAGAGCGAACCACATCTTTTAAAAGGACGGCTGAAATAAAAGAGAAGGGAGCGCGGTACACACACAAAGAGCGAGTAATAAGACGCCGACGTCTTTAATAAAGGCAAGGGGAGAAAAAAAACGAAAATCGAAAAATCAGAATCTTTTATGCCTCTGAAGACAGAGTCTCGATCGAGTAATTACAATCCTTTTCGGGGGCGGTAGAAATTAAGCGAGTCTTTCCATCCGATAGCCAATAAACTGGACGATCGGCCAGCGGCCATTGTTACGGATGGCAAATTGTCTTCGAATAGAGCGAGAGAAGAAGAGGAACACAGCAAATGGTTTTCGGTCCATCTTTTTCCGACGGCAACCAATTGATTATGGTAACAAACCTAATATCCTAATAACGCAGTTATGCTTTTTCCCCTTTCCGCGTATTATTCTGAGAGCTGAAACAAATGGTACTAGTCTTTCACGGACACCTGCCATAAAGGATAAAAAACAACAATCCCGTTGGTAAATAACCAATGGTTAACGGATTCTGCGATGTGGATCTAGCAGGCTTTTCTTACTCCATTATTAGTCGAGAATAAGGCACACAGACTGCGACTAATAGATATACCGATATGAATAAACCGTCTCTGATAATACACGCAGAGCGAAGCCATTTTGACACAATGCCCATTTTTTTTGCAAAGGAATAATTGTGTAAGATACTTTTTGCGATAAACAATTATAAATATGACAATTAACAGATTGTGACCATGATTCCGAATGCATAATCTTTATTTTTCGGACTGATTTGTAAGCAGTTCTAAGAGTATATGCTTTCAATAGTTCTCTTCCAGTACCTAAGGCAAGAAACGTATATTTCCAAAATTTAATATAATAGACTTACCCTTCTGTATAAAGGTGTAAATTACGAAATTTTGTAAGTGGTCAGTGAACTTACTTCATACAGTAGCCACTTGCGAATGTTCGCATATTTTATTGAATACACACACACGTTATTTAACTTAAATATGGAAAATAGTATTAGTATAATATATATATATATATATATATATACTATTTTCCATGTTTAAGTTCCCGTGCTATTTTTTTATAATTTTTTTACGGTCTCCAGAAGAAAAAACAAAAACGTAAAATCGGAGGTTCCACCATATAAACTAAAGTATTTAAGAAAGTGTGTCGACTGTAGCAAAATTTTTCAGTCTCTACTTTCAAACATTCAGTCGCAACTTGTCGACCGTTAATTTCCACCTTTACTTCTGTAATATCCGATAGTATAACCTAATACACAGAATTCATGTGACACACTTAAACACAGACAATTTTAAAGGAAGAACTTTTTATATGCATTTTACAATAAGAAATTAAAATTCGATAGTTATTAGAACGTTTCCGTTGGTATGAAAATCTATATTTTTATTTTTCAAACGGTACAATTTACAAACAGTTCTAAAAGCACGTACTTTCAATAAATCTTGATTCTAGTCTAGTCTAGTAGTAAAAAATCTAGTACATAATGCAAGAAAAGCCTTTACAAAGTTATTATTCTAAGACATCTTTATAATATTTATATAAATACCACACATGATTTTAATACTAAATAATACTTTTCTTTCTAACGGTACGAAAAACGAGACATATCAGTAGTAACAAATGAGCACGCGTTGGAACAAAATGAACTGCCATAATACTGTTAAATTGGAAAATAAAACCGAAATATAGTAAGAATAGACGAGGTACAAATAGTTCATTGTATCATGGAACTAAAATGATTTTACGAAATTAAACTAGACTAGCTTTATACTGATAAGGAATATAGATATATTTTAATTCAAAAACATTAAACACGGATACATCATGTAATCGTTTTTAAAGATTTGGTATCGATAAGATACTTTTAAATGATGCATTACTTAAATTCTTAATTTTTAGCATGCATTTTAACTCAAATAGCAAAAAAGTATGAGATTTTCAATTAAAACTTAAAAATGCGATATTGTTAACCAAATATACTTATATTGTTAATCAAATAGATTTATATTGTTACCTAAATATACTTAAATTGTTAACCAAAAATACAAATATTTCTTTCTTGCGCATTAAAACGCAATGTTGGAAAAATAATGTAAAGATGAGAGAAATAGAATAAGTACATCTCCTTTCATTGAAAATTTCAAAAGTGGAGAAAGTGTTAGAACAATTCTTTTATTTCAAAGAAATTTTAATATGTAGCACTTGTTCGCATAAACTTTTAATGAACACTAACGATCGAATTTTTAAGAATATACCTACAAATAAACATTTACTACAGTCATAAAAATTTTGTTAAATAAAAATGTTTGAGTTTGGGCCTCGTATTAAAATGAGATGATTTTATAAAAAAAAAATTGTTCTTAAATAACGATTTAAGAATTTCGTTCACGTATCTAAGAAAATTTCCCCTTAAAATGCTTCTTAGAGAAACATATGAATGTCCCTTTAACAATTCCATAATCTAGTTGAAAATTTCTTTAAATAATTCCTCGCATTCCTTGTCTAAGGTTCATAGACATAATGGGAAAAAGGAAACCTGTAGGGTTGATATCCCATCAAGTCTAGTTTGGTAAGTGAAATGGAAATTGGAGGAATGGCCTTCATTTTAATCAAGAATTCATTTTAAAGCAAAATATTTAAACTATTTATATTTTTAATGCTTTCAAACACGAGTGCAAATATTAAGGTTAAATATTAAATCAAAATTTATTTAATTTACTTCATTTTAACATTATTAAATATTTAAAAAAAAATTTTAACTCAAAAATTATCTTCTATATAATTTATAGTTTGAAAATCAAAAAAAAAAATTAAAAAAAAAAAACTTTAAACAGATTTATGTGAAAACTTTGATGAATATTTTTAATTTCAGAAAAAGCTGAATAATTCTTAACTAAAAAATACTAACAGAAATAATCCCATTTTGCATGAGTTGGCACTACATCAAAAGGTTGAGATAAATCCAAACACTGTTTTACAAAGTTATTCAATATTTAAAACAATTACATTAGTCCTATATAGCAATTTTTTCTGAGTCAAGATTGTAGCGTAGTCGAAGTCGGTAATTCACGGAAAATTTAATACATCTAAAAACAAATTTTATATTCAAAATTTGTGACCTGATGCTAAACAATTTTCATAAATTATTTGGGATCGTCTTTTATTAACTAAACTGCTCATAATAAGTGATGATTGATATAAATGCTAAGCAAGTCAGAAAATGTGAATAATATAAATCTGAAACTGGAAAATTTCTTTTATTTGATGTACTACTCGAGCTCATTATATATATATATACTCTGACATACGTTACTGACCAACTGAATGACCTTGAAATTTCAGTTTTCAAGAAAACCTAAAATTGTTTTTGAAAATGCACATTTCACTCATTAAACATAAAATTGAGTACAATCCAAAGTTAAGATTCAGTGAATTCTCTACACAAAATAAAGCATGCCCAAGAGAAACCGTTGCTCGTTATCCTATAAAAGAACTAATAGGTAAATACTTAAAACACTTTATTTCAATGATGGATTAGAATTATTCTCTCGTTTTCTCTAAAATAATTGCTACTTAAAATTTTTATTTTTTAGAAACGTATGTTTAAAATGTAGTTAGTCACTGAAAACAAATTGTTCTCACAGACTCGTAGAACAGATTGTAGTCATTTTAAAGTAGATTCTGCAGAATACAGTCTCTAGAACGTCCTATTTCAATGTCCTAATTTCACTCAAGTTTCCGTATCCAATGGTAAAAAACAAACGTCAAACAAATCACGGAAGAGTTTCATGTTGGGGACCATCAAGCGTAAAAAAATACTACGGCGACCGAACATTACGCGAGGGTAACAAAAAACAACACTAATAATATGCTGTACAGTTATTTTTAAGTTATAGGGGAGAGAACGGCAGCATAAAATCAACATATCTCGATTTTCAATCAGCATTAGATTATGGAGCAAAGGAAAGAAAAAACGTATGACGGTAAAAAAAATAATAAAAAAAAAACGAGCGGAGGAAAAAGGGAGACAAAAGATGAGGTAGGGAAGCGAGGGGGAAAGAAGTGCAAGAGCAAGGGATGAAGAATGCTAGGAGGATGGAGAGGAGAGAGAGAGAGCCATCAACTAAGATGGCAACTGGGCAGCAAAGGAAGAGAGAAGAATAAAGAACAGAGAGAGCGAGAGGCGGGGGAGAAAGACTTTAGAATAGAAAAAGCGATCGATGTGGGGGGGATCGATTCGAAATAAAAAGAGCGGGAGAGATTCTCGGGAGGCGAGGGAGGGATGACTCAGTATAGTGTGCATATTCGAACGGGGGTGGAGGAGAGCCGCCAATGGAATGCGAGGATCGCGGCGCACATTACGACGGCGCACACTCCCCATTGGCCATGGGTGGCAGGGTGGGTCGATCTCAACTCTGAGAATGGCTGAAATCAAATCGTGCTAAATATATGGGATTTACAACTGTCCGGAGCCCTGGGCCTCAAAGCTACTCTACACTCATTTCCAATTTCGAAAGGAAGGCGGACCCAGAGACTTTAAACTACGCCTCTTTCGAAAGAGAATTTATCCGCGTCCACCCCCGCTCATCTAGAATGCAGGTCCGGATTAATATATATTTTTAGACCCTCCTTTTAAAAAACCCAAATAGCTTTAAAATGGAGCCCTACTGCACATGCTTATTATGAATACACGGGCACCAAACTTACACGGTAGAGAATATACTTTTTCGCAACCCAAAAAATATCCCATTCCAGATATTGAATTCCCATGGCGATATGCAGCATATTTAATTACAGCAAATTAATATTCAAGCATAAATTGAAATTTGAAGTGTTGAAATGTTTGAGAAATAGTTTGACCCAGATGAACCCACCGCTTTCTAATGCTATTGCGGTCAAGAAATGTAAAGATTTAATACTTCGCTTAATAATTTATTAGAAATATGACATAAACATATATGTCCCTGGATGACCTTAAGGTATGATGTAACTATGGTCAGAGTAGAACAAAAACCCAGAAGACAGTAAGGGTCCGAAAGCACTGGAATGACTATCAGATTCTAAACACACGAGTTACAAGCAAATGCAATATGAAGACAAAGTTATCTTCGTTTTAAATTTCTGCTTACATTAAAACGAAAGGTAATTTTCTTAATTAAAGGTTATAATCACTTTTTTCTGCACAAATTTTTAAATGTGTTTGAAAACAGTATCTTTATTTGTTAGCTCGCGTTAGTGTCATGAGTGTGAATGGTAGCATGGACTACTGTAAACTTTACAGTACACAACATCCTTTTTCTAATTTATTCTTAATAAAAATTATATTTAAAATATAATTCATGTATACGAACGATTTAAGTACAGAAAATATATTTTACGATGTTTGTATGAGATGGGAATTTAAATCCAGAGAAACAGTACAAAACAGAAACTGTATCACCACTTAGATAGTTAATCGGTTGTTTTTAGGTTTAATAGCACAAGGCCCATATCTAGCCAAGCTGCGTAGTCGTTTGGAGAGATCAGTGATGAATTAATTCATTAACAAAGTAATCAGGAAACACTGACAGCTGTGTAATTTCTGCTCTTTTAAGCATTTCCTCGACTCTATCTAAGGCTAAAACATATGGTATGTGGTAGTTAAGTCAGTTTAGAATATTAATAATGCTAAATTATAATATCACACTAGTTTAAAAGTATTAGCAGAGAAAACATGGTTAAAAAACAATGAAATAGTAAATAAACTACACATACACTTTAAATCAAGTTATATAAAATTTCGAGAACCCACCGAAACCTTGCTTAGTCTCAACCTTAGAACAGAGAAAAAATTAACAAAAGACTGTTCTATTTACTATCCTACATTTCATAACGACCTGGTTTATTTATTATTTCCAATAGCATTTTATAGCATGAAAAATTGTTTGAATCTTTGTTTGAGTTCTACCATCAAGGTATGAGTACCGAAAAGAAGCAACAACAAAAAAAATGTACCATAATTTACCAATAAAAATTACACACATAAGTCATAATTAATATCATTAACTACGTACCTAGTATCAAGGAAAACTTATTAAATGAAATACTAATTCTTAAAAGCATAAGATATTTGTTTTTCCCAACCTGCTAGTTGGTTATTCGGGTTGTATGGCGCAAGGTCAAAAGTAGGAGAAACTGTGCCAAGGGGTAGGTAAAATAACAAAAAGCAATCCATATAAAAATCACAAACAAATACAATCTATAGTAAGTGTTTAAGTTTAGCCATGTTGACAGGTATAAAAAAATTTCAATGGATATAACATGTAACAAATCTTGAGAAATTAGAGGTTGATGCAAATTCAGCTCAGTAAAAAATGACAAGATCCTTAACCTACTAATGTTCATATTTTAAAATAAGCCTTTTTCAACTCTTTTATTATTATTTTACCTGATTTGGGTTAAATAGGATTTTGATAAATGAAAATTAAATAAACTTAAAATGAACATTATCCGAGACCAATTCCAGTGTCACAATTCGCTTCTAACTGTGAGAACTTTAAACAACATCCAAAACGATTTAACACAAAAAGAAACATAATATATTGGTACATATATTATGAATAATGTGGTGACAGTTGTAATGACGGTGATATTAGTAAAAGTATAATAATAATTTAAAAATAATTTTGCTACAACAAGTGTATGTATTTTGTCTTCACAGCTCTCTTTATGCTACAATTTCCTTGATGGGATGTATCATGGTTGGTTGGATTTTTAGGGAGGGGGGGGGAGGGGAGGTCATGGCACAAGCGTCATATTTTGCCAAGCGGCTTCAAAAGACAAGACAAAAATGGACGCATACACACAATGAAAATTTTACCGACACAAAATAGAGAAATACTTAAAGGGAATAATAGAACCTACAGTGCTTTGAAAAAGGCAGTCCAGCACCATGTTGTGCCCCCATGTACGCTTGTTTTTTGTTAAAAATATGTCATTTTAAAAGTCATTTTTACACATTAAAATTAATTACATAGCCAAATATATTGACCCTCGTTAGTTTCTTTCGTCTTTTCATGGTGTCTAAAAATTTTCATGAAGCCCATAAAATATAACTGTCACAGTTTAGTTTATTTGCAAATCTCACTCTCCGTTCGTTGTTGCAAGAGAGAGAAGAGCAAGATCACGAACTCATCTCCGCTGGGTTACTCAAGAGTCCATCACTGTCCACCTGAAGCATCCCTTCCGTGATAGAATGTTTACGAGCCATCAATAACGGAGTATTATCTCTTTATACTCCGGTCACCAAATCACGACGTACACCGCAGCACGATTCAATCGTAAAAAATTTAACGAGCCCATCTCTGGATGCTAGAAGATGGACCAGAGTTGGAGGTACGACTATCTTACATTAGCTACTACCATGAGAATAAAATCTGTATGGAGAGTTGTGGTCAAATACTGTCCTCCAGAAAGGTCGCGACGAGTGGAACCAAGTGTCGAAGGCGAAGTGGGACTCCGCTTATCCGGCCTAATTGGGACCACGGGTCATTCGGATAAGCGGAATGTTCAGATAATTGGGTTATCTCTTCTCTGAAGATCTAACACTATTTATCTCAACTGAAGCGTGCCAATTTTTTCCTGTACAACACTATTCTATGACATAACTTTACTGACTAAAATGTGCCTTTATTTTAACTAATAGAAAATCTAAATAGCAAGGTTCGAAATTAGTGGTCTTTAGTCGCTTACTTTGTACCTTTAAACTTTTTTTTTGTTAGCTCGTTTTAAAACCCAGTCGTCATTTTTAAAGCCTTTTTCTGAATAATTTCACTTGCATGGCGCAAATTTTGACCAATCAAGTTTATTCTTCCTTCTAACAATCTGTAATATATCTCTAAATACAACAATCTGTACTGCAAATGTAAAACAACAATTCAAAACCAAAGAGTTCTTTAATAGAAAAACTTCCCTACAAATGCAAGTAGTCTAAGTTCAGACCCTAATCATTACTTCCATTGTGTGTTGATACAATTCATTCAAGTAAATCAAATATACTTTGCAATTACACCCAAGTTAGTTAAGTATTTTGACGAAAGTAAAAAATTGTTTAGATGCCATTGGAGCCTTAATTTCTGCTTTAATAACCCTGATGAATAGGAATTGTTATCTCATCATATTTGATCACAAACAAAAGCCTAAAAGGATTTGGTTTTCTATCTTGAGTTGTCACTCGATCTGAAGTGCCTTGTCGAACGAGGCAATAGGTTGTTATCTTACACATAATTTTCCGTTTTCTGCTGTATTGAAATTAACGCCTATGTTCCAATTAATCAAAGGCATAAAACATGTTTTTAAATTTAACTTGACAAAGACAAATCACAAAAAAATAATAAACGAGGAGTTTCGGGTATATAGTGTCTGTATATATGGTTGGTTTTTATATAACGTTCAAAACAAGTCTGTGGGGTGGAGTTTAACTCTAAGGACTAAATATGTTGAAGAGTTAACTTAAATTGGAAATTTAAAGCTGATTTGTTTTACAAATGATATTCAATTCAAAGATAAATAAATGTCATAGTTAACAATGTGAAGCATGAATCGGAATAGTGAACTAAATTGCACACTGAATGAAGTATGTGTTGATATGAACTATAGGAATGTTTCTTATCGTGTAAATAAATTATTTCACTAACACTATGTGCAAGATTTTTCTCAGAAGAACATTATAGCAATTTTAACACTCTTAGTTCAGTTACAACTTCATAAGATACGCCCTAGGCGTGACTCTATAAATGGTACTAAAGAACAGGAAGGCCGAATGTCAAAGGTTATATACTTTTCGTTTCTCCCTAAATCATCTACAAAATGTAAGTGCACTCAATATAATTACTAACAGGAAGAGATCTGATTATCGTTACTTGAAAATAATATGCGTCAAAAAATCGTTTATTTAAAGAATAATAATTGCTATAATCAGTAATTTTTATAGATATTATACGGTAAATACATAAAAGTTATATATATATATATAATTCTAAAGAAAGCAAACCACTAAAAAAAAACTGACAGCACTTTTTAAGTTATAATAGTCACATATTTTAAAAACAATAAGTGCATTTTAAAAACGTAGAATATCTAATTAATATCTCTCCAACTTCAATAAGTAAGATTCTAATCCCTCATTCAGACTTCTTGTTTGAATGACAGAGTGAATTTTTCGTTTTACTGGAATATGGTTTTATTTATTTTCAAACTTTTGATTTCAGGATCAATATTTTCCAATATTATATAATCAAGCGCACCTTTCCCATTTTTGCCTACTTGAAACACATTTTAGACAAATATACAGAAAAAGAAATACGTACTAAATCTCAAAGGTTGCAAAAAAAAATCTATTTAAATAAGTATGTTTTTACATTGAATATTTAAACTCATTTCAAGTTTTCTATCCGTTATGGACCCTTCTTATGCAAAATACCACTCTTGTGCGTTTGGTGTCTGTCTGGTCCCGTACTACGTTCGAACGTTTGAATATATTTTCATGAAATTTTGCATACTGCGAGTACTTACTTATCATTTAGTGACTGAAGTATGTCTTCCCGTTTTATGTTCAATTTTGTACCGTTGTGTTTGTACAAGTATCACATAAGATTAATTAAACTTATTTTAATTCAATGTTCTCTATTTGATACACCGTATTTTAGTTTAGTGAATGCATCATTTGAAATGTCTTTGCTTATATATTTAGGCAAGTTTCGTGTTAAACATCTGAATAACTATACCTGAATCAACCATAATGTGATAGTTTTAGAGTAGCTGGAAGGTATATTGAGCATTGCAATTACTTGGATTGTTTTACTAGTGACGCTCAAAGCTCAATTTTTTTTCCAAAATAGCTTCTACGGAATTTAAATTCTAATACTTTATTTTGAACCTTATATTTTTCTTTACGAAATATAAAAAATATTTGTGGCAAATGATAAAACATTAATAAATAAAATATACAAATAAAATCTTTCAAAACAAGACTGGTAGCTAATATGGCAACCTAGATATTTTTTTATCGTTTGCTTTTTCAATTTCTGTCCGTTATATTCCGAAAATCTATTTTGTTGTGAAACATCACATGCATTCATTACTTTTCATTCGAAGCTTTTCCAAAATGTGTTTTAAGATGTATTTCTGAATTTTCAATTTGATGTAATCAAGGTAAGTAACGTCTTAGTTAGTTTTGAAAAAAATTTTAATCATCGTATAATAATTTTGGGACACGCTTTTGTTTTTTAATGACATACAAGGCATTCACATGCATATTCAGAAATATTCTATGCATTCTGGGTAACATTGATACACTCCCGAGAATTTTTTTTCGAGAGACGATTAATTATTATAGTTATGATTGATTTTTTATAATTTAAATTCTATAGAAACTCAAAAGGTCGTACGTCAAAAATTCCATTTGTTTTCTTTTATTATTGTTATATGTGGCATTTTTTGATTTCCACTTAGTGGCAATATCTTATGTGATCAGCTTATCCAATAAAAGTTACAACCAAATGTATATAATAGTATCAATAATAGAATCAAATCAACAAGGAAAACAATTAATTTTTTTGCTCTCCAGAAAAATGCAGCTTTTAGACGCACGACCTTTTGCACTTAAAGTGACGATATGACATTTAATTACATTTGTGAAATTGTGTATTAAGCTGTGTACCTTTATTGGAGTGTGGTATTTGTTACATGTGATGAATAGGAATTACAATTTATTAACGAAAGCAGAAGTTAACCAATTCAACCCAAGTACCGCCGGGTAATTCTGTTAGTTGGAAATAAAAATGAATTGCAGTGTAAAAATTGTTTATGCTATTTTGTCTGGCTTATTCTATAGGCAATAAAGTTATATTAGTTCATTTTGTACTGGTTGTACTCTATCGAAAACATCGGTTAAAATACCTATTTTTTACTTAATTTCATTCCTGTTGAAATTAAGATGACGCCTAGGAAGTTTAGTGAAATGAAACCAAGGATTTTGTTTTCAATTTTTGAGGTAAAAGAAACCACTTTAGCTAGCATATTATCGCAGATAGACACGAGTCACAGCACCTATTTTACCTCAATATTGTCAACGTAATATTTTCCAGTTGTCAATCTGCTTATTGCCGATTTACAAAATTGCGAAAATACCGTTGTTCTTATGATCTATTAATATCGAGCAATAAAGCATCTTGACTGCAAAAAACTTCACTGAAAACAAATAAACTAGTTATTGGCACACGCATTGCAAGTTAAAATTGGCAATTAGGAATTCACTTCAATTGGGAAATACACTATTCAGTGAAAGTCATTTTTAGCTAACAATCGAATAGATGAAAGTATATCGCTAATATAAACAATACTAAAAAAGCTGAATAAAAAACTCCAGGGCACAAATTAAATTCCATTTAGCTAGCATATCTAAAAATGCACTCATTTGCTTAATATCCTCGCAGGTATACTCAAATAGTGGCCCCCACCCCATCGCACTAAACAAGAGTTCAGTAAGAATTCAAAATCTTTAAACTGTTAATTTTTTAACAGTGTAGATAAAAAAAATACAATAGTCAAGATTTGTTGCCAGAATACCGCATTTTGGCAAACAGACTCGATTGTTCTACAGTATTTTGGAACATATTTTTTACTTAATTGTTAGATAGTGATGCTCTTTTATGATTGGCATATACATACAATAGTGCTCAATTCATGGCATTTTTTAATCTCTATTCTTGCATTAAAGATGCAAGAAAAGGCCGAGTATTTGGTTATGAAACCATTAAAAGTCACGGGTTCTCCAATATTTGCACTTGTCAGTTAGTCATTCGTGTGTTCTCCCACGTCTAAATGATCAACTATGAAAACAGCTTCAGATTTAAATTGTAAAGCGTCCAAGATGATACTCCTTACAATGGTGTACAAGTGAAAGCTGTTTTAAGGTTAACACCAGTATGCAAAATAAATAAAATTTAAATGTGTCACTATTACAAGACAAACGAATAAATCAGTAGTAAACTAAATGAGGTAAACTGTCAGAGGGGACGTTCCATTTTCCTACACTTGCATCATTGCATACATAAGACACGTGGATCCCTTGAAAATGTGTAAACAGCAAAACAAATAAAACATTATAAAATTTACTTTTCGCAAGTTTTTCCAGAAAATTATAACAGGTACATACCAATACAATCGCTATGCTTAAATTTAGATACTTCAAACAAATTTTTTAAACAATAATATTTAAAATCTGACAAGCACAAAGCGAGGGGAGTGGAACAAAAATTAAAAAAAAAAAAAAATACTTAAAAGGATTTTGTATGTAAGGACTTTCTTGACAAAAAAATAAAGACGATGTTTGATTATACTAAAAAGAAGCACAAAAAAAATGGCTGCGTTAAATACCATCAATTATACTTTAAATTAACACAGCTAAATTATCTAAATTCGCTTCAATCTATAATTTTATACATTTTTCTCCACTTAGCAGTCGTAAATAAATACATTAAAAAAAAACTAGTACGAGAGAAATTCAAACTGCAATTTTTTTTTATTTAGACTAGCAAAGATAAAACAAGATGATTAAAATGGTCTATAATTACTTCAGTGTAACTAACAGTCAGTTAAGACCAAAACAATCAAGAGAAAAAATGATACTCTTTAAATATATTATCTTTGAAAATCGTTACCACCACTCGATTTCTCATTGTGTCTTTCCATTTCAGGTTACGTGTAAGAGCGGGAATACGCACTAGTATCAATGTGATTAGAATTGTATTATATTATTACTTATTATGTATGTTAAGTAAAAATAATAACAGCATTCAATTTTTCCATATTTCACAGCCCAAGGCCAGTAACTCTTTCCTTGTTTTAGATTGCTTTGGTGTTTCTGTGAGATAGCTTTTAGCTATCACTTGGAGAATAGAACAGAAGTTATTCCATTTTTTACAAGTTATTACATTTAAGGTTACAAATTTTCCCCAGAATGGAACAGGAGTTGATTACTGTTCGACTTGTAAAACATGGTCCTTTAGATTTGGTCTAGGTTACACCTTGACCAAGATAATCTGCAATAAATACTCTCAGATTTAGTAAAAATAGATAAGGTAAATAGAAATGTTCAACTCGAGAATGGATCTCAAAGAGATCAAGGAACAAAACTCAGATTTTAAACAAATAATGAATTTAGGAGATTGATTTTAAATACATAAAATGTTTCAAACTTATGAGAAAATTCTCAACGGCGTTTAAGATGATAGATTTGTTGATTTCCTTATTTTGTCCGAATCGCATCTGTTCTTGTAACCGGAAATTCAAATGCCCGTTTAATTTAACCAACGCAACCAGTAAATGGGTTCGATTCCCATTCATAGATTAGGGTGTAGTGGCGCAAGGTCCTAAAAAGGACCAGATGCGCCAAACGTAAGATAAAGAGCAATCCAATAAAACCTGAACATTTTCCAAAATAGTAGTCAAGCCAACAATAAAAGATTAATTTAAAGTTATACAGGTACGTTAAATTAAAACTTCAAACATTGTTCCAGCAGGTGAAAACAGTACATTTCAAGTTCAAGTGTATGTCAAGGTGTAAAATGGTAATTTAAAAATGTTGATGGTAAAGTTTATGCACAACAAATAAAATGCGATGTGGTTTAAACGATGAGGTGAAAACACTACGAAATTTACAAGACCAATATCGTATGAAAATTTTAAGATTTGGATGGGGATTTTCTCCCACTAAATCTAGAAAGTTTAAATGAAGTGGTTGAAGGAATAAGGACGCTGATGACTAAAGACAGAAACATAAATTTAAATATGACTAACCGTACAAGCAATTACAAACGTTGTACACATGGGGCATTCTCTCCTAAAAAATGACTGTGAGTAAAATCAGGTCAATAGATGAAAATGTCATTTGTACAAATTATTAATTAATCTAGATAAACGTTAAATTGACAGTAGGAAACCCAAGTAAAAAGTCCAAATGCACATTTAAAACACTACTTTCACACTACGCA
The DNA here is from genome assembly GCA_947359465.1 of Metellina segmentata. Taxonomy (NCBI): domain Eukaryota; kingdom Metazoa; phylum Arthropoda; class Arachnida; order Araneae; family Tetragnathidae; genus Metellina; species Metellina segmentata. Next base: position 110,012,359 of record OX375876.1, on the reverse strand, counting down.
ACTGAAGCTTTTTTTTCTATAAGGCTCTTCGAAGTAATAAAGGTTACAAATTTCTCTCGTTCCACTTTCCCTGACTGCTCTATTCAGATTTCCATTCATTGTATAAAATTTTCTCAGGGAGCAGGTGAAAGTATTCTAAAGCGGAGTGCGGGCAGGTGCTGGCATAAGTTGAGAAAGAGATAAAGGAGAGGGGATAACCACTTTCGTAAGGAGGACATGCGAAACTTTCAATTTTATTAATACTCTAATGGTTGTGAAAAATGCTACGTGATTTTTTCACAGAATAAACCTTTACCACAAGAAAAAACGATTTTTCAAAGGAAATTATTTTTTATATCCTTTCATAATTATATAGCTACATACATTATACATTTGTCGATAAAGACAAATAACGTTTAATATAAAATTCATAATTTAACAATGAACCCAATAGACGGTTTGGTTTTAAGATACACTAAGAAGACATAGAATGATAAATATGGCTAGTAGAATAGAGAGTTTCTTAGGTAACAAAGGTTCTAACTTAAATTACAACTGTCTATGCATGTTTCTAAAGATTATAAATCAATGACAGACTTGTTATTTCCGAGTAGGAAAAGGGAAGAATAAATTTATCCATTTTGGAATGTTACCTGAGAGGGGCTATTGAAAATGAAGAACTTAAATTTTCATATCATCCTAGTTGACATAACTTTCATCAAGTAAATGGCCATCTTACTTTAAAATCTAAATTGTTCAAAAGGCAACACCGAACTAATCTCAGAAACTAATCTAATCTTAAAATTTTATAAAATTATTCCAAAAATAAAATGAGTAAAACAGTTCTCCTGAAACAGGAGTAGATCTAGAAAATAACCATCGTATGTATGAAATTTTCACACCAGCTAGTTTGAATACGACGCACTTCAAATTTCTCGGGTTCTACATGTACATACCTTGAGCAAAAAAATGTAGTTGCGCAAGATATACCAATGCTGTCTAAGCTAAAACAAATCAAGAACATCCCATAGGTTTGAAGGTTAAAGAATAAAAGTTGTTATCTAGATTATACTCAAATTATATGGATTGAATAAAAAAGATTTTTCCTTGAACCTCCACATACCTTGAACGTAATTAAAATTAAATCTCATTCATAAGATGTTAATTTTAACAGTAACAGATATTAATAGTAGTTGCAATCATAACTTGTATTTAACGATTAGTTTTGTTTCAATTATACATGTCTGAGAATATTTCTTATTTACACCATTCGATAGAGATATACATATTTTTTTCCATAAGACATTTTAAACGAAGACTTTTTAAGCAAACCTACAATAGCTCCCATTTCTATTAATTCAGAAACTAGAAATTCAGTCAAATTACTCAAACCAAAGTTGATTGTTATTCGTAAATTAAAACACATAAATTTGACAACAAATTATCAAAGAATTTCGTTGTGAATAGCATTTAAGTCGTAAATGAGATTTTTATTCAAACTAGAATAGTTTAACGAACAAAAAAAAATGAAAATGGGGAAGTAATCTAAACATGATAGTGCAAATAAGTAAAAAATGAGCAAGATATAGTGAAGCTTGAGAATACTGAATTTGAAGTCAGAACGGCTAATGTACGTTTGAAAACAAAACAAGAGATGGTATTTTGCACAAGCAATTTTGAAATAAATATTGCACAGGAAAGCTTTTTATGAAACCTTTTTAGGCTGATAGCAATCTGTCCCGAAAATAATATACAATTTATGCACTTTAGCCAAACATTAGTGTGAAGAATATTGTTTCCCGAATCACAGTAGAAAAATTTCAAAATTCCATTTCCACATCATAACAGGAATTCTTATGGGCGTTAAATGTAACTTAACAAATCGTACAGTTTTTCCTATACACTACACGAGATATTGAAGTATAAAATGCCCAGCTATTTGCTTAGTTAAGTATCAATTGAATATAAAATTCAAAAGTTTGAAGCACCGACAAAATCATTTGAAAAAATTGAATATGTATATTTCAAGGCTGTGCTAAATATCGCACAAATTCCAAAGGATAAATGGGAGCTTGACACTTATTCAAATCAATCAAGTAAAAAATAATTTGAATAACCTCTTAGCGCAGTTACCGGAAAATTTTATGATCTAATCAAAGAGCAATCAGAGAGGGCTTCAACTTATTTCATCGGAATCGCGTGAGAAGACCGGGCACAAGCGTCACATTTTTACAACCTCTGCATTGATTCAAGGCCAAGATTCAAATTAACTCATACACAATCGAAGAGGTCGAATACCTATCGAATGCCTCTACGCATCATGGGTTGTAATTGAAAAATGGTTCATAGAGTTCAACACGTAACTTATTTATGGACACTGACGGGTTGAAGGAATGAGAGATTGCTATTAAAAGTTTAACACTCATTATTCAGTTATTATATTTTATTGTTGTTACTCTGCAGAAAACTATTCACTTACAAAGAACAAAAATTTAATAACCAAAAAATGGAGGAAAAAGACGTACACATATACAGTTAGATAATGGATAAAACCAACACCACTTCGTAGAAGCAAATTACTCACTGAATTTAAAATCCTTAAAAAAGTATATCAACCTACGAGAAAGAATTATATAGTTTAAAAAATTTACTTTTGAAAATTTTTTTACTCATTCTTTTTTCGAAGTTCAACAAAAATTAATTTACAGTTTCTGGAGATATGCCAAGGGAACCTTATAATCAGTACAAGAAACTATACATTCGGAAACTGAATCTTAATGGCCAGCATTTTTAAGAGATTTTACACGAGTACTACACGGTAAAATAACCTCTTCAACAAATATCACATAAAAATATGGAACATTAGGAATAGATTATCATTTCAAAAAGCATCAGTGAACATTACTATAGTGAACCATAAAGTGATAAATATAGTGAATGTAACAGAAACAGAAT